>CM060901.1:198549049-199175835 GCA_030737815.1 Allium fistulosum | reverse complement strand
TGTTTGTGTGAAGTGCAAGAGGTTCGGACACAAAACGGTAGAGTGTGATAACTATGATGACAGTCAGACAAAGTGTGATAAGGAAAATAGTAAAGATGATAGGGAGGAAAACAAGAAAGAAAGCACAGAGAAGGAACAAGCTTATAAATATACCAGACCAATCAAGAAGCAAAGCATAAGGACATGGCAACGTGTTGCAAGAAAGAAAGTAGTTAAAGATGTCATTGAACAACGAGTGGAACAAGCACAAGAGGTGAGAGAACAGATAGCTTTGGCAAAAGTCAACAAGGAAATACATGAAAGTGTGAATGCTGGGGAGGTAGTAAGAAATGGTAAAGAGATTGAGCAAAACAGTGATGAGTCTGTTGAACTCGGTGAGGAGGAAAGGAGAGTTGTCGAGCAAGACAGTCAACCAGGAAAAACTAATATGATAAACGAAGGGATAATCAATCGGAAAGAAACATACAGTGAAGATGTTGAACTAGTGGAAAATATTTTGACTTTCAACAAATTTGATATTCTCAATAATCTGGATGATGTGGAAAATATAAGTAATGGAGATATTGAAAGTATGACAGTGGTTGAGAAGAGTGGAGTAAATGAAGCAATAAACGATAATATCATAGTAGTAATAAATACTGGGAATACGAAACTAGAAGAGCAAATGGTGAATAATAGCAAAGATACCGAGCAAGATAAAATGGAACATTCAGAACATTCGATGGAAAAGGTTGATATTATTCTTAATGAAAAATCATCTGATCCCAGTTATATGGCAAGCAGAGTGAGCAATGAAAGTAAGCATGATGAAGGAATGATATCAAGTGAAAAGAAGAGTAAAAAGTACAGGAAAAATAATGCTGTGCACAGCATAACTACTAGCATCAATGACGATGCATGCATGCACAATTATGCATCCACAACTCTGAAAAACCACCAACCCAATTCAGCTAGTGTTCTTGACCCATCTCCCCCTTATGTCTACTCCAACATTAAACCTCCCACAGCTTACAAATTGCCACCGCCAATAACCTCTCCTCCCACCTCTCCTACACTTCCCATAATCCCAGGTCAGAATACACCACCGTCTAAAAATGGTAATAACAGCAGAGAAATAACACCACTTTCAGTTGATATCCCTAACTATTTAACCTCTTCGCAAGCTGTTACGAGGAGAATGAAAATTGAAATAATTAATGCCCGTGCTCTCCAATGATGACGAATCTTGGAGCATGGAACATACGAGGCGGACATCACGTCATCAAACTTAACCAATGTAAAGAGCTTATTGGTACTCATAAGTTATCCATCATTGCTATAATGGAGACTAAGCTAAATCATGATTTAACGAACAGGGCTGCCAATTACATTAACCCTGACTGGAACTATGTCCATAACCTGGATGAAGCTCCATACGGTAGGATCTTGATTCTATTCAACCCCCTTCATGTTCAAATCACTCCTCTCCTCTCCAATTCTCAAATGATACATTGCCATGTTCAATCATTCACTGATAACACTTCCTTCTACGTTACCTTTGTATATGCCTTCAATTCTAATGAGGCCAGAGCTGTTTTGTTTGATGTTATTCCAGCTCTTCGTCAAAACACTCATCCTTGGATAATATTGGGTGACTTCAATTGTTGTTTTATGCTCTCTGATAGAGTTGGTGGGAATCCCCTTTCTCTGAACGAAATCAAACCGCTTGCTACTACCCTCAATCTAGCAGAGTTAATTCCTGTGAAAACTGTAGGAATGCAGTATACATGGAACAACAAAAGAAGGCAAGGAAGGAGGACTTTCTCTAGAATTGATCACACCTTTTCCAATTTGGCAGCTCTTAACAAATGGCCTCTCCTTTTCAGCCAACTTCCCCCTCCTCTTCTATCAGACCATTCTCCTCAAATCATTCATCTTCGTGGAGCAGACAAGAGAGGAAAATCAAATTTTAAATTTTTTAACTCTTGGATTAAAGAACCAGAATTTAAAACAATTGTTTTAAATGCATGGAATAAAGAAAAGAATGGTAATCACCTTTTTATTTTGCAGGAGAAAATAAAAGAAGTTAAAGATAACCTGAAGCAGTGGTCGTACAAGACTTTTGGCAAAGGAGATAAGTTGAGCACTTCGATTGGTCAGAAACTTGCTGAGGTGCAAAAGGAGATGATATCTAATGTTAACGACTCTGACCTTTCTGCGGCTGAGTATACTTAAACCAACAATACAGTGAAGCTTTAACAACTGAGAGCGACATGATTAGACAAAAAAGCAGAATTAAATGGACTGAACATGGAGATAGAAATACTGAGTATTTCCACGCTAGTCTCAGGAACAAACAACGTAGAGAAAATATAACTACTATCAATTCTAAGGACGATCAGCTACAATCTACTGTGACTGATGTACAGGATGCATTCGTGCAATACTTCTCTTCCATTTTTGGCAATGAGAACAACTTCGTTCCAAGTCTTGAAGAAATTCCAACTGACATTCTACCTAGAATAACTGAAGCTGACTATTCCTACCTATGCTCTGAAGTATCATCAGATGAAATTGAAGAAGCCATGTTTTCTCTTAACAGTAACTCTTGCGGTGGCCCAGATGGATTAAATGCCAAATTCTATACTAGTTGTTGGTCTATCGTATCCAATGATGTTATCAATGCAATTAAACTATTCTTCAAAAAATCCAAGCTATTTAGGTCGTACAACTACACTAATATTGCTCTTATCCCCAAGATACATAATGCACATCATGTCAGTGAGTATCGTCCTATATCTTGCTGCAATGCCATTTACAAATGTATTTCCAAAGTTATAGCTGCTAGACTAAAGCAAGTTCTTCCTAGTTTGGTCTCTAGTAACCAAGCAGCCTTCCTACCTGCTAGGAATATACTTGATAACATACTTCTTGCACATGAGCTTCTTAAAGGATATAATCGAAAGACTTCTACCCCAAAAGCTATGCTAAAACTGGATATCATGAAAGCTTTTGATATGTTACAATGGGATAGTATCATTCGAATCATGGGATATATGAATTTCCTACCCCACTTTCTTGCTTGGATTTATGAATGCATCTCAACCCCAACATATTCGATCATAATCAATGGTATGCCTGCTGGATTTTTCCAAAGTAAGCAGGGCATAAGGCAAGGTGACCCGATTTCTGCGTATATTTTCATCGTGGTAATGGAGCTCCTGACTAGAATGATAAATAGGCTTATTGCTCATGGCAAGTTTAAGTGCCATCAATCTTACAGTCAACCAAGTATCTCTTCGCTAATGTTCGCTGATGATCTCGTTGTGTTTTGTTCTCCTGACATCACAACTGTCAACAGCTTAATGGATACGCTAGCACAGTTTTATGCCATGACTGGGTTGAATGTTAATATTCAGAAATTTGAAATAATTATTGCTGGGGTCAATGGCGAACAGGTGGAAGCAATCTCTCAGGCAACTGGTCTTTACCCTAATCCTAACACGGTTTCGTACTTGGGGCTGCCTCTGACTACATCAAGAATAACAACTAATCTTTGCCTTCCTTTGTATGAGAGGATAACTGCGAGATTAAATTGCTGGACGACAATGAAACTTAGCCAAGCAGGTAGATTAACCCTAGTAAAGTCTGTTGTATTTGCTATGCAAGTATATTGGGCTAGAGCTTATGTTCTGCCCTTAAAGCTTATGAAAATGATAAGAAGCGCTTTTATGCGATTTCTATGGACGGGCAGAACCAATGGCAGATATATTGCACCAGTCAAATTTAAAATAGTCGAGCAACCGATGAATAAGGGAGGTTTAGGTATCATCAACATAAAACAATGGAATAAGGCGGCGTTTGCTAAACACATTGATACCTTCTACAACAGTACTGACAACATTTGGGCAGAATGGTCATGACATAACGTAATCAAAGGTAGAAATATCTGGACTATGCGTACGCCGCAGAACCTGAGTTGGACATGGCAGAGTATATTCAAGATAAAGGAGGAGGTTCTACCACTCATGCAAATGAGCAACAACAGTATCTATACAACTAGCTTCTGGAACGACCCTTGGCTTGACAAAGGAATGATTCTGAAGAGACATCTAACTTATAATGAGATGATGCAAACTGGCATCCATCATGCAGCCAAGGTTAGAGATGTTTTCCATAATATTCATAGTTCTAATTCTTTTTCGTCCAACCAGAGAATTCAGCGTATATGGAACCAAATAAGAAGAGACACTCCCCTGCTAACTTCCGCTGATCTGCTGGTTTGGGGAGATAAATCGACTGCTTTCAAAATAAGCACTGTGTACGAATATCTGATGAAGAACAAACAGTAGGCTAATTGGAAATGGAGCAAGCGTGCTTGGCATAAGGATAGTAGTCTGAGAGATAATTTATTACTCTGGAAGGTGTTACATCGTGCATTACTCAGTAAAGCAAAACTCGTCTGCATGGGAATGGATGTGAATTTACTGTGTGCCTTCTGCAATGAACAAGTGGAGACTGTGGAGCACTTGTTCTTTGAATGTGCTTACATAAATAATGTATGGAGACTTGTTAAGGATAAACTTCGTACGAGCGTTCCTTCTCTTGACAACTCGGCTGAGTGGAAAGCTATATACGCGATGACAGGACACATACGAAAAGAAAAAAGATTATACCTTGCTGTTTTGAAAAGTTTTATTGCAGCGGTATGGAAAGAATGAAATACTAGGGTGTTTCATTCTAAGAAAGGCAAATCTGAAGAAATGTTCTTACATTGGGTGATGAATGTGATCAAGACTTCTCTGAGTATGCTTTCCTTCCCCATTGATCCCGGAATACTCCACTCTTTCTGAGTCAGCCTTTTGTTTTTTTTTTTCTGTTTCTTTATTTTCTTCTTCTAGTTTCCGGTTTTTTGTAGCACAATGTTTTCCTCTGTATTCTCTGAGCTTGCTCTTTGTCTGTGTTGTAATCCTTCTGGTGTTGCAATAAAATGGTCGGGGTCCATCCAACCCCATCGGCCTTGCCAAAAAAAAGGGATTTGAGTATATATTATTATTTTGACGTAAAGTAATAATGTTACCACTTTTGAAGGTAAGTTGGTGCAAATTTTTATTTTTGATTAAATAATAATGTTTGAGATATTTGAAGTAATAAATGTGTAATGAAGGATTTTTAAAGTATATTATCTCTTTTGAGAGATTATTATTGTTTTGAGATAAATATGAATGCCTGTATTTGTATAATAGACAATATCAAGGTGATTATATACTTAAAGAAAATTTTGTGTGTAAATACAATGCATTGGATCGTTTTAACATAGGTGATTAATGATTGATTGAAATTATCATATATGTTTATTGTATGACGATGAAATTGCATTAGGATGGCTATGTGACATTTTATCATTTTTACTACTGAACAATGGGTAATTAATTATGGTTTTGTTTTATTAATAAATTTGATGCATTTGAAATTGTGTCATTAATATGGAGTAGTTAGTACACAGTGATAAATGTGATGTTCTGTTACAAATGATGATTGATTAGTGCATGCTTGATGGTATTTGTTGTTGATTATTTATTGTATAGTTGGGGTTAACATTGAATATAGTTGAATTTGTGTGAAGTTTAATGGCTGTGTATAGACATTATTGTTATTACCCTATATTTTTGACGATTGATTACGATGCCATGGTAGAATATGATGTTTTCTATAAATGTTGGATTCTTGGTTGCGGTTGTTGTGTAATGTAATGTACTAACAAGTATTTGATCCAGGATAAGAGCGGGAAATATAATTATGAGAGCTTGGTCTCGAGAGAGTATGTAGGCAGTCTTCTTCTATGAAATAGCACATGGTTCCCTTATGGTCGAGGTGTATAGGATTAGGCATTGTCCCTAACTTTTTTTTCTTTTATTCTGAGGCTTGTAGGTGATAGAAAAGGAGATGAAAGAAGTCTGATTACATGCCACACTTATAGGTTGTTTACTTAGATTATGTCTTCTATACTACTATAAAAACCCACACCTTAATGTGTCCGAATTTTCGCCAAATCAAAAACCCAAGTCTATTACAGTACGGCTCGTTGGTGTTGGTATCTTATAATAAACAAAAGTATATCAGAAACTATTGATAAGAACTCACAACAGAATGAATAAATATAATAAAACATATACATACACTGGCTAATACTTCTGAAATCTAGTACCCTTGCCGATGTCGAGCATGCATAAGGAAGTCTGTCCTTCCATCATTCCCGCCTTATGCCAGTACATGTCCCTCTAAATCCTATCATATGGGTTGTAATAAGGAGGAAGTCAGAACAACATTCTAGTGACTAGTAAATTATATACTTTATCTGTAACACCAGTTTATGTCGATTGTTTTTCCATTACATGTTATGTCTAATATTTAAATCTTAGTCATGTGCACGTACGATTCGCCCAACCTACTCGAGGTATACAAATAGCTATATACGTGTGTGTGTAAGTATCACAGTCCCCCATTGACCAGGAATCGCTTTCCGCTAATATCCGTTACTTTGCACCATGCTGGACATCCATCAGTAGTGTCTCGGCCAAATTTCCAGCAAACACCGACACTACACCAGAAAAGCCATTTCGCCATGTCCCAGGGCTATGGCGAAATTGATAGTGGCTAATATTTAACCACGGCTGAAGACCGTTGCGAATTTTCCACTTTAAGGTGTGGCAAAATAGGAAGTATGGTATAGTGCGAGGAGTTTCCTATTAGTTCCTAATAATGGCATTACAACTATTTAGCTGTATTCGAATTTGTCTTAAAGACTCATCTAGGAGTTATCTAGCCTTGCCTCCTAATGACAAATAAACTAACAAACAACTTTGAGGTGGTGCATGTCCCATATGGAACCTACACTAGTAGAAGGTATAGTCCATCTAGGCTTAACCCAAGTCTTTCTTATGACCGCAGCAGGACCGATGACGCTCTCGACCTATGTATACAGTCCTACTCATCGCATATATGTGGTACCAACCTTGCTGACATAGCACCAAGCCTACGCTCAGTGTTCCATTTAGATTGCCTATTACAATCAAGGAAATACCCACGTAGTTACTTAATACCCCCTATAAGGATTGAAGTAGACCAAACTTTGCCGTTGAAGACTTCCAACCGAGGCATACTCTCCTTTGGTATATTCCCTTTACCTATACATGAATGTATATTCCCATGGATCTTGTAGTTGGAGATGTCATACATCAATACAATGTATAGACAACTGCTAGTAGCCCTTTCGAATGGCAAACTTCTGTTGTGTAATATTACTGACCTCGAATCTCAACCCATAGTAATGATTGTATCATTTATAGTTAACCTAATTATTGGGTTAGACCCACTAGTCCATACCCATCATAAACGTACTCATATACATTGAGTAATCACTATGCCTCCTATATTCAAGTTTTAGTATTCAATTATTTTTATATGAACTTACTTCTTGTTTCATCGGTGCCATTTAATGTCATTTACTGCTTATTTCTAATCTAATAGATTAAGTATCTTTTACTACTTGACTTCTGATGCAGCCCAAGTCTTAGGTCGCTCATGACCTAGTGACATTTTAGGTCGCTCACGACCTAGTGACATTTTAGGTCGCTCACGACCTAGTAAGGATGATACAGGCCAAGTCTTAGGTCGCTCACGACCTAGTAACAATTTAGGTCGCTCACGACCTATGGAAGATCGCTCACGAGTTAACGGAATCGGTGTTAAGGCATGTGAACGAGTTAACGAGTTAAAGGAAAAGGTGCTAGAACGACCTAACGAATTACTCATCTCTTTAGGTCGCTCCAATCTTTCGAGTACCAATTGTCACGAGTTACGACCTAAGTTAGGTCGCGGAGAGGAGCTATGACCTATGTTAGGTCGCGAAGAGGGGTTACGACCTATGTTAGGTCGCGAAGATGTCCTGAAACAATGTTTTTAGGTCGCTCGACCTTATGCACTGAAGAGTTAGGTCGCTGCCTTGTATTTTTAAGTCGTTCAGTTTTTAGGTCGTTGCCGCGTTCTGCTTAAAGTCATTAACGACCTATGATATGTCGCTGAAGGAGGCTGATGTGTTGTAATATGAAAGTGGTAGGTCGTGTGCATTGTATTTTTAGGTCGTAGGTCGTTTCTGTGTTAGGTCGTTGCCGACCTAAGTGTTGTGTTGTAAAGTGTGTGTTGTAAGGTCGTGAACGACCTAGTGATGTGTGAGTTGTACGTCTATAAATAGACATGTTGGGTCATTTGTAATGGTTGGTTGATTTTGAATAAAAACTTTTGTTTGTTAGCTTTGTGCTTTCATTAAATTGGTAGTTGAGTGTGATCTCCTATCTCCTCTTTCGGCATTCGAGTGCGCTCGGATCAACGATCGTAGAAGCCAATTCACGGTATCAAGTGCGCTTGATCAACGTCTGAAGAATTGCAGATCTTCTTTCACAGTATCGTGCGCGATCAACGTGACGAAGGTAGCTAGAATTCGGTATCTTCAGATCAACGAATTTGGGCCATTCAGTATTCTTCATTCCATCGATTGCTACTTTCACAGAATCATCATTTTGTAATTCTGCTGCTGCATCATTTGGTATCAGAACTAGACTTAGCCAATCAAAGCTAAGCCGAGTCTTGGAGCCAATATTCTATCGAAGAATTCAAGTCGAGGCCGAGAGTTTGAAGGGAAGGCCGTGCATCATTTGGTGTTCATTGTGTTCATCGCGAAATTGCAACAAGGTTGTGGATTTCGATCCATTTCCTTTTGGATCAAAGGTTTGAAAAGTGATGAAATTAGCGTGGGAAAGATTTGTGCGCCAAGGAGTTTGAATTGTTGAAGTGGTTGTGCGAGTTAGTGCAAGCCGAGCCGAGCCAAGGAACGTGCGAGCTAGTGAAGTACCGAGCTAAGTTAGGTCGCTTGCCCTTGATTCGAGCTGATTCGGTTGAAGTTTTTGAAGATTACATTTGAATTTGTTAAAGTGTTTGTGAAAACCAATCATGCCACCGAGAAGAGCTAATCGCCATCAAAATGTGGAAGCACTGTATAGAAGAGAAGAGGCCGATGAGATGGAGCAAAAAATTAATGAAAACTTTAGTGAGAAGCTTAATGAAGGGATTGGTCGATTAGAGAAGATGATGTTGGAGATGAATCAAAATCAGAGAAGAGTTTCTCCCGAATCTAACCATGGAGGAAGTAGAGTTTCACCACATTCCAATCGAGAGAGAAGTATTGATAGTGATCATAGAAGTGTAGATCGGGATCGTGATAGGAATGTGAATGATCGAGATCGGAGGAATGTAGGTAGAAGGGATGTTGGTGGTAGGAATGATGGTAATAGAGATGTTGGTGGTCGAGATCGTTATCGAAGTACATCTGTTGTTAATGAAGATGATGATAGAGGAAGTTTTCGGTATCACGATCATGGCCAAGGACGGAGTCGAGATCGAGATTTTGAAGATGATCGACGATGGGAGTCGGGGATGAAAACTGAAATTCCAGAATTCAAGGGTGGAATGGTGGCTGAGGAATTTTTGGATTGGTTGTCTAATGTGGAAGAAATTTTTGACTTTAAGGAGGTTCCAGAGCATCGAAGAGTGAAGTTGGTTGCTACTCATTTGAAAGGGAGAGCTATGGCATGGTGGCAACAAACTAAACTTACGCGGGAAAGGATGGGAAAGTCAAAGATTGAATCTTGGGATAAGATGAAGAAGTTGATGAAAGCTACATTCTTGCCGTATAACTATCAATCTCTTATGTATCAACGATTACAGAATCTGAGACAGGGAACGAAGTCTGTGAACGATTATGCGGATGAGTTCTATCAGCTAATTGCAAGGAATGACATTATGGAGACAGATGAGCAGTTGACAGCTAGATTTGTTGGAGGGTTGAGAATGCGATACAAGATATGGTGAACATGTTTGATCCTAGATCTGTGGCTGAAGCACATCAAAAGGCTCTAGCTTGGGAGAAGCAAGGAAGGAGTGGTGGTGGTGTGTTTCCAAATTCTAACAATCCAATGAAAGGGGCTAGTAGCAATGCGAATGTTTCGAAGGCTGTTGCAAAACCAATTGTTAATGAAGTTGCTAAGACCCGAATCAATAGTGGTATCAAATGTTTCAATTGTCAGGAGGTAGGTCACAAAAGTAATGAATGTACGAAGCCAAAGAAGCGAACGATGATTGCTGAGGCAGAAGAAGATGAGGTAGAAGCTGATTGTTCTAATTCACTACATGATGAGGAGGAAGAGAATGTGTCAGGAGATGAAGGGTATTCATTGATGATGAAGAGGTCGTGTTTAACACCAAAACAGGAGGAGGAAACTAGCTGGTTGAGAAGTAACATCTTTCAATCAACATGCACTATCTTGGGAAGGGTTTGCAAGTTTGTCATCGATGCGGGAAGCTATGATAATATTATCTCTACAGAAGCTGTGAAAAAGTTATCATTGAAGACAGAGAAGCATTCGAAACCTTACAAGTTAGCTTGGTTGAGGAAAGGTGGGGAAGTGAAAGTTGGAAGAAGAGCTTGTGTTAATTTTTCAATTGGGAAGAAATACAAAGATGAAATCTGGTGTGATGCTGTAGACATGGACGTATGCCATTTGTTGCTGGGGAGACCGTGGCAGTATGATAGGGCGGTGCAACATGATGGTCGAACCAACAGTTATAGCTTTATGTTTGAAGGCACAAAGATCACTCTAGTTCCCAAGAAGCGACAACAAGAAGAAAACAAGTTGGAGGAGATTGAAGAGCTGAAAACTTTGTTATCTTTGAAGGAGTTTGTTAAAGAAGTTGAAGAGGAGCCTGAAGTGTTTTTGTTGATTGGGCGAGAGAGCAATGAAGTGGTTGAAATTCCTGAAGACGTAAAACCAGTGTTGGGAGAGTTTGATGATGTATTCCCTGAGGAGCTACCAACGGAGTTATCACCATTGAGAGACATTCAACATCAAATTGACCTAGTTCCAGGAGCTGTGTTACCTCATAGACCACACTACAGAATGAGTCCAAAAGAACATGAGGAGTTGAGAAGGCAAGTGGAAGAATTACTTGAACAGGGGCGTGTACAGGAAAGTTTAAGTCCATGTGCGGTGCCAGCTTTGTTAGTACCAAAGAAGGATGGGACGTGGAGGATGTGTACCGATAATCGAGCATTAAATAAGATCACAGTAAGATATAGATTTCTGATGCCGAGGCTTGATGATTTGTTGGATCAGTTGAGCGGGGCTACTATCTTTTCGAAAATTGATTTGAAGAGTGGTTATCATCAAATTCGAATCAGACCAGGGGATGAATGGAAAATAGCGTTCAAGACACGTGAAGGGTTGTACAAATAGCTGGTGATGTCGTTTGGTCTTTCAAATGCACTAAGTACATTCATGCGGGTGATGAATCAGATTTTTAGACCATTTATTGGGAAATTCGTGGTGGTGTTGATATATAGTGGAAGTCCAGAAGAACACTTGCAACATCTAAGAGAAGTGTTGATGGTACTGCGACAGGAACAATTTTATGCTGCAACGAAGAAATGCGTGTTCATGACGCATAGTGTTTTATTTTTGGGGTATGTTATATCGGGAGGAGGTATACAGGTGGATCAGAATAAAGTTGAAGCAATCAGAAATTGGCCACAACCCAGGACGATAACAGAAGTTAGAAGTTTTCACAGTTTAGCGTCATTCTACCGAAGGTTCATTCCACACTTCAGTAGCGTGATGGCACCAGTTACTGATTGTATGAAAGGGAAGCAATTTTCATGGTCGGAGGAAGCAGGATTTGCTTTTGAGAGAATCAAAGGACTTTTGACGACAGCACCGATTCTAGTGCTGTCGGATTTTCAGTTGTTGTTTGAATTACATACTGATGCATCGAAGGTTGGAATTGGAGGGGTGTTGAGTCAGAAAGGACGTCCTATTGCATATTTCAGTGAGAAGTTATCGGGAGCAAAGATGAGATATAATACTTATGATGTGGAATTTTATGCTATCGTACAAGCTATCAAACATTGGAGACATTATTTGTTTCATAAAGAATTTGTTTTATATACTGATCATGAAGCGTTGAAGCATATGCAGGGGCAGGACAAGATTGCAGCTAGACATGCTTCTGCGAATGCATACTTACAACAATTTACATTTGTGGTGAAGCATAAATCGGGAATTACAAATCGAGTGGCGGATGCATTGAGTCGAAGGAATCATTTGTTGACTACAATGAAGGTGGAAGTAACGGGGTTTGATGTGTTACCAGAAATGTTTATTGATGATCCTTACTTTGCGAAGTGTGTAGATAAAGTCAAGGAGGGAAAAACGGATGAGTTTGTATTAGTGGATGGTTTTCTTTTTAAGGGAAATCGATTGTGCATACCAGAGTGCAGCTTACGTATGAAGATTGTAAAGGAGTTGCATGAGGAAGGTCATGTGGGCCGAGATCGTACTCTGCAATTGATTTCTCAATCTTATTATTGGCCTTCGTTGAAACGGGAAGTTGGGAGGTTTGTGGAGAGATGTCATATTTGCCAAATTTCCAAAGGGACAGCGACAAATGCGGGATTGTATATGCCGTTACCCGTGCCGATTAGACCATGGGTTGATATCAGTATGGATTTTGTTTTGGGATTACCGAGAACTCAGAGGCGGAATGATTCGATATATGTTGTAGTGGACAGGTTTTCAAAGATGGCATATTTCATCGCTTGTAAGAAGAGAGCTGATGCCGTCCGTGTTGCCAAGTTATTCTTTAAAGAAGTATATCGCTTACATGGTTTACCAGAATCCATTGTTTTTGATCGGGATACTATATTTCTAAGTCATTTTTGGCTGAGTTTGTGGAAGATGGTGGGAACAAAGCTAAATTTCAGTAGTGCTTACCATCCGCAGTCCGATGGTCAGACTGAAGTTGTTAACAGATCTTTGGGAAATTTATTACGGTGCCCTGTGAAGGATAATCTGAAGAGTTGGGATATGAAATTATGTCAAGCGAAATTTGCTCATAATCATGCTATAAACCGTAGTACGGGTTTCAGTCCATTTCAAATAGTGTATTTAAGCTTACCAAAGGGGCCGTTGGATTTTAGTACCACAACCAAAGGGGACAGTTAAACGGGCTGTTGATTTTGTTGATGGATTGGCAGAATGTCATAAAATCGTTCAGAAATGATTGGAGAAAGCAAATGAAAAGTATAAACGAGCTGCGGATTTGAAACGAAGAAGCGTTGAATTTAATGATGGTGATTTAGTATATGCTGTACTAACGAAGGATCGTTTTCCAGTGGTAGCATACAACAAACTTAAAGCTCGAAAGATTGGTCCTGTAAAGATTGTGAAACGGATCAATGAAAACGCTTATAGATTTAAGCTGCCGGAGGATGTGTACACTTCTGACGTGTTTAATGTTAAACATCTTATTCCTTACTGTGGAGACGAACTTGTTGTGGAAGAGCAAAGCGCAAATTCGAGGATGAATTTTTCCCAACCAGGGGAGGATGATGCGGCCCAAGTCTTAGGTCACTCACGACCTAGTGACATTTTAGGTCGCTCACAACCTAGTAAGGATGATACATGCCAAGTCTTAGGTCGCTCATGACCTAGTAACAATTTAGGTCGCTCACGACCTATGGAAGATCGCTCACGAGTTAACGGAATCAGTGTTAAGGCATGTGAACGAGTTAACGAGTTAAAGGAAAAGGCGCTAGAAAGACCTAACGAATTACTCATCTCTTTAGGTCGCTCCAATCTTTCGAGTACCAATTGTCACGAGTTACGACCTAAGTTAGGTCGCGGAGAGGAGCTACGACCTATGTTAGGTCGCGAAGAGGGGTTACGACCTATGTTAGGTCACGAAGATGTCCTGAAGCAATGTTTTTAGGTCGCTCGACCTTATGCACTGAAGAGTTAGGTCGCTGCCTTGTATTTTTAAGTCGTTCAGTTTTTAGGTCGCTGCCGCATTCTGCTTAAAGTCATTAACGACCTATGATAGGTCGCTGAAGGAGGCTGATGTGTTGTAATATGAAAGTGGTAGGTCGTGTGCATTGTATTTTTAGGTCGTAGGTCGTTTCTGTGTTAGGTCGTTGCCGACCTAAGTGTTGTGTTGTAAAGTGTGTGTTGTAAGGTCGTGAACGACCTAGTGATGTGTGAGTTGTACGTCTATAAATAGACATGTTGGGTCATTTGTAATGGTTGGTTGATTTTGAATAAAACTTTTGTTTGTTAGCTTTGTGCTTTCATTAAATTGGTAGTTGAGTGTGATCTCCTATCTTCTCTTTCGGCATTCGAGTGCGCTCGGATCAACGATCATAGAAGCCAATTCACGGTATCAAGTGCGCTTGATCAACGTCTGAAGAATTGTAGATCTTCTTTCACGGTATCGTGCGCGATCAACGTGACGAAGGTAGCTAGAATTCGGTACCTTCGGATCAACGAATTTGGGCCATTCAGTATTCTTCATTCCATCGATTGCTACTTTCACAGAATCATCATTTTGTAATTCCACTGCTGCATCAACTTCCCCTTCATAGTATTAGATATAATTTGTTGTTTCTTTTCCACTATTAGCTATCTTTCTTTGATTACTGTAACCTTCTTAATTCCTTATTTTGTTGCTTTATTTATACTCCATCGCTTATTGTTTACTCCCTAGCCTATCTTAAATCGCATATACTATACTGACAATTAAAATATTGTTATTATCTCTACTTGCAATACTTTGGTTTATACTTAGGGATTTTTACATTTTAATGCATTGGATATATCTTCCTAAAAAGAAAATGTTAACACTGTAATTTCCCATAAAAGAGGATTTGTGGTATGTTTGAAATTACGAGAAATTACCTTTTCTATTATCCTTAAAATAGACGGTACAAGATACGGTAAGCATCCATATTTTGTACATCTCTTTCTTTTAGGCATATTCCTTGTAATTTCAAACAATATGCTTTTATACATAATTATAAAACTGAATAATTTGTAAAATTTACATTACAGCATAGTTCACTCTAATGAAATAAACATTACCCATACCCCAATCCAATTTATACAATCTTCAACTCATGTTTGATAACATATAACATTTAACTAACAAACCTGGAATTTACATAAAATCTTATTAACAATCTATCTCACAACTTTTGGGGATAACTTTCATCCTTACTTTTAAGATTTAAGTACATACATTATTTAATCAAAGTTAACAATTCACAGAATATGTAGGCATGGTTCTCGAGTTCATTACATATGTATATCTAAGCCTAAAACTACAAAATTTACATTTAGGCGTAAGACAATGAGATAACTCCCGTGTTATATAAATATATATAATTTCCCACCCACCTCTAAGCTTCCAAACCTGCAGATCTAAATTCATTATTCTTATTGGGTTAAACATATTTGTTAGAATTATATATACGAGAAGAGATTTGAATTAAACATATATTTGGGTTTAGATTTACGATATACCTTGGCTTTGGTGACTCGATTCAACCCTATTCTTCTTTACTACTATTCTCCACTATTCTCCACTTATATATATAGATTATAGTTTGTACAATTTTTAATTTGTGGAGAAAAGAAAATGGCAGAGCTTCGCTGTTGATTCAGATTACATGAAGATAAGTAAGGGGCATGCATGTATTTATAGGGGTTCGAATCAATCCTAGCCGTTAGATTAGATTATATTAAGTCTGGGCCATTCAGCCGCGGTTCAATATCAACTGCCATTGTACCACTGGTCAGCCGCTATACCCATATTGGTCGACTGGTTGTTGTATATGTTAATTGTTGATTTTTATTCGGTTTGTTTCCTTGTGCGACTTATTTTATTCGATCTGATTAACATTAATATTACTTAGCTGTTAATTATTGGTAAAAATTAAATTAACTTTAATTAATAATATTTATTTCCTTAGTACATATATAATTATTTCCTATCTGAAATCTTCAAACGTTAATAACTTTTTCGTTTAAAATCTAATTAACTTTATATATGAAAAGCGATCAGAAAATCACCGTGAACACAAGGTGCAAGTTTCGTAGCCAAATTATGACGTTTCCAAAAATTCCTTTGTTGGGCTTTAATAATTATTTGTTAATTTCTTTTTAATTAATTATCGTCCAATTTATGGGGTGTTACAACTACTATTGTATTGTTTTATATAAATACAATAATGATTGATGTACAAGAAGATAAAGATGTTTTATTTATAGTATTGGACCTTGTATGTTTATTGAAATATATGTATTAATTACTGAGATGTATATATATTTATTTAAATTCCAATGGGAAGTTTTCGCTGTGTTTATATTTTATATTTTTAATTTATATAATCAAAGACTCGCTATTTTTAGTATATGAGATCAGTGTACTAGCATATGTTGATGGAATTTGTCACTAATTTTTAGACATTTGAATTGGTTGGGCATCATAACAAGAAAAAACAAATAACTTCAGGTCAGACATAAGCTAAATATGAGCAATCTATAATCTCAAAATAGATATAAAACTGAATATAGTAAAGCGGTAACACATGGTATGGGGAATCATACCTGATCCTTGCACAAGTTAGCACATAACATGATATATGATATACTATCATCATATGAGTAATACCATACTAAGTATAATGTAGGGTGTCGGTACCTAACTCGCTAGTACGTACAACACATGACGTCCATCCCAATCATACAACAATCACAACGAATACATTAATCAAAGTAGACACAACAATCACCAGCTAAGCCTCACATCACCACTAAGATGCCTTTGGATATACGATAACTCAGATGACCATTACTAAGGTTAGGGACACACCATGTTAGATCATATTGTTGCTTGAACACATACTATCACTAAGCCATTACTAATGTTTAAGGTGCATAAGTGAACAGTTTCATACATCCCCACTCCATGAGCACACACGTCTTCCAGTTATCCATTGATCCCTTTGGCACATGACTCAATAGTAGAACACATTGTACGTGTAACAACACGCCTTTTCAATCCTCAAAAGTCAACACTAATACATCCACAGTATTCACGTCCTGAGCGTCCGAGTACCGAAAAGACAGATTATTAGGATGGAAGAAAAGAAAAAACAGATTAAAATCTCACATCGTGACGAGTAATATATAATATCCAAATGATCTTTACAAAAGAAAACTTTAATATTCATACAACAATCAAACTCTAACCTATCATCAGCCTAGACAGTGATAACAGCCTGTCCTCACAAATGCTGATGAATTCAAAGTAAGAAATACGGCGGAAAATAAAATACGTCAAGTCTTGGAGGCATCCAGTTCGTCTCATGAAGCTCCAAAGCGTCCATCACCGAATTCGGGAAAAAGTACTCGGGTCTGATCCGAATATTATAAGAAAATAACACCCGAAAAAGTTTAGTAAATCATCGTGAGAAAATCAAATCATATGGATTGTTATATTTACAAAACCTTTAAAAATAAAGTCATCTCGCAAGACCACGCTGCACATAAACACGCATGAGTTTTTACTTTACAATAACCGAACCATTTTTATTATAAATCTAGTGATATTATAATAATATCCAGGGTTTAAACTAAATATAGACTCATAGCCGGAATGGTTACATTAATTGCATTCAATGTCATATTTAGTATACAACTAAGTCCGTAAAGGTACATATTGGAAAATGGATTCCATACAATGACAAGGCACCGGGATACCAGTTGTCACAGTACACCTCTAGAAAAATGTACCGAGGGCCTCACATGGACCCTCTGCCAACACAGACACGGCTTACCCCATCTTGGATAATATTGAATATGTCATCACCCCTGTTACAGCTTACAACCATACCTTGGCCACTGCCATTCATAAATCCATAAATATCAATCTAGATCAAGTGATGACCATACCCTAATGGTAGTGAATCATATAGCCCTACTGCATATCCCATGTTTTAGTCATTACCGGATGTGAGGCCTGAGGCTACATTTTATCTTTTTAGAAAATCCCACTTGAAATGCTAACAATGCCCTCCAAGCAATAATGCAATGCCAACATTCATCCATACAAGTTATTCAAGATATGAACAAACCGAAGGCACTACTTCTACGACATCCTCAGATTAGTAGAAAGTGGCCCTTGCACTTCAAAGAACTCCATCTTCGAATCCATCATCTTTAAGATATCTTCAATTTGAATGCTTATGCCAGTTCAAAGTGGTTTTCGAATAACTCATGTTTATCCAATCTTGGTCTCTCCGAGCCAACAATCAATAGTTTTTGATCGACTCAATCTCGATTCTTTTAGAAGTAAGTAGGCTATATAAGAGCCACAGTGGGATCTCTAGTATACCCTTAAAGAGAGAGAGGTTTCAATGGAATGAGTTCTCCTTAGGCAATCCCAAACTATATGAAATCACGAAGCTTTCATATACTTCCTAAGTCAAAATAGGTCAGGTTGTCGATAGTGGACAAACCACTATCTGGTGTAAGTATATAGTTTTTATATGGAAAATCAAACATTATATACTTATCACCACTTTTCGATTTCAAACCTATGCTATCCCTCGATTAACAATAAAGCCGATGAAGTTGGGGGTATTATATCCTCTTAAACCTTGGCTCGACAACATTCTTAATTCTTACAAATAGAAATGGGCTTCCATACCTTGAAATTTAGTGTCGTGTATAAGATGAAGTACCTTCCATATACTTTATTAATCATGACCTATTTATAGAAATTAACCCTCTTATACTTATCGCACTTTCGACATTTCGACTTCTCTATCCCTTATCCAAAATTGAAGCCAGATAAGTCCGGGCACTGGCTGCTCCTAGTCTTTCCTAGACACTTCGATTCTAGATTTCACAGAAAAAGAAAAGTCTACTCATCGGTTTAGTGCTAGATATAAGATGACGAACTTTCCATAAACATGTCAGCATTTTAGTACTACTTATCATATTTTTTTTATATTACCGAATGGCACTGACAAAGAAATCATTTGCATAAAACAAAGTCTTTTTAAAACAACTGGAAAACCAACTCCATAAACTTATTTCTAGTCTTTGATATTTCGAACTAGTTATTGAAACATTATACAAAATTATTTATTTGAACCAAAGTTTGATTTAAAAAGCAACATTTTTCCTTTTTATAAAGTAAACAACTTATATAATAATAACCAAGTGTTATAAGCCTACTTCCTTTCCAATTTCGCGAAACCATTTACTATAACAAGAATGTTGTAGTCCATAATCTCTTTCTTTTTCTCAAAAAGATTTATTACAACAATAGCATTGTAATCCATGCTTTCTTCTTACTTACAATCATATTTAAAACACTTTAACCATGGTTTAAAACCTTCTTTCAAACATTACTTAAAAGTCACCACTTTTGGAAAGAATTTGACTTTGGAAAATAAAGGAGTTTCCTTTTATATAAAATAAACCCTAACTTAAATATTTCAAATAAATCATTTTAGAAATATATTTAAATTCCAAACCACCTTTAAAAATACTTGTCTAACTTTTATAAAACATAATTGAAAGGAATTTACCAAATATCTAAGGTAGATAAACTTTACTAAAATCTTATATTTTCAAAGTGCATCCATAGCGACTATCGCTATATGGATCGTAACTTTTAAAAACTTTGTTTTCTAAATCAAATAGATTCTAAACTCCATTTTCTTTCTATATTTTAAACCATTTTAAATATTTTTGCTAAAAGGTTTTAAAAACAAAAGTCAAGTTCGAAAAACATTTCCAAAACATTTTTAGAAAATAAAGTGGTAAACCACTTAAAAGAAAGCACACGATTTCAATGTTGCATAAAAACAAATCAACTATCAACAATACCCGCTTCGTTACGTCATACATAGCAAATAATAATGTAAAGTAAAACCAACATTTGCGAGGGTGTAACAACTTGCCTTTTTGGACAGTTTAAGTCGACAATTAACCACACATGTCCAACTCAAACTATTTAAAAGACAGATTATTAATGGGATTGTTCTAATGAAATAAGATTCGAAAGAACAAAATACAGAATCTCGCAGCGGAAAAATAAAATATAATACACAAAATAAATACATAAACAATTCATGAAGCTATTTACAATAAAATTAGAATTTACACTTTTTTTACAGGCAGAATAGACAGATGCTATAATAGTAGTAGATACGGTCCTCAACTCCGTCTTCGTCTTTAGAAATAAGTGTCTTCGCTAAACTGAAATACTCGTTCTGACCTAACCGTAAAGTAAAACAAAACACTCGAGTTAGGACTAACATTCTTATGTAAGTAAGTCAACTCAAGTGAAATGTACATATAACTCAATAAGTGAAATTCTCAGGTTTAAATAAACATCATCTTTCATATTAAATCAGTTCAGTTCATACTGATTTTCATATTCGTTTCCAATCGATTCATTATTAAATTCAACTTTAGATTCAAATTCTCGTATCACAAGATAGTTCATTATCATAAATTCGAATTTCAATTCAAGATTTCCATATCAAAATTATCTCAGTGAAATCTTTATATTCAAATCATTTGAATTTAAACAATTCGAGTGGAAATGGACTTTTATTCAAAAGAATTATATGAATGTAATAGTTAAATTTTAATCTATAATATTAGATAAAATAGTCGTAGAATATAATTAATTAAATTTAATCTAAAATAGTTTGATAAAATATAAATAGTTAAATTTAATGTCAAAATAGTTTAATTAAAAATAGTTATAAAAGTTAAATAATTAAAGTTAATATAAAATAGTTTATTTAGAAATAGTTATAAAAGTTAAATGGTTAAATATAAAATAGTTTAATAATATAGTTATAAAATATAAATAGTTAAATTTAATATGAAATCCTAACCGAACTAATCACATTCCATGATCCAATCCAAACCATATATCAACATTTCCAATCCCGACTTAAATCAATTCAGATTTCAACTTTCACATCAACTTAGGGTTTAACGGTTTAAATTTCTCATTTACACTATTTACCTCACTTTAATCCAAATTATCCAGTTTCATCATTCAAATCCAATTCTTTTAAACTTCAAAATTTACCTTTAAAAAACAATTACTTAGTAATTCCAATTCTTTTAAACTTAAACATTTACCTTTAAAAACAATTACTTAGTAATTCTAAATTCATATCTTTTCATAAGTCAATTTTTGACAAATCAATTAAACCTTTTAAAGTTTAACTTAAAATTTTATACCATTAGGTTAATTTAATCTTTAAATTGAACTAATCCACTTTCTACATTAATTTTAAATTAATTCACCGAATCAAATCAAATTTTCGAATTAAACAAAACATTTCCATAAAATCTATTTAATTAAAATCAAACAACAAGTTTAAATCTAAAAATCCTATTAAAACCTTTCATTAAATCGATTAAATTTCAATTTCATAATTTCAATTTCAACATTAATTTAAACTTATAATATTTCAATTTAATTTCTAAATTAATTTATTTAAACCCAAAGCAATTTTATATCAGGTATATATCATTTCAACCCAAAGTGATTTCCTAATTATCAGGGAACTTGCAGTGTGAGAACAATAAAATAATAACATAACATGTCAATGACCAACATACGTGCATAATTAACAATTTAATATATATATACACACATGCCTAACTAACATATCACATGTGTCACATATCATAAACAACATAAGTGAATATTTTCAAATTCTAACATGTCATATACAAACATAACATATAAATATATAACATGACATATATACAAGAAACTTGCAAGGTGATCTACAATAAAATAACATGGCATATGTCACAACAAATTACATAGCAACCATTTACAAATCATGTCAACTTGCATAATATAGGTGGGTCATTTTTTCATGTCCAATATGTGTCAAATATGTGTCATTTTATATGTCAAAGTGGACATATAAATTAATTTATATCATATAAATTTAACTAAATAAAATCCTAACTAAAACAACATTTCAATAACTTTTCACATGCTATCAATTCTGTAAAGGCCCGCAGTTCCGTACCCTTTAAGTCGACCATAATTCACACCGGTTCAACCCAAATTGAACGGAAATACGAATCTTTAGGGGTGAAGAATAAAAGGTAGAAGAAAATAGAACAACAATATCATAGAATCTCACAATCGTAGTGGAACAAATATAATATATAGTAACAGATTTTAATACAAGAACTGTACTGTTACTATACATACCATTATCAGAGTACAATGGACAACAATCAATCTGGACAGTTTAATAACTTGTCCTCACATACATAGCTTACACAGCGGAATTATCAACTAATACGGGAGTACGTCTCTATCATCCAGCTCGTCTCCTGAGCTCCATAGCATCCTATCCTGAATCTATAATACTCGGTCTGACCCGAGTATTATAATAAAATAACACCCGAGTCAGTTTGGAAAACCAGCGTGAGAAAACACACTCAATTTGAATTATTAACTTTTTTCAAAATCCTTTGAAAACAAAGGTATCTCGTAAGGCCACGTTACACATAAACACGATGGGTTTTTACCTTACGATAACCAAAACATTTTTATCAAAATTGTCTGATATTATAATAGTGTCTAAACCAAGTAAATAAAAAATAGCTGAAATGCTTGCATCTCACATTTCAGCATAGTTAAGCACAATCAAAACCGTACGGCGCTTATTGGAGAATGGATTCAATACGAATGACTTGGCCACTGGGGTACCGCCCATCACAGTACACCTCTAGAACAATGTACCGAGGACCATCACCGGGATCCCCTACTACACAAGACCGGCCTACCGCTAACCTGGATAGACCGAATATGTTATCACCCCGGGTGTTCCCACCCTTACAATCGAGCACTCCTTCTTTCATGCACAACCATATCCATAATATATAGGTTTCCGAGGACATCTAGAAAAGTGATAACATACCCTAATTGGGTGCGACCCACTTAGCCTTGCTGCATCTCCCATGTTTTAGTCATTCCCGATTAATGAGGCTTGAGGCTAAGAATTACCTTACAAGAAACAATTCTACTCAAAATGCCCATCGTCCTCCAATGACGATGTTCTGATAGCATTCGTCCATACAGGTTGTCCTGGGTCTTGACAAACCATATCACCATCTTCATCATCTTCACGGTATTCATTCGTTACGTTCAAACCGGATCGAAGTGGTTTTCGGATAATTAAATCTGATCCCGGTCTCTTCGAAACGATTAACGAAATAGGCCAATATTGATAGTCGGTTATTTAACTACCAATAAAACATCCATAAGCAGTCACTAGGCCCAATTTTATAAATCTCCAAAATATTTATTCCAAAACATCTTCACCAAGGTATATATTCAATCTCTTTCAATATTTCTATATTTGAAAACAATTTCAACACTTGTATCCATAACAGGATATTTCAACATTTTCAATACTTAGAAATATTTCCAACTACCATTTTTATAACACTTAGAAAATATTTCTATTCCAAATCATTTCCCACTAAAATTGTTTCCAAAACCTTCCTTTCAATACTTAGGAAAATATTTATACGTATAATTTCCAAAACCATCTTAATGTTAAACTTGGAAATATTTCATAACTTATCTCATAAGTCTCCGAAATTTTAATAAATCCTTCCTACGATTTCCAAACCGATTAAACTTATTTATAATCCCAACCAACCATTTATAACTTCTTTAAATGAATTCAAATTCTTTCCGAAGTTATCACATCTAAACATTGGAAATTCTTAAGTCTCTAGAATTCCATTTATAAGATTTCTCTTATAAAATCTCATCCTTAAATTAAAACCTGTTTACACATCTCGAGGGAGTTTTATAAATAAATTTTAAATCATTTCAAACTATATATATATATATATATAATGAGCATTTTTAAAGAATAGTAATTTATTTTATTTTTAAAATATGTTTTAAGTTATTATTTAAAATATTAATCACTTTTAATAGATCATCAATAACTCATTTAAAATGAAACAAATCAATTTACAAAGCTGATTATAAAAATTAAAATTTTATTTCAATAAATATGAAATATCTGAAAGTCCATTTTCCGAAGTATTCCAATACTAACTAGTTGAAAATTTCATAGTTCAAATAATAAAGCTTTCCTTTTGAAAATTGAACTTAACTTCTTAAAAATAAAATTATATTTTAAAATCTCAATAACCAATTTAATTTATAACTTCCTCTCGATTTCACAACATATCGATTTATTTTCGATTCCCTAACCATTCTCATTTCAAAAATAGAATCTACTATTTTTCTCAACCCTGTTTCCATATTCTAATATGAATTCACCCTATGAATTTATATTTCCAGTTATAATCTGATATCGAATTCCTTTATTTATAAACATAGTTTATCAATTTTATAACCCCTTTGGTTTTTACCTGTTTATAAAAACAAATCTTATTTATAAAATTCCATTATATAAATTCATTTCTTATAAATTCCATTTATACTTCCAATCTATTTTTAATATTGGTTTTAACTCCTTTTTATATTTCCAGAATACCATTTATAAATTCTCTTATAAAATTCATTTTTAAAATCTCCATTTAATAATTCACAATAGTTAAGTATAACCAAAAATCAAATATATTTTTTTCTAATTCAATTTATTTTAAATAAACCCAATTCCAATATAAATATTTTTATATCAAAAATTCCCTTTAATATCTTCCATTTTAAAAATATATTTATGATATTTAAAATATCAAAATTCAGGCCAGTGCTACAATAGCATCCAATAATTTCAATCACCACAATAATCTATACTAGATTATTCTACATAATCCATATATCACAATATATGAAATTAAATTCAATATTTTTAGGAATCTAGTTGGATCCCTCAAACCTATTTCCCTGTATCCATGGATTTTAATTCAACATAAAAAAATACCAATCCCACTTCGAGAGGGATATCGCGGTATATAGGACCATCTGCTATTATGCGGGGTGCAAGGGTCTCATCCACTATAATGTGCGGGAACATCAATCCAACTACTAATATATATACTACTATATATATATAAATATAACACCCAACTGATAATATTTATAGATTCATCCAATCAACCAATAATTTCAAATTCAACAATTTTGAATTATAACTAGCAATCCAAATGAATGAGATTTTACTCACCTTTGATTTTTATTTTGCACTCCGTTCCAACTCGACTTGTTTACATGATTTTTGGACCTCGTATGTAAATTTTATTAAATTTAATTAGCTACCAAAATTTTCAAATTTTAGTTTAAATAACTAACTGTTAAAATTTAAATTAGCTACAGATTAATACCTCCACCATCGTTCATTTCCAGGCAAGAAAAACGAACCGCAACCCAAACCCATGTTCTTCGATCGCGACTGCAGTCTGCATTCCGACCATCTTGACTTCGACCACCAATCACCATCTCCGCCTGAACAACTCCACTCCACCACTACTGCTATCGAAGTCTGCTGCTATCAAAATCTGCTGCTCCTTCCACACTAACCGAGCTACAGGTATTGATAGCCTCCCCCAAAATGTGAGCGCATCCTCTCCTTCTCCACCGAACACCTCAACCCACATTGGAGTCGCCTGCCTTGTCCACCACGACCTCGCGTGCCTCCTCGTCCCCCCGGCCTCGCGAATGACATCCACCCATTGCACCCCTCCAACCAGCCCTAGCGACCGTGAGCCATCCCCAGCCTTCGTTCGCAGTTCAAGTTTCTACCAGAGTCGCGATTATCTTTTGTCTCCTGATCGATTTTTATTTTTTTATTTACGTACGAAGTGGTTTCGATTCCGTTTGAGCAAAGGAAAACAGGAGACGCAATTCAATTTGAACTGATAGAATGAAAAGGGAAGACGTGATTTAAGATAAGAAGGGTAGCATATTTCAGAAGGTAAGGTGGTTCGATTGTTTTTACCTTTTATTTTTGTTTTAAAATATCTCGAATTTCCTACTGCGTAATTACGAACCCCTATTGAGGCGTGCCGCTAGGCGTTCATAATGTTATACCCCTATTTCAAACGCAATGGAAAAGGTTTCGAGTCCAAATTCAATCGTATGGAGAAGATAGCTTTTTGGACCCAATTATTATATTAAATTTTCGATAATAATTTCTGTGCGTTTCTATCCCGTATGACCAAACGATAACCCCAAATGCTACAAAATTTCAAATACAATAATAATACACTATTACGGATCCAATGGAACTGGTTTCGTTGAATTTCGAGACTATGCCCCGGATCGCTATTTTAATGCGTCGATAAAATCGACAATTTCATAGTTTTTGTGAAATCACTTGAAATCCCAGTTTTAAAATCTTACTAACTAACTTATAATTCCAAATTCAATATTTAACCCATTTAAATATTCAAAATTAACCGTCCTCGATCCCCTCTTAAAAGAATTTCGTCCCCGAAATGGCTAAGGCAGGAAAAATGCTCCAAACCCATTAACTTATCAAAACCCACATAGTTAAAATTCGATATTCACTTTTCTAATCTTTTAGTTTCACCCAACACAATTAATTTTCAATTCTTATTCCAAAATCCTTTATTCCAATTACCATTCGAAATCGAATTGTCGTTAACAAAAAATTTCCAAAAATTTTCAAAATTTTTTTAACACCCTAAATTTCCGAATTTTTTTTGGCAAAGTCTCCTTTGTATGGAGGCCTTTTGCAATATGACAAGAGTGATAAATATATATACATCGACCCACATGGTCGGAAAACAAAATATATATATCAATATTTATATTTTACAGTATTTAATCCAAAAACGTACCTTATTTTAGCATTTTTAAGCGAGCGGCTTATTTTATTTGCAGTTTGCGCGACCAAAAATCAAGCAAACGGCTCCATATACCTGTACTTACTCAATTTAAACACGTAAGTACCAAAAACATCAAATTCAATAACATTTCACTTATTTAAATAGCTAAAACACATAAACTTCATAACCCAATCATGCTAAACATATATTATAAGCAATTATAAGGTTCTGATACTAATTTAATTGCTTTCAATCAATCCATATTTAATTCGAATGATTTACAACTAAATTTTATTGCATTCACTTCATATTTATATCAAACAAACTCATATCCATTCCAAATTGATTAAAAATCAATTTATTCACTTTTATTGATTCATAGAATTTTATTTACTTCCGTTTACGCCAAATGCTAATTTTTTTCTATGCAATATTCGGCGATATTCATCTAATAGAATAATCATTTAAGCTTATAGTTATTTTAAATTGATTCCAAATCAATTTATATTTAATTTTATTTCATTTCAAATTTATTCTCAATCAATTTAATTGCATTCCATTCATACCTACTTTCATTGCATTCATATCCATTTTCATTTTCAGATTGATTCTCACCCAATCCCATTTCATTTCATTTTACTAATTAATTTAATTAGTTCATTCATTTAATCCACTTCAATTTTTAATTCCATACTCGAATTCATTCCCGAATTTATTTAATTCGTATCCAAGCCACATTCAATTTATTTACGCTTTAAACTGAATTTATTTATAACCCAAGCCATTGTTATTTCAATCCAATTCTATTTTATTCGACGATATTTCCCATTATATTTAATTCGCTTACATTTTGTCGAATTCTAATTTATACTCAAGTTCCATATTCAATTCCAATTTCAATCTACAATCCAATTTATTTAACCAAGTTAATATCCATTCTATATTCAATTAACTAATTAATATCTAATTAGTTCACTTCCAATTCATAATTCAATATCTATTTTTTATTTCAAAAATCACTTCATTTAATTTTTTCTGGAGCTCAACTCATTTTTATAATTCAAGTTGGATTTATTTTCCTTACCAAAATATCAAACAATTTTATTTTGGGTTTTTCTATTTCACTTTTCGATTTTATAAGTTACACAACTTATTTTTCCCATTTCCATCAATTCTATACTCGTATGTTCACATTTTATTTTTAACTCAAGATTATACATTTATTTATAGCCCAAGTATATTTTTATTTCTTAAATTTCAATTTTTATAAACTATTTCAATTTATTTATTCACAATTCCATACTTTCACTCAAATTTTATTTTATTCAAAATTTTATAACTTAGGGCTATATAATTATTTCACAATCCAAAATTTATATTTACTTCAATTCAATATTACTTCTAATCCAATTCAATTTTTTTAACTTATAGTTATATAGTCACTTTATAATTCACATTTACATATTTAATTAAATCTCATATGATTCAAATCCGATTCACTTTTTTATTTAAATTTCAATTCCTTTTAACCAATATTTCAAAACCAAATTCGATTTATTCATACTTAAACAAATTTCACTCCAAACAATTTTATTTTTAATCCTTTCAATTCCATTGTATAATCCAATTACTTTGCTTAAGTTAACTCGCATTTCATTAATACACTATATTAATTCAATTCAAATCCAGTTAATTAAATTTCTAAAATTTAATTTATCCAACTTAACTTAAGTTGAATTCCATTTCAACTTTCTCACTTTAAATATTATTCCAACTTCAATTTTTTTTCACACTTCCCTCCTTATAAATATCATCTTCCACTTATAAGTTTTAAAAACTTATTTTCTGATATTCTCTAGAACTTTAAAATAAGGATTTCTAGAATTCAAACACCCGGTATCTATTTCAAATCATTTTGAAATCAAATATATATATATATATATATACTCTTTTTAGTTTAACAACCACTTTCTTGGATTTTTCTAAAATCCACCCTGTTCCATTCCAAAACAATTTTCCCTCAGAATTTCCAAAAAAACACTTGTTTTCACCAAAAAATCTCCATATTAATTTACTACGGTAGCAATCCATCACTTAGAAACTCGAAAGTGAATACTAATGATGCAACCGTCATCATCAGAATTATTTTCCAACGACTAAAGTGAGTTCAGTGCTATATCACTTCTAAAATCCATTAAACCCATTTTTATTTCAAAAATATTATTAAAAATAATACTATTTTAACCTTCACAATACTTCGGAAAATTATTTTCCAAACTCCCGGGATTTAAATTTCCAAATTCTGGTTTGAATCAATTTCCAGTTTTTACTCATTTGTATAGTTCATACTTATACAATCCAATTTGGTTTTTATAAACTATTTCAAATTTTAAAATCTTATTTTGGTTATATAATAATAACCAAACACATCAATCTACTATAATAATTTTCAGAAAATTATTTCTTTTATATCAAAAATATAATTTGGGTAAAATTATTTAATTTACCCGCTTCAAAACCATACTGTGTTGAATTACTCTATTCAAGTGTTTAGAAACCCTTAACGATGTCGTGGCGTCCCACTACTCGATTAGAATTTATATACCACTCGACAGATTAATTAACACAATATAAAACAATTTTTATTCACTAACAAATACGCGCTCATATCTATTATTACACTCAACTCATTCTAGAGTACTACTGACTCTATCTCTAATGAGTAATCCCTACTAGAGCCATGGTTCTCGCTTAACCTTTAGCTCTAATACCAAATGTAAAGGCCCGTAGTTCTGTACCCTTTGATTCGACCATAATTCACACCGGTTCAACCCAAATTGAACGGAAATACGAATCTTTAGGGGTGAAGAATAAAAAGGTAGAAGAAAATAGAACAAAGATATCACAGAATCTCACAATCGCAGCGGAACAAATATAATATATAATAACAGATTTTAGTACAAGAACTGTACTGTTACTATACATACCATTATCAAAGTACAATAGACAACAATCAATCTGGACAGTTTAATAACTTGTCCTCACATACATAGCTTACACAGCGGAAATATCAACCAAATACGAAAATACGTCTCTGTCATCCAGCTCGTTTTCTGAGCTCCATAGCATCCTATCCTGAATCTATAATACTCGGTCTGACCCGAGTATTATAATAAAATAACACCCGAGTCAGTCTGGAAAACCAGCGTGAGAAAACACACTCAATTTGAGTTATTAACTTTTTTTTCAAAATCCTTTGAAAACAAAGGTATCTCGTAAGACCACGTCACACATAAACACGACAGGTTTTTACCTTACGATAACCGAAACATTTTTATCAAAATCGTTTGATATTATAATAGTGTCTAAACCAAGTAAATAGAAAATAGCTGAAATGCTTGCATCTCACGTTTCAGCATAGTTGGGCACAATCAAAACCGTACAGCGCTTATTAGAGAATGGATTCCATACGAATGACTTGGCCATTGGGGTACCGCCCATCACAGTATACCTCTAGAACAATGTACCGATGACCATTGCCGAGATCCCCTGCTACACAAGACCGGTATACCCCTAACCTCGATAGACCGAATATGTTATCACCTCGGGTGTTCCCACCCTTACAATCGAGCGCCCCTTCTTTCATGCACAACCATATCCATAATATATAGGTTTCCGAGGACATCTAAAAAAGTGATAACATACCCTAATTGGGTTCGACCCACTTAGCCTTGCTGCATCTCCCCTATTTTAGTCATTCCCGGTTGATGGGGCTTGAGGCTAAGCATTAAATTTCAAGAAAAAATTCTACTTAGAATGCCCATCGTCCTCCAATGACGATGTTCTGATAGCATTCATCCATACAATTTTTCCTGGGTCTGGACAAACTGAATCACCGTCTTCATCATCTTCACGGTATTCATTCGTTACGTTCAAACCGGATCGAAGTGGTTTTCGGATAATTAAATCCGATCCCGGTCTCTTCGAAACGATTAACGAAATCGGCCAATATTGATAGTCGATTATTTAACTACCAATAAAACATCTTCACCAAGGTATATATTCAATCTCTTTCAATATTTCTATATTTGAAAACAATTTCAACACTTGTATCCATAACATGATATTTCACCATTTTCAATACATAGAAATATTTCCAACTTCCATTTTTATAACACTTAGAAAATATTTCTATTCCAAATCATTTCCCACTAAAAATGTTTCCAAAACCTTCCTTTCAATACTTAGGAAAATATTTATACGTATAATTTCCAAAACCATCTTAATGTTAAACTTTGAAATATTTCATAACTTATCTCATAAGTCTTCGAAATTTTAATAAATCCTTCCTACGATTTCCAAACCGATTATACTTATTTATAATCCCAACTAACCATTTATAACTTCTTTAAATGAATTCAAATTCTTTCCGAAGTTATCGCATCTAAACATTGGAAATTTCTTAAGTCTCTAGAATTCCATTTATAAGATTTCTCTTATAAAATCTCATCCTTATATTAAAACCTGTTTACACATCTCGAGGGAGTTTTATAAATAAATTTTCAATCATTTCAAACTATATATATATAATGAGCATTTTTAAATAATAGTAATTTATTTTATTTTTAAAATATGTTTTAAGTTATTATTTAAAATATTAATCACTTTTAATAAATCATTAATAACTCATTTAAAATGAAACAAATCAATTTACAAAGCTGATTATAAAAATTAAAATTTTATTTCAAAAAATATTAAATATCTGAAAGTCCATTTTCCGAAGTATTCCAATGCTAACTATTTTAAAATTTCATAGTTTAAATAATAAAGCTTTCCTTTTGAAAAACGAACTTAACTTCTTAAAAATAAAAATATATTTTAAAATCTCAATAACCAATTTAATTAATAACTTCCTCTCGATTTCACAACATATCGATTTATTTTCGATTCCCTAACCATTCTCATTTCAAAAATAGAATCTATTATTTTTCTCAACCTTGTTTCCATATTCTAATATAAATTCACCCTATAAATTTATATTTCCAATTATCATCTGATATCGAATTCCTTTATTTATAAACATAGTTTATCAATTTTATAACCCCTTTGGTTTTTACCTGTTTATAAAAACAAATCTTATTTATAAAATTCCATTATATAAATTCATTTCTTATAAATTCCATTTATACTTCCAATCTATTTTTAATATTGGTTTTAACTCCTTTTTATATTTCCAGAATATCATTTATAAATTCTCTTATAAAATTCATTTTTAAAATCTCCATTTAATAATTCACAATAGTTAAGAATAACCAAAAATCAAATATTTTTTTTTCTAATTCAATTTCTTTTAAATAAACCCAATTCTAATATAAATATTTTTATATCAAAAATTCCCTTTAATTCCTTCTATTTTAAAAATATATTTATGATATTTAAAATATCAAAATTCAGGCCAGTGCTACAATAGCATCCAATAATTTCAATCACTACAATAATATATACTAGATTATTCTATACAATCCATATATCACAATATATGAAATTAAATTCAATATTTTGAGGAATCCAGTTGGATCCCTCCAACCTGTTTCCGTGCATCCATAGATGTTAATTCAACATAAAAAAATACCAATCCCACTTCGATGGGGATATCGCGGTATATAGGGTCATCCGCTATTATGCGGGGCGCATAGGGTCTCATCCCCTATAATGTGTGGGAACATCAATCCAACTACTAATACATATACTTATATATATATATATATATAACACCCAACTGATAATATTTATAGATTCAGCCAATCAACCAATAATTTCAAATTCAACATTTTTGAATTATAACTAGCAATCCAAATGAGTGAGATTTTACTCACCTTTGATTTTTATTTTGCACTCCGTTCCCACTCGACTTGTTTTCATGATTTTTGATCCTCGTATGTAAATTTTATTAAATTTATTTAGCTACCAAAATTTTCAAATTTCAGTTTAAATAACTAATTGTTAAAATTTAAATTAGCTATAGATTAATACCTCCACCATCGTTCATTTCCAGGCAAGAAAAACAAACCGCAACGCAAACCCACGTTCTTCGATCTCGACTGTAGTCTGCATTCCGACCATCTCGACTTCGACCACCAATCACCATCTCCGCCTGAACAACTCCACTCCATCACTGCTGCTATCGAAGTCTGCTGCTATCGAAATCTGCTGCTCCTCCCCCCTAACCGACCTATGGGTATTGATAGCCTCCCCCAAAATGTGAGCGCATCCTCTCCTTCTCCACCGAACAACTCAACCCACTTCGATCTCGCCTGCCCTATCCACCATGACCTAGCGCGCCTCCTCGTCCCCCGGCCTCGCGAATGACGTCCAACCATTGCTCCCCTCCAACCAGCCCTAGCAACCACGAGCCATCCCCATCCTTCGTTCGCAGTTCAAGTTTCTACCAGAGTCACGATTAGCTTTTCTCTCCTGATCAATTTTTTTTATTTACGTACGAAGTGGCTTCGATTCCGTTTGAGCAAAGGAAAATAGGAGATGCGATTCAATTTTTTCTAATAGAATGAAAAGGGAAGACATGATTTAAGATAAGAAGGGTAGCGTATTTCAGAAGGTAAGGTGATTCGATTTGATTTTACCTTTTATTTTTATTTCAAAATATCTCGAATTTCCTACTGCGTAATTACGAACCCCTGTTGAGGCATGCCGCTAGGCGTTCATAATGTTATACCCCTATTTCGAACGCAATGGAAAAGGTTTCAAGTCCAAATTCGATCGTATGGAGAAGATAGCTTTTTGGACCCAATTATTATATTAAATTTTCGAAATTAATTTCAACGCGTTTCTATCCCGTACGACCAAACGATAACCCCAAATGCTACGAAATTTGAAATCTGATAATAATACACTATTACAGATACAATGGAACTAGTTTCATCAAATTCCGAGACTGTGCCCCAGATCGCTATTTTAACGCGTTGATAAAATCGACAATTTCAAAGTTTTTATGAAATCACTTGAAATCCCAGTTTTAAAATCTTACTGACTAAATTATAATTTCAAATTCAATATTTAACCCATATAAATATTCAAAATTAACCGTCGAAAAATCTGGTTCTTTACAAATTCACTAACATAAAAATATCTGTCGTGAGTGATTGCTCACCTTTCGTGGCTATGAAGGTGATGATAAAAATGGAGCGAAATGGAGATTCCTAGCAAAGATCTAAATGCAAAGCAAATCCAACAAAGGTTAGACCCGAACAAGCATCAATAAACAAGTTTCAACTACTTCCAACTTCCAAACAACCCGAGATCCAGACTATGGACAAACCTGAAACTAGGTCATATTTAAGAAACTATTCGGACCAGAATATTACTGAATCTGTAAAAGTGACTAACTAGAAAGTTGTTGCAAATTCTTTTCTCACCGCTTTTGTAACGTTCCGACTTTTCGACACTCGAAAGTCGACATTAATACGTCCACTGTATCAATTGTCGCGCAATCGAATGCCGGAAAACCGAACCATTAGGGTTAAATAGAAGAGGTAGAAGAAGACAAGAGAAAAATAAAGAAGAAGAAGAAACAGAAACAGAAACAATATCAGAATCTCACATTCGCAGCGGAACAATATATAATAGAAGAATGAATAATCTTTAAAACAAAAGACTATATCAGTTTATACATTACATCATATCATCAGAGTTTACAACAATACACATCAGTGGACAGTTATATAAACTTGTCCACATACAAAATACACAACGGAATAAATAAACAAGTACGGGAGTACGTCTCTCCATCCAGCTCATCTCCAAAGCTCCAGAATATCTAGAATATCCTGATAACATAACTCTAGGCTGCCCATGTGGAAAATTTATGGGCACCCAGAGTTTAGAAAGGGAACAGTAAACTCCGAGTCAGTCATGGTGACTGGTGTGAGATCGTAAAATAGTTATTTTCACAAAGAAAATAAAACAAATTCGTAATGCTTTTGGAAAATGAAACTACCATAAGACCTCCCGCCACACACACAATGCAAATGCAGAATTGGAGGAGATTTCTTCTTATGATAGTCAAAGATGCTTACTACGAAAAATCAGTTGATATTATTATTAATGTCTAGTGTGGAAAACATTTCAAAAGTATAATATCAATCTTAGCCAACATACAACCATTATTGTATGCCTACTATAGCTATTATGTTCAATAGCAGGTTACCGCCACATTCCATAGCAGGTAATACAACTAAAACCGTACAAGGCCCGTATTGTTTCTTTGGATTTCCAACAAATGGTCAGGCAAAGGAACTTCCTTAAACCGAAATGGAAACGCCTCTGGAAAGACGCCCCGAGAACCTAACCGGATCTCTACAAACACAAGGCTGACGCTACCTCACGCTTTAACCAAGCTGTAACTAGGTAACTAACACACGAGCTATGCCATCCCCCGGTCGTCACCGACCTTTATTAGATGATCCTCAACCACAAAGCAACAACCACAAGTATAATAAATTTGCAGCATCAACATAGGTAAAATATCTGGGCTCCATACCATGATATCACCTTTTATCCAGAAGGAAATGACATACCCTAGGGGCGCTACCCCTAAAAAACCTTTGCCGCAACATTCCTGTTTCAACCATTACCGGGTTGTGAGGCTCGACGAAGTTTCGTCCACAAAGCTACGCCTTTTCACAAAGCCACGCTTTTTCACAAAGCCACGCTTTGATCAACAAATGATCAACAGCACTTCGTATGCTACATTACCAAATTGGGAATGTATCACTAGTAACCATCAACTACATAACCTATGAGCTCGTACGTCTCAGAGAAGGGTGTTAAGCTAAGAGAATAAATTCTCCGCCACCAACAGAAATGTATTTGATAGAAACCAGCTTTACATCTCAAAGTGTAACGTCAGACACACATCCATACAAGTCCGTTCCGGGATCGAACGGAACCGAAGGTACTTCCAAAGAAGCCCTTGCAATCCGGGTATACACTAATCACGTCCGGACTTCCCATCACAAGAAGAGTGATATAAATCTCTATATCGGAGCAACTCGGTGCAGAGAAATTCGACAGGTTGTCCTTTCATTTTCGAAAATACCCCGGTTTTCACACCGGTCTTCAAATAATGTCCATTCACGACGTATCACTATTTGGAATGGGTTATATGACACAAAGTCCTCTCCCGATTTAACCAAATAATGAGCGTTTGTTTTAAAAAAACAAATCAAGTGCCATTTCAAAGGCAAATATTGATAGTCGGTTATTTAACTATCGACAACATTCACAACAATCAACCAATTTAAATAATTTTCCCAAATTATTAAATTTCAAATATCTTTGCAAGATATATATTTTTTCCACACTTCATCACTTTGAAAACAAATTTCAAATCATATTTCACACTTCATCTCAAAATGGTCCATTTAAACCAATTAAATAAATCCTTATCGATTTATTTTTAATTTACATTCCAAATTTGTAAATTACTTCCACACTTTAAAAATAAATCAGTGTTTATTTTTAAAACAAATTTCCCTTTCCTTTATAAATTCTATTCTGAATTTACATTCCCAAATATTCACTTTTTATACGATTTTCAAATCGATTTCTCAAATAATTACTTTCAACTCCAAATCAACTTTCGAATTGATTTCTCAATTTTATTTCAAACCCCAAATCAAATTCCAAATTGATTTCCAAATTTACTTCAACACCGAATCAAATTTCAAATTTATTCAAATTTTAATCCCAAATACCAAATCATTTTACAAATCGATTGCCAAATTTATTCTCAACAAAAAAATCAATTTTCATTCAAACACCAAATAAATTTTCATATCGATTTCCCAAAGATTTATTTTCCAATACCAAATCAATTATCAATTGGATTTCTAGAAATTTATCACCTTTTAAATAAATCCTTTTATTCCTTCCAAATGGTTTAAAATTCCACTTTCAATAAATTCTTCAACTTGAACACAATATTTTCAAAACCCACTTGTTAATATCTTTTCCAATATTTTGAAAATAATTCGATAAGATTTCAAAATCAACTTTATACTTTTAAAATTCCTTCTTTTAAATTCACTCAATTCTTTCAAAAAGAATTTACTAAAAATTTCCAACTTTAATTTCAAAAATCCAATTTATTTATTTCTGGTATCCAACGATACCAAAAATACATTCGGCTAAATTTTAGCCTTCAACACATTCAATCACAAATATAATCATTCACAGATTATAAATAAACAATCACACAGCATATGCAACAAATTCATACAATAATATGAAACAAATTCATATAATTTGAGGAATCCAGTTGGATCCCTCCAACATGTTTCCTTGCATCCACAGATGTTAGCACAATACCAATTCCACTTCAAGGTGGAATATCGCGGTATATGGGATTTATAATATATTATTCTGCTATTATGCGGCACATAGGGTCTCATCTGCTATATAATGCGGGAAATCAACAACTCCAATATATACATATTCCAATATATATATATATATATTGCTATATACTACTATGTATATACTATCATTCAAGCACACAATCAACACAATCAATAATTTTAAATATAACTATTTAAAATTTAACAAAACCCTTTGTTTGAGTGAGAAGATCTCACCTTTGCTTTTATTTGCAATCCCATTTCAAATCCAGTTTGTTTTCACGGTATTGACCTTATATAAATATTTTATACAATTTATCAATATCCAAAATAAATCGAACAATTAATTTCTTTTCAATAGATTAAATTAATTAACACTTTTAATTTGAACTAACTCGAAAAATCCCTTACTATTTAATAAATTAAATTTACTAATAATTGGATTTAAACTAATTTCCTTTAAATAAATTCATTTAACTAAAATATTAAATTTAAAACTAAATTTTCTTTAATAAATCTTTTCAGCAACTTAAATAGTTTTAGATAAGTCAAAAATACATTTATATTTTATTTTCTAGAAATAAACAAACTGTGACGACCGCCCATGACCCTTGCACCGAACATAGAAATAGTGCGTTGAAAGGTGTGCCAGGCAGCCATGGACGATTGCCAAGGTTAAGTTAAAACAGCAGAATCTATCGTATTACTCACAACGCATGGATAAAATACAATAGAGAATATATATAGTGAAGCATCTCAAAATAGAATCTCATCAATTAAGCTTTGAATACAAACATCTGAATAGTCAATACATCAAGCCTCACTACATATCACTCAGAGAATTATACAAAGCAGCGGAACATCCAGTACATATAGTAAGAAAATAATATGCAAGCCTCCAGCTCGTCTTCATCATCAGCATCGTCGGAAACTAAGAACAGCACCTGTCATCTGCTACCTAGTCTGCCCATCCCAAAGCGGATGAACAGCCCAAGGCAATAAGAGTTAAACATAAAGCCTTGAGTCAGACAACAGTCTTAGTGAGCGGCAAATTAACTAACAACATACCAAAAGAGTATAAAGGAAAAAGGAATAGGAATCCAACCCTCCCACTCCACCTCTTTCTACAATGATAGCCCCCAGACACACACTAAGCAAAAGTTAACATAGCAAAGCAAACATTTAAAGTAAAGCAATTATCACTCGAGTCAAGGGCGATGTTTTCCAAGTACAAACCCCCAAGGCCTAAACCAAGATCAGATAAGCACCCGGAAAACACTGCTCTTGAGACCGAATGACGATACAACCAAACATTTCATGACTCTGGCTATCACTGTTATCATTGCTTCGATATCACCGTTAATTGAATGACCGACACATTCTTTCAACCGTCCGTCAAGGGCTAATGGAAACCCCGGTTCTAGACAGAACTCTGCATGTCGTCGCAGCCCGTGCCTAGGACTAACGAATCTACCCAGAGTACTCGACTACAATCATAGTCTTTAGGGACTATCGGATCTGCCCAGCGTACTCTTGCTTGAGTCTGCTAGAACCTTCAATAACGATGAAACCTCAGCCTTCTAGTCAACCTCCTCGACGACTATTTCCATACTAGCTCAAGCGCCTCTCGAGCAACCCATTATCATCAAACTCGAACCATTTCACTGAGTTAACAACATGCTTGGAATGGTCCCGTCTGGATTAAACCAAGGCTATCTCATATCATGCCTCGCTTCATCTCATCATAGCAAAGCCTCATCTCAACATCAACATCATCAAATCTATCCATATGAGCTTCATCATCCGCCACATATGCCACGAGTAGCTTTTCCAATTCAAGAGCCTTTCCCTTAGCTTTTGAATCATCTTCGACCATCTTGTCTAAATCAAATCATCAATCAACTCATTTATAACAATCAATCAAGTCAATCATTAATCCAAGTAATCAAGCATTCAAACAAGATCTAATAAACAATTATAACAATAATGGCAATCTTGTAAATAAAGAGTCCAAATCTAACAAGCATGAATCATGAGCAATATCTCTACAACTTGATGAATGAACTTGCATAGGTTAACATGTAGTAAAATGGATGTCAAATCATCATGAACAATGGATCTATACTTAAGTTTACGGAAATGCATGGAAATCACTACTTTAACACAAAATCAAGCCAACGATCCGATATACTCCTTTGGATCCGTGTGAGATATAATCACCACTCACCAAATCACCTAAACACCTTAAAAGCAACACACTTCAGATCTGGACAGCGAAGGATCTAACTCTATCTATCAAAATTCCGCTTCAAACGATGAAATCTCTCTTCGATGGATGTAGATCTTCAATCTAAGCTCTTGGATCTTCGATTCGATCTTCGATTTGGATGGAAGGAAGCACAAGATTAAAGTGGAGAAAAGACGTGAAGAAGTGCAGCACTCGAGCTCTCAAAATGGCAGGACTTCGTCGCTTCAAAATCCGGATCCCAAAAAGTGAAGTAGAACCGGGTATTTATAGGCTGAAATCCCCTAAGTCGTTCGCCCCCTTAAGTCGTCCACGACTTATAAACACCACGACTTACGACTTAACAAACCTCCTTCGACCTACGACTCAACACGTCCTACGACTTAACCCTTGCGCGACTTAACACATATGCGCGACCTAACGACTCAATACCTTCGCGACTTAGCTGGGTTATGACTTAACACCTTTACACGACTTAACGGCTTACTGGGATACAACTTAATAACTTTAGGTCGTCTAACGACCTAACTACACATGCCAAAGCGACTCAACGACTTATCTTAACTCGTCCACGACTTATCAAAACCCTACGACTTAACTTCTAGACTTAAGTCGCTCATGTCCTAACTACAACACTCCTTAAGTCGCTCGAACGACTCAAACTCCCTAGGTCGTTAACCCGCTTAGTCCCTTAGGTCGTTAACTCGCTAACTCCTACACTGCTAAGTCCTTAAGCCGCTAACCCTTAAGTCGCCGTCTTCCTTAAGTCGCCTATTCCTTAGGTCGCCTATTTCCTTAAGTCGCCTACTTCCTTAAGTCGTCTACCCCTTAAGTCGATCCACGACCTAACCTCCTTCACGACCTAAGCTACCACCCGACTTAAACTATCACTCGACTCAACTTCTACACAACTTAAGCTCCAACACGGCTTATCTCCGAACGACCTAACTTATGGACGATCTAATTCTGAATGAATCAACAACACTAACGTCCTAATAACACCGGTTATAATCATTCGATCCGTAAAAATACGGGTCGTTACATTCTCTCCCCCTTAGGAATTTCGCCCCCGAAATTCCGAACAAACAAGAGCAATCAAAAACTATTCCGCATGCCTACCATCCATAGCAATCAACAAACCATGCATCCAATTACTAGTCTAGCATGCAGAATTCTAAAACTAGAACAAGTTACAATGTCGTGAGATGACACGACACCTTATGGCCATACCTTGAAGAGTTCAGGATGAGCTGCCTTCATCCTCTCTTCCACCTCCCATGTACAGACGTTATCATCATCACTCCATTGTATCTTGAGCAACCTAACTACCTTCCTCCTAAGTTGTTTCGTGTCAGTTTCTGTAACACGAAGCGGTTTACGAGGTCTCTTATCAACTGGATCAACCTCTAAATCTCCACAGCTATCTGCAGAAACCACTGTATTCGAGTCGTGCACATACTTCCGTAGATATGATATATGAAAAACATTGTGCACACCCGCCATCTTTTCTGGTAACTCCAATTTGTAGGCGAGCTTTCCAATTCGCTCGATGATCGGGAATGGTCCAACAAATCTCAGAGTCAATTTTCCTTTCTTCCCGAATCGAATAACATTCTTCAGTGGAGAAATCTTCACAAAAACCATATCACCTACGTCGAATTCCAAATCCTTACGACGCTTATCGGCATAACTTTTCTTACGGTCTTGGGCTGCCTTCATTCGTTGCCAAATGATCTCTATGCTATCTGAAGTCTGTCGAATCATTTCAGGCCCAAGTATCAGCTTTTCTCCTGTTTCTAACCAACATGTCGGAGAGTTACACGGTCTTCCATACAATGCTTCATACGGTGCCATACCAATGCTTGCCTGGTAACTATTATTATACGAAAATTCTATCAAATGAAGGTGATCTTCCCATGATCCTCCGAAATCTAAAACACAAGCTCTAAGGAGATCTTCCAAAACTCGATTGACTCTCTCAGTCTGACCATCTGTTTGGGGGTGATAAGCTGTACTCAAACACAACTCGGTTCCTAAAACTTCCTGGAAGCTCTTCCAAAATCCACTAGTGAACAATGGGTCTCGATCGCTCACTATACTCTTCGGAATACCATGGAATCAGACTATCCACTTAACATACAGCTCAGCCAACTTTGATGCAGTCCTAGTTGATCGAACAGGAATGAATCTTGCACTCTTAGTCAAACGATCTACGATGACCCAAATCCCCTCATTTCCCGTTCTTGTTCTAGGTAGCCCATCAATAAAATCCATCGATATTTGCTCCCACTTCCATGTAGGAACTTCTAATGGCTGAAGCAATCCACTTGGCTTCTTCTGTTCGGCTTTTACCAACTGGCAGTTCATGCACTTGGAAATAAAATTTCCAACATCCTTCTTCATACCTTCCCAGTAATAGGTTCTCTTCATATCCCGATACATCTTATTTCCACCTGGATGAATTGTCAGCTTCGAGCGATGACTTTCCTTCAGAACTTGATTCCTCAATTCATCTATCTCGGGAACAACTAGTCGTCCTTGCTTCCGAAGCCAACCCTCTCGATCGACCTCGAATCCTTTATCCTTTTCTGGGTCCAATCCAGATTCCAAATCACGGATAATCTTGACAAGCTTATCGTCTCGTTTTTGGCTATTGCCAATTCTTTCCACAAGAGTCGGTCTTATCGATAAGTTTGCCAACATCTCAGGTTCCAATTCACATCTGGGCCTGAAGTCAAATCCAGCTAAATACTCGAGACTCTTCCATTCTGAAAACATGGATCCCAATCCTGCATGTCTTCGACTTAACGCATCTGCCACTGCATTACCCTTTCCCGGAGTATAGGCTATACCAAAATCATATGATGCCAAAAACTCTAGCCATCGTTGCTGCCTAAGATTCAAATCCTTTTGGGAGAAAAGATACTTCAACGACTTATGATCTGTAAACAACTCGAATCGAACTCCCAATAAGTAATGTCTCCACATCTTCAGAGCAAAAACAATCGCTGCTAACTCCAAATCATGAGTCGGATAATTCCTTTCATGCGGCTTCAGTTGTCGACTTGCATACGCAACAACTTTACCCTTCTTCATCAGCACTGCTCCAAGTCCAGTACCACATGCGTCGGTGTAAACCACCATCTCATCATTTCCACTTGGAATAGTCAACACAGGAGCACTTGTCAGTCGCTCTTTCAGGATTCCGAAAGCTTGCTCACACTTAGCATCCCATCTGAATACTTGATTCTTTTTCGTCAATCCTGTCAATGGTGCAGCTACCTTGGAAAAGTCTTTGATAAATCGACGATAGTATCCTGCTAATCCAAGAAAACTTCTCACATTTGATGCATTCTTAGGTCTTACCCAATCCTGGATTGCTGCTATCTTGGCGGGATCAACCGCTATTCCGCTTCCAGAGATAATATGGCCTAAGAACCTCACTTCGCTCTTCCAGAAGTGACACTTCGAAAACTTAGCCTTCAGTTGATGTTTCCGTAAGATTTCCAAAACAATACGCAAGTGCGTCTTGTGTTCTTCTTCAGTTCTGGAATAAATCAGAATATCATCCACGAACACTAGTACGAACTTGTTCAACTGATCTCTGAACACTCTATTCATAAGATCCACAAAATATGCTGGTGCATTAGTCAATCCAAACGGCATTACCAGCCACTCAAAGAAACCGGATGGTGTCCTGAAAGCAGTCTTCAGCACACTATCCTTAGCCACTCTTAACTGGTGAAATCCTATTGCCAAATCCATCTGAGAAAACACCTTAGCTTAGTGAAGCTGATCAAACAAGTCATCTATTCTCGGCAATGGATACTTGTTCTTCTTAGTCACTTTATTCAGCTCACGATAATCCACACACAACCTCAACGATCCATCTGCTTTGGTTGCAAACACAACTGGTGCACCCCATTCGGACACACTACGCCGAATGAATCCTTTCTGTAAAAGATCATCAACCTGCACCCTCAACTCCTGCTGTTCCCTAGGCGCCATCCGCCTAAGAGGCATCACAACAGGTCTGGCTCCTTCAACTAGATCTATACGAAACTCGATCTCTCTATGCGGCGGTAACCCTTTGACCTCATCAAAGACATCCTCAAATCCATTAGCGATTGGCACCGATGACAGTCCATCCCGTGGAACAACCAGCGAATACATGAAGCTCATGAAGACGCCTTCCTCATGCTTACATCGTATCACAACCTTTCGCCCCTCCACATTCTCGACTGTCACCACCAACCTTTCACAATCAACCTTTTCCGCATATTTCCTAAGCCAGTCCATACCCAAAATAATTCTGAACCCCGCAAAGTTCATAACAAAACAATCATAAACAAAAGAGCAATCATGACTCGATACAACCAAACCATGGCATAGCATACACAAACGAGACGAACCGCCAACTGGATTAGTCACAACCAATGGCCTATTAACAATATCCGGTTCTAAACCCAACCGTCCTACAAGTTCATTACAAACAAAAGAATGCGACGCCCCAGTATCAAATAACACTCTAACTGGAACACCACAAATGGAAAGAGTACCCTGAACCACCACACTCTTTCCTTTCTCTTCAACGGTAGAGGCTTTTGAAGATGATGGAACAGCCCCCAAAGCAAAAGCTTGCACAATCTGCTTGTCCTTTCGCGGTTCTGGACAATTCCTCTTGACATGCCCCGGTTTGTCACAGTTGTGGCACTTCACCGGCACCTTCGGATTCTTGCAATCTCTGGAGAAATGGCCCTTCTGCTGACAATTGTAGCAGGTCACTTCGCCCTTCGGTTTCTTCTGGCCATCCTTACCCTTTTGCTGCTGCTGCTTCCTTTTCTTGTTTCCACCCTGCTGTGGTTTAGACTCTTCCTTGGTTACAGCAACAACAGATCCCTCTTTAGGAAACAGATTCTCATGCCTGAGAGCCTTCTCTACAAGCTTCTCAAATGGATCGTCCAAATGATCCACCAACTGCCTCCCAAGATAACTGTCCAAGCCTGTCACAAACTTCTCATTCTTCTGGTACGAAGATTCAATATACGACCGGGCATACTTGGACAAAGCTTCAAACTCAAAAACATACTCAAGAACTGGTCTTCCACCTTGCTTGAGCTCCACAAACTTCTTGAACAGAACAGACTTCTGAGCTGTAGAAATGACCTTAGCTTCAAATCTGTCTAGGAATTGCACCCAAGTAATTTCTTCCTCCGGAGTATCAATGGTGATAGAGTTCCACCAATCAGAAGCTCTTCCTTGAAGATGTCTTGATGCTAGCTTCCTTTTTGTTGCATCCTCAATTCCCAAATCACCAAAGATCCTTCTACAAGCATCTATCCATCTCTGGACTTCAATGGTTGACTCTGTTCCTAAGAAAACCTTTCCTCCAAGAGCAGTATAATCTTTACACAACTTAGCAAAATCCACCGGTTTTGGAGTTTGAACTTGAACTCCAACATCTACTGGTGACCCCGGAATTGGCATCCTTCTCATGATCGAAGTCATCATAGCTTCGAACATAGCAGCATAATCAGCAGCCCCCTCAGCAGCACGGCCTTCCCTAGCAGCTGGTCTCCCTCTTCGACTCATTCTTAATATCTATAAAAGAAATGATTACCACACCTTAAGAAACAACTGCATAAGGAATTCAAATCCTTCTAAGCTACTATATTATATATAGTAATCATCCATCAAAATACAATTACGTCTCTCATACGTAGTTACGTCAACGAGCGTTGGGTAAAATCGATTAACCAAAGCTCTGATACCAAATGAGACGACCACCCATGACCCCTGCACCGAACATAGAAATAGTGCGCTGAAAGGTGTGCCACGCAGCCATGGACGATTGCCAAGGTTAAGTTAAAACAGCAGAATCTATCGTATTACTCACAACGCATGGATAAAATACAATAGAGAATATATATAGTGAAGCATCTCAAAATAGAATCTCATCAATTAAGCTTCATAATAGTTGAATACAAACATCTGAATAGTCAATACATCAAGCCTCACTACATATCACTCAGAGAATTATATAAAGCAGCGGAACATCCAGTACATATAGTAAGAAAATAATATGCAAGCCTCCAGCTTGTCTTCGTCATCAGCATCGTCGGAAACTAAGAACAGCACCTGTCATCTGCTACCTAGTCTACCCATCCCAAAGCGGATGAACAGCCCAAGGCAATAAGAGTTAAACATAAAGCCTTGAGTCAGACAACAGTGTTAGTGAGCGGCAAATTAACTAACAACATACCAAAAGAGTATAAAGGAAAAAGGAATAGGAATCCAACCCTCCCACTCCACCTCTTTCTACAGTGATAGCCCCCAGACACACACTAAGCAGAAGTTAACATAGCAAAGCAAACATTTAAAGTAAAGCAATTATCACTCGAGTCAAGGGCGATGTTTTCCAAGTACAAACCCCCAAGGCCTAAACCAAGATCAGATAAGCACCCAGAAAACACTGCTCTTGAGACCGAATGACGATACAACCAAACATCCATGACTCTGGCTATCACTGTTATCATTGCTTCGGTATCACCGTTAATTGAATGACCGGCACATTCTTTCAGCCGTCCGTCAAGGGCTAATGGAAACCCCGGTTCTAGACAGAACTCCGCACGTCGTCGCAGCCCGTGCCTAGGACTATCGAATCTGCCCAGAGTACTCGACTACAATCATAGTCTTTAGGGATTATCGGATCTGCTCAGCATACTCTTGCTTTGAGTCTGCTAGAACCTTCAATAACGATGAAACCTCAGCCTTCTAGTCATCCTCCTCGACGACTATTTCCATACTAGCTCAAGCGCCTCTCGAGCAAACCATTATCCTCAAACTCGAACCATTTCACCGAGTTATCAACATGCTTGGAATGATCCCGTCTGGATTAAACCAAGGCTATCTCATATCATGCCTCGCTTCATCTCATCATATCAAAGCCTCATCTCAACATCAACATCATCAAATCTATCCATATGAGCTTCATCATCCGCCACATATGCCACGAGCAGCTTTTCCAATTCAAGAGCCTTTCCCTTAGCTTTTGAATCAACTTCGACCATCTTGTCTAAATCAAATCATCAATCAACTAATTTATAACAATCAATCAAGTCAATCATTAATCCAAGTAATCAAGCATTCAAACATGATCTAATAAACAATTATAACAATAATGGCAATCTTGTAAATAAAGAGTCCAAATCTAACAAGCATGAATCATAAGCAATATCTCTACAACTTGATGAATGAACTTGCATAGGTTAACATGTAGTAAAATGGATGTCAAATCATCATGAACAATGGATCTATACTTAAGTTTACTGAAATGCATGGAAATCACTACTTTAATACAAAATCAAGCCAACGATCCGATATACTCCTTTGGATCCGTGTGAGAGATAATCACCACTCACCAAATCACCTAAACACCTTAAAAGCAACACACTTCAGATCTGGACAGCGAAGGATCTAACTCTATCTATCAAAATTCCGCTTCAAACGATGAAATCTCTCTTCGATGGATGTAGATCTTCAATCTAAGCTCTTGGATCTTCGATTCGATCTTCGATTTGGATGGAAGGAAGCACAAGATTAAAGTGGAGAAAAGAAGTGAAGAAGTGCAGCACTCGAGCTCTCAAAATGGCAGGACTTCGTCGCTTCAAAATCCGGATCCCAAAAAGTGAAGTAGAACCGGGTATTTATAGGCTGAAATCCCCTAAGTCGTTCGCCCCCTTAAGTCGTCCACGACTTATAAACACCACGACTTACGACTTAACAAACCTCCTTCGACCTACGACCTAACGACTCAACACGTCCTACGACTTAACCCTTGCGCGACTTAACACATATGCGCGACCTAATGACTCAATACCTTCGCGACTTAGCTGGGTTACGACTTAACACCTTTACACGACTTAACGGCTTACTGGGATACGACTTAATAACTTTAGGTCGTCTAACGGCCTAACTACACATGCCAAAGCGACTCAACGACTTATCTTAACTCGTCCACGACTTAACAAAACCCTACGACTTAACTGCTAGACTTAAGTCGCTCATGTCCTAACTACAACACTCCTTAAGTCGCTCGAACGACTCAAACTCCCTAGGTCGTTAACCCGCTTAGTCCCTTAGGTCCTTAACTCGCTAACTGCTACACTGCTAAGTCCTTAAGCCGCTAACCCTTAAGTCGCCGTCTTCCTTAAGTCGCTTATTCCTTAGGTCGCTTATTTCCTTAAGTCGCCTACTTCCTTAAGTCGTCTACCCCTTAAGTCGCTCCACGACCTAACCTCCTTCACGACCTAAGTTACCACCCGACTTAAGCTATCACTCGACTCAACTTCTACACGACTTAAGCTCCAACACGGCTTATCTCCGAATGACCTAACTTATGGATGATCTAATTCTGAACGAATCAACAACACTAACGTCCTAATAACACCGGTTACAATCATTCAATCCGTAAAAATACGGGTCATTACACAAACAGTAATAAATTTTTCTTTCAAAATCTTGTATATATATATATATATATTTATAAAAATAATCCATATCCAATCTTCCTATTTTTTCAAGCTTTATCTATATAAACTAATTTCTGTTTTTACCTGTACATTTAAATCTTAACTGCCGTATGTATATTTACTAAATCAAAAACAAAAATAACTTTTCATACCTTACTGTCCCAGTCGAAACAAGCTACCCAAAACGTCAGCGAACCCCAGCCTCGACCATCTCCAGATCGCGACCATTCGCCGCCAGCTCCACGCATGATTTAGACTTCGATCGCGACGCCGCTCGTCTTTAGCGACCAACAGATATCACGAGATCTACTTTGAAATCACGAGGCTCCACATAAATGCGGCCTCCTGCACCGTCGCTCGACGACGAAGCCCAGCCTTCAGTCGCTCGCGAATTGATTGCGCGAGCGCACCCTCCCACTTCTCTGATCGATTTAGTCTTCACGAGATCGATTAAAGGGAACGAGATTTATTTGAGTTGAATGCGGTAATTCTTCATTTTATTTTTTTGAAACGATTTTGATTTCGTTACTGAAGAAAAAGAGAAAGGAGGGACGAGGCCGTTACGTGATTTCGTGAATGAATTAGAGGAAGAGATGAGGTCGTTCGATTTGAACGAGACGAAGTATAATTTTTTTTTCTCTGTTTGTTGTAAAGGAGATCGGCCATTGTTTTAAATTTTTATTTTATTGAAGTTTTGAAATCTCGGTAGGGTGATTTAAAATAAAGGAGAGGAGAGAACGTGATGTTAGAAAAAGGGGAGACATGAAGGGATGTTTACGTGCTTCAACCAGTTTGCTACAGTGACTGAAATGAAGTGTAAAAAGTACTGGTGTGACATTATTTCACCTGAAGGCTGACTATTGTATGTGAATAAATATATATATTTAAATTGAATTCAAATTGTCACGAAGACGAAGCCCAAATCTCGATCTCCTATCGAGGCGTGCCGCTAGGTGTTCGTAATGTTATATGCCTATTCCGAACGCAATGGAAAAGGTTCCGAGTCCAAATTCGATCGTATGGAGAAGATAGCTTCTTGAAATAGTTATAATATTAAATTTTCGATTTAATTTCAGCGCGTTTGCTTATCGTACGGCCAAACGATCACTCCAAACATTACGAAAATTGAAATCCGATAATAATACAATATTACGGATCCAATGGAACTAGTTTCGTTGAATTCCGAGACTGTGCCTCGGAAAGCTATTTTTGAATTCAATTTAAACGATAAAATTCCAAAACTGAACAAAACAGTTTCAAATTCAATTCTGAAGCTTCCATTATCTTCAGAATTATCAATATAAAATTTCTAAGCCTTGAAAATATTTTTAATCGGCTTAAAACTAAAGATACAAATTTTTACCCAGATTTAACGATTAAATTCAATAATTAAATCGCCAAATTCATTCTGATATTTGGATTTCAAATTAAACTATCATTCGAATATTTAAACTCAATTAAATATTCACATTTCCAATGTCAAAAATTCAGGGTCGTTACAACCTTCCCCCCTTAAAAGAATTTCGTCCTGAAATTACAAGTTAAGAAGAATGCTCCAATCCCCGTTAACTATTTTACCAAATCCAAATAGTTTTAAACAACTTTCCAGAATAATCTTTTATTAAGACACACTAATATTTTCTAACTTTCCAAACTTATTCATAAGTTCAAACAACTTTATTTTACTTCATAATTCAAATTCAAATTCAAATTCGAATTGTAAATTATCCAAAATTTCTCAAAAATTTCTAACTCTTTAAATTTCCGAGAAATTTCGCCAGCGTCTCCTTTGCGCGGCTAGCTCGGTACAACTACAAAATATCCCTACGGACTCTCAAATCCCAATAGAAAACAAAATGCCAAGTGGCAAAATCAGAAACTCATCAAATTTCATACTGAAATTTCAAATACATACCTTATGTTGAGAAATTCCAAATTTACCTTCGAAATCAAAACCAATTCCATTTTCCTTAGCCTTTACAATCCCTGTATACTTTACTTAACAACAATGTCCAAATTCACTTATTGGATTCCCAATACCCATTTTACTTAAGAATTCCACCATTCATTTCTTAAGTTCAATATAAGTATTTACATACTTCTTATATTTATTTTCACTTCACAAACAAAGTTATATATTCATTTCCATTCAACTTTGCATTTTCAATCCCATTTGAATTCAATTTACTTCATTTTAGATATTGAATTCTATTTACCTTATCTCAAATTCAATTTTGAAATCATTTGTCGTTAAGTGAAAAATTTCAAAAATTCCAAATTTTTTCTAACTCCCAAAATTTTCAGAAAATTTTGGCGGAGTCTCCTTTGTACGGAGGAGCTTTTGCAATTTGACAAAAGATATAAATATATACATCGACCCACTCGGTCGGAAAAGCGAAAAACAGTTCATATTTCCTATTTTTATTGCGTAGGCGTACCTTTATTAGCATTTTAAGCAAAGCGGCTTATTTATTTAGCATTTTGCGCAACCAAATGCAGCCAAACGGCTTCCAAAAAACTGTACTTACTCAATTTAAATATGTAAGTGACATATATAGTATTAACATTTCATTTATTTTCAATAGTAAACACATAGATTTCACAAGCAATGCATTCAAAATTCTTTCCATAAGCAATTTATAAAGTTTCAATACAAATGAAATTTCTTACGACCAATTCACATACAATTTAATTTGCATTTCATATTCATATTCGGTTTATTTCATTAACCAAACAAATTTCATTCAAACCCATTTCACAATTTCCAATTTAATCTTTGATTTGATTTTTTTTCATTTATCAAATCCATTCCATCTACTAATTTAATTCAATTAGTATATTCACTTATCCATTTTAAATTTTAAATTTCCATATTCAATTCATCCTGAATTTACTTTATCAATAACAAGGAAATTTTCAATTTATTTCAACTACTTACTTGAATTCATATGCAAATTCAAACCATTTTTATTCAGTTCACAACTCAATTTACAATTCCAATTCTTTTTATTTACAAATGTAACTTCATTTGTTCATTCACAAATTCATTCCTTTCAATTTGAATCTTATTCCAATCAAATTCCAAATATTTTATAAGTCTTCGACTTATTTACATTTCATTAATGAATTTTTATTTCAAATATCTTCTCTGGAATTCTAATTCAAATTATAAATCATATTTACAATTTACATTTACAAATCTCATTCGTATATGAATCCATTTCCTTATTTTTCAATTCATATTTATAAGTTTCATTTGTTAAATGAATTTATCTTCAAATCTTTGGTTATACCATTATTTCTTATTCAATTTCCATATAACAGTGATAATAATTCGATATTATCTCTTCCTAACAACCAAGCATCCATATACTATGATAATTCATAAAAAATCATTTTTTTCCTACACAAAAATAGTTTTGGGCAAAATTATTTCATTTACCCTATTTCAAAACAATAGTGTGTCGGTTTATCTTGTTTAAGAGTTTAGAAACTCCTATCGATTATAGTTGGCCAGACTGCACCGACCAGAATCTATAAACAATCAACTAATAAGTCAACACAATACAAAACAATTTTTTTTGTATTCACTAACAAATACACTGTCACATCTATTATTACACTCACACTCATTCTAGAGTACTACTGACTCTATGAGTAACACCCAACAGAGCTAGGGTTATCGCTTAACCGACTGCTCTGATACCACTTGTAACGTTCCGACTTTTCGACGCTCGAAAGTCGACATTAATACGTCCACTGTATCAATTGCCGCGCAATCGAATGCCGAAAACCGAACCATTAGGGTTAAAAAGAAGAGGTAGAAGAAGACAGAAGAAAAATAAAGAAGAAGAAACAAAAACAAAAACAATATCAGAATCTCACATTCGCAGCGGAACAATATATAATAGATGAATAAATAATCTTTAAAACAAAAGACTATATCAGTTTATACATTACATCATATCATCAGAGTTTACAACAATACACATCACTGGACAGTTATATAAACTTGTCCACATACAGAATACACAGCGAAATAAATAAACAAGTACGGGAGTACGTCTTGCCATCCAGCTCATCTCCAAAGCTCCAGAATATCCTGATAACATAACTCTAGGCTGCCCGTGTGGAAAATTTATGGGCACCCAGAGTTTAGAAAGGGAACAATAAACTCAAAGTCAGTCATGGTGACTGGTGTGAGAACGTAAAATAGTTATTTTCACAAAGAAAATAAAACAAATTCGCAATGCTTTTGGAAAATGAAACTACCATAAGACCTCCGGCCACACACACAATGCAAACGCAGAATTGGAGGAGATTTCTTCTTATGATAGTCAAAGATGCTTACTACGAAAAATCAGTTGATATTATTATTAATGTCTAGTGTGGAAAACATTTCGAAAGTATAATATCAATCTTAGCCAACATACAACCATTATTGTATGCCTACTATAGCTACTATGTTCAATAGCAGGTTACCGCCACATTCCATAGCAGGTAATACAACTAAAACCGTACGGGGCGCGTATTGTTTCTTTGGATTTCCAACAAATGGTCACGCAAAGCAACTTCCTTACACCGAAATGGAAACGCCTCTGGAAAGACGCCCCGAGAACCTAACCGGATCTCTGCAAACACAAGGCCAACGCTACCTCACGCTTTAACCAAGCTATAACTAGGTAACTAACACACGAGCTATGCCATCCCCCAGTCGTCACCGACCTTTATCCGAGGATCCTCAACCACAAAGCAACAACCATAAAGTATAATAAATTTGCAGCATCAACATAGGTAAAATATCTGGGCTCCATACCATGATATCACCTTTTATCCAGAAGGAAATGACATATCCTAGGGCGCTACCCCTAAAAACCCTTTGCCGCAACATTCATGTTTTGACCATTACCGGGTTGTGAGGCTTGACGAAGTCTCGTCCACAAAGCTACGCTTTTTCACAAAGCCACGCTTTTTCACAAAGCCACGCTTTGATCAACAAATGATCAACAACACTTCGTATGCCACATTACCAAATTGGGAATGTATCACTAGTAACCATCAACTACATAACCACTGAGCTCGTACGTCTCAGAAAAGGGTGTTAAGCTAAGAGAATAAATTCTCCGCCACCAACAGAAATGTATTTGATAGAAACCATCTTTACATCTCAAAGTGTAACGTCAGACACACATCCATACAAGTCCGTTCCGGGATCGAACGGAACCGAAGACACTTCCAAAGAAGCCCTTGAAATCCGGGTATTCACTAATCACGTCCGGACTTCCCATCACAAGAAGAGTGATATAAATCTCTATACCGGAGCAACTCGGTGCAGAGACATTCGACAGGTTGTCCTTTCATTTTCGAAAATACCCGGTTTTCACACTGGTCTTCAAATAATGTCCATTCACGACGTATCACTATTCGGAATGGGTTATATGACACAAAGTCCTCTCCCGGCTTAACCGAATAATGAGCGTTTGTTTTAAAAAAACAAATCAAGTGCCATTTCAAAGGCAATATTGATAGTCGGTTATTTAACTATCAACAACATTCACAACAATCAACCAATTTAAATAATTTTCCCAAATTATTAAATTTCAAATATCTTTGCAAGATATATATTTTTTCCACACTTCATCACTTTGAAAACAAATTTCAAATCATATTTCACACTTCATCTCAAAATGGTCCATTTAAACCAATTAAATAAATCCTTATCGATTTATTTTTAATTTACATTCTAAATTTGTAAATTACTTCCACACTTTAAAAATAAATTAGTGTTTCTTTTTAAAAAAATTTCCCTTTCCTTTATAAATTCTATTCTGAATTTACATTCCCAAATATTCACTTTTTATACGATTTTCAAATCGATTTCTCAAATATTTACTTTCAACTCCAAATCAACTTTCGAATTGATTTCTCAATTTTATTTCAAACCCTAAATCAAATTCCAAATCGATTTCTAAATTTACTTCAACACCGAATCAAATTTCAAATTGATTCAAATTTTAATCCCAAATACCAAATCATTTTACAAATCGATTTCCAAATTTATTCTCAACACAAAAATCAATTTTCATTCAAACACCAAATAAATTTTCAAATCGATTTCCCAAAGATTTATTTTCCAATACCAAATCAATTATCAATTGGATTTCTAAAAATTTATCACCTTTTAAATAAATCCTTTTATTCCTTCCAAATGGTTTAAAATTCCACTTTCAATAAATTCTTTAACTTTTACACAATATTTTCAAAAACCACTTGTTAATATCTTTTCCAATATTTTGAAAATAATTCGATAAGATTTCAAAATCAACTTTATACTTTTAAAATTCCTTCTTTTAAATTCACTCAATTCTTTCAAAAAGAATTTACTAAAAATTTCCAACTTTAATTTCAAAAATCCAATTTATTTATTTCAGGTATCCAACGATACCAAAAATACATTCGGCTAAATTTTAGCCTTCAACACATTCAATCACAAATATAATCATTCACAGATTATAAATAAACAATCACACATCATATGAAACAAATTCATACAATAATATGAAACAAATTCATATAATTTGAGGAATCCAGTTGGATCCCTCCAACCTGTTTCCCTGCATCCACAGATGTTAGCACAATACCAATTCCACTTCAAGGTGGAATATCGCGGTATATGGGATTTATAAAATATCATTCCGCTATTATGCGGCGCATAGGGTCTCATCCGCTATATAATGCGGGAAATCAACAACTCCAATATATACATATTCCAATATATATATATATATATATATTGCTATATACTACTATGTATATACTATCATTCAAGCACACAATCAACACAATCAATAATTTTAAATATAACTATTTAAAATTTAACAAAACCCTTTGTTTGAGTGAGAAGATCTCACCTTTGCTTTTATTTGCAATCCCATTTCCAATCCAGTTTGTTTTCACGGTGTTGACCTTGTATAAATATTTTATACAATTTATCAATATCCGAAATAAATCGAACAATTAATTTCTTTTCAATAGATTAAATTAATTAACACTTTTAATTTGAACTAACTCGAAAAATCCATTACTATTTAATAAATTAAATTTACTAATAATTGGATTTAAACTAATTTCCTTTAAATAAATTCATTTAACTAAAATATTAAATTTAAAACTAAATTTTCTTTAATAAATCTTTTCAGCAACTTAAATAGTTTTAGATAAGTCAAAAATGCATTTATATTTTATTTTTTGGAAATAAACAAACAGAAATAAATTTTTCTTTCAAAATCTTGTATGTATATATATTTATAAAAATAATCCATATCCAATCTTCCTCTATTTTCAAGCATTATCTATATAAACTAATTTCTGTTTTTACCTGTACATTTAAATCTTAACTGCCCTATGTATATTTACTAAATCAAAAAAAAAATTAACTATTTATACCTTACTGTCCCAGTCGAAACAAGCTACCCAAAACGTCAGCGAACCCCAGCCTCGACCATCTCCAGATCGCGATCATTCGCCGCCAGCTCCACGCGAGATTTCAACTTCGATCGCGACACCGCTCGTCTTTAGCCACTAACAGATATCGCGAGATCTACTTCCAAATCACGAGGCTCCACGTAAACGCGGCATCCTGCACCGTTGCTCGACGACGAAGCCCAACCTTCAGTCGCTCGCGAATTGATTGCGCGAGCGCACCCTCCCACTTCTCTGATCGATTTAGTCTTCAGGAGATCGATTAAAGGGAACGAGATTTATTTGAATTGAATGCGGCCATTCTTCATTTTATTATTTTGAAACGATTTTGATTTCGTTACTGAAGAAAAAGAGAAAGAAGGGACGAGGCCGTTTCATGATTTCGTGAATAAATTAGAGGAAGAGATGAGGTCGTTCGATTTGAACGAGACGAAGTATAAATTTTTTTTCTCTGTTTGTTGTAAAGGAGATCGGCCATTGTTTTAAATTTTTATTTTACTGAAGTTTTGAAATCTCGGTAGGTTGATTTAAAATAAAGGAGAGGAGAGAACGTGATGTTAGAAAAAGGGGAGACAGGAAGGGATGTTTACGTGCTTCAACCAGTTTGCTACAGTGACTGAAATGAAGTGTAAAAAGTACTGGTGTGACATTATTTCAGCTGAAGGCTGACTATTGTATGTGAATAAATATATATATTTAAATTGAATTCAAATTGTCACGAAGACGAAGCCTAAAATCTCGATCTCCTATCGAGGCGTGCCGCTAGGTGTTCGTAATGTTATATGCCTATTCCGAACGCAATGGAAAAGGTTCCGAGTCCAAATTTGATCGTATGGAGAAGATAGCTTCTTGAACCAGTTATAATATTAAATTTTCGATTTAATTTCAGCGCGTTTGCTTATCGTACGGCCAAACGATCACTCCAAACATTACGAAAATTGAAATCCGATAATAATACAATATTACGAATCCAATGGAACTGGTTTGTCGGATTCCGAGACTGTGCCTCGGAAAGCTATTTTTGAATTCAATTTAAACGATAAATTTCAAAACTGAACAAAACAGTTTCAAATTCAATTCTGAAGCTTCCATTATCTTCAGAATTATCAATATAAATTTCTAAGCCTTGAAAATATTTTTAATCAGCTTAAAACTGAAGATACTAATTTTTACCCAGATTTAACTATTAAATTCAATAATTAAATCGCCAAATTCATTCTGATATTTGGATTTCAAATTAAACTATCATTCAAATATTTAAACTCAATTAAATATTCACATTTCAAATGTCAAAAATTCAGGGTCGTTACAGCTTTCAAAAAACGAATCACTTAAAAAGCTTCTGTCTTGAGGAAGTTATGGTCAAAACAATTTGAGGTGTTTTCTGAGTTGAAAATCCGAGTTAAAAAATACTTCGAAATGATTTGAGTTTTTGGCATAGCAAATTAAGGTATTTGAAAAATTGATCTAAAAGAAAGTTGAAGCCACTGGATAAATAAATAGTTTGAAAAAAAGAATCACATAATTTGCTTCTTTCCTGAAGGAGATATGATTGATACAATATGGGTTGCTGCCGTTGGTTGTGGGTGGTGATGGAGGTGGTTGGCGGTAGCAAGGTGAGGGTAAAAGTGGTGGCGTGGGTGAGGGAGAGGGAGGAGAGGCAAAGGAGAAAGGTAGGAGATTGATTTGGTTTTAGAATTTGATTTTTTTTTTAGATCTAGAGATTAGAGAGGAAGAAGAAGATATAGATAATTTTTGTTCAGAGAGAAGAAATGTGAGGAAGAGATGTTCTGTACGTACCTATTCAGAAGAAATGAAAAGGTATGGTCTCTTTAATTTCCCAAAGCCCATTAGTATACTAGTCTATTTGCATTATAATGACTCCTTAAATTCCTAGAAGCCCAAAACTAAATAAGAGAGCCCATTAGAAACATAGAATGGAGGAGAATAACATATGTAAATAACAAAGGAAACACTAACAAATTACGCGATTTTTTCACTGAAAACTGCATATTTAGAGTTCTAGAACTCCGATTTCAATGAAACGAAAAGCAGAGTTCTTCTTAAAAAAATTCTAGATTATTTTTCAGTAATAAAATTAAAATTTTAAAACTTTTGAATTTTTACCAAAATTAAAATTTGACTAAGTTTTGACCAAAATTTGACTTTTTCCAAAATTGTTCATTTAATTAAATTTGATCAAATTAATTATTCAGAAGCACCCAATTAATTATTTTAAATTTCAATTTCAATTTTTTCTCAAATTCAAATAAATATTCAATTTTAAATTATTCAAATTTACGAGTCGTTACAGAGGGGTCCCATTGGATCCCTCCATAAATCTTTCAAAGTTTTTTGGCGCGGCCTTTCTGTGACAAACCACTTCGACTTCTTTCCGTCATTCCCCACAAAATACAAGTTATATGCCTCCGTTGAACGAGCGGGAATACATCGCCAAACCAATCACATATGCATTTACATACAATCAAACACATAAGCAAAACAACATAAATTATTACAACATATCTCAAACTTAAAGTCGCTTAAATTTAGCTTAACTTGCTTTAAGCAAACTCAAATTTCAACCAAGAGCTATGCATCCTTCCCATAACCAAAAAACGACTTAAGAACCTAGCTTCCCCTTGCCAAAACATGCTTTTAATGACCCAAAGGACCCAAATAACTCTCGGCTATGACTAGCTAGGGGAGTTTGGACTTGTTTTTGGTAGCTTTGAGTGATGGAGAGATGTTGTTTATTTCTAGCTACTTGTGTTTGTTTTAGAGAAGAAAAGAGGTAATTTTTATAGCAATTTCTCTTATGAAACCTTAGAAGAAGAAGAAGAAGAAGAAGAAAGAAGTGTAAAGAAAGAACTTAAGTTTTGAAAATGAAGTAAGGAAGAGAAGCAAAGAGGAGGTGTTGTTTTATATAAATAAAAAGTGGAAAAATACAAACATAACCTTCCCAAAATCAAGCTACTAACCTCCTTTAGTTTTTAGATAACTCAACCCTCCCCTCATTATGCCATGTATGCCCCCTTTATGTCACATAAGCTATCACTTCTTCCTTTCCTAATGTCCTTTTGTATTATTCTTTTGTACTTTATTCTTTTTAAAATAAAAAGAAATGTCCATTTTTAATTAATTACTTAATTACCTTGTTAAATTTGTTTTTATCTAAACCATTTAATTAATAAAGTTGTTTTCTTATTCGTATATATGTGCACATATGCAACTAGTGTGCACAACAAGTGCCAACAACTTTTGGTCGACAAAAAGTCGAAAATCTGAAAAACGATTTTCAGTCACATTTTCAGTTTTTCATTGAACTATCTATTTTTGTAAACAAAATTCCAAAACAAGTTTACAATTGTTATTAATTAAAAGAGTATTATTTGATCATTAAAAACCATTAATTAAATATTTAAAATTAATTAAATTGTCACAAACCAAAGCGATAATATTCCAGGCCATTACATTCATCCCCCTTAAAAGAATTTCAACCCATAAATTTCATCACAAACAAACAACCAAAAAACAAGCCATACTAAATCTTAACATTTCCCCAAAATATTAAATGACTAACAAATAAACTTATAGTTCAGGTTTACAACCTTCTCATCACACAAGGATGATAAACTATCTATTGAGCATACCTCATGCTCAACAGCCATAGGTTATTATTGAATAGATTATTCACACTACCTCCTGACAAATCAAAGAGTCATTTACTTAACTCCTCATAAGCCATAAATAATTAAAGGAAAATATACTTAAGCTCGTATGATGTGTATGAATCATTTGTATGCAATATCCGATCACTTTCAAACTAGTATGGATCACTTAACTTCTCCATTGCGGAACCCTGATCTGGTTCCTTGATCTTATACTTATGTTTTCCTTACATAGTTTTAAACTATGATCGAAAACACTCACATCATCCCAAGAATCCATCCCAAGTACCCGCATATAAGAATCAAGTGAAAATGCCTAGTTCGGACAGCTGTATGACACCCATAAATCAAGTGCCAGAACTCCGGATCAAGAAATGTCATGTGAATAAAATGATTCAAGTCCAACTTACAGTTTTATCCCTTTAGGATAACTTAATAATTATACTACTCCAATTCTTTTTACTATCCAAAATTATTTATTAAAACATTTCATAAAAACATAACTTAAATTTTAAACTAGTGCAATACCCTACTATATCCTAAGAGTATATACAACTATCTGATTTAATCCTTAATCTTATCTTTTTCCTTAAATTCAGATGCAGGCCCAAAATAAATCTGGGTCTTAAAACCAAGCCGACCTCTTTACCCATCTGGTCTAGTAAGCAGCTAAGAAGATTAGAATGCTAGTATCCAAACTCAGTCCTAGAGTCTGCTTTTGCTTAGACACATCTAAGGTAAAGATGTTTATTGTAATAACCCATAATTTTAATAAATATTTTAAATTAAATTTTATTTGAAACTTTGAGTTTAATCATTTTAAATTTTGGAATTTTCCAATGAATTTTGGATTTTGTTTCTAATTTATTTTCCAAATATATTAAAATAATGATTTTCTAGAAATTTTATATTTGGTCAAACGTTGACTTTTAGTTGAAATTTTAAAATTTTGAATTTTAATTTTCTAATCTTTTTCTTTGAAGCAGTATTTATTTCTGATATTCATTCTGCTTTTCGTTTCGTCAAATTCTATTTTAAAATTTTTTAAAATTTATAAATTCAGCAGTTTACACGTAATTATTCTCTGTATTTTCATTTCTTACTTTTCTATTTTAATTTCCACCTTTTATTTTGTTTGGGCTTTGTTTACTTTATTTGTGTAGAATTTGTTGTTTTGAATTGTGTTGATATTGGGCTTTAGAAATTCAAGAGACTTAAGTTATATCTTTATTTTGCCTTTACATTTTCTAGCCTTTTCATTTTTCCCTTAGCCGTTCATTTCCATAGCCTAGCCGTACAAAACTTCTCCTCTTCCTCACTTTATTTTTCATGTACATCACTTCATTTCTCACGTTTCATTTCATTCACCTGAAGAAAATTTTTGGCAGTAAGTTCCATTGCTTTTCCTCCTTCTTTTTCTCTTTTCTTTTGTTTGTTCCTCCTTTTATGTTCGGCCTCTTCACCATTCCTAGGCCTGCCGACCACCATCTCCTCCTCCACCACCTTCCACGGCCAACACCACCATGATCTGACCCTAGGCCGTGACCACCTGACCAAACTCCACCACAAAACCAAAAAAACCTAGCCGAACTCACTTATTCACCCCATTACCTAGTTTGCCTCGGCCTCCACCACCATATACACCACCTCCAGCCATGATGTGACTGACTGGACTCCAGACCGTACCACCTAATGACCTGACCTTGCCATGCTAACCACAGACCGAGCCCATGCCTGGGCCGAACCCAATGCTTGTACACACAACCATTCACCTACCTTGCCTTCATGTAACTCCTACCCTTCATATTCCATGGCCTTAGCCGTGCCTTTTGAACCATGGTCGAACATGGGTGCTTCAGATATGATCATAGGCCGAGCATTTTGATAGTGGTCAAGCCATTGGTGATGAGGCCGAGCCACTTTATGGGTCAAGACTTTTGTTTTCCTTTTGTTCGTTCTATTTTACATTGTCACATTTATATTCTTTTGTGATTTGAATATACCCTTATATTATTTGTTTATTTGTTGTTGCAAGATCTACATCTTGGCTCATCTACTCCTCCTCAAAATTGATTCGTGCTTTGTCGTGCTTTGCGGAGTTTGGGTTGTGTTTTGAATTTTGATCTCTAGCTTTAGAGGTGAGTTTATCACTCTCGACAAAATCATACTTATATAAATGTGAAACAATGTCACTTGAATTGTAGTAGTTGATATGTTATGTTATATGTTCACATCTGCCTGTTATCTGACATTTTATAATGATATAACCTGTTTATATACCTGTTACTTCACCTGACATCATGTGATATGCTATATTGTTTATTTTATTTTCTGTTTCTCACACTGTAAGTTCCCTTTCACTATGGGTTAAAATGATACATACCCAAACGGATTTTAGAATAAGGGAAGATCGTTATGAGCTGAAATGATAGGCTCAAGCGATTTTCATTTTTATTTGACTTGGGATTGCGGTTGGAAATGATAAAACCCGGAATTTTAATTTATTACGGATTGAAATGATATATTATCTGTATCACTTGACCTAGGTTAGAAAATATTATACCGACCCGTGGTTAAATTTTAAAATGATTTTTCTAAATTTATTAAGTAATTTAAATTTTAAAAAATATGGATTTTTAACTTAAATTGGATTTAAATAGTGATTTTCTATAAGTTAAAATTTTATAAGTTGGTAAATGGTTTAAATTGAAATTTAAAATTTGATTTAACTCAATAATTGAAATTTGATTAAAAATGGGATTTTAGAAATTAGTAAGTATTTAAAATGTAAAAATGTGAAATTTTGACTTAAATTGGATTTAAATGATTTAAACAGTGATTTCCTAAAAGTTAAAATTTTATAAGTTGATAATGGTTTAAATTGTAATTTAAAATTTGATTTAACTTAATAATTGAAAATTGAGTTAAAATGGAAATTTTAAGCTTAACTTAGTAATTAAAATATTTATTTATTGAAATGGATACCTTTTAAAGTAAAAGAAACTATCAAGTTATTTGTTAAAAATAAAAGTTAAGCAACTTATAGTGATTTTGACTTAATGTAAATGAATTATAATTTAATTAGATATTTATTAATAAAATGTTATTTTATTAAATTTATAAGTTAAATGATATCCTGATAAATAATTTTGAAAAATGGAATAAGTTTGATAAGTTAAAAATGATAAAAGTGGAAGATATATTGTTTAAAAATGTGATAGTACAACTTATAACAGAAATTGTAGCATCCCAGAAATGCTGTGGTTTCAGTGTATTGTTTTTCAAATCTACTATTGTCTCTACAGCAGCAGTTTATAAGTGCTGTTGTTTCCAACAATGAACTTTTTTCAAATTACCACTGTATCTACAGCAGCAGTTTATAAGTGCTACTGTTTTTGAATTGTGTTGTTTTTCAATTTTACCACTATACTTACAGCAGCATTTTCTAAGTGCTGCGAATGCTGAAAATACAATGTTTTGGATTATTACAATTGAATAAACGAGCTTCGGAAAATGTTGAAATTTTAGGAATTGAATATTTGATTTGAAAGTATAATTACTTCATTTTAAATGGTTTAAATGAATTGTTTTGATTTGAAATATAAACCATTTTGAAATTTATAACCAAGGTTATACTAACGGTTGGATGTTATAAAGTGTGGCTAGAGATGGGCAATTGCTGCAGCTTTGCGATACCCCAGTCATATTAACACTATGATTTTGCATAGTTTGCTTTACTTTAGACATTACTATGATAGCGTTCATTACTACATAGTAGATGGTTTAACGGATCCTTAAAGGATGGGCGATCCCAGGCATCCTTTAAGTTACTTGTGCATCTCTATTACAGTTCACTTGAGTTGGTTTACATTATATAAGTATGTATGTCCCGTGTGACGCCCCACCTCTATACTCATAATAACAAAGAGTATTAAAAGAAATACTGTCTATTATTACGAAGAATAAGGCTGGATAGGAGCGACCATCCGTAATTGGCCTTACACTAATATTGGTTATCTCGATAGGAGTGGTATATACTTTTTATTTTTCATCTATTATTTATTTACTCCCATCGACATATCCAATTATCAGTATAAAACAAACTACGATAGTTCATAATAGTTTAGGACATTAGATATAACAATAATACAGATAATATAAATGCGGAACACAGATTAACAAAAATCTCATATATATATAACCGATGTCAGTTACAATATAGTTGACACGATACATATGATACAACTACAACTGTCGACTCTAGAAGTTATATATACAAGTACATTATCGACTAATATACATGAATACATATCGTTCTATACAATGACACGACTACTACAAAATGACATTGACAACTTCAGAAGATGTGAAAAGTCTTCATATCCTGAACGGCAACTCAAAGAAGAAAATCTAAACCTGAAATAACTCGGGTCTGACCCGAGTATTAAATTCAACGAAAATAATACACGGGTCAGTCTAATTCAAACCAGTTTATTAGTGCATAGAAGCAATAATAATCAAATATCAAATAGACGACAGTCATAGAAATCTTGTATATCCAACCTCTCAATAAGAGAATCGGATAACGGCAGATATAACACTAAGCAGTGTTAAACAACAAATCAGCAATCCAGATCAATTTAAACAATTGAAATGTCAATTTAAAAACAACAAAGCTGATTGGCTGCAGTACACGCTAACGTGTACTGCCTCGCCAATACAGTCTATGAAATACTCAGAAGATCAATGAATTCAAAAGTCAACGGATCCAACTCAAATGCCATTCAAATAAAATCACAACGCGAGCACAAGGTCAAACCCGAGCGTTTCAGCCGGATTCAACTGAAGTGTAATGAGAAAAACAAATCCAATGTATATCAGATCAGTGATGCTCAAACCCAAACCAAACTACAATGAACCAAGGGACAGGACAAGTGCAGCCCCTATATGAATAATGGAAAACATAAGTGATGCAACAGTTCAGTGAACTGCAAGTATTGACCCGGTAGCCACAAGTATAAGAAATGCCCAACACAAATGAATGCAGTGAAGGGTTCATGGATGTAACATGCACCAGATCAGGTCGGAGTGAACCTGATTCAAGTGCAGACCGAAGGCAGCAACCAACAACAAAATGCAAAGGTCAAGCCATGGTTGTCATGACTCAACACAAATGCAAAGCTTCAACAAATCAAAATAGCGTCAAAGCATATGTATGCAGACCCAATGTCTCGAATGACTTAAGTGATGGAACACTGAAATAATGCCAATGTCCAGACAACAACAGAGCACAATGCACCAAGTAAGTGACAGCAAGCAACAGGGCCAGACCAAAATAATGCAAGCATGAAGTGAATGCAACTACAGGTAAACAACCTAGGGCCAAGCACTGATATATGCAAACAAAAGAAATGCAACATAAATTAAAAGCTATGCAGTGATCAAACAGACTGCAAGATGTATGCAAGCCTAAGGCATGAAACCACAGTGCAACGGTCAAGGTTGTATACCAAACTGAAACAAGCACATATCTATGTATATGTATATGCAAAAGTCATGCGCAACTGGATATCAACACGATTCAAAACTGTATACCAGATGCAACAAGGAACCAGAACTAAATGTCATGCAATGGGATTATCAAATTATACTATAGTGATGATACAAGCACTTACAAAATCAAGTTAGTCAATGTGATCAAGGCAGATAACAACATATAGTGTATGAACGAAAATTTAAGGGGTAAAACCCTATATGAGCAAATCATCACGAGATTGCAGAAGTAAGAAATCATCAAATTTTAATACCAGCGAATTCGAGAGCAAAGAAAACTGTGCCGAATAAAATGTCGAACAAGTCGAACCATAGCCAACAGCATACTGGCAGAAGCCAAAGAGAATCAAATGCCCAAATAAATGACCAAATGCCAAAGACTCAGTGATACTCAAAGAGCATCAAAATGCAAACCATGATTAAGCTATGCAAACTCAAGCTTACAGAGGTATAAACGACCAAATGGCAAACGAAGTATACATGTGAAGTATACCAAATACAACAGGGCCAAAATGCAGACATGAGGTGAATGCAACCACAAGGTGCAGTGGAGATTACAAATGTATGTATCGGTACAGAGGCAAATGCTACCATGACTCGAGTGCATGCTACAGCAACAAGGAGCAAGGCTAAGGCACAGTGCTATCAGACTGAAAACATATCGCAGTAACAATATGAACGCAACTACATACAACTTCAATGCAAACAAATCAAAGAAGTCGAACAAATCAGGACCAAGGTCAATGAAGTTCCAAGTCAAGGCCGAAGCAAGTCATAATTTATGAAATCAGAGAGTGGAGTCAAAAATCATCAAAAACATATGCATAAATGACTACTAGTTCGAACCATCCAGATGACCAAAGTCCACCATTAATTCAGAGTCGAAGAAAACATAAAATCCCAAATTCAAAATCACGAATTTACACAAACCAAAAATCTTTAAACTGTTTCGAATATAGATGTGAGAAATAAAATTTCTCACCTTTAATCGACGCGTATTAAAGTAGCCGCGAGCGAGACGAAGGAAGTCGAACGAAGGTTGATCGGCGAAGCCCTAGCTATTTGGAGACGACGCCTAGGCCCAAATTCCAGTCGAGGCAAGCTGAAGAAGATCGAGCAGATTCGCCATGGCTACAGAGGATCGAAGAGTTGAATCGCCGAAGAATCGCCACCATTTTTATTTCGTTAGTTTACTTTCTTTTTCTAGGGTTGGAAAACGAATGAAAGGGGAAATGGGTACAAAACAGTCCCTCCACAAAAGGAATGGGCTAATTTACTAAAGATAGAAGTGAGAGTGTTATTGGGCCAGGGTTCAATTGAAAGCCCGTATAACTCTTTAACAAATTTTCAAAAGAATTTCAACCCAACATTCAAAGAGAATTCAACCGATTAAAATACCAACAATAATTAGCTACCGATTTAATCGTCTAATGACGATGATCAATCGATACGGAACCTCGGGTTGTTACAGACCCCCCTCCTTAAAGAAATTGCGTCCACGCAATCATAGGGAATAAATGGATAAAAGGTAACAACCAAAAGAGCATGGCAATGTCGAATGTATAAGTAAATCAAGTGTCAACGGGGAAGTATTAGATAAGAAATCGAAAGGTTCGACTGCTTCAAATCAAAAGAATCAACATCGTGGGAATCAGGGATCAAAATCAGACGACTAACAAAAGCAAGAACAATCGAGTTCCAGCAACTAAAAGAGAAGGAAAAACAGAGCAGAAATCCCATATAGAGCACGAATTGAATGTGAGTAAATCAAATTACTCACCTGAATCGCCAGAGAAAAAGACGAAGCTCAAATCTCAAAAATCGCAAATATTTACTTATCTCAAACGATAGTCAGAAGACAAATATTCAATTATCCAAAACGATAATGAAATTTCTCAAATCAACAAATATTCGATTATCACAAGCGATAATCAAATTTCTCAAATCAACAAATATTTAATTATCTAAAGCGATAATTAAATCTCAAAACAGAAAATATTTAATTACCTCAGGCGATAATTAAATTTTAAATCAACAACTATTTAATTATCTCAGACGATAATTAAATCTCAATCAATAAATATTTAATTATCTCAAGCGATAATTAAATCTCAAAACAACAATTATTTAATTATCAAAAACGATAAATAAATCTCAAATCATCAAATATTTAATTATTAAAGACGATAATTAAATCTCGAATCAGCAAATATTTAATTATCTAATAGCGATAATTAAATTTAAAATCAACAAATATTTAATTATCAAAGACGATAATTAAATCTCAAATCAGCAAATATTTAATTATCAAAGACGATAATTAAATCTCGAATCAGCAAATATTTAATTATCTAACAGCGATAATTAAATTTAAAATCAATAAATATTTAATTATCAAAGACGATAATTAAATCTCAAATCAGCAAATATTTAATTATCAAAGACGATAATTAAATCTCGAATCAGCAAATATTTAATTATCTAACAACGATAATTAAATTTAAAATCAACAAATATTTAATTATCAAAGACGATAATTAAATCTCAAACCAGCAAATATTTAATTATCAAAGACGATAATTAAACCTCGAATCAGCAAATATTTAATTATCTAACAGCGATAATTAAATCTAAAATCAACAAATATTTAATTATCAAAGACGATAATTAAATCTCAAATCAACAAATATTTAATTATCTCAAGCGATAATTAGAAACAACAAATATCCGATTATCGAAAACGATAATCAGAACTCATATCAACAAATATCTAATTATCACAAGCGATAATTAGAAACAACAAATATCTGATTATCAAAAACGATAATCAGAACTCATATCAACAAATATCTAATTATCACAAGCGATAATTAGAAACAACAAATATCCGATTATCGAAAACGATAATCAGAACTCATATCAACAAATATCTAATTATCACAAGCGATAATTAGAAACAACAAATATCTGATTATCGAAAACGATAATCAGAACTCATATCAACAAATATCTAATTATCACAAGCGATAATTAGAAACAACAAATGTCTGATTACCGAAAACGATAATCAGGACTCATATCAACAAATATCTAATTATCACAAGCGATAATTAGAAACAACAAATATCTGATTATCAAAAACGATAATCAGAACTCATATCAACAAATATCTAATTATCACAAGCGATAATTAGAAACAACAAATATCTGATTATCAAAAACGATAATCAGAACTCATATCAACAAATATCTAATTATCACAAGAGATAATTAGAAACAACAAATATCTGATTATCAAAAACGATAATCAGAATTCATATCAACAAATATCTAATTATCACAAGCGATAATTAGAAACAACAAATATCTGATTATCAAAAACGATAATCAGAACTCATATCAACAAATATCTAATTATCACAAGCGATAATTAGAAACAACAAATATCTGATTATCAAAAACGATAATCAGAACTCATATCAACAAATATCCAATTACCTGCAGATAATTGGAAGCAACAAATATCTAGAAATCAATTAAGAAGACTAGAAAATCAACATAAAAGCTTGGATCGATCCCATCAGATGGCGAGTTTTTAATTTGCCGCACGTGCATCTCAGAGTGGCCGAAGCCTACCAAGTACTCAACATAATTTTGGCGCCCATCAGATTGACCCGAAGGTCCGCAGAGTGACCCGAAGGTCTAGTACTGGTATTTGACCCGAAGGTCCGCAGAGTGGCTCGAAAGCCCAACAAATGACCCGAAGGTCCGCAGAGTGGCTCGAAAGCCCAACAAATGACCCGAAGGTCCGCAGAGTGGCTCGAAAGCACACAAAATCATCAAATATTTAAATTAACGAGTCCGGAATTAACCGAAATAGCAAACGCACATGTCCCATACCACGTGTTTTACTAAATCGTTTGATTCTCTTCATCGTTTCCTTGAAAGTGCAAAATTGTGTATTTTGTAAAAATACATTTCACATTCTCAAACGGACAAGTCCGGAATTAAGCGAATCAGTAAAAGAAAGGGGTCATAGTCCTCGATTTTGCTGAAACGTTTAAATCGCTTCCTCATTCTTTTGAAATCGCAAACTGTAAAATTTTTTGAAAACAATTTTATTTATTTTGTAAAAATAATAATTCGCATTCTCAACTGAACAAGTCCGGAGTTAAGCGAAACAGTAAAAGAAAGGGGTCATAATCCTCGATTTTGCTGAATCGTTTAAGTCGCTTTCTCATTCTTTTGAAAACGCAAACTGCTAAAATTTTATAAAACAATTTTCATTTTAAAACGATTTTCCAATCACGTGATTAAAGCAGCAATATTAGTAACAATTTCGATAAGGAAATTGTACTTCTCAAAATACCGTAAAAACGGTCACAAATCAGTATTGCGGAATAATCGCTTGAAAATCCACTTTTAAAACTTGACGGTTACTGAAGCCAAGGTGACAGTAATTTTTAAACGTCAAAATCTCAACAAAATAATTTACATCAAAATGTAATATCAGTGAATTTTCATTCATCAAAATGCCACAAAACACCGTGCTTCAAAATATAGCATTGGTGTAAAATCCCGTTATAAAATAACGGCAACAAAATATGTTTCATAACCAAGCATCGGTTCAACGTAAAATAAATGCAATAACGTGCAATTCAAATTTTTGCACGTACTACAAAATGAACAAAGAAATCATTCGAATGTATCTTCAATGAAGATAATTCAAAACAGCAAAAATCTAATCAATAGATGATTAGTACAAAAGAAAGCCAGCGGAAATTTCAACAAAAATCACATAACTGTAATTTCTTCGAATCCTCAATTCGGATTCAAAATTCTCAAAGAAACAAAATAATTACAGCTATGTAAACAACAAATGAAATTCATATCAATTTCGTATTTTGATTTTTAAATCAAAAAGATTGTCAGTTGTACTCAGCGAAGACAGCTTCACTGTTTCCGCTGCGCACTCTGATAAACAGAACACAATTCAATCAAATCAACAAAACACAGTTTCACTTTTTATTTTTAAATAATGATATTTAAAAACTTGCATCAAAATTTCAAAACTTTAGTTTTGACTCAAATCACAGATAAAACATCGACTAATAGTTGTAACATATGTTCCATCCAAGTTATGTTTTATATTATGTCCATAAACCCCAAGCTCTGATACCAACTGTGACGCCCCACCTCTATACTCATAATAACAAAGAGTATTAAAAGAAATACTGTCTATTATTACGAAGAATAAGGCTGGATAGGAGCGACCATCCGTAATTGGCCTTACACTAATATTGGTTATCTCGATAGGAGTGGTATATACTTTTTATTTTTCATCTATTATTTATTTACTCCCATCGACATATCCAATTATCAGTATAAAACAAACTACGATAGTTCATAATAGTTTAGGACATTAGATATAACAATAACACAGATAATATAAATGCAAAACACAGATTAACAAAAATCTCATATATATATAACCGATGTCAGTTACAATATAGTTGACACGATACATATGATACAACTACAACTGTCGACTCTAGAAGTTATATATACAAGTACATTATCGACTAATATACATGAATACATATCGTTCTATACAATGACACGACTACTACAAAATGACACTGACAACTTCAGAAGATGTGAAAAGTCTTCATATCCTGAACGGCAACTCAAAGAAGAAAATCTACAACCTGAAATAACTCGGGTCTGACCCGAGTATTAAATTCAACGAAAATAATACACGGGTCAGTCTAATTCAAACCAGTTTATTAGTGCATAGAAGCAATAATAATCAAATATCAAATAGACGACAGTCACAGAAATCTCGTATATCCAACCTCTCGATAAGAGAATCGGATAACGGCAGATATAACACTAAGCAGTGTTAAACAACAAATCATCAATCCAGATCAATTTAAACAATTGAAATGTCAATTTAAAAACAACAAAGCTGATTGGCTGCAGTACACGCTAACGTGTACTGCCTCGCCAATACAGTCTATGAAATACTCAGAAGATCAATGAATTCAAAAGTCAACGGATCCAACTCAAATGCCATTCAAATAAAATCACAACGCGAGCACAAGGTCAAACCCGAGCGTTTCAGCCGGATTCAACTGAAGTGTAATGAGAAAAACAAATCCAATGTATATCAGATCAGTGATGCTCAAACCCAAACCAAACTACAATGAACCAAGGGACAGGACAAGTGCAGCCCCTATATGAATAATGGAAAACATAAGTGATGCAACAGTTCAGTGAACTGCAAGTATTGACCCGGTAGCCACAAGTATAAGAAATGCCCAACACAAATGAATCCAGTGAAGGGTTCATGGATGTAACATGCACCAGATCAGGTCGGAGTGAACCAGATTCAAGTGCAGACCGAAGGCAGCAACCAACAACAAAATGCAAAGGTCAAGCCATGGTTGTCATGACTCAACACAAATGCAAAGCTTCAACAAATCAAAACAGCGTCAAAGCATATGTATGCAGACCCAATGTCTCGAATGACTTAAGTGATGGAACACTGAAATAATGCCAATGTCCAGACAACAACAGAGCACAATGCACCAAGTAAGTGACAGCAAGCAACAGGGCCAGACCAAAATAATGCAAGCATGAAGTGAATGCAACTACAGGTAAACAACCTAGGGCCAAGCACTGATATATGCAAACAAAAGAAATGCAACATAAATTAAAAGCTATGCAGTGATCAAACAGACTGCAAGATGTATGCAAGCCTAAGGCATGAAACCACAGTGCAACGGTCAAGGTTGTATACCAAACTGAAACAAGCACATATCTATGTATATGTATATGCAAAAGTCATGCGCAACTGGATATCAACACGATTCAAAACTGTATACCAGATGCAACAAGGAACCAGAACTAAATGTCATGCAATGGGATTATCAAATTATACTATAGTGATGATACAAGCACTTACAAAATCAAGTTAGTCAATGTGATCAAGGCAGATAACAACATATAGTGTATGAACGAAAATTTAAGGGGTAAAACCCTATATGAGCAAATCATCACGAGATTGCAGAAGTAAGAAATCATCAAATTTTAATACCAGCGAATTCGAGAGCAAAGAAAACTGTGCCGAATAAAATGTCGAACAAGTCGAACCATAGCCAACAGCATACTGGCAGAAGCCAAAGAGAATCAAATGCCCAAATAAATGACCAAATGCCAAAGACTCAGTGATACTCAAAGAGCATCAAAATGCAAACCATGATTAAGCTATGCAAACTCAAGCTTACAGAGGTATAAACGACCAAATGGCAAACGAAGTATACATGTGAAGTATACCAAATACAACAGGGCCAAAATGCAGACATGAGGTGAATGCAACCACAGGGTGCAGTGGAGATTACAAATGTATGTATCGGTACAGAGGCAAATGCTACCATGACTCGAGTGCATGCTACAGCAACAAGGAGCAAGGATAAGGCACAGTGCTATCAGACTGAAAACATATCGCAGTAACAATATGAACGCAACTACATACAACTTCAATGCAAACAAATCAAAGAAGTCGAACAAATCAGGACCAAGGTCAATGAAGTTCCAAGTCAAGGCCGAAGCAAGTCATAATTTTTGAAATCAGAGAGTGGAGTCAAAAATCATCAAAAACATATGCATAAATGACTACTAGTTCGAACCATCCAGATGACCAAAGTCCACCATTAATTCAGAGTCGAAGAAAACATAAAATCCCAAATTCAAAATCACGAATTTACACAAACCAAAAATCTTTAAACTGTTTCGAATATAGATGTGAGAAATTAAATTTCTCACCTTTAATCGACGCGTATTAAAGTAGCCGCGAGCGAGACGAAGGAAGTCGAACGAAGGTTGATCGGCGAAGCCCTAGCTATTTGGAGACGACGCCTAGGCCCAAATTCCAGTCGAGGCAAGCTGAAGAAGATCGAGCAGATTCGCCATGGCTACAGAGGATCGAAGAGTTGAATCGCCGAAGAATCGCCGCCATTTTTATTTCGTTAGTTTACTTTCTTTTTCTAGGGTTGGAAAACGAATGAAAGGGGTAATGGGTACAAAACAGTCCCTCCACAAAATGAATGGGCTAATTTACTAAAGATAGAAGTGAGAGTGTTATTGGGCCAGGGTTCAATTGAAAGCCCGTATAACTCTTTAACAAATTTTCAAAAGAATTTCAACCCAACATTCGAAGAGAATTCAACCGATTAAAATACCAACAATAATTAGCTACCGATTTAATCGTCTAATGACGATGATCAATCGATACGGAACCTCGGGTTGTTACATCCCGACTCGAGTGTTTTGTGTTCTGCTTTACGCTCGAGTCAGTCTGAGTATCACAGCTCTGATTCACCATATAGAGCTAGAGATTTGCTGAAGTTTATTTATCTATCTGTCATCCATTTCCATTTCGGTTATTTCCTATTCTGCTGTGTTTATGTATTAGTGACTTATGTATTCAGGCTTCTGTTGTATTTGTTTATTTTCAGACTATGATATTTTGTATCTGCTTTGAGATTATTTATGTAGTAGCTTCATGAACTACTATGGTATTTTATTTCCACTGCGAGTTATTCTGATATTTTGTGTCTGTGATTCTGTGTTTGATTTTATTTGCTCCAAATTTTTCTTAACAATCCACTGTTTTGAATTATTCAAGTCCGACATGTGTGGACTTATTGTCGATTTGAATGGTACAAAATAGTGGGATGTTACATTTATTAGTCGGCCCAATAACATTAAATAGTTATAAAACTTTAGATGTTAAAATGAAAGACAGGATTTTAATAAGACAAAGCTTATCAAAACATTCTTATTAGATTTAACCCATTAAACTTGTGTTAAATTATTTCTTCTCTAACCAAGAGTGATATAGTCCCATATTAAATTTTGTATTTATCAACACACTCTTTTATCAAATTACCTTTTTATTTTGAATCCATTTTCTTTAAGGAAACCTAAAAATTAAACGCTCGGTTTTTATTATAAAACCCTTTTGAAATGATACCATATATTTAATCTATAAAAAATATAAATATTGACCGAGTAACACCAAAATGATACCAAAAAACTAGGTCCTAGCAAATAGTATCATACAATCCCTTACCAAGAAGGGTAATACTCAATAGAAGTGCTTACCATCCAAACACATCTCCTACCTATTTCTAGTCATTTTCGAACCACTCGAACTAGTTAACAAAACAATACTTCTTCTTTTTCATATTCCATTTTGAAATAATACTATATATATTTCACATATATATAATAGCTTTAGCACTTTATTTACTAAAACTTGTTTTTAGGTTCGTTCGGATTCAAACTCTTCTCGATCGCACAATGATAAAGGAAATGATTTACTAAGTGCACTACAACGTCAGGCTAAGCAAACTTCCAATTGTCACTTAGAAGATTATTCAAATTACCACAAAACTAATCGAGGCTCATTTCTCGAACTGTCCAAAAAAATGTACCTTACATAAAATTCTATTTGAAATATTTATACCTGCAAATATTATAAAATAATACCATTATTTCTTTTCCAAAAATCATTTGAAATCTTTTTCAAAGACACCGGGATTTAAATTCTCAAAAATCCTCTTCATTTATAAAACACATTTTATTAACCATATTAACAAAGTAAACTTATTAAATCTACATTATTAACAAACACCTTGTTATTAAATCATGAAACTGAATTCACAAGGTGTTCGTATTTAATTCAATCAAATAACAAATGCTCATAGACTGGTTGAGCACAAATAAAACTATCAGGAATATCACTAAAAGAGCACTTCCAAATCCAATTCAAACCTATGTTCAACTACAACCTATGTTCCTTGTTCCGAAGATATGCTACAAATTATACAAGTACATTCAAGTCCATATATATGTCATTTGCTTTCAAAGCAAGAATCAAATCAATATTACAACTATATAACAATATTACAACGTATATCAATATAATTCAATCACAAATAAATAATCAATCACAAGAAAATATACACAATATATTTCCATTCAAGGATGTGATTTAGCTCACCCTTAAGCAAGTAAACAAGCAAGTCTAAGCAACCACTTCCTACCTCTTCCTTGCAAACACTAATTTCCAACCTCGTTTCAAGCCTTTGCACTTGTTTTTAGCTATTATAAGCCTATATTGCTCGTGACCTATCTTTGAGGTGCGAGAATTTTTTTTTATTTTTCCAAATCCAACTATATTGGACTTGTTGTGATGTTGTCCTAAGGCTCTAGTCCAAGTTCGAGTTGATTAGAAGTGGTTTTGAATTTATTTTCTTTTAGAAATTTTAGTAAAGAAAGATATGAAGATAATTTGATTTTGTTTTGTAAACTTGAAAAAGTGATTTCAAGAGGTATACCTTTTCTTATATAGGCTCGAGATGGTGTTGTATACCTTTCCTCTCGCCCCACATCATGCCATGGAAGGCTCACCCCTCCACATGCCCCTCACTTCTCCTTTACACCTCTTACCATTAGTAAACGACTAAACTACCCTTACATACAAATATCTCTTATCCATTAGAAGCTTCTAGAATGTTCTAATTACTTCATGAAGAAAAGTGTGATAAATATTTCCAAATGTCTTTATATGTTCATAAGCTTAGTACAAAAGAGTTCGAACAACTTATATCGACTAAAAAGCTATTTATCGATAAATCGATTTTCGGTCACAGTATCGATATTTCTTCGAAGTATGTATTTTTTGTTAGAAACTGGAGTGTCTACAACACAATGTTGGATCTTAAGGCTATTCAGACACCAGAAGTGGTGAAATGTGTATTAACTACTTACTTATGAATATAAAACTGTATTTACTCAAATTGCAAACGGAAAGAAGTAATCAGAGAATAAGTAATAAAAGTAAAATGCAGTAATGTAAATAACACCCGCTGGTTCGGATTAACCAATCCTACATCCAGTCCTGCACTCTATCGTGGATAATTCCACTATAATCGCTTGCTTTCCACGGGCGGCAAGAAAACCTTTACAATCTTGGTTTCACGGGCTACAAGACACACCCTCTTGATTTTACAGGCTACAAGAACACCTTCCCCTTATCACCAACAACAAACTATGGCAAGTAGTCGTATCTTCAATATAGATTCTTGCAGATTCGGTACAATGATCCTATAGACCTCCAATGGCAATATATCTTTGAATTCTTTGAGGAATAGGATGAAATCAGAGTGAGAATGATGTGAATTCAAGTAAAACTCCCTGATATTGTGTGGTTTGCAGATCGGTGAGAGTGAAATAGTATCGATTTGCAAAAAGATTGGAAGAATATGCAATGGATTTCTTTTGCAAATGTTTGGAGAAGAAGGAGTAAGAGAAAATGAGAATTCTTGATGTTAAAATTCGTTTTCAGAGGCCTTTATATAGTGGTTGAAGAGACGTGTCTTTTGGTGAAGAGATGGAGGGAAATGTCTCTTCATTTAAAATTTGAAATTCTGAAAAACGGCTAGTATGTCGACATCCCCCTATCCCCCATGTCGACATGGTTGTGTTGCAAAATGAACAACAACACTATTAAGTGTTGCAAATTTTCAGCATTTCGAATTACCTTATATTTGTGGATTTTTGTGATTCGGTTGAGGTCAATGGTTGCTGATCTTCAAGTATAATTGCCACGAGATCTTTAACAGGATATTCTAAGGTTCAACCAACCCCTCATCACTTCAAACACCTTTATCCTTCAGCATTCTTCTCTAATTTGGTTTTGTTCTTCAATTGCTCTGATTAACCTTCTTCTATAATTCATTTGCTTCCACTGTATTCTTGATTTTCTCTGTAAATGTCTCCATAATATATCTGATATAACTGCATAACTCGGAGTTACGTTAGAAGTAATATTTATGTGGTTGTTGTCATCAAAATCAATACCTAGGGTATTAAAAATCTCCCCTTTTTTGATGATGACGACCATATAAATATTTAAGAGATAAAATATAATATTTTTATATTTGACGCCCCTAACTCTATGCACTCCCCCTATCATTTTGCCTAGTATATTTATACCTTTTCTCCGCCTTTTTCATCAACAAAAAAGGGTAAAAAAGAGTCGCTTAAATCATTGCTAGACAATATGTAGAGTTTGTATATAGAGATAAATGCATATAAATAAAGCACATGAGGGGAATCCAAATCAATTCAAAACATGAAATAAACTTATCAAATAATAAGATGAGTTTTAGAGTTACCGACTTTGCCGATGCCAATAACAAATCCTTTTCATATTTATCCAAAGTTCAATAGATTTCTTATCATATGCTTTGAGCATCTGCTATCTGATATATATTGTTTGGTACCTAAAATATTATAAAATATGCACACTAGTACCCTTTTTATTTTGGGGTCCATGGGGTTAAGTTTTAGGATGCCAAACCCATGAAGAGTTTGAATTTCCTTTCAAAATATAATCATTAGATGAATGAACCTTATTAATAAAATTATCAATATATTTTTCTTTTTCAATATCATGCATCCTTTTTGGAACCCATAAATTAATGAACCTATTTGGAGGTTTTAACTTTAATTTTCTAGGTTTTGGTTTGAACTTGGTAGCCTTAACAAACTTAGTGCTTTGAGTACTATTTTTCTTTGATTTAGCCTTTGGGGTGTATCCAAGTCCATGTTTATTCCTAGTGTGTTTAGATGTAGATAATAATTTTTCTATATTATCCTTCCCTTTGTTAAATTTATCAATATCATTTTTCATTTTGTCAAAATCCTTATTATGGTTAAGAATAACATTGTCCAGAGATGTTATTTTGTCATTCAGATTAGTGATCTGTGACTTCATTGAAAGATTTTCTGATTTTAAGGATTCATTTTCACTTTTTAGTTTTTCAAAACTTCAAAGTGTCAAATCCTTTTCATCAATATACCCATTAAGTCTTTCAATTTCATCTTTTAGACATTGTTTTTCATCAGTTAACCTTTCATTAAATATTTTTAATCTATCTATCTCTGCCAAACTATTGTTGTACTCTTTCCTAAGTATTTTATATCCTTGATACATATCATTCAAAACATTAGTAATTTCTTTATTAAAATTCCATACCTGGTCATCCTTTGCCATGAAGCACATGTTGGCATTTTCTGTTTCTGAATCACTATCACTTGATGATGTATCGAAATCATCCCATTTTGCATTGAATGAGTGTTTCCTCTCCTTATTGAAAGTGTTTGAAAAGTACTTTGATTTCTTCAGGTTAGGACAGTCTCTTTTCAAATGACCGGGTTTATCACATTCGAAACACTTAACAACATTTCCATTTCTAGAATTATTGTTGTTAGTTTTTCGAAGTTTGTTAGTTATCCAATACTTCAAGAATTTCTTGAACTTCTTGGTCATAAACTCGATATCATCATCAACAACATCATCATCTGGTTCATCGTTGTCGATCAAAGCATTGAGTGCTAGTGATTTCTTCTCATTTGCCTGATTCTCTATTCTAATCCGCAACTTTACTTCATAGGACATTGGGTTACCAATTAAATCTTCTATTTTCATAGTACTAATATCATTGGCTTCTTCGATTGGCAGAGACTTCTGATCCCATTCACTAGGAAGTGAATTAAAGATATTTCTGACTTGGTCTTCTTCAGTAATTTTCTTTCCTAATGATATTAAGGGATGTACTATATCTTGAAATCTAGAATACATATCAGAAATAGACTCATTTGGTTTCATTTGAAAGAGTTGAAACTGGTTAGTTAGCTATCTTCGTTTGTTTTACTTTACTGGTGCCTTCATGTGTGACTTGCAGTGTTCTCCAAATTTCATATGCAGAATTACAAATAGACACTCGATTAAATTCATTTCTATCTAAGGAGCAAAATAAAATGTTCATGGCCTTAGAGTTATTAAGTGCTTGTGTCTTTTGGTCTAGTGTCCATTTTGAATATTTAGTTTGAGGCTCTATGTACTCTATTTGGGTAATGTTCCAAATATCCAAACCTTTAGACTGCAAATAACATTTCATCCTATAAGCCCAATATGCATAACTACTGCCATCAAATAGAGGGGGTCTAGTGGTAGATTGCCCTTCTACAAAAGTGTTTAAAAATGTGTTACTAGTGTCATTAGCCATTTATACTTTCCAAAAACCAAGTTATGAATTTTTGAAAACCAATGCTCTGATACCAAATGTTAGAAACTGGAGTGTCTACAACACAATGTTGGATCTTAAGGCTATTCAGACACCAAAAGTGGTGAAATGTGTATTAACTACTTACTTATGAATATAAAACTGTATTTACTCAAATTGCAAACGGAAAGAAGTAATCAGAGAATAAGTAATAAAAGTAAAATGCAGTAATGTAAATAACACCCGCTGGTTCGGATTAACCAATCCTACATCCAGTCCTGCACTCTATCGTGCATAATTCCACTATAATCGCTTGCTTTCCATGGGCGGCAAGAACACCTTTACAATCTTGGTTTCACGGGCTACAAGACACACCCTCTTGATTTTACAGGCTACAAGAACACCTTCCCCTTATCACCAACAACAAACTATGGCAAGTAGTCGTATCTTCAATATAGATTCTTGCAGATTCGGTACAATGATCCTATAGACCTCCAATGGCAATATATCTTTGAATTCTTTGAGGAATAGGATGAAATCAGAGTGAGAATGATGTGAATTCAAGTAAAACTCCCTGATATTGTGTGGTTTGCATATCGGTGAGAGTGAAATAGTATCGATTTGCAAGGAGATTGGAAGATTATGCAATGGATTTCTTTTGCAAATGTTTGGAGAAGAAGGAGTAAGAGAAAATGAGAATTCTTGATGTTAAAATTCGTTTTCAGAGGCCTTTATATAGTGGTTGAAGAGACGTGTCTTTTGGTGAAGAGATGGAGGGAAATGTCTCTTCATTTAAAATTTGAAATTATGAAAAACGGCTAGTATGTCGACATCCCCCTACCCCCCATGTCGACATGGTTGTGTTGCAAAATGAACAACAACACTATTAAGTGTTGCAAATTTTCAGCATTTCAAATTACCTTATATTTGTGGATTTTTGTGATTCGGTTGAGGTCAATGGTTGCTGATCTTCAAGTATAATTGCCATGAGATCTTTAACCAGATATTCTAAGGTTCAACCAACCCCTCATCACTTCAAACACCTTTATCCTTCAGCATTCTTCTCTAATTTGGTTTTGTTCTTCAATTGCTCTGATTAACCTTCTTCTATAATTCATTTGCTTCCACTGTATTCTTGATTTTCTCTGTAAATGTCTCCATAATATATCTGATATAACTGCATAACTCGGAGTTACGTTAGAAGTAATATTTATGTGGTTGTTGTCATCAAAATCAATACCTAAGGTATTAAAAATCTCCCCTTTTTTGATGATGATGACCATATAAATATTTAAGAGATAAAATATAATATTTTTATATTTGACGCCCTTAACTCTATGCACTCCCCCTATCATTTTGCCTAGTATATTTATACCTTTTCTCCGCCTTTTTCATCAACAAGAAAGGGTAAAAAAGAGTCGCTTAAATCATTGCTAGACAATATGTAGAGTTTGTATATAGAGATAAATGCATATAAATAAAGCACATGAGGGGAATCCAAATCAATTCAAAACATGAAATAAACTTATCAAATAATAAGATGAGTTTTAGAGTTACCGACTTTGCCGATGCCAATAACAAATCCTTTTCATATTTATCCAAAGTTCAATAGATTTCTTATCATATGCTTTGAGCATCCGCTATCTGATATATATTGTTTGGTACCTAAAATATTATAAAATATGCACACTAGTACCCTTTTTATTTTGGGGTCCATGGGGTTAAGTTTTGGGATGCCAAACCCATGAAGAGTTTGAATTTCCTTTCAAAATATAATCATTAGATGAATGAACCTTATTAATAAAATTATCAATATATTTTTCTTTTTCAATATCATGCATCCTTTTTGGAACCCATAAATTAATGAACCTATTTGGAGGTTTTAACTTTAATTTTCTAGGTTTTGGTTTGAACTTGGTAGCCTTAACAAACTTAGTGCTTTGAGTACTATTTTTCTTTGATTTAGCCTTTGGGGTGTATCCAAGTCCATGTTTATTCCTAGTGTGTTTAGATGTAGATAATAATTTTTCTAGATTATCCTTCCCTTTGTTAAATTTATCAATATCATTTTTAATTTTGTCAAAATCCTTATTATGGTTAAGAATAACATTGTCCAGAGATGTTATTTTGTCATTCAGATTAGTGATCTGTGACTTCATTGAAAGATTTTCTGATTTTAAGGATTCATTTTCACTTTTTAGTTTTTCAAAACTTCAAAGTGTCAAATCCTTTTCATCATTATACCCATTAAGTCTTTCAATTTCATCTTTTAGACATTGTTTTTCTTCAGTTAACCTTTCATTAAATATTTTTAATCTATCTATCTCTACCAAACTATTGTTGTACTCTTTCCTAAGTATTTTATATCCTTGATACATATCATTCAAAACATTAGTAATTTCTTTATTAAAATTCCATGCCTGGTCATCCTTTGCCATGAAGCACATGTTGGCATTTTCTGTTTCTGAATCACTATCACTTGATGATGTATCGAAATCATCCCATTTTGCATTGAATGAGTGTTTCCTCTCCTTATTGAAAGTGTTTGAAAAGTACTTTGATTTCTTCAGGTTAGGACAGTCTCTTTTCAAATGACCGGGTTTATCACATTCGAAACACTTAACAACATTTCCATTTCTAGAATTATTGTTGTTAGTTTTTCGAAGTTTGTTTGTTATCCAATACTTTAAGAATTTCTTGAACTTCTTGGTCATAAACTCGATATCATCATCAACAACATCATCATCTGGTTCATCGTTGTCGATCAAAGCATTGAGTGCTAGTGATTTCTTCTCATTTGCCTGGTTCTCTTTTCTAATCTGCAACTTTACTTCAGGACATTGGGTTACCAATTAAATCTTCTATTTTCATAGTACTAATATCATTGGCTTCTTCGATTGGCAGAGTCTTCCGATCCCATTCACTAGGAAGTGAATTAAAGATATTTCTGACTTGGTCTTCTTCAGTAATTTTCTTTCCTAATGATATTAAGGCATGTACTATATCTTGAAATCTAGAATACATATCAGAAATAGACTCATTTGGTTTCATTTGAAAGAGTTGAAACTGGTTAGTTAGCTATCTTCGTTTGTTTTACTTTACTGGTGCCTTCATGTGTGACTTGCAGTGTTCTCCAAATTTCATATGCAGAATTACAAATAGACACTCGATTAAATTCATTTCTATCTAAGGAGCAAAATAAAATGTTCATGGCCTTAGAGTTATTAAGTGCTTGTGTCTTTTGGTCTAGTGTCCATTTTGAATATTTAGTTTGAGGCTCTATGTACTCTATTTGGGTAATGTTCCAAATATCCAAACCTTTAGACTGCAAATAACATTTCATCCTATAAGCCCAATATGCATAACTACTGCCATCAAATAGAGGGGGTCTAGTGGTAGATTGCCCTTCTACAAAAGTGTTTAAAAATGTGTTACTAGTGTCATTAGCCATTTATACTTTCCAAAAACCAAGTTATGAATTTTTGAAAACCAATGCTCTGATACCAAATGTTAGAAACTGGAGTGTCTACAACACAATGTTGGATCTTAAGGCTATTCAGACACCAAAAGTGGTGAAATGTGTATTAACTACTTACTTATGAATATAAAACTGTATTTACTCAAATTGCAAACGGAAAGAAGTAATCAGAGAATAAGTAATAAAAGTAAAATGCAGTAATGTAAATAACACCCGCTGGTTCGGATTAACCAATCCTACATCCAGTCCTGCACTCTATCGTGCATAATTCCACTATAATCGCTTGCTTTCCATGGGCGGCAAGAACACCTTTACAATCTTGGTTTCACGGGCTACAAGACACACCCTCTTGATTTTACAGGCTACAAGAACACCTTCCCCTTATCACCAACAACAAACTATGGCAAGTAGTCGTATCTTCAATATAGATTCTTGCAGATTCGGTACAATGATCCTATAGACCTCCAATGGCAATATATCTTTGAATTCTTTGAGGAATAGGATGAAATCAGAGTGAGAATGATGTGAATTCAAGTAAAACTCCCTGATATTGTGTGGTTTGCATATCGGTGAGAGTGAAATAGTATCGATTTGCAAGGAGATTGGAAGATTATGCAATGGATTTCTTTTGCAAATGTTTGGAGAAGAAGGAGTAAGAGAAAATGAGAATTCTTGATGTTAAAATTCGTTTTCAGAGGCCTTTATATAGTGGTTGAAGAGACGTGTCTTTTGGTGAAGAGATGGAGGGAAATGTCTCTTCATTTAAAATTTGAAATTATGAAAAACGGCTAGTATGTCGACATCCCCCTACCCCCCATGTCGACATGGTTGTGTTGCAAAATGAACAACAACACTATTAAGTGTTGCAAATTTTCAGCATTTCAAATTACCTTATATTTGTGGATTTTTGTGATTCGGTTGAGGTCAATGGTTGCTGATCTTCAAGTATAATTGCCATGAGATCTTTAACAAGATATTCTAAGGTTCAACCAACCCCTCATCACTTCAAACACCTTTATCCTTCAGCATTCTTCTCTAATTTGGTTTTGTTCTTCAATTGCTCTGATTAACCTTCTTCTATAATTCATTTGCTTCCACTGTATTCTTGATTTTCTCTGTAAAAGTCTCCATAATATATGTGATATAACTGCATAACTCGGAGTTACGTTAGAAGTAATATTTATGTGGTTGTTGTCATCAAAATCAATACCTAGGGTATTAAAAATCTCCCCTTTTTTGATGATGACGACCATATAAATATTTAAGAGATAAAATATAATAATTTTATATTTGATGCCCCTAACTCTATGCACTCCCCCTATCATTTTGCCTAGTATATTTATACCTTTTCTCCGCCTTTTTCATCAACAAAAAAGGGTAAAAAAGAGTCGCTTAAATCATTGCTAGACAATATGTAGAGTTTGTATATAGAGATAAATGCATATAAATAAAGCACATGAGGGGAATCCAAATCAATTCAAAACATGAAATAAACTTATCAAATAATAAGATGAGTTTTAGAGTTACCGACTTTGCCGATGCCAATAACAAATCCTTTTCATATTTATCCAAAGTTCAATAGATTTCTTATCATATGCTTTGAGCATCCGCTATCTGATATATATTGTTTGGTACCTAAATTATTATAAAATATGCACACTAGTACCCTTTTTATTTTGGGGTCCATGGGGTTAAGTTTTGGGATGCCAAACCCATGAAGAGATTGAATTTCCTTTCAAAATATAATCATTAGATGAATGAACCTTATTAATAAAATTATCAATATATTTTTCTTTTTCAATATCATGCATCCTTTTTGGAACCCATAAATTAATGAACCTATTTGGAGGTTTTAACTTTAATTTTCTAGGTTTTGGTTTGAACTTGGTAGCCTTAACAAACTTAGTGCTTTGAGTACTATTTTTCTTTGATTTAGCCTTTGGGGTGTATCCAAGTCCATGTTTATTCCTAGTGTGTTTAGATGTAGATAATAATTTTTCTAGATTATCCTTCCCTTTGTTAAATTTATCAATATCATTTTTCATTTTGTCAAAATCCTTATTATGGTTAAGAATAACATTGTCCAGAGATGTTATTTTGTCATTCAGATTAGTGATCTGTGACTTCATTGAAAGATTTTCTGATTTTAAGGATTCATTTTCACTTTTTAGTTTTTCAAAACTTCAAAGTGTCAAATCCTTTTCATCATTATACCCATTAAGTCTTTCAATTTCATCTTTTAGACATTGTTTTTCATCAGTTAACCTTTCACTAAATATTTTTAATCTATCTATCTCTGCCAAACTATTGTTGTACTCTTACCTAAGTATTTTATATCCTTGATACATATCATTCAAAACATTAGTAATTTCTTTATTAAAATTCCATACCTGGTCATCCTTTGCCATGAAGCACATGTTGGCATTTTCTGTTTCTGAATCACTATCACTTGATGATGTATCGAAATCATCCCATTTTGCATTGAATGAGTGTTTCCTCTCCTTATTGAAAGTGTTTGAAAAGTACTTTGATTTCTTCAGGTTAGGACAGTCTCTTTTCAAATGACCGGGTTTATCACATTCGAAACACTTAACAACATTTCCATTTCTAGAATTATTGTTGTTAGTTTTTCGAAGTTTGTTTGTTATCCAATACTTCAAGAATTTCTTGAACTTCTTGGTCATAAACTCGATATCATCATCAACAACATCATCATCTGGTTCATCGTTGTCGATCAAAGCATTGAGTGCTAGTGATTTCTTCTCATTTGCCTGATTCTCTTTTCCAATCTGCAACTTTACTTCATAGGACATTGTGTTACCAATTAAATCTTCTATTTTCATAGTACTAATATCATTGGCTTCTTCGATTGGCAGAGTCTTCTGATCCCATTCACTAGGAAGTGAATTAAAGATATTTCTGACTTGGTCTTCTTCGGTAATTTTCTTTCCTAATGATATTAAGGCATGTACTATATCTTGAAATCTAGAATACATATCAGAAATAGACTCATTTGGTTTCATTTGAAAGAGTTGAAACTGGTTAGTTAGCTATCTTCGTTTGTTTTACTTCACTGGTGCCTTCATGTGTGACTTGCAGTGTTCTCCAAATTTCATATGCAGAATTACAAATAGACACTCGATTAAATTCATTTCTATCTAAGGAGCAAAATAAAATGTTCATGGCCTTAGATTTATTAAGTGCTTGTGTCTTTTGGTCTAGTGTCCATTTTGAATATTCAGTTTGAGGCTCTATGTACTCTATTTGGGTAATGTTCCAAATATCCATACCTTTAGACTGCAAATAACATTTCATCCTATAAGCCCAATATGCATAACTACTGCCATCAAATAGAGGGGGTCTAGTGGTAGATTGCCCTTCTACAAAAGTGTTTAAAAATGTGTTACTAGTGTCGTTAGCCATTTATAATTTCCAAAAACCAAGTTATGAATTTTTGAAAACCAATGCTCTGATACCAAATGTTAGAAACTGGAGTGTCTACAACACAATGTTGGATCTTAAGGCTATTCAGACACCAGAAGTGGTGAAATGTGTATTAACTACGTACTTATGAATATAAAACTGTATTTACTCAAATTGCAAACGGAAAGAAGTAATCAGAGAATAAGTAATAAAAGTAAAATGCAGTAATGTAAATAACACCAGCTGGTTCGGATTAACCAATCCTACATCCAGTCCTGCACTCTATCGTGCATAATTCCACTATAATCGCTTGCTTTCCACGGGCGGCAAGAACACCTTTACAATCTTGGTTTCACGGGCTACAAGACACACCCTCTTGATTTTACAGGCTACAAGAACACCTTCCCCTTATCACCAACAACAAACTATGGCAAGTAGTCGTATCTTCAATATAGATTCTTGCAGATTCGGTACAATGATTCTATAGACCTCCAATGGCAATATATCTTTGAATTCTTTGAGGAATAGGATGGAATCAGAGTGAGAATGATGTGAATTCAAGTAAAACTCCCTGATATTGTGTGGTTTGCAAATCGGTGAGAGTGAAATAGTATCGATTTGCAAGGAGATTGGAAGAGTATGCAATGGATTTCTTTTGCAAATGTTTGGAGAAGAAGGAGTAAGAGAAAATGAGAATTCTTGATGTTAAAATTCGTTTTCAGAGGCCTTTATATAGTGGTTGAAGAGACGTGTCTTTTGGTGAAGAGATGGAGGGAAATGTCTCTTCATTTAAAATTTGAAATTCTGAAAAACGGCTAGTATGTCGACATCCCCCTACCCCCCATGTCGACATGGTTGTGTTGCAAAATGAACAACAACACTATTAAGTGTTGCAAATTTTCAGCATTTCAAATTACCTTATATTTGTGGATTTTTGTGATTCGGTTGAGGTCAATGGTTGCTGATCTTCAAGTATAATTGCCATGAGATCTTTAACAAGATATTCTAAGGTTCAACCAACTCCTCATCACTTCAAACACCTTTATCCTTCAGCATTCTTCTCTAATTTGGTTTTGTTCTTCAATTGCTCTGATTAACCTTCTTCTATAATTCATTTGCTTCCACTGTATTCTTGATTTTCTCTGTAAATGTCTCCATAATATATCTGATATAACTGCATAACTCAGAGTTACGTTAGAAGTAATATTTATGTGGTTGTTGTCATCAAAATCAATACCTACGGTATTAAAAATCTCCACTTTTTTGATGATGACGACCATATAAATATTTAAGAGATAAAATATAATATTTTTATATTTGACGCCCCTAACTCTATGCACTCCCCTTATAATTTTGCCTAGTATATTTATACATTTTCTCCGCCTTTTTCATCAACAAAAAAGGGTAAAAAAGAGTCGCTTAAATCATTGCTAGACAATATGTAGAGTTTGTATATAGAGATAAATGCATATAAATAAAGCACATGAGGGGAATCAAAATCAATTCAAAACATGAAATAAACTTATCAAATAATAAGATGAGTTTTAGAGTTACCGACTTTGCCGATGCCAATAACAAATCCTTTTCATATTTATCCAAAGTTCAATAGATTTCTTATCATATGCTTTGAGCATCCGCTATCTGATATATATTGTTTGGTACCTAAAATATTATAAAATATGCACACTAGTACCCTTTTTATTTTGGGGTCCATGGGGTTATGTTTTGGGATGCCAAACCCATGAAGAGATTTAATTTCCTTTCAAAATATAATCATTAGATGAATGAACCTTATTAATAAAATTATCAATATATTTTTCTTTTTCAATATCATGCATCCTTTTTGGAACCCATAAATTAATGAACCTATTTGGAGGTTTTAACTTTAATTTTCTAGGTTTTGGTTTGAACTTGGTAGCCTTAACAAACTTAGTGCTTTGAGTACTATTTTTCTTTGATTTAGCCTTTGGGGTGTATCCAAGTCCATGTTTATTCCTAGTGTGTTTAGATGTAGATAATAATTTTTCTAGATTATCCTTCCCTTTGTTAAATTTATCAATATCATTTTTCATTTTGTCAAAATCCTTATTATGGTTAAGAATAACATTGTCCAGAGATGTTATTTTGTCATTCAGATTAGTGATCTGTGACTTCATTGAAAGATTTTCTGATTTTAAGGATTCATTTTCACTTTTTAGTTTTTCAAAACTTCAAAGTGTCAAATCCTTTTCATCATTATACCCATTAAGTCTTTCAATTTCATCTTTTAGACATTGTTTTTCATCAGTTAACCTTTCATTAAATATTTTTAATCTATCTATCTCTACCAAACTATTATTGTACTCTTTCCTAAGTATTTTATATCCTTGATACATATCATTCAAAACATTAGTAATTTCTTTATTAAAATTCCATGCCTGGTCATCCTTTGCCATGAAGCACATGTTGGCATTTTCTGTTTCTGAATCACTATCACTTGATGATGTATCGAAATCATCCCATTTTGCATTGAATGAGTGTTTCCTCTCCTTATTGAAGTGTTTGAAAAGTACTTTGATTTCTTCAGGTTAGGACAGTCTCTTTTCAAATGACCGGGTTTATCACATTCGAAACACTTAACAACATTTCCATTTCTAGAATTATTGTTGTTAGTTTTTCGAAGTTTGTTTGTTATCCAATACTTCAAGAATTTCTTGAACTTCTTGGTCATAAACTCGATATCATCATCAACAACATCATCATCTGGTTCATCGTTGTCGATCAAAGCATTGAGTGCTAGTGATTTCTTCTCATTTGCCTGGTTCTCTTTTATAATCTGCAACTTTACTTCAGGACATTGGGTTACCAATTAAATCTTCTATTTTCATAGTACTAATATCATTGGCTTCTTCGATTGGTAGAGTCTTCTGATCCCATTCACTAGGAAGTGAATTAAAGATATTTCTGACTTGGTCTTCTTCAGTAATTTTCTTTCCTAATGATATTAAGGCATGTACTATATCTTGAAATCTAGAATACATATCAGAAATAGACTCATTTGGTTTCATTTGAAAGAGTTGAAACTGGTTAGTTAGCTATCTTCGTTTGTTTTACTTTACTGGTGCCTTCATGTGTGACTTGTAGTGTTCTCCAAATTTCATATGCAGAATTACAAATAGACACTCGATTAAATTCATTTCTATCGAAGGAGCAAAATAAAATGTTCATGGCCTTAGAGTTATTAAGTGCTTCTGTCTTTTGGTCTAGTGTCCATTTTGAATATTCAGTTTGAGGCTCTATGTGCTCTATTTGGGTAATGTTCCAAATATCCAAACCTTTAGACTGCAAATAACATTTCATCCTATAAGCCCAATATGCATAACTACTGCCATCAAATAGAGGGGGTCTAGTGGTAGATTGCCCTTCTACAAAAGTGTTTAAAAATGTGTTACTAGTGTCATTAGCCATTTATAATTTCCAAAAACCAAGTTATGAATTTTTGAAAACCAATGCTCTGATACCAAATGTTAGAAACTGGAGTGTCTACAACACAATGTTGGATCTTAAGGCTATTCAGACACCAGAAGTGGTGAAATGTGTATTAACTACTTACTTATGAATATAAAACTGTATTTACTCAAATTGCAAACGGAAAGAAGTAATCAGAGAATAAGTAATAAAAGTAAAATGCAGTAATGTAAATAACACCCGCTGGTTCGGATTAACCAATCCTACATCCAGTCCTGCACTCTATCGTGCATAATTCCACTATAATCGCTTGCTTTCCACGGGCGGCAAGAACACCTTTACAATCTTGGTTTCACGGGCTACAAGACACACCCTCTTGATTTTACAGGCTACAAGAACACCTTCCCCTTATCACCAACAACAAACTATGGCAAGTAGTCGTATCTTCAATATAGATTCTTGCATATTCGGTACAATGATCCTATAGACCTCCAATGGCAATATATCTTTGAATTCTTTGAGGAATAGGATGAAATCAGAGTGAGAATGATGTGAATTCAAGTAAAACTCCCTGATATTGTGTGGTTTGCATATCGGTGAGAGTGAAATAGTATCGATTTGCAAGGAGATTGGAAGAGTATGCAATGGATTTCTTTTGCAAATGTTTGGAGAAGAAGGAGTAAGAGAAAATGAGAATTCTTGATGTTAAAATTCGTTTTCAGAGGCCTTTATATAGTGGTTGAAGAGACGTGTCTTTTGGTGAAGAGATGGAGGGAAATGTCTCTTCATTTAAAATTTGAAATTATGAAAAACGGCTAGTATGTCGACATCCCCCTACCCCCATGTCGACATGGTTGTGTTGCAAAATGAACAACAACACTATTAAGTGTTGCAAATTTTCAGCATTTCAAATTACCTTATATTTGTGGATTTTTGTGATTCGGTTGAGGTCAATGGTTGCTGATCTTCAAGTATAATTGCCATGAGATCTTTAACAAGATATTCTAAGGTTCAACCAACCCCTCATCACTTCAAACACCTTTATCCTTCAGCATTCTTCTCTAATTTGGTTTTGTTCTTCAATTGCTCTGATTAACCTTCTTCTATAATTCATTTGCTTCCACTGTATTCTTGATTTTCTCTGTAAATGTCTCCATAATATATCTGATATAAGTGCATAACTCGGAGTTACGTTAGAAGTAATATTTATGTGGTTGTTGTCATCAAAATCAATGCCTAGGGTATTAAAAATCTCCCCTTTTTTGATGATGATGACCATATAAATATTTAAGAGATAAAATATAATATTTTTATATTTGATGCCCCTAACTCTATGCACTCCACCTATCATTTTGCCTAGTATATTTATACCTTTTCTCCGCCTTTTTCATCAACAAAAAAGGGTAAAAAACAGTCGCTTAAATCATTGCTAGACAATATGTAGAGTTTGTATATAGAGATAAATGCATATAAATAAAGCACATGAGGGGAATCCAAATCAATTCAAAACATGAAATAAACTTATCAAATAATAAGATGAGTTTTAGAGTTACCGACTTTGCCGATGCTAATAACAAATCCTTTTCATATTTATCCAAAGTTCAATAGATTTCTTATCATATGCTTTGAGCATCCGCTATCTGATATATATTGTTTGGTACCTAAAATATTATAAAATATGCACACTAGTACCCTTTTTATTTTGGGGTCCATGGGGTTAAGTTTTGGGATGCCAAACCCATGAAGAGATTGAATTTCCTTTCAAAATATAATCATTAGATGAATGAACCTTATTAATAAAATTATCAATATATTTTTCTTTTTCAATATCATGCATCCTTTTTGGAACCCATAAATTAATGAACCTATTTGGAGGTTTTAACTTTAATTTTCTAGGTTTTGGTTTGAACTTGGTAGCCTTAACAAACTTAGTGCTTTGAGTACTATTTTCTTTGATTTAGCCTTTGGGGTGTATCCAAGTCCATGTTTATTCCTAGTGTGTTTAGATGTAGATAATAATTTTTCTAGATTATCCTTCCCTTTGTTAAATTTATCAATATCATTTTTCATTTTGTCAAAATCCTTATTATGGTTAAGAATAACATTGTCCAGAGATGTTATTTTGTCATTCAGATTAGTGATCTGTGACTTCATTGAAAGATTTTCTGATTTTAAGGATTCATTTTCACTTTTTAGTTTTTCAAAACTTCAAAGTGTCAAATCCTTTTCATCATTATACCCATTAAGTCTTTCAATTTCATCTTTTAGACATTGTTTTTCATCAGTTAACCTTTCATTAAATATTTTTAATCTATCTATCTCTGCCAAACTATTGTTGTACTCTTTCCTAAGTATTTTATATCCTTGATACATATCATTCAAAACATTAGTAATTTCTTTATTAAAATTCCATACCTGGTCATCCTTTGCCATGAAGCACATGTTGGCATTTTCTGTTTCTGAATCACTATCACTTGATGATGTATCGAAATCATCCCATTTTGCATTGAATGAGTGTTTCCTCTCCTTATTGAAAGTGTTTGAAAAGTACTTTGATTTCTTCAGGTTAGGACAGTCTCTTTTCAAATGACCGGGTTTATCACATTCGAAACACTTAACAACATTTCCATTTCTAGAATTATTGTTGTTAGTTTTTCGAAGTTTGTTTGTTATCCAATACTTCAAGAATTTCTTGAACTTCTTGGTCATAAACTCGATATCATCATCAACAACATCATCATCTGGTTCATCGTTGTCGATCAAAGCATTGAGTGCTAGTGATTTCTTCTCATTTGCCTGGTTCTCTTTTCTAATCTGCAACTTTACTTCATAGGACATTGGGTTACCAATTAAATCTTCTATTTTCATAGTACTAATATCATTGGCTTCTTCGATTGGTAGAGTCTTCTGATCCCATTCACTAGGAAGTGAATTAAAGATATTTCTGACTTGGTCTTCTTCGGTAATTTTCTTTCCTAATGATATTAAGGCATGTACTATATCTTGAAATCTAGAATACATATCAAAAATAGACTCATTTGGTTTCATTTGAAAGATTTGAAACGGGTTAGTTAGCTATCTTCGTTTGTTTTACTTTACTGGTGCCTTCATGTGTGACTTGCAGTGTTCTCCAAATTTCATATGCAGAATTACAAATAGACACTCAATTAAATTCATTTCTATCTAAGGAGCAAAATAAAATGTTCACGGCCTTAGAGTTATTAAGTGCTTGTGTCTTTTGGTCTAGTGTCCATTTTGAATATTCAGTTTGAGGCTCTATGTACTCTATTTGGGTAATGTTCCAAATATCCAAACCTTTAGACTGTAAATAACATTTCATCCTATAAGCCCAATATGCATAACTACTGCCATCAAATAGAGGGGGTCTAGTGGTAGATTGCCCTTCTACAAAAGTGTTTAAAAATGTGTTACTAGTGTCATTAGCCATTTATAATTTCCAAAAACCAAGTTATGAATTTTTGAAAACCAATGCTCTGATACCAAATGTTAGAAACTGGAGTGTCTACAACACAATGTTGGATCTTAAGGCTATTCAGACACCAGAAGTGGTGAGACGTGTATTAACTACTTACTTATGAATATAAAACTGTATTTACTCAAATTGCAAACGGAAAGAAGTAATCAGAGAATAAGTAATAAAAGTAAAATGCAGTAATGTAAATAACATCCGCTGGTTCGGATTAACCAATCCTACATCCAGTCCTGCACTCTATCGTGCATAATTCCACTATAATCGCTTGCTTTCCACGGGCGGCAAGAACACCTTTACAATCTTGGTTTCACGGGCTACAAGACACACCCTCTTGATTTTACAGGCTACAAGAACACCTTCCCCTTATCACCAACAACAAACTATGGCAAGTAGTCGTATCTTCAATATAGATTCTTGCAGATTCGGTACAATGATCCTATAGACCTCCAATGGCAATATATCTTTGAATTCTTTGAGGAATAGGATGGAATCAGAGTGAGAATGATGTGAATTCAAGTAAAACTCCCTGATATTGTGTGGTTTGCAAATCGGTGAGAGTGAAATAGTATCGATTTGCAAGGAGATTGGAAGAGTATGCAATGGATTTCTTTTGCAAATGTTTGGAGAAGGAGTAAGAGAAAATGAGAATTTTTGATGTTAAAATTCGTTTTCAGAGGCCTTTATATAGTGGTTGAAGAGACGTGTCTTTTGGTGAAGAGATGGAGGGAAATGTCTCTTTATTTAAAATTTGAAATTCTGAAAAACAGCTAGTATGTCGACATCCCCCTACCCCCCATGTCGACATGGTTGTGTTGCAAAATGAACAACAACACTATTAAGTGTTGCAAATTTTCAGCATTTAAAATTACCTTATATTTGTGGATTTTTGTGATTCGGTTGAGGTCAATGGTTGCTGATCTTCAAGTATAATTGCCATGAGATCTTTAACAAGATATTCTAAGGTTCAACCTACTCCTCATCACTTCAAACACCTTTATCCTTCAGCATTCTTCTCTAATTTGGTTTTGTTCTTCAATTGCTCTGATTAACCTTCTTCTATAATTCATTTGCTTCCACTGTATTCTTGATTTTCTCTGTAAATGTCTCCATAATATATTTGATATAACTGCATAACTCGGAGTTACGTTAGAAGTAATATTTATGTGGTTGTTGTCATCAAAATCAATACCTAGGGTATTAAAAATCTCCCCTTTTTTGATGATGACGACCATATAAATATTTAAGAGATAAAATATAATATTTTTATATTTGACGCCCCTAACTCTATGCACTCCCCCTATCATTTTTCCTAGTATATTTATACCTTTTCTCCGCCTTTTTCATCAACAAAAAAGGGTAAAAAAGAGTCGCTTAAATCATTGCTAGACAATATGTAGAGTTTGTATATAGAGATAAATGCATATAAATAAAGCACATGAGGGGAATCCAAATCAATTCAAAACATGAAATAAACTTATCAAATAATAAGATGAGTTTTAGAGTTACCGACTTTGCCGATGCCAATAACAAATCCTTTTCATATTTATCCAAAGTTCAATAGATTTCTTATCATATGCTTTGAGCATCCACTATCTGATATATATTGTTTGGTACCTAAAATATTATAAAATATGCACACTAGTACCCTTTTTATTTTGGGGTCCATGGGGTTAAGTTTTGGGATGCCAAACCCATGAAGAGTTTGAATTTCCTTTCAAAATATAATCATTAGATGAATGAACCTTATTAATAAAATTATCAATATATTTGTCTTTTTCAATATCATGCATCCTTTTTGGAACCCATAAATTAATGAACCTATTTGGAGGTTTTAACTTTAATTTTCTAGGTTTTGGTTTGAACTTGGTAGCCTTAACAAACTTAGTGCTTTGAGTACTATTTTTCTTTGATTTAGCCTTTGGGGTGTATCCAAGTCCATGTTTATTCCTAGTGTGTTTAGATGTAGATAATAATTTTTCTAGATTATCCTTCCCTTTGTTAAATTTATCAATATCATTTTTCATTTTGTCAAAATCCTTATTATGGTTAAGAATAACATTGTCCAGAGATGTTATTTTGTCATTCAGATTAGTGATCTGTGACTTCATTGAAAGATTTTCTGATTTTAATGATTCATTTTCACTTTTTAGTTTTTCAAAACTTCAAAGTGTCAAATCCTTTTCATCATTATACCCATTAAGTCTTTCAATTTCATCTTTTAGACATTGTTTTTCATCAGTTAACCTTTCATTAAATATTTTTAATCTATCTATCTCTGCCAAACTATTGTTGTACTCTTTCCTAAGTATTTTATATCCTTGATACATATCATTCAAAACATTAGTAATTTCTTTATTAAAATTCCATACCTGGTCATCCTTTGCCATGAAGCACATGTTGGCATTTTCTGTTTCTGAATCACTATCACTTGATGATGTATCGAAATCATCCCATTTTGCATTGAATGAGTGTTTCCTCTCCTTATTGAAAGTGTTTGAAAAGTACTTTGATTTCTTCAGGTTAGGACAGTCTCTTTTCAAATGACCGGGTTTATCACATTCGAAACACTTAACAACATTTCCATTTCTAGAATTATTGTTGTTAGTTTTTCGAAGTTTGTTTGTTATCCAATACTTCAAGAATTTCTTGAACTTCTTGGTCATAAACTCGATATCATCATCAACAACATCATCATCTGGTTCATCGTTGTCGATCAAAGCATTGAGTGCTAGTGATTTCTTCTCATTTGCCTGATTCTCTTTTCTAATCTGCAACTTTACTTCATAGGACATTGGGTTACCAATTAAATCTTCTATTTTCATAGTACTAATATCATTGGCTTCTTCGATTGGCAGAGTCTTCTGATCCCATTCACTAGGAAGTGAATTAAAGATATTTCTGACTTGGTCTTCTTCAGTAATTTTCTTTCCTAATGATATTAAGGCATGTACTATATCTTGAAATCTAGAATACATATCAGAAATAGACTCATTTGGTTTCATTTGAAAGAGTTGAAACTGGTTAGTTAGCTATCTTCGTTTGTTTTACTTTACTGGTGCCTTCATGTGTGACTTGTAGTGTTCTCCAAATTTCATATGCAGAATTACAAATAGACACTCGATTAAATTCATTTCTATCTAAGGAGCAAAATAAAATGTTCATGGCCTTAGAGTTATTAAGTGCTTGTGTCTTTTGGTCTAGTGTCCATTTTGAATATTTAGTTTGAGGCTCTATGTACTCTATTTGGGTAATGTTCCAAATATCCAAACCTTTAGACTGCAAATAACATTTCATCCTATAAGCCCAATATGCATAACTACTGCCATCAAATAGAGGGGGTCTAGTGGTAGATTGCCCTTCTACAAAAGTGTTTAAAAATGTGTTACTAGTGTCATTAGCCATTTATAATTTCCAAAAACCAAGTTATGAATTTTTGAAAACCAATGCTCTGATACCAAATGTTAGAAACTGGAGTGTCTACAACACAATGTTGGATCTTAAGGCTATTCAGACACCAGAAGTGGTGAAATGTGTATTAACTACTTACTTATGAATATAAAACTGTATTTACTCAAATTGCAAACGGAAAGAAGTAATCAGAGAATAAGTAATAAAAGTAAAATGCAGTAATGTAAATAACACCCGCTGGTTCGGATTAACCAATCCTACATCCAGTCCTGCACTCTATCGTGCATAATTCCACTATAATCGCTTGCTTTCCACGGGCGGCAAGAACACCTTTACAATCTTGGTTTCACGGGCTACAAGACACACCCTCTTGATTTTACAGGCTACAAGAACACCTTCCCCTTATCACCAACAACAAACTATGGCAAGTAGTCGTATCTTCAATATAGATTCTTGCAGATTCGGTACAATGATTCTATAGACCTCCAATGGGAATATATCTTTGAATTCTTTGAGGAATAGGATGAAATCAGAGTGAGAATGATGTGAATTCAAGTAAAACTCCCTGCTATTGTGTGGTTTGCAAATCGGTGATAGTGAAATAGTATCGATTTGCAAGGAGATTGGAAGAGTATGCAATGGATTTCTTTTGCAAATGTTTGGAGAAGGAGTAAGAGAAAATGAGAATTCTTGATGTTAAAATTCGTTTTCAGAGGCCTTTATATAGTGGTTGAAGAGACGTGTCTTTTGGTGAAGAGATGGAGGGAAATGTCTCTTTATTTAAAATTTGAAATTCTGAAAAACGGCTAGTATGTCGACATCCCCCTACCCCCCATGTCGACATGGTTGTGTTGCAAAATGAACAACAACACTATTAAGTGTTGCAAATTTTCAGCATTTCAAATTACCTTATATTTGTGGATTTTTGTGATTCGGTTGAGGTCAATGGTTGCTGATCTTCAAGTATAATTGCCATGAGATCTTTAACAAGATATTCTAAGGTTCAACCAACTCCTCATCACTTCAAACACCTTTATCCTTCAGCATTCTTCTCTAGTTTGGTTTTGTTCTTCAATTGCTCTGATTAACCTTCTTCTATAATTCATTTGCTTCCACTGTATTCTTGATTTTCTCTGTATTTGTCTCCATAATATATCTGATATAACTGCATAACTCGGAGTTACGTTAGAAGTAATATTTATGTGGTTGTTGTCATCAAAATCAATACCTAGGGTATTAAAAATCTCCCCTTTTTTGATGATGACGACCATATAAATATTTAAGAGATAAAATATAATATTTTTATATTTGACGCCCCTAACAATATGCACTCCCCTTATCATTTTGCCTAGTATATTTATACATTTTCTCCACCTTTTTCATCAACAAAAAAGGGTAAAAAAGAGTCGCTTAAATCATTGCTAGACAATATGTAGAGTTTGTATATAGAGATAAATGCATATAAATAAAGCACATAAGGGGAATCCAAATCAATTCAAAACATGAAATAAACTTATCAAATAATAAGATGAGTTTTAGAGTTACCGACTTTGCCGATGCCAATAACAAATCCTTTTCATATTTATCCAAAGTTCAATAGATTTCTTATCATATGCTTTGAGCATCCGCTATCTGATATATATTGTTTGGTACCTAAAATATTATAAAATATGCACATTAGTACCCTTTTTATTTTGGGGTCCATGGGGTTAAGTTTTGGGATGCCAAACCCATGAAGAGTTTGAATTTCCTTTCAAAATATAATCATTAGATGAATGAACCTTATTAATAAATTATCAATATATTTTTCTTTTTCAATATCATGCATCCTTTTTGGAACCCATAAATTAATGAACCTATTTGGAGGTTTTAACTTTAATTTTCTAGGTTTTGGTTTGAACTTGGTAGCCATAACAAACTTAGTGCTTTGAGTACTATTTTTCTTTGATTTAGCCTTTGGGGTGTATCCAAGTCCATGTTTATTCCTAGTGTGTTTAGATGTAGATAATAATTTTTCTAGATTATCCTTCCCTTTGTTAAATTTATCAATATCATTTTTCATTTTGTCAAAATCCTTATTATGGTTAAGAATAACATTGTCCAGAGATGTTATTTTGTCATTCAGATTAGTGATCTGTGACTTCATTGAAAGATTTTCTGATTTTAAGGATTCATTTTCACTTTTTAGTTTTTCAAAACTTCAAAGTGTCAAATCCTTTTCATCATTATACCCATTAAGTCTTTCAATTTCATCTTTTAGACATTGTTTTTCATCAGTTAACCTTTCATTAAATATTTTTAATCTATCTATCTCTGCCAAACTATTGTTGTACTCTTTCCTAAGTATTTTATATCCTTGATACATATCATACAAAACATTAGTAATTTCTTTATTAAAATTCCATACCTGGTCATCCTTTGCCATGAAGCACATGTTGGCATTTTCTGTTTCTGAATCACTATCACTTGATGATGTATCGAAATCATCCCATCTTGCATTGAATGAGTGTTTCCTCTCCTTATTGAAAGTGTTTGAAAAGTACTTTGATTTCTTCAGGTTAGGACAGTCTCTTTTCAAATGACCGGGTTTATCACATTCGAAACACTTAACAACATTTCCATTTCTAGAATTATTGTTGTTAGTTTTTCGAGGTTTGTTTGTTATCCAATACTTCAAGAATTTCTTGAACTTCTTGGTCATAAACTCGATATCATCATCAACAACATCATCATCTGGTTCATCGTTGTCGATCAAAGCATTGAGTGCTAGTGATTTCTTCTCATTTGCCTGATTCTCTTTTCTAATCTTCAACTTTACTTCATAGGACATTGGGTTACCAATTAAATCTTCTATTTTCATAGTACTAATATCATTGGCTTCTTCGATTGGCAGAGTCTTCTGATCCCATTCACTAGGAAGTGAATTAAAGATATTTCTGACTTGGTCTTCTTCAGTAATTTTCTTTCCTAATGATATTAAGGCATGTACTATATCTTGAAATCTAGAATACATATCAGAAATAGACTCATTTGGTTTCATTTGAAAGAGTTGAAATGGGTTAGTTAGCTATCTTCGTTTGTTTTACTTTACTGGTGCCTTCATGTGTGACTTGCAGTGTTCTCCAAATTTCATATGCAGAATTACAAATAGATACTCGATTAAATTCATTTCTATCGAAGGAGCAAAATAAAATGTTCATGGCCTTAGAGTTATTAAGTGCTTATGTCTTTTGGTCTAGTGTCCATTTTGAATATTCAGTTTGAGGCTCTATGTGCTCTATTTGGGTAATGTTCCAAATATCCAAACCTTTAGACTGCAAATAACATTTCATCCTATAAGCCCAATATGCATAACTACTGCCATCAAATAAAGGGGGTCTAGTGGTAGATTGCCCTTCTACAAAAGTGTTTAAAAATGTGTTACTAGTGTCATTAGCCATTTATAATTTCCAAAAACCAAGTTATGAATTTTTGAAAACCAATGCTCTGATACCAAATGTTAGAAACTGGAGTGTCTACAACACAATGTTGGATCTTAAGGCTATTCAGACACCAGAAGTGGTGAAATGTGTATTAACTACTTAATTATGAATATAAAACTGTATTTACTCAAATTGCAAACAGAAAGAAGTAATCAGAGAATAAGTAATAAAAGTAAAATGCAGTAATGTAAATAACACCCGCTGGTTCGGATTAACCAATCCTACATCCAGTCCTGCACTCTATCGTGCATAATTCCACTATAATCGCTTGCTTTCCACGGGCGGCAAGAACACCTTTACAATCTTGGTTTCACGGGCTACAAGACACACCCTCTTGATTTTATAGGCTACAAGAACACCTTCCCCTTATCACCAACAACAAACTATGGCAAGTAGTCGTATCTTCAATATAGATTCTTGCAGATTCGGTACAATGATCCTATAGACCTCCAATGGCAATATATCTTTGAATTCTTTGAGGAATAGGATGAAATCAGAGTGAGAATGATGTGAATTCAAGTAAAACTCCCTGATATTGTGTGGTTTGCAAATCGGTGAGAGTGAAATAGTATCGATTTGCAAGGAGATTGGAAGAGTATGCAATGGATTTCTTTTGCAAATGTTTGGAGAAGAAGGAGTAAGAGAAAATGAGAATTCTTGATGTTAAAATTCATTTTCAGAGGCCTTTATATAGTGGTTGAAGAGACGTGTCTTTTGGTGAAGAGATGGAGGGAAATGTCTCTTCATTTAAAATTTGAAATTCTGAAAAACGGCTAGTATGTCGACATGGTTGTGTTGCAAAATGAACAACAACACTATTAAGTGTTGCAAACTTTCAGCATTTCAAATTACCTTATATTTGTGGATTTTTGTGATTCGGTTGATGTCAATGGTTGCTGATCTTCAAGTATAATTGCCATGAGATCTTTAACAAGATATTCTAAGGTTCAACCAACTCCTCATCACTTCAAACACCTTTATCCTTCAGCATTCTTCTCTAATTTGGTTTTGTTCTTCAATTGCTCTGATTAACCTTCTTCTATAATTCATTTGCTTCCACTGTATTCTTGATTTTCTCTGTAAATGTCTCCGTAATATATCTGATATAACTACATAACTCGGAGTTACGTTAGAAGTAATATTTATGTGGTTGTTGTCATCAAAATCAATACCTAGGGTATTAAAAATCTCCCCTTTTTTGATGATGACGACCATATAAATATTTAAGAGATAAAATATAATATTTTTATATTTGACGCCCCTAACTCTATGCACTCCCCCTATCATTTTGCCTAGTATATTTATACCTTTTCTCCGCCTTTTTCATCAACAAAAAAGGGTAAAAAGAGTCGCTTAAATCATTGCTAGACAATATGTAGAGTTTGTATATAGAGATAAATGCATATAAATAAAGCACATGAGGGGAATCCAAATCAATTCAAAACATGAAATAAACTTATCAAATAATAAGATGAGTTTTAGAGTTACCGACTTTGCCGATGCCAATAACAAATCCTTTTCATATTTATCCAAAGTTCAGTAGATTTCTTATCATATGCTTTGAGCATCCGCTATCTGATATATATTGTTTGGTACCTAAAATATTATAAAATATGCACACTAGTACCCTTTTTATTTTGGGGTCCATGGGGTTAAGTTTTGGGATGCCAAACCCATGAAGAGTTTGAATTTCCTTTCAAAATATAATCATTAGATGAATGAACCTTATTAATAAAATTATCAATATATTTTTCTTTTTCAATATCATGCATCCTTTTTGGAACCCATAAATTAATGAACCTATTTGGAGGTTTTAACTTTAATTTTCTAGGTTTTGGTTTGAACTTTGTAGCCTTAACAAACTTAGTGCTTTGAGTACTATTTTTCCTTGATTTAGCCTTTAGGGTGTATCCAAGTCCATGTTTATTCCTAGTGTGTTTAGATGTAGATAATAATTTTTCTAGATTATCCTTCCCTTTGTTAAATTTATAATTATCATTTTTCATTTTGTCAAAATCCTTATTATGGTTAAGAATAACATTGTCCAGAGATGTTATTTTGTCATTCAGATTAGTGATCTGTGACTTCATTGAAAGATTTTCTGATTTTAAGGATTCATTTTCACTTTTTAGTTTTTCAAAACTTCAAAGTGTCAAATCCTTTTCATCATTATACCCATTAAGTCTTTCAATTTCATCTTTTAGACATTGTTTTTCATCAGTTAACCTTTCATTAAATATTTTTAATCTATCTATCTCTGCCAAACTATTGTTGTACTCTTTCCTAAGTATTTTATATCCTTGATACATATCATTCAAAACATTAGTAATTTCTTTATTAAAATTCCATACCTGGTCATCCTTTGCCATGAAGCACATGTTGGCATTTTCTGTTTCTGAATCACTATCACTTGATGATGTATCGAAATCATCCCATTTTGCATTGAATGAGTGTTTCCTCTCCTTATTGAAAGTGTTTGAAAAGTACTTTGATTTCTTCAGGTTAGGACAGTCTCTTTTCAAATGACCGGGTTTATCACATTCGAAACACTTAACAACATTTCCATTTCTAGAATTATTGTTGTTAGTTTTTCGAAGTTTGTTTGTTATCCAATACTTCAAGAATTTCTTGAACTTCTTGAACTTCTTGGTCATAAACTCGATATCATCATCAACAACATCATCATCTGGTTCATCGTTGTCGATCAAAGCATTGAGTGCTAGTGATTTCTTCTCATTTTCCTGATTCTCTTTTCTAATCTGCAACTTTACTTCATAGGACATTGGGTTACCAATTAAATCTTCTATTTTCATAGTACTAATATCATTGGCTTCTTCGATTGGCAGAGTCTTCTGATCCCATTCACTAGGAAGTGAATTAAAGATATTTCTGACTTGGTCTTCTTCAGTAATTTTCTTTCCTAATGATATTAAGGCATGTACTATATCTTGAAATCTAGAATACATATCAGAAATAGACTCATTTGGTTTCATTTGAAAGAGTTGAAACCGTTTAGTTAGCTATCTTCGTTTGTTTTACTTTACTGGTGCCTTCAAGTATGACTTGAAGTGTTCTCCAAATTTCATATGCAGAATTACAAATAGACACTCGATTAAATTCATTTCTATCGAAGGAGCAAAATAAAATGTTCATGGCCTTAGAGTTATTAAGTGCTTGTGTCTTTTGGTCTAGTGTCCATTTTGAATATTCAGTTTGAGGCTCTATGTACTCTATTTGGGTAATGTTCCAAATATCCAAACCTTTAGACTGCAAATAACATTTCATCCTATAAGCCCAATATGCATAACTACTGCCATCAAATAGAGGGGGTCTAGTGGTAGATTGCCCTTCTACAAAAGTGTTTAAAAATGTGTTACTAGTGTCATTAGCCATTTATACTTTCCAAAAACCAAGTTATGAATTTTTGAAAACCAATGCTCTTATACCAAATGTTAGAAACTGGAGTGTCTACAACACAATGTTGGATCTTAAGGCTATTCAGACACCAGAAGTGGTGAAATGTGTATTATCTACTTACTTATGAATATAAAACTGTATTTACTCAAATTGCAAACGGAAAGAAGTAATCAGAGAATAAGTAATAAAAGTAAAATGCAGTAAAGTAAATAACACTCGGATTTTAATACTGGTTCGGATTAACCAATCCTACATCCAGTCCTGCACTCTATCGTGCAGAATTCCACTATAATCGCTTGCTTTCCACGGGTGGCAAGAACTCCTTTACAATCTTGGTTTCACGGGCTACAAGACACACCCTCTTGATTTTACAGTCTACAAGAACACCTTCTCCTTATCACCAAGCACAAACTATGGCAAGTAATCGTATCTTCAATACAGATTCTTGCAGATTCGGTATAATGATCCTATAGACCTCCAATGGTAATATATCTTTGAGGAATAGGATGAAATCAGAGTGAGAATGATGTGAATTCAAGTACAACTCTTTGATATTGTGTGGTTTGCAAATCGGTGAAGAATTGGAGTGAAATAGTATCGATTTGCAAGGAGATTGGAAGAGTATGCAATGGATTTTTTTGAAAATGTTTGGCGAAGAAGGAGTAAGAGAACATGAGAATTCTTGATGTTAAAATTCGTTTTCAGAGGCCTTTATATAGTGGTTGAAGAGACGTGTCTTTTGGTGAAGAGGTGGAGGGAAATGTCTCTTCATTTAAAATTTGAAATTATGAAAAACGGCTAGTATGTCGACATCCCCCTACCCCCCCCCCTCATGTCGACATGGGTGTGTTGCAAATTGAATAGCAACACTAATAAATGTTGCAAATTTTCAACATTTCAAATTCCCTTATATTTGTGGATTTTTGTTATTTGGTTGAGGTCAATGGTTGATGATCTTCAAGTATAATTGCCATGAGATGTTAACAAGATATTCTAAGGTTCAACCAACTCCTCATCATTTCAAACACCTTTATCCTTCAGCATTCTTGTCTAATTTGGTTTTGTTCTTCAATTGCTCTGATTAACCTTCTTCTATAATTCATTTGCTTCCACTGTATTCTTGATTTTCTCTGTAAATGTCTCCATAATATATCTGATATGAATGCATAACTCGGAGATACGTTAGTAGTAATATTTATGTGGTTGTTGTCATCAAAATCACTACCTAAGGTATTAACAATCTGCCCCTTTTTGATGATGACGACTATATAAATATTTAAGAGATAAAATATAATATTTTTATATTTGACTCCCCCTAACTCTATGCACTCCCCCCTATCATTTTGCCAAGTATATTTATACCTTTTCTCCCCCTTAGTCATCAACAAATAAGGGTAAAAAAGAGTCGCTTAAATCATTGCTAGACAATATGTAGAGTTTGTATATAGAGATAAATACATATAAATAAAGCACATGAGGGGAAACCAATTCAATTCAAATCATGAAATAAACTTATCAAATAATAAGACGAGTTTTAGAGTTACTGACTTTGCCGATGCCAATAACAAATCCTTTTCATGTTTATCCAAAGTTCAATAGATTTCTTGTCATATGCTTTGAGCATCCGCTATCTAGTATATATTGTTCGGTACCTGAAATATTATAAAATATGCACACTGGTACCCTTTTTATTTTGGGGTCCATGGGGTTAAGTTTTGGGATGCCAAACCCATGAAGAGTTCGAATGTCCTTTCAAAATATAATCATTAGATGAATGAACCTTATTAATAAAATTATCAATATATTTTTCTTTTTCAATATCATCCATCCTTTTTGGAACCCATAAATTAATGAACCTATTTGGAGGTTTTAACTTTAATTTCCTAGGTTTTGGTTTGAACTTGGTAGCCTTAACAAACTTAGTGCTTTGGGTACTATTTTTCTTTGATTTAGCCTTTGGGGTGTATCCAAGTCCATGTTTATTCCTAGTGTGTTTAGATGTAGATAATAATTTTTCTAGATTATCCTTCCTTTTGTAAAATTTATCAATATCATTTTACATTTTGTCAAAATCCTTATTATGTTTAAGAATAACATCGTCCAGAGATGTTATTTTGTCAATCAGATTAGTGATCTATGACTTCATTGAAAGATTTTCTGATTTTAAGGATTCATTTTCACTTTTTAGTTTTTCAAAACTTCCAAGTGTCAAATCCTTTTCATCATTATACCCATTAAATCTTTCAATTTCATCTTTTAGACATTGTTTTTCTTCAGTTAACCTTTCATTAAATATTTTTAATCTATCTATCTCTGCCAAACTATTGTTGTACTCTTTCCTAAGTATTTTATATCCCTGTTACATATCATTCAAAACATTAGTAATTTCTTTATTAAAATTCCATACCTGGTCATCCTTTGCCATGAAGCACATGTTGTCATTTTCTGTTTCTGAATCACTATCACTTGATGATGTATATGAATCATTCCATTTTGCATTGAATGCCTATTTCCTCTCCTTATTGAAAGTGTTTGAAAAGTACTTTGATTTCTTCAGGTTAGGACAGTCTCTTTTCAAATGACCGGGTTTATCACATTCGAAACACTTAACAACATTTACATTTCTAGAATTATTGTTGTTAGTTTTTCGAAGTTAGTTTATTATCTAATACTTCAAGAATTTCTTGAACTTCTTGGTCATAAACTCGATATCATCATCAACAACATCATCATCTGGTTCACCGTTGTCAATCGTAGCATTGAGTGCTAGTGATTTCTTCTCATTTGCCTGATTCTCTTTTCTAATCTACAACTTTACTTCATAGGACATTAGGTTACCAATTAAATCTTCTATTTTCATAGTACTCATATCATTGGCTTCTTCGATTGGCAGAGTCTTTTGATCCCATTCACTAGGAAGTGAATTCAAGATCTTTCTAACTTGGTCTTCTTCAGTAATTTTCTTTCCTAACTATATTAAGGCATGTACTATATCTTGAAATCTAGAATACATATCAGAAATAGACTCATTTGGTTTCATTTGAAAGAATTGAAACTGTTTAGTTAGCATAGATATCTTCATTTGTTTTACTTTACTGGTGCCTTCATGTGTGACTTGCAGTGTTCTCCAAATTTCATATGCAGAATTACAAATAGACACTCGATTAAATTCATTTCTATCTATGGAGCAAAATAAAATGTTCATGGCCTTAGAGTTATTAAGTGCTTGTTTCTTTTGGTCTAGTGTCCATTTTGAATATTCAGTTTGAGGCTCTATGTACTCTATTTGGGTAATGTTCCAAATATCCAAACCATTAGACTACAAATAACATTTCATCCTACAAGCCTAATATGCATAACTACTGCCATCAAATAGCGGGGGTCTATTGGTAGATTGCCCTTCTACAAAAGTGTTTAAAAATGTGTTACTAGTGTCATTAGCCATTTATACTTTTCAAAAACCAAGTTATGAATTTTTGAAAACCAATGCTCTAATACCAAATGTTAGAAACTGGAGTGTCTACAACAAGATGTTGGATCATAAGGCTATTCAGACACTAGAAGTGGTGAAATGTGTATTAACTACTTACTTATGAATATAAAACTGTATTTACTCAAATTGCAAACGGAAAGAAGTAATCAGAGAATAAGTAATAAAGTAAAATGCAGTAATGTAAATAACACCCGGATTTTTATACTGGTTCGGATTAACCAATCCTACATCCAGTCCTGCAGTCTATCGTGCAGAATTCCACTATAATCGCTTGCTTTCCACAGGTGGCAAGAACACCTTTACCATCTTGGTTTCACGGGCTACAAGACACGCTCTCTTGATTTTACAGTCTACAAGAACACCTTCTCCTTATCTCCAACAACAAACTTTGGCAAGTAGTCGTATCTTCGATATAGATTCTTGCAGATTCGGTACAATGATCCTATAGACCTCCAATGGCAATATATCTTTGAATTCTTTAAGGAATATGATGAAATCAGAGTGAGAATGATGTGAATTCAAGTACAACTCTCTGATATTGTGTGGTTTGCAAACCAGTGAAGAATTGGAGTGAAATAGTATCGATTTGCAAGGAGATTGGAAGAGTATGCAATGGATTTTTTTGCAAATGTATGGAGAAGAAGGAGTAAGAGAAAATGAGAATTCTTGATGTTAAAATTCATTTTCAGAGGCCTTTATATAGTGGTTGAAGAGACGTGTCTTTTGGTGAAGAGGTGGAGGGAAATGTCTCTTCATTTAAAATTTGAAATTCTGAAAAATGGCTAGTATGTCGACATCCCCCTCCCCCCACATGTTGACAAGGGTGTGTTGCAAAATGAATAGCAACACTAATAAGTGTTGCAAATTTTCAGCATTTCAAATTACCTTATATTTGTGGATTTTTGTGATTCGGTTGAGGTCAATGGTTGATGATCTTCAAGTATAATTGCCATGAGATCTTTAACAAGATATTCTAAGGTTCAACCAACTCCTCATCACTTCAAACACCTTTATCCTTCAACATTCTTCTCTAATTTTGTTTTGTTCTTCAATTACTCTAATTAACCTTCTTCTATAATTCATTTGCTTCCACTGTATTCTTGAGTTTCTCTATAAATGTCTCCATAATATATCTGATATGACTGCATAACTCGGAGATACGTTAGTAGTAATATTTATGTGGATGTTGTCATCAAAATCAATACCGAGGGTATTAACATTTTTTTGAGAAAAATGTGTGATCATCTAAAGAAGAGGAGAACACACATGTACATATATATAACACTAGAAATAAAGGAGCTGCGAACAAGCTTGGCAGGTAGCCAAAACCCCCCATACAAAAAGAAAAAAAACCCTCCCAAAAGTTTACAAATTAAAGACACACTCAAAGCAATCTACAAAAGAAAATAGAAAATAAAGACAGGAACGACTCCACAAAAAGAGAAACCTATAACAACTCCACAACACCAGCCTCGACAACCAGAAACGACTCAACGAAAAGAGCAGTCTACAACAACAACTCCACAACACCCGCCACAACAACCAAAACCTGAAAAGTCACTAAATAACAAAACACATAAATTCTATTCACAAACAGATACCAAAACAACAAACACCATAAAAACACCTCCAACCAAACAAACCACCCTCAAGGAAAAGACCTAGAATCCTTTAGTTTCAACCTGGGACTTCTTCTAATGCTAACAGCTGAACTACTCCTACTAATTCTATTAGGAGCTTTGGGAATAAGAGTAGAAACACGAGCATGAATAGAAGATCTTCTAAGAGATGCTAGGCAGAAGTACACTATAAATCTGAAAAGATCCACGTAAATATTGTAGGAAATGCGGATTATGGATCTTAAGGTAGAATTAACACTAGAGAGGGGGTGGATAGTGTTTAATTAATTTTATGAATATTTTTGAAATCTTTTCAAATTAAACCCAAACAGATGCAATTCACAAACACAGAGACAATCACAGAACCAGACACAGATGCAAATAGTAAATAAAAGCAGTAAAGGAAAGAATACACTGGAATTTTATACTGGTTTGGAGTTACCCTACATCCAGTCCCACATAATTTCTTATGCAAATTTCTTTTCAAATATTATATCGATATTACAACCTCGATTTCAAGGCTACAAGATACACCCTCCTGTCTTCGAGTCCAAGGCAAACTCTCTTGATTTAACCCGGCTACAAGATCACCTAATTGATTTACGGGCTACAATCACACCCAGTTGATTTACGGGCCACAATCACACTGTTTTCATTCACACTTTGATAGAGAGAGACTCGATACACTTTGATCTTTCGATCTTTGATCACAAATGATCTTATAACTCTGAATAGTACTGAGAACTTTGAGAGAGAGTGGCAGAAAATCAAACTAGAGACGATCGAGTTTGATTCACTTAGGATTTCAACAGAATTTTGTTTAAAGTGTTTGAAAATAATAATGGAAGAGAAAGAGGAGAGAAAATAAAGAAATCTTAAGTAAAAAATCGTTGAAAACTACTGGTATATATAGGAGAATAACGGTCATGTCCATACGTGAAAGGTTATGATGAATAGACACTTCTTTTGAAAATTTGAATTTTAAAATCTACGGCTACCATGTCGACATGAGGGGTATAGGCATGTCGACATCCCCTAGTATTCTTTGAAAATTTAATTTTGTTTTAAAAGAGATTTTCTTTCTAAAGTTTGTCGAAACAATCTTAGAACTTTGTAAACTATTTTGAATATACTTTATGATTATAAAAACCTTTGGAAAGTGATCTTATGAAATATAAAAGTAATAAAAACTAAATATATAAATATTTTAAGATTAAAGCTAAAACATTAAAACCAGGAGATAGTTTAAAAACAAGAAATAATTTTGAAATTAATATGATTAAAAATAGTTTTTGAATTAAGGCTAAATATTTAAACCGAGAGAGAGATGTCATTTTAAAAAGATAGTTTTGAAAAAATTAAAAATAAGCCATTTTGAAATTTTTGTGGATTCCATTCCACTAGAGAAGGTCGTGGGTTCCATCCCATTAAAGAGGTCGTGGGTTCCATCCCACTATTAAAGCGAGAAGGTGGATTCCATTCCACAATTAAAATCCGAATAAAGATTTTAGTGCTATTATGAAGTTTTAACATAAATCTAGACTCTATTACTTATCTTTATATCTTGAACTCTTGATAATCTTAATACTCATGAGTCTTCAGTCTTGATTTCTACAATCTTGAATTCATCAGTCTTGAATCTCTATACTGTATAGTCTTCATTCTTAGTACCTGCATATATATATATCCTACATATACATATATATCTTGACAAAGATATTAGTATTTATATTATATAACAAGTCCTAAGGTTGTTGTCATCAAAACCATCTTCTCAGGAACTAACAAATATAAATGATCTTGCTAGAATCACAAATCAAATCCCCAATAGAACACAGCTTCCCTAAAATAAATTCCGAACCTAACCATTCCTGAAACCTCCTCACCCTATTAACAACAATGCTCCACGAATTCAACTTCTTGGTGATCAAAAAAGACCCACCTATCTCTACAACATTATCAAAAAAGAAAACAGCAAACCCTTCTCGGCAACGTCAATGTTGCAACTACCTAACTGAGATAAAACCACATCCAATCGAGGAAACCCATCCGTAGAAACAAAATCACCATTAACATCTTCAACAGCAAGCACAAAATCACTTGCATAAACAATAACGCCCAAACCAACCAAGAAGACAACAATCTTAAAGCTAACAGCAGAACATACTGAAACAGCACCATAAGCAGATCGAACATACAAAATCTCACTAATAACCCCAGACAACCCAGCCTTCAACCTGGCCGCAAACATATCAAAGCAGACAGAACTAACATCCTTTTTGTTATCAAAATACTGCCCCGCCAAACCACCCACACAACTGTCAACATAAAAGAAACCACACCTTTCACCATAAAACGTATCCACCTCTTCCACGCAATCAGAAGAAAAAACCTCTCCAACAGCCACATTTTTACACAGGAGAAAACTATCTACCATATCGAAAATTAGATTTTCAGAAAACAAATCATTTCTAAACACCTCTACAACACCATTAAAATCCTGCACATCTTCCTTTAACTGATCATCATCAGTAACAGAAAGAACTTCTACAACAGTCACATTATTATCAAGAATACGACTATCTACTTTATCAAAAATCAGATCATCGGAAAACAAATCACACCCAAAAACCACTACATCACCATAGTAAACCTGCATAGCTTCCTTTAAATGATCAACACCAGCCACCATATCGGGAAACTTATTAAAACACACAACTGTAGGAACTCTACCAACCGAACAATCACTAACTTCAAAACAAACACTATTGATAGAAATAGACGAATCAGAAGCAACATTGACATCTAATACATTTGAATCAGAAGCAACTGAATCAGCAATATCGCCAGAAAATCCATCAGAAGACTTGGAAATTGAAAGACAATAATCACTGACCATAGGATCCAAGAGAAAAATGTTTGCACGACAATCCTTACCCGAGCCATTCACATATAATTCTTCATTATCGGTCCACTTTGAATCCACATCATCCTAAAAAACATCATCTTGTTTCCAAGACTCTTTGAATTAAAACCTATTCTTATTACCATTGATAGGATATTTTCCAATATTATCAGCCGTTAAACAATCGAAATGCCAGTATACCTTGTTAAAAAGAAAACTACACACTTCTTTATTCCCTACACAATTATCCAAAAACAAGCCTCTCAACTTCAAGAATTCAAGAACAAAAAAGTAATGATGCTTACTGAGACCTCAAAGATTGTGAGAAAATAGATTCCGAATAGGGGTAAGAAGAATCGAAAACAAGGAAAGGATTATAACCCGAAGAACGGGAAATTCTCTTATAACCAAACACTCCACACTTAAAACATCGAATCGGCTTCCAACAATCAGTTGCCTTATGATTATTATCTCCACACCTAAAATAGTAAAAAAAAAACCTTTTTCTGATTTGGAACCCAAGAATTAGAATTAGAATTAGATCGAGCATTTTGAAAATGAGTTTTTGAGTGAGTAACCCTATCAGCACCGACATAAGAATTAGGATTGAAGACTGGATTAAGATGATTATTCGAAGAAAAAAGATAATTGAATCTTGGATGAGAAAAAGAAGAAGACGGATAAAAAGCTCTCGCCATTTTTTCAATCCACAAGACCTATTTAGTTCTTCGAAGTATATATTTTTATAAAAAAATTCCAAAACATGTTTCTTATCATTATCTATTAATTAAATGATGTTTAACAAGGTTATAAAACCGCAGTTATAACACTTGGATGTATTTTAAAACGTTACAATATTCGAAGATGAAGTGTTCGAATTTACGGGTCGCTACATTCTCCCCTACTTAGAACAACTCATCCTTGAAATTCAAACATGAACGATAATCAAAGAAGAGAGAAGAAACAAGATACATACATACAGTACTGCTGAACCTATATACAAACTAAAATTCAAACCAAATGCATACTAAGTGACTCCTCCTCAACCGGTGAGTACACTACAAAAGATATACGATACTAAGATAAGAAGGAACCCCTAGGCTATAAGCGACTCTGGATAGAACTCCCTCAAATTGTCTTTTGTCTTCCTTTTACAATCCCGAGCATCCTCGCTCTACTACACTTTACTAACCTATCAAAGAAACAAGCATATGCCAATACACAATAGTCTTCATAATCACTAGCAAACAAGACTCACGGTCTGCCCCGTTCAAAATTCTCTTATTGCCCAAGGACGATAAATAATCTAGTAAGCGTACCATACACTCAACAGTCATAGGTTATCACTTAGACAATTATTCATGTTATCTTATAACAAATCTAAGAGTTATTTCCCCAGACTCTTCATAAGCCAACATAACATACAAATGTATTAAAGCTCGTACGATGCATACGAACCATCTGTATGCAATATCTGATATGGTCACTTGCTCGATCACATGAATTTCACTTCCAAACTAGTGTAGATCACTTGACCTCTCAAGTGCGGACTCTGATTTGGTTCTTTGATTAGAAACCTTCGTTATCCTTGCATAGCTATATACTATAATAGAAAACATAGGGACTGTATCATAAATCTGTATCAAGTGTTCACCATCAAGAATCGAGTGAAAAATCCTTGTTCGGATCCGTGCAAATCACCATGAAATCATGTAGTCAAATACTGGATCAAGAACTGTCATGCAAATAAAACGATCTACGTACAACTTACGTATTTACACTATTGTTTTCTTAATAGTCACACTCATTTATCCAAATAGTATGTCATCCAATACTTAAAATCATTTACGAATCATTTCATAAAACATTACTTCAAGTATTTAAACCTTTTATAACTTAAGTTCATACTCATATAATGCTCTATGACGTTCTAAGTGTACATACCAAAACGTCAAATTCATCCTACTTAGTAAGGATGTTCAACAATTTAAGAGTTATAAAAACTCATCTTTCGTAATCTTGCAAAAACACTTAGCTTTAACTTTTCTACCAATTCAGAAGTTCTCTACTATCCAAAATCGCTGAAAATTCCATCTCATTTTAACAAATGAAAACTATCAAAAAACATATCATAACATGATGCACATACCATGATGTCCTAATGCATAAGGTACATGTGTCCATAAAATAACTCAACAAAGTTCTAATTATTTATCAAACCCACTTTCTACAAAGTGAAAATAGAAAAGGATTTCATAATGATTACGTCGCTACTACTTAGGCACCCAACCTAGCATACATACAAACCTTTTCCCAATAAAAATCTTATTTCCAAATCTTTATCAAACTATTCTATAATTTATCTCTACTTTCATTAAGGAAAACTTTAGAACTAAACTCCGGGTTTCATTTCAAATCGTTTTGAAATAATAGTATATACATATACCATTTGAATATCAAATCATACTTTTAAGATTAAATCAAAATCTGTTTTGCTAAAACAACTCTGTAGCATCCCCTACTTAGAAATCCGAAAATAAACGTCAATGATGCTGTAGTCATCACCAAAATTATTTTCAAGCAACAAAGGTGAGTTTAGTACACCCGAATCATACTTTTGGTGTGTTTGCACAAAAAATGGACAAACACCTCAAAGTTGTATGATTTAGTAGATCTTATGCTGTTCTTAGTGATTTGGGTGATTTATGCAAATATATGAAAAGCAGGGGCTATACTGTAAAAAGACACGCAGATTTATAGTGGTTCAGCCAGAATGTGCCTACGTCCACTTTATATGTTATTCCTCTTCTCTTGTTTTGATTACAAGTACAAAGCTTTGATACAAGTAAAAGAAAGTCGTTTGAAAGTTCTCTCCATGCTTGAGCTTTCAAACTTGTCCCCCATTGTTGTACCCCTGCCCCTCTATTTATAGAGTGAGGCTGGGGATATGGGTCTTGGATGTATATAACTGCTGGTGGGCCTAGGCTGGCGCGATCTGGCCTGGTATTGTTGGTCCGAAAGGAGCTTGGTTCGGAACGTCTCGGTTCGGTGGCAGCTGGTCTGGTAGGAGCATTGTCCGGTAGGGTGAAGCTGAGTTGGTTCGGTAGGATCATGGTCCGGTAGGAGCATTGTCCGGTAGGGTGAAGCTGAGTTGGTTCGGTAGGATCATGGTCCGGTAGGAGCATTGTCCGATAGGGTGAAGCTGAGTGGACCGGTGTACTTGGTTCGGCATTGAGGGGGAAAGCATGTTGAGTGGTGCGGTGTGCTTGGTTCGGTGGGAAGAGGTGAGAGGACCGGTGTACTTTGGAGGTGGCTGGTTCGGTAATGGGATGGAAAGGCCTTGGCTTGGCATTGAGGTGGGAGATGGTATTTGGTTCGGCAAAGACCGGTCGAAATATATCCAACACTTGCCCCCCAAAGTGGGGTACGTGCTTGTATGTCCGATAGGAGCATGGTCCGGTAGGAGCATTGTCGGTAGGGTGAAGCTGAGTGGACCGGTGTACTTGGTTCGGCATTGAGGGGGGAAGCATGTTGAGTGGTGCGGTGTGCTTGGTTCGGTGGGAAGAGGTGAGAGGACCGGTGTACTTTGGAGGTGGCTGGTTCGGTAATGGGATGGAAAGGCCTTGGCTTGGCATTGAGGTGGGAGATGGTATTTGGTTCGGCAAAGACCGATCGAAATATATCCAACACTTGCCCCCCAAAGTGGGGTACGTGCTTGTATGTGCCGCGCTTTGTTTTCCTGTAGCTGAGATAGCTTCGTTCGGTCTTGGGTGTGCCGAACCGGTTGGTCCGGTCGACATGTTTCGCTTATAAATAGAGGCTTTAGGTTACTGTCATCCTTTATCGTTTGGAGATAGCCGAACCAACCTGATTACCGAATCAATCTGAGGACCGAACCATCCTGATTACCAAATCAATCTGAGTACTGAACCAGGTATGTTTGAATGCCGAATGGGCCTATTCTGAATTACCGGATGATCTCTTGAGATCCCTAAATACCGAATGAGCCTTTGTATCTGCCTTACCGAATGAACCTTCGTATCTGCCCTACCGAATGAGCCTTTGTATCTGCCTTACCGAATGAACCTTCGTATCTGCCCTACCGAATGAACCTTCGTATCTGCCCTACTGAATGAACCTTCGCATCTGCCCTATCGAATGAACCTTTGTATCTGCTTGTTTACATCCTCCGTTCTAACAGTACGCTTTTTATGTTGCAGATAAATGTCTCGAAAAGCAGAAACTCGATCAGATAAAAAGAAGTCCCAGGGCGAAGGAGAATCTTCCTCAGTGCCCCCTGTTCAGCCAGGTCCGGAACGTCACGGATCTACCCCGAGATCACTAGTGGACAGGTACGGCCTTCAGGAGCTTCTGAACTCCCCGCCCGATTGCTTTCCCAGCTCCCTTAAGGAAGAGCAGCTTGATGTTATCTCCCATTCTTTCGGAATTGATAGGGCGCGAATGCTGTTGCCAGGGATAGAAGTTATGCCATACGACCCTCCCGAGGGGTACTTTGCCTACAGCAGATACCACTGCATGTGTGGTGCCATCCCGCCTTTTAATGCTTGGGTAGCCAGCTTCCTTACATATCTAAAGGCAGCCCCATTCCAGCTTCAACCTAACTCCTATACTATATTGGTGAGCCTCTTCGTCATCTTCCAGAGGAAGTATGGGCGTGCTCCTTCCAACCGGGAGATCCGGTACTTATATAATCTGAGGGCTATAAGAAGGGGTCCCCATACGTCAGCTTGGAGGCAGCTGTAACCTTTAAGCCGGTCTTGGATCTGTATTCTAAGTACAGCATGTTCAAGAAGGAGTGGTTCTTTGTCAAGGACGACTCTGTTTCTATTCGGCATTTCACCTCTGGATGTAAGTCGATGCTTTATTTATAATTTCCATTCTAGTTGCGATGCTTCTTCTCATACGTTTTCATTTTTGCTAGCGACAGGTGGCTTTGCGGTTGTGGAGACTGATCGCCTGGTTCAGACGGCGGCTGAGATAGAAGCTATCCCCGGGAGAGATAGATCAGCTGCCTACCTGATCAGAAATGCGACACTTCTAGAGTATAACTTGATCCTTCCACAGCAGTCAGTAGTCAAGCAGAGGGAAACGGCGGAGGAGAGGGTGGCTACTCAAGCTAAGGGAGGTGTCACAGTAGAGAGTGTCAAGAGAAGACCTTTCACAAAACCTCCAGCTGTCGGAGGCAAGAAACTTGAGAAGTCGGACGGTCCTTCCCCCAGCAATTGTCCACTTACCCAGGGGGAGGAAGACGTAGAGGAGGAGAGAGGTGAGGGTGGAGATGACCGGGAAGGTGACGATGGTGGTGATGGCATCGGGGCCTTGCTTCTGGGCAGGCAGGCGAGATTCAGGAGTGGACGGATGATGCATTCCGTCAGGCTTTCGAGGGGCTGGACGGAGAACCGGCTTTGGTAGAGAAATCCGGGAAAGTTGACAAGGCCGAGACTGGTGCAAGCGTGTCTTCCCAGACTATTCCAGCCAAGGTGGCTCCGACGACTCAAGGTGAACTTTTGACTTCTGCAGGCTCCATTTATGATAGGGACTTAGGAATATTTTATGATCCGCTCCCGTCCTGGAATGAAATCCAGGACTCATTGCAGTATCATACTCCTCCCCAGGGTTTGTATAACTAATGTGTTTCCTTTCTTCTTTTAACTTTTAATTTACTGCGTTTCTCGAATTATGGATCAATGTAAGCTTGTGACACTTGTTCTTCATATCAGGGGCAGGTAAAACGGCCCAGGCCTCTGATCTTCGGCACAGGCTTGAACAATACAAGCTCTCCAAAGCTTCCGCCAAGCCAAAGACTCCGACCCACCGTTCCGGGGATGTAGTCGGCTACCGTCCTCTTCTCGGGGTTATTGAAGAGGGTATTCAGAAGAGAAAAAGGAGTCATCCCTTATCCGAACCTTCACTCAGTCCTCAGCCCCCCGTTCAGCCTCTTCATGATATCACGGAGGAGGATACTGAGTTCGTACTCTCTCCGCACCCGTCTGAAAATCCTACCGTTATGCAGATTGATCGTCTTGGTTTGGCTCGTAATCCATTTGCGGGTCATCCTGATCTGGATCCAGGTCCCCATGATATTACCTTCGATGAAGTTACCGGTGAGCACCTTCTTCCCCGTAATCCTATGGTACGGGTGCTTGATGAGGCTAAGTCCTTAGATCTCGATTTACTTACCACTCGGATAGTTACCATGGGAGATGAGGCCAAGGCTAATATTGATCGGGTGGCGGAGGAGACTAGGAAGCTGATGGGGCATCATGCCCAGCTGGTTAAGGCAGGAGAGGAGATTGGGAGTGCCAACATCCGACTACGATTGATGGTTTCGGACCAGGCCAAACAGCTTGCTGATCAGGCCATTCAGATTTCTCAGCATGAGGCTGCCTCCGGGCGGTTGAGGAAGACTATGGAGGAGGCTAGTAAGGCGGAATTGCGGAAGATGGAGGCTGCTTGCAAGGAGCAGATAAATATGGCCATCTCGACAGTGGACGAGGTTCGGAGGGCGGATCTTGAGCAGGTAGAGGAGCTGTCGGGGAAGCTTGAAGCCGCAGAGCTTGCTCAGGTCAGGCTAAAGGAGGAGATGGAGGTGATGAGGAGGTCCCTTCAGGCTGACTGCTCGCGATACCGACTGGAAAGGGATGTTGCCATTGCAAGGCTATCGGTTTCTGAGGCTCGTATGAGGGAGTTCGAGGAAAATGAGGGGATGATGGACGATATGCTGCAGGACATGTACTTTCACACTTGGAAGCAGGGCAGCTTATCTTGGATGGACGACTACCCCCGGGTTATGGCTAGGATTTACCTCAGGGCTCTAGAGGAGGCCAAGGCTGAGGCGGATAAGGAGGGTGGAGCGGCCTTTAGGATGGATGTGGTCACTGCTCAGTTTACCAAGGAGGAAAAGACAGCGGTGAAAGAGGGGACGCGGTTGAGGAGGCAGGTGTGGAAGTTGGGGATGACGACCAAGACGATCAAGGGGAAGTTGCTGGTAACCTCTACTTCATTAGTTTCTTCTTTTGCTAACTCTGTTGCTTATCACTAACAATTTCTTTTTCTGACCTGACAGGTGGGCAACAGGACAAGGACAAGACTCCAACGCAGTCGGCTCCCTGATTAGACCTGGAGAATTCTTTTTGTGGACTTGACATGGCTGTATATGTTAGTCTTAAAACAGTAGAGTAACTTTTTGGTTGTAATTCTTGTTACTTGTAATAAATAGCTCTATTCTTGATGTGTAATTCTTTAACTTAAGCTGATTTTGTCGTCTTTTGAATGTTTTTTGCTATTTTGACATGTCGTATGAGAAATATAGCTATGCATATTCTTGTAATTAAATTGTGTTTGATGTCATAATTTCATGACTTGTAATGTTAGCGTGAGGTGTGAATAAATTATAGTCATATATGAAAGAAGGAAATACCATCCTTTATATTTTGCTTGTAGATGGCAGCTTTGAATATCCTGTGTGACTGAGTAAGGGATGCGGTCCAGTATCTTGCTATGAGTATCCGCTTCTATTAGTGAGTGTCTCCTGTTTTGTGTCCTGCACTTCAGGATTTGTTACAGAGGATAGGAGAAAAAGTTTCTTAAGTAAAATTGAAATATGCAAAATAGTAAAACTTCCAATCACGGAAGGCCTTCGATGTGCTTAAGTTCGTGGCAAACGGGCTTTGTAGTCACTTTCCCTAGCTGTGGGTCTTGGAGACATTTGTCACCCATCTTACGCCTCCGCGGGGAGTTAATTCTTTTTTACCACAACCGCACTTAAGACACATCGGAGCCGAGATCGCGCACAGTAACTACCCGAGCCATTATGGCCCGTAATCGTGGGTATTATTCGATTTACTGTGGCCGGCTAGCGTGATTGCCGATCGTCAACTGTGAACTGCCCCTGGCTGGCCACACCTTATGTTGGGGCTTATAGTCGGTCCACAGTTGCCGGCGAGCCGAACGCCATAATGAGCTGCCTCGGCTATAGTCGGCCTTCTCGGTGGCTTATAATCGGCTCATTACAGTTGGCTTTAAGGGCCGTCGCGAGCAATGAGTTAACCCACAGCAGAGGGATGTCGGAGCAAAAGTGTCTCATTGGCGAGGGCATAGATTCGCATAGTACCTGTCAGGTCTTGTCCAGGTGAAGTTGAGCTGTGGAGTGCGTTGAGTGGAAACACTATACGCATAGGATTTTGTTCAACAGAAAAGGATAAAGTTAACAAGCAGCCAAGATATAAAGGAACAAGTTAAAAAAGAGACAAGGTTTTTTTAAAGTGGTTCGGCACGAAAAGGCCTACGTCCAATGATTCTCTTTGTTAATTCACTTCATATGGGCAGTACAAGTTAAGAAAAGTATCGACGGAGGTGTTGGATGTTCCATGCCCTCTGGAACACCTCTCCGTCCACTGTTGACGTCACAAAATATAAGCTCCATTGTGGAGATCTTTATGAATTACATATGGTCCATCCCAGATTGGATCTAGTGCTCCGGGGCGAGGGAAGATTCGCTTGAGGACAAGGTCCCCTTCTTGTAAGGTACGATGCTTGACTTTGGAGTTGTATTATGCTGCCACCTTTTGTTTGTGGGCTGCTGCTTTAAGGACTGCATCATTTCTTCTCTTCTCCACTAGATCCAAAGACATGTGAAGGAGTTCTTCGTTCTCTTCTGGGTTATAGTGGATCCTATGGTGGGAAGGCACAATGGTTTCAACTGGGAGCATAGCCTCCGATCCGTATGCCAAAGAGAAAGGAGTATGCCCCGTTGAAGTTCTGAAAGATGTGCGATAGGCCCATAGTGCCGTAGGGAGTTCATCCACCCAAGCGCTCTTTGACTTTTCGAGTTTCTTTTTTATTAGAGTTTTCAGAATTTTGTTGACGGCTTCGACTTGTTCGTTTGCCTGGGGATACGCTACGGATGAGAAGCTTTTGTGAATTCCGTGCTCTTGGCACCAGTTGGCGAATTCCTCGCTGTCAAATTGAAGTCCATTGTCTGATATGATTTTGAATGGGACTCCGTACCTGCACAGAACATTTTTGATCAAAAAGTTAATAACTTTTGCTGAAGATACTTTATTCAGAGGTTCTGCTTCCACCCATTTGGTGAAATAGTCGACTGCCACTATAGCATATTTGGCCCCGCCTCGGCCCATTGGCAGTTCGCCGATTAAGTCAATTCCCCATACTGCAAAGGGCCAAGGGCTGGTCATTTGAGTAATCTCAGTCGTTGGTAGCCGTGGAATCTTAGCGAACTTCTGACACCTGCCACACTTTTTGACGAAATCCAGGGCGTCCTTGCTTAAGGTGGGCCAGAAATATCCATATCGGAGTATCTTTTTTGCTAATGTTTGTCCTTCGGTGTGGTCTCCGCAGCTTCCTTGATGGATGTTGAATAAGATTTCCTTGGCTTCCCTCCCAGCGACACACCTTAATAACGGGTTAGAGAATCCGCGCCGATAGAGGATGTCTTCTTGTATTGTGTAGCGGGAAGCTTTCCTCAAGATTTTCTTGACTTCGTTGCGCCCGTTGGGTAGTGTGCCACTTTGTAGGTAGTCTCGGATGGGAGTCATCCAAGTTGCTTCTTCGGTTGTAGCTATCAGATTTACTTGCTCAAAACTTGGGGTCAGTTGCTTTGAGATGGTTACTGCTCCGAAGATGGCAATGTCTCTCATACTTGCCTGCTTTGCCAATTCGTCGGCCTCTTGGTTCTCTTCCCGAGGGATGTGTTTGACTAAGTAGTGGTCCAATCGGCTGAGAAGTAACTTGGTCTTCTTTAAATATGCTATGAGTCGTTCTTCTCGAGCTTGGAATTCTCCTAGTATTTAATTAACAATAAGTTGAGAATCACTGTGAAGACACAAAGAATTGGCTCCGATTTCTACGGCAAGTTCTAGTCCGGCTATCACTGCTTCATATTTTGCGTCGTTGTTGGTGGCAGCGAACTCCAACCTTATATCATAGTGCAGTTTGTTTCCCGTGGGAGTGATTATTACCACACCTGCCCCCGAGCCTTGTTCGTTCGATGCACCATCCACAAAGTGATTCCACTTGATGTCATCTGCTATTTCCAATTGCTCCTTATCTTCGTTGGTAGTGAATTCTGCAATGAAATCAGCCATGGCTTGTCCCTTGATGGCGGTGCGAGGGTGATAGGTGGTATCATACTGACTTAGTTCGATGCACCATTTAAGTAGTCGCCCAGAAGTGTCGGGACGGTGGAGTACCTGCCTCAGTGGCTGATCGGTCAGAACTTTGATGGAGTGGGACTGGAAGTAGTGACGCAGTTTCCGGGATGTGATTAGTAAACAGTATGCTAGCTTCTCAAGTTTAGGATATCTGACTTCTGCCCCCGTAAACCTCTTACTGACGAAGTAAACTGGCCGCTGCGTGCGGTTGTCTTCCCTTACCAAGGCAGCGCTTAGGGCATGAGATGACACAACAAGGTATAGGTATAATTCTTCGCCTTCGCTTGGAGTCAAGAGTACCGGTGGTTTCTGGAGGTGTTCGATTAAGTTAAGGAAAGCGGTCAGGCATTCGTCAGTCCATTCGAACTTTCCTTTGTCTTTCTTTAGAGCTTTGAAAAAGAGGACGCACTTGTCCGTTGCCTTGGAGATGAATCGGCTTAGGGCGGCCACTTTTCCATTTAGGCTTTGCATTTCCTTTCGAGTGGAAGGTATCTTGATATCCCTTAGCGCTCGGACTTGTTCAAGGTTTGCTTCAATCCCCCTGGCATGAACGATGAATCCTAAGGACTTTCCTGATGACACTCCGAAGGAGCATTTTAGAGGATTCAACTTCATTCCATACTGGCGGAGTACTTGAATCATCTTGCCTAGGTGGCTTACGTGATCTTTGGCTTCCCTGGACTTTACCAGCATGTCATCCACATATACTTCCATAGTTTGTCCTATTAGCCCTACAAACATCTTGTTGACGAGGCGCTGGTAGGTGGCTCCTGCATTTTTAAGTCCGAAAGGCATTACCTTATAGCAGTATAAACCCCGGTCGGTGATGAAACTAGTGTGGTCTTGGTCGGGAGTATGCATAGGAATTTGGTTATATCCTGAGTATGCGTCCATAAAAGATAGGAGCTCGTGCCCGGCTGTGCTGTCTACAAGTTGGTCGATTCAGGGAAGTGGGAAGCAATCCTTTGGGCAGGCGTCGTTTAGGTTGGAAAAGTCAATGTAGGTTCGCCACTTCCCATTAGCCTTCTTTACCAGTACTGGGTTGGCGATCCATTCTGGGTAGATAGCTTCTCGTATGAAGTCATTGGCGAGTAGATTTTTTACTTCTTCATCGAGGGCTGTTGATCGCTCTGCCCCCATACTTCTCTTTCTTTGTTTTACGGGTACCTTGGTAGGATCAATGTTTAATATGTAGCATGCTATGTCGGGGGAGATTTCGGTCATGTCAGCGTGTGACCATGCGAATACATCCAAGTTGTGGCGAAGAAAATCGATGAGTTGTTTCTTCAATTCGGCTTTTAGTTGGGACCCAATTTTTAATAGTCTACTCGAGTTGTGCTTGTCTACAGATATAAACTCCATAGCCTCTGCAGGCTCGGCGGTGGCCTCCTCCTCTTTGTCCCTAGGGTCTAATTCATTGAAAGGGTCGCTGGTATATCGAAGAGGAGGGGCTTTCTTTAGTTTCTATGCTTCTAAACTTTTTGTGCAGAGGGCAATCTCTACACCCTTCCCTTTATCCTTTCTGTGGTTGTTGCGAAGTTCAGTCACATAGCAGTCTCGAGCAACATCCTGTTCTCCTTCTACTTCCCCTACTCCGTTGTCCGTTGGAAATTTCATCTTCAGGCACCATGGGGCTTAGGACAATTTGGAAGTCAGACAAGGCTGGCCTTCCTAAGAAGGCGTTGTAGGCCGAATGGTTTTCTATTAGCACAAACGTTTGTTTCCGTACAACGGAGCGGGGATGGCTTCCAATCTCAACAAAGAGGTCCAGTTGCCCGAGAGGTATCTTCGCATCTCCAGTGAAACCGTGTAGTGGTTTATCGCAGGGAGATACATCCTTCATTGATAGCTTCATTTTGTCGAATGCGTGTTTGAATAGGATGTTTACTGAGCTTCCAGTGTCTACCAGGATTCGGTAAACTTCGGCGGGACCGAGTCGGGCAGAGATAACCATGGGATCCATGTGAGGGTACTGCCTTCCTTCTATGTCACGCTTACCGAATGTGATGTCATCACTTTCTTTCCGCTTCGGGTGGCGCTTTTCTATAACCAAATTGACACAGTCTTTATTGTCCCTAAGCGACTTTCCATATCTTTCCATCTCTTTCCAGCTTCTGTCTGCGATGTGCGGTCCTCCTGAGATGGTATGGACCACTATCTTCTCTTGACTAGAGCTACTAGCATTGCGGTTTCCTCTGTCGGTCCCTGGTGAGGGTAGCCTTGGGTTTTCATTGGCAAGAGCTGGGGTCCTTTCCTGACCTTTTATATAGCGTTCCAGTTTCTTCCTTCTGATGTGTTCCTCAATCAAATCTCAGAGATGACGGCATTCATTGGTATCATGCCCGTGCGATTCATGGAAGCGGCAGAAATTTCCAGACTTTTGCGCATTATCTGATTCCTTCTTGTATGGTGGGCGTTTGTATCTAACTTCGCCTTGGGTGGTAAGGAAGATATTTTCGACGGTCTCGTTCAAAGGAGTGTAAGTGTTGAATCTCGGTCCAGGCCGATATAGGCGCTTTTCTCCCTTCTTGCCCCCAGCATTGTCTTTGGAATCATTTCTTCGGACGTCCCTTGTCACAGCAGGGGTGTTGCTGTGAGTTGCCTTATTTTGCTGTCCTGACTGCCCCTCAACGACAGCATCCTCGAGCCTCATATATTTCCCGGCTTCATGGAAGAAATCGGGTAAAGTAGCTGGTTTTTCTTTTGTCAATCGTCTAGCAAATTTAGTGTCCGAATGCACACCACTACAGAGGGCCATTAGGATAAGCTTCTCGTCGGCATCTTGGACTGCGGCCGCTGCGGCATTGAATCGGGTTAGGTATTGCTGCAGTTTCTCTCCGGGTTTCTGTTTGATGTTGGATAAGGAATAAGCGTCCTTAGGTTGTTCCACATGAATGCGGAACTGACTGATAAATTTTTCTTTCAACATTTCCCACGAGCTGATGGATCCCTGGGGTAAGTGACAGAACCAGGAGGTAGCGAGATCTGCTAAGAATAGTGGAAAGCATTTGCACAGTACTCCCTCTATTGCTCCACTCATGAGCATATGCTGTGTGTATCTTTGTAAGTGTACAATGGGGTCGGAGGTTCCCTTGTAAGGTTCCATTGTTGGCATCTTCCATTCTCGGGGGGTGATAGCAATTTCGATATTGCGGGCGAAAGGGCTGGTTACCCTAGCGCCTATCCCTCGATCTCTTTGCTCCCATTGGACGCACTCTCTGAATAAGCGTGCCATCCTTTCATCAGAATTTGGAGCAGATAGAAAGGAGTTTGGTTCTGTTCTGTGGGATTGATTCCGTCCAGATGATCTATAGGGATGGTATTGTCTATCATTCCTCATATTTTCCAGCGGCTTCCTTTGATCTTCTGGGAACATGCTAGGGTCAGCTACAGTTGGCCCTTGCCTTGATCTTCCCCTGTTGGGTTCTGATCTAAGCACTTCCTCGGGTCCAACTTTGGGCTGGACTCTAGCTCGGCCCCGTTCACCGGTGTTTCCGTGGTTAGGCAGTATGACGGGCTCAGCTACAGTTGACCTTCGCCCGGTACCTCCCCCATTGGGTTCGGTACCAAACGTTTCCTCAGGCCTAACTTCAGGCTGTGCTTGGTCTCGGCTCCTACCATGGCTACTTCTGCCGTTAGCTCCTTCGAAGAAGGAAGATCTTTGTTGTCTCTGAGATCCTCCAGACTGGGACTCGCCCCATGATTCAGTGTTGCGGTTGGACTCTTCAGCATCCCTTAAGCGTGACATGAGATGGTCCACCAAGGCTTCCTGCTGGGATGTGAAGCGGTTAGTTACTTCAACCACAACCCTGTCTAAATCTGCCCTAGTAATTGCTGCGGGCTGTTCTGTGGTCGGATTAGCCTGTCCTTCATTTGGTACCGCTGCTGGAGGAGGACGATTTACTTGATTCGTGACAACTGGATCTGGAAGACTGCTGGATGCAATGTTTTTTACCTTTGCTAACATCTTTTCTCGGTTTGGGAGGCATGTTTTCCAAGTGGCGAACGATGCTGTTAGGAAAACTGTTAAGTGGATGAAGCTGAAGCTTCGAGCTTCTAGTTCTCAGTGAAAGCACCAAAAATGTTTGCACAAAAAATGGACAAACACCTCAAAGTTGTATGATTTAGTAGATCTTATGTTGTTCTTAGTGATTTGGGTGATTTATGCAAATATATGAAAAGTAGGGGCTAAACTGTAAAAAGACACGTAGATTTATAGTGGTTCAGCCAGAATGTGCCTACGTCCACTTTATATGTTATTCCTCTTCTCTTGTTTTGATTACAAGTACAAAGCTTTGATACAAGTAAAAGAAAGTCGTTTGAAAGTTCTCTCTGTGCTTGAGCTTTCAAACTTGTCCCCCATTGTTGTACCCCTGCCCCTCTATTTATAGAGTGAGGCTGGGGGTAGGGGTCTTGGATGTGTATAACTGCTGGTGGGCCTAGGCTGGCGCGATCTGGCCTGGTATTGTTGGTCCGGAAGGAGCTTGGTTCGGAACGTCTCGGTCCGGTGGCAGCTGGTCCGGTAGGAGCATTGTCCGGTAGGGTGAAGCTGAGTTGGTTCGGTAGGATCATGGTCCGGTAAGAGCATTGTCCGGTAGGGTAAAGCTGAGTTGGTTCGGTAGGATCATGGTCCGGTAGGAGCATTGTCCGGTTGGGTGAAGCTGAGTGGACCGGTGTACTTGGTTCGGCATTGAGGGGGGAAGCATGTTGAGTGGTGTGGTGTGCTTGGTTCGGTGGGAAGAGGTGAGAGGACCGGTGTACTTTGGAGGTGGCTGGTTCGGTAATGGGATGGAAAGGCCTTGGCTTGGCATTGAGGTGGGAGATGGTATTTGGTTCGGCAAAGACCGGTCGAAATATATCCAACATGGTGCTTAACTAAAATCATTTCAAAGCGGTATCAAATACTCCGTAGAACAATACTAAGTATCCCGATCTCAATTTCATAAATCGATTTCCCAAATATTTATTTTACAACCCATAGAAGATATACTTATAGATCGAGTAACACAAAAGTGATACTATGGAAAGGGGTCCTACCAAGTCGTATCATATATTCCCTTACTAAGAGGGAGAATTCCTGCGAGACATGCTTACCAACCAAACAAGTCTCTTTCCCATTTTTAATCGCTTTTGAGCCACTCGAACTAAGTAACATAAAAATACTTTATTCTCGAATTGACTCGCCGACTCCAAGTGCAACCTCGAACTCGAACAAATCTCAAAACCCCCTTTAAAATATTTGCATTCACAAATACTTTCAAATTATACTATTATTACTTCCTAAAATCATAGAAAACAATTTCAAAGACACTGAGATTTAAGTTCTCAAATTCTCTATTTAAATCCCCTCCGTTTATAAATCATACTTACATAAAATTGCTTTTTTATATAAAACTATTTCATAAATATTTATTTTCAAAATATTCTAACTTTCCTTTAGATCATACTAAACATCTTTTACTAAATTAAACTATTAATCCAACATTACCACCGAACATCTTATAGTCAAACCGTGAAACTCAATTCACAAGGTGTTTGTTGTCATGTATCTATAAAAACTATCTATCTAATCCATGGGGTAAAAGGTAACTTGCTCACAAATTTGTGGAGTACAAACACATGTCGAGCATGACTAAACAATCATCAAGGTTGTGGGTTGTATAACTATGCGAAGCATTAGTATCCAACCAAACACGAACAGAAAAGTCATAAACAGATAGTATACCCTCAAGAACCTGCTTCCCCTTCTCAACTACAGAAATAGCAAAGACCCTAGGCTACCCCCCTTTCTTGGGCATAGGATGATCTCCAACAAATGACCAGGCTGACGGCAATTGTAACAACTTTTAGCACAAACTATGCATCAAGCTTCGGTGCCTCTACGATCGGTGCTTTCACTATTTGCGCTATAGCCACTTACCCTCCTTTACTAGACCTACAGTTACTTGAAAAGTGGAACTCCTTCCCACATTTAGCAAATGAGGTTGGACCTATTCTTTGACGACTGAAGCTTATGCTTTTTGTTCCTGATTGGTGTTGATACAAATGACTTTAGAGTCGTGCCCTTGAAGTGAAAAGCCATACCTATAAGATGCTTGAAATCTCCCTAGATATGATCCACCATGTCCTTACATACTATGTCGCACAAACTAATCCAATCCTGGACCTCGATGATAGTCTTGGTGCCATTGAACCTCTTTCTACCCAACACCTCAAACTCGCGCCATATTGAAATAAAGTCTTTTCATGGTCGAACTTGCACCACTTCTTCCACTACATTTCCCTCAGTATTAGAAGCCTTAGTACCCATAATTCTTACTAAATAATCAAAGCAAAATCCTTTAGGACACCAAAGGATAGAGTTATTTCAAAGAAAGGGTACTAAGAAAGAAATATTCCTAAGGAACAATTTAAAAGTCTAGTTTTGAAAGTAAAAATACGCTTTTATATGTATAATACACTGGACTCATTATAGGGTTTCGCTTACCTTATCTCCAATTAGCCATATCCAACCAAAGCCAAGGTGTTCGCTCAATCTCGGGCTCTGATACCAAGTGTAATGACCGGATTTTCGACCCTCTAATGTCGACAGTAAATACATCCACGGTATTCATCTGTCGTGCACTCAAGTTCCAAAAAGATAGATAGTTAGGGTAAAATAATAAATAAAAGAATATAATAGGAACACAACGTCAGAATCTCATATCATAACGATAATATATAATATCAAAAAAATAGTACAAAGGGTTACTCCAAATACAAGAATTTCAGAGTTACAAAATCTAATTACTATCATCATCCTGGACAGTTATAACTGCCTGTCCTCATAATGCTAATATATACAAACATAATATAGTGCAATAGATATAGAAATAGATAAATAACAGAAGCCTCCAGCTTGTCTCCTGAACTTTGAAGCGTTCAAAGTAAAACTTGCTTTACTTAGCTTACTCGAAAGAATACACAAGGAATTTAAGGAAAACAAAAACCATGTGTCAAACATAAGTGTGGTATGAGAAAACTCGAGATATATATAACATGTAACAGTAACTATTGAGACCGTATGGATTCCCGTAATGGTTTTCCTCTCAAAAGAGACCAACCATTCATTAAGTTTAATATAGTGATATAATATATAATGCTTAGGGTGTAGAATATATATCATATCAAATAACTATGATGCTTACATTGATCACACCACAACATATTGCAGGTACAATCAAAACCACTAAGGTACGTTCGTATATGGATTTTCCATTGATGACATCCTTAGATAAACTGAGGCCAGCCTCCTGACAAGGGTCAGAAAGTATCTACGAGCATCGTTTATCTCTAGATAAAATATACCATTAAGGTAAACACAAATAGGCCACGCATGAATACTAGTATGAACCACGTGGAACCAAGTACCATCAACTCCCATGTGCAACATCGATAAGCATACTCTAGATAATGGAGTTGATATACCTTTTGCGGGTTAGCTAAACCCCAAGTTGTGCTCCTACTCTATTTTCTGTCATTTCCGATGTCAAGGTCATGTTCGGCATCTCCCACATGAGTCTTTATTACTCGAACAAAACACGAATTCCCATATGAATCTCAATAACTCCAACAGATCACGAACCTCTATATGGATTCGAACATCTCGATCAGATCTCGAATCTCCATATAGATTCTGGCATAAGTCCTCTGATGAATGGTAATGCTGACCTCTCCTTTGGACTTAACCTTGGGATAGAAAATTCAACTATATAGCACTCCACATCACAACCTCTTCCAAAACTTGAACTCGTATATTAATTTTAAAGTGGCTTTCAATAAGTAAAACACTTACTGATCCTACTCTCTTCAAAACTAAATCAATGAATTTCCGATAAACTCAATTTTGGTTCTTTCAGAAGTAAGCGAACTATATAAAGAGGAGTCCTCCTCGAGGGATTTTGTATATATAAGTTCTTAAAGCTAGAGACGTTTTATAAAATGCTCCTCCCTATGGGTTCTCAAAGGGTATGAAACTGTGAATCTTTAAGATATTTCCTAAGTTATATTAGGTCAAGTTCGATAGTCGACTAATCGACTTTCTAGTAAAAAACAATCACTTATACAAATCAAGGTTCGTATACTTAACACATTTCATACATTCCAACTTGTATTATACCTCAGGCAAGGGTGGAGCTTGGTAAGTTAGAACACTGGTTGCATATCAAATCCTTGCCTAGATTCTTGACTCGTACGGATAGACAAGTCTACCTCGTCGTCTTTTAGTGTTAAGTATAGTGTTAATAACTTCCATAAATGAGTAAGTAATCAACATGATTAACATATTTCCAACTTCCTAAATTAACTATTCCTCGGTCAAGAGTGAAGCAAATAGGTTAGAGCGCTATTGCTTCAATCCTTAATCGAACATCAATCTTAACTCTCACAAATAGATAAGCCTACTTCATCGGCTTTTAGCGTTAAGCGTAGTTAAATACTTTTCAAACAAGTAATCAAACAAATAATGATTTAGCCACTAAGCAATTAATAACTCCCTTTCTAAAACCCTTATTTATAATTTAAAGGCATTTAAAATGATATATAGATATATGTATAGTAATTTATTTATAAAACCAGATATTTAATAAAATAATTTAAATGATAAGATATTTACATAAGATATTACTAAAATAATTAACTAATTTTCTAAAAGCTATATATACTAAAAAATGCTTTTAAAATGCTTTTAAAATACTTATAATAGTTTTTAAAACATTTACTCAAAATATTACTGGGAAATAACAACTTTATAAAATATTTAAAACTTGGAAAAACCATGTTTTCCTTGTATTTAAAATAAACCATTTTCTTTAAAAATTCTTAACTAATTCTTAAAAATTCATAAAAACTCCAAACCACTTTTAAAATACTATAGTAAGGGTTAGCAAATACTTGTAAAAAGAATGAAACAAAATACTCAAATTTAAATATCTTTTCAAACAATTAAAGTTCGAAACAAAGGCTAAAACGGGGCAATTTTGCATAAGTGTACGTTTGGCCACTTTTTGATATGCTACTCAACTTTTTAAGATTCAAACTTTTCATAGCAGTAAGCATACATATAAAACATCAAAATTATAGTGAGAAACCCTTAAGGATCTTTCTATAAAATTCAATATAAATTGCCGAACGCAAGGCAATTCCTAAGTGCATCCATAATGACCATTGCTATAAGAGCACTTCCAAATCCAAGTCCAATTCAAATCTATGTTCAACTACAACCCATGTGCTTTGTTCCAAGGCTATGCTACAATTTATACAAGTCCATTCAAGTCCATACATATGGATTACATATGCCATTAGCTTTCAAAGCAAGAATCAAATCAATATTACAACCATATAACAATATTACAACATATATCAATATCATTCGATCACAAAGAAATAATCAATCATAAGCAAATATACAAAATATATTTCCATTCAAGGCGGTGAGTTAGCTTACCCTTAAGCAAGTGGACAAGCTAGTCTAATCAAACACTTCCTATCTCTTTCTAGCAAACACTAACTTCCTACCTCTTTTCTAGCTTTTTCACTTTTTTCTAGGCTATTGTAAGCCTATATTGCTCATTGCCTATCTTTGAGGGGGAGATGTGCTTTGATTGTAATGACCCATAATTTTGAACACTTCGTATTTAAATATATGCATTATTTAAATATTTGTCTCTAAGATTTAATGTGATTAAATATGATTTTAAAATCTTGTTAAACACTTTTTAATTAATAACTAATGATAGAAAACTTATTATTGAAATGTGTTAACAAAAATATACACTTTGAATAAATACTGAAAATGTGACCGAAAAACTTTTTGTTAAAATCAACTTTTTTGTTAAATAAAAGTTGTTTGAATATTTGTACGCTTGTATGTTAACATATGAACACATTAACAAGTATTAAATCACCTTAGTCCAAAGAAAATTAATTAAGTTTAGAGAAATTAATTAATAGGAGAAAAGGATCCTTAAATCAAGGCTTGATTTAAGGAAGGTAAGGTGTGTGTAAGAGTATGGCTTTGTCAAGTTGAAAGTCCTTTTACTTTATGGCTAAGGAGGGGTTTTTATGATCTTTTTCCACATTTCCTAAGCCTATAAATAAGCATGCATTCCTTACCAATTCTCAAACTCAAAACAATGTCTTCACTTTCTTATCTCCTCTCTAACTTTCTCAAAACATATTCAAATCAACACTATTCACTTTCAAACTCTACCAAAGCTCTTATATCACTTATAGAACATGGTTTAGCACTTAGGAAGTAAAGAAATGATGGAGCAAAGAGGGAATAATGCCTAGGGACATGAGCTTTGAGGGGGGCCTTTCTAGGCATGGACGTGAGCCAAGGGAAGGAAGGAGCGGTCTTGTCCGTGAGTTAGGAGCAAGTGGAAGTGATAGTAGAAGTGTTTGGATGATTGAATGTTGGTAGGAAGTGTTTGATTTGAATAAAAGTGAGTTATCTCACTTTGAAAGAAATCTATAAACTAGCGAAAATTGCTTGTTAATAAGTTATTGAAATTTTTTGTTATAAACTATGATAATATACCCTAACTAATTAAAGTTATGACCCTAAATTATGTGCTCTACAAAGCATATGATTGTTTAATTAGTAGCCTTAAAAACTTCAAATTGTGTTAAGTATATTTGACATTTAATATGGACATTTTGATTAAGTACATATGCTAATACATGCTTCATAGTAATGTGATTTGAATTTGAGAATCATATATGTGAATAAAATTGAATGATACTGAATTGAATACGGAATTGTCCGTATAGCGATAGTCGCTATAAACGCCCTTTGAATCCCTTAACTATAACTTGTGTAATTTGGTGATTTGTGAACATATCTTAATATAACTTGTTTTGGTTATTATCTACACTTATATAAGTGTTTTGAAAAGAAAAGGATATGTTTGAAAATTTATAGAAAATGTAAACCAAAGTTGTAAAAGTTAATAGCAAAATAACCGCTATATCAACACTTTAAAAATCCCTTGTTTTTGAGAAATATAGTTTATATTTGTGGAAACTTTCTTAAGGGTTTCTATAATATTTTAACAATTTAATAATATATTATTCTTATTATTAAATTTTTGAAGCCTAAATCATTTGATAGCTAGTTGAATGAAGTGGCAAAAGTTGTAGCGAAATAGTCGCTATGTGAGCACTTCGGTAAAATACATTGTTTTTAGAAATTTTTATAAAATAATTAAAAGATATTCTTTGAGATTTTTCTTCATGGTTTCTAAGTACCCAAAGTATAGTAACTATTATAAAATTAATGGATATAAAATCAATTGTTAAGGCATCGAAAACTAGGCACAAAGTTATATCAAAGCAGGTTTAAAACATGTAACAGAACTTTAGACAAAATTTCTAGAAATGCTATCTTTCCTATTTGAAACTACAAATTGTTTAACAATGATATTTAATTAAGAATTTTTCACTAATCTTTTTAAATTGTTTTCTAACTTATAATAGAGTGTTTAAAATTGGTTTCAAATTAAAATATATTTTTAACGATTAATTATGAATTTTTAAAATAAGTGGCTTTTAACATAAAACATGTTTATTTTGGTTTTTTCCTGTTTATTTCAAAATTCCTTAGTTTACATAATATTATATATAAGTAATTATCATATATTTTTAAGTAGTTTTAAAAGTGTTTTAAAATATTAGTAATTATTTAAGAGGTATTCCTATATATATATATATATAAGTTTTAAATATTAAATTAAGTATTCTATTAATATAATAAAGGAGTTTGGATTTTTAATGCTTAAGTTAAAATAAGTGGTTTTGTGGAAATTACATAAAAGTGTATTTCCTTAACTAATAAGTGTGAATACGCTTTGTTCTTTAAATAAATGTTTTAAAGTTAATGATAGCTATAGAAATGGCTTTGGTGTTAGTAAACAATAGTAACATTTGTTTTTAACCCTTATTGTTAATTATATTATAAATATAATAAGATATTTAATAATGAATACTTTTAGGTTAAGTGTAAATGAATGTTTAGGGTTTGTTGTGACAAATGTTAAGCAATAATTGTCTTTGACCCTTAAATGTGATTAAATCTTTTAAAAGTATAAATGAATGATTTGAGTTATTATGAAAATGTTTGAGTAACACTTGTCTTAAGCCTTTAAAAAAGAGTTTTAAAGATAATGATTAAATATGAAGTGTTTTGGGTTTGTAGTAAACAATGTTTCAGTAACATTTGTTTTTAAACCCTTAAAGTATATTTTAAAGTTGAAAAATATTATAAATATAATTAGATCTTTGTTGATAACAGCGGAAATTTCTATCGGCTAGAAAATCACCGTTAAAATTATCATCGTTAAAAATCGCAAGTGCATGGCGTATAATTGTAGTACGTATGCGAGTATGGATTGAACAACAGGGAAATGAAATAATTTTAAATTCTACTCAATCAAATTAACCCAAGTTTTCAAGTTTGTTTTAAAATAAGAAAAATAGCAAAAATTAAACTAGAGCAAAGGTGAATAAACTATGATAATAAGAACAATTTAAAGGCAAATCCACTTCCAATCATTCACAAAAATCAACACAACATTCACTTTTAACCTCTCTTTAAAAATATTAAGTAGAAATGATTAATGTGCTAATTATAAGTATGGTTTATTTGAGCTATTAATTAGCACAACATAAACCATCAAAGTCTAACACATCATTCAAACCACTTATCAACTCTCATGATCATGACATGAAATTAAAAATAAAATCTATTTTAAGTATGATCTATTTACTATTAATTAGTAATATAGACCATCAAATTTTGATTCTAGCTTAACTTTCATTATCAAAACCACTTAGGCAAACGAACAAACAGCTTATGTTTACAATGAAATAAGCATACCTATTTGAGATGTCAACATAGGCTATCAAAATTCAATAAAATAGAAACATAAACCACCATCATTCATATTTTCCATTAAGAAAAATAAGAGAGATCACAAATGAAATCATTATGTTAATTAATATGCTTCATGAGAGCTTCATTCACCCCTAAATTGAAGGGGTTTAGCTACTCATATTTGACAACATTTTAACATAAAGTGATTTCAACATAAACATAAATGAAGAGAAGTGCTAGTTAAAAGAAGAAGGAACTAACTACGTGCATAAAATAAATCTAAACTAACTGCATGAATTAAAAGAGAGCATAAGAGAATAAAAGAGCATAAAAGAAAGCATAAATAAAATTGAATGAAAGTAAAAACAAGGCTAAGAAGGCATGAAAGAAACTTTTATTTATCTTTGATTTTGTGGTTATAACTTGCATAAAGATAAGAAGATAGTTACATGAAACATAAGGGGTATTTATACATGCTTAAAACCCTAATTCATATTTTATGGGACTACCTAAATGCCCTTTAGGAAGTGTAACCTCCAAGTAATCATTAAGGAATTAATTAATCCCCACTAACATGCCTTTAAACCTCCATTAACATGTGCATGTGCTTTTAATTGTGGACCATATGGTAGTGGGTTAGTGGGCACCTCCATGTTGCATGAATTCATTTATTTCCAATCTTCATTTGCCTTCAACATATGTGCATGCATTTATCCATGAAAGCTTCTTCATATTTGCTCTTCATTTCCTACAATTAAAAATAAAAATGTGCAAATAATTTTCTCAAATTAACTCATACACAAATTGTGATGCCCCACCCCGAGACCCACATTAACAAAGAGAATTACATAGTAATCCTGTCTGCTAATGTGGAGAATAGGGCTGGTTAAGGGCGACCATCTATAGCCTTGTCTTAAATATCTATTGAATACGTCGACAATTGATATCTATATTTTTTTCTTCTACTCAAGTGGATCGACATATCCAATAAATACTTAATACAAAACTATAGGTGGCTAATGAAACTATCAGAACAAAATACCATAACTAAATGAATAACTCATCATAGAACAGCAACAAATATATATATACGCTCACATATACAATGATACATCTTAATACAATACCAATGATACATCAAAGTGGTGTGACGACCACTCTATATACATGAGTCAAAAGAATATACAATACAACGCATAAGGACAATAACAGCTAAAGAAGATAACCCAACATCCATGCGGAAGCATCATGTAATAGCTATATCCAAAAGAAATTCTTAACTTGAAACATACTCGGTTTGACCCGAGTGTAAAACACACGGGTCAGTCTAGCTAAACAAAATAGTGAATAACAATAATAGATAAGGTAAAGCATAAGAAAGATAGGGTATCCTCTAATACAAAAGATACTATACCCATAAGCATTATATTACCATCATTAGGAAAGGATGATTACTCCACTTAATAAGAAGAAGAGGTAACAAGAGTATAGCCATAACTTAAGTGACATAATAACACTTAAGTATATGAGCCATCGAGAATGAGATTTTAAAGATAAAATCCATCTAAATATCATATTCGCCTCATATCATCAGCGGAATCTAAACGATAACAATAACGGTTCAAAATGAACCAATCTCCTACTAGGAGAAATCGTCAATACAAGCATCTCGTCAAATAGCAACACAAAAGATTCTAGGATAAGTCTCAAATTTCAAATATGCCTCATCTCATCGGCATAACCCGAAATCTCAAAGTAACATGAAATGGAAACATAAATCTCAAAATAAAAGAATCTTCAAACTCATTTATACCTCATCTGTAACGACCTGCCTTTTTGGACATTTTAAGCAGACACACACGTCAAAGTCAAACCATTCAAAAGGGCAGCTTATTATGGGGTAAATAAGAAAAAGAGAAAGAAATAAAACAAATACAGAATCTCGCAGCGGAATGGCAAAATATAATAATCAAATAACAGTTCATGAAGCTGTTTTATAAATACATTTGATTATTCTTTACAACACAACCATCAGAGTTACATAAACAGGAATAAATAAATAAATGCAGCAAAACAACGTGACGCAGTGGAATAAATATAATAATAATAATAGTACAAATCTTCATCTTCGTCCTCCACAAAATAAGGTCTCCAACCCTGAAATGCTCAGACTGACCCAAGCGAATTGAAAAGAAAAAACACTCGAGTCAGAACTAAAAGATCTTATGTAAGTAAAATCAACGGTAAATATGAGTGTGATGACATCAGAGATGTTTACGGGGTTTGACATCTCCTATCCAGTGTCGACGTGAGTGCAGTAACTTAAGAGATGTTCGGGATTCACATCTCCTAAGAATCCGTTAAACTATCTACTATGTAGTACAATACGCTATTATAAATGTCTACGGTAAAGTAAAAGTATTAAAATAGCGTTAAGGCGTTACCCATATCCCCCTTAACACATTTTATATATTACCATACTCTATACAATACTGTACGCTCCTCTGTAAACTGGAGGTTTACACAGAGGGCGCCCCATAGGTATGGTACAAAACAAACTCATATAAGGCGCGCTAGGGCATGTGAACACGGCACTCGAGGCAATGCCAGGGTAGATATACCAATTGCAGATTCGGACTGGTGGTAACGCATAACAGCTACTGTTTGCGCCAAAAATGGTCACAAACCCCAAGTATTGTGAAAGCACCAGTGTATGAATACAAATCAGCAATATTCAAACACAAATCTCAGATCTAAGCAAGCAACAAACAGCAATCCAGAAATAATGAACAACAACACACAATTTATAGTGGTTCGGCTATCTCCGGCCTACGTCCACTTCAATGATTTTTATCTTTTATTGATGTTCTTCGCTGATTACAGATGGTTATAACAGATACAATGAATGAATTTGGGTATAACAGCAATGGAAAGAAGTATAATTGAATCCGGCAGAGTCTGGACGTTGGTCAGCCCAAAAAGATCCCTTCTCTGCAGGCTTCAGGGGGCTATTTATAGGCGTAGGAGGCTGAGATCGCGCTCAAACTTCGGGAGACTCGTTCTGGCACATGAGGGGGCCCACGCGACCGACCCTACCAAGTTTCAACTCGATCTGTGATTGATACGAATCAATTTTGTATCGATCAAGAATTGATCCAATCGAGTTGAAACTTGGCAGGATTACTCTTTACCTTGTACGTAAGTTACTGTGAAAATTTCGTTGCATTTGGATCAGCGGTTTGGGAGATATGATCGATACGAATTTCATTCTCGTGAGGGCTGTCGAGTTCGTATCCATTAGTTCGAATCCATTCTGTTCGACTCGATAGAGGCACGTGCACTTGTGGTGACGTGGCGCGTAATTCCTGGGTTGACTCACTTTGGGTGCCGAGTTTCCTGGATCGATCCCATTTCAGTGGCGTATTGACCGATTCATTTCCACAAACTTCGCCTTGTTTGCCTTGATGATCGTTGTATATATTGACTTGGTGGAGATGCTCTTAATTCATATCGATAAAGGCAGCCTCGTTCACATCCATCAATCCGATCCTTGGTCGTATCGACCAGTGTAGATGGATACGAACAAGTAGTATCAGCCTTAGCTCGATGGATACGAACAATAATTCGGGTATGGCCACCTGATGGATACGAACTAGAGACAACAGGCTCTCCGGCCGATGGATACGAGGTAGATGGTAGGTGATCGAGACGAAATGAGGTCGCTTGGTGGATATGAGATGGATCGATGCGAGGTTAATGGATACGAACGTATGGCCATTTTGATGGATACGAACCCGATGGATTCGAACAAACCAATATGATGACCACTTGATGGATACGAATGACATACTTTTTCTAATTTGAATCGATCATATCTCGTCCGTACGAACTCTGATTAACCTGAAATTTGGAATGTTGGCTTTTATGGCTTTGCTTGTCATATCTTGTCAATTGCGGCCCGATCCGGACTTGGACAAAATTCATCGATATCTATGGTTATCCTGTAACGCATAGTTGATATTAATGATTTGTTATTACCGATTTCCAGCTAATTTTTGGGTATCTCAGCTTTGCCAAAAAGTGGGATAACATTTTGCCCCCCAAAACATGCCTTTTTGTAAAAGGTGTGTTTTGAATAACTTCAGATTAAATGTTGTGGGCTCATGTGTTATTCATAGCTATAGTGTTATCAATCAAGTTCATGGCAGTTCGAAGCCGAATCGTTATCAATTTCTTCCAGTGGAAGTTAAGAATGGAATTCTAAAGTCTCTCCGGACTATCGATGGTCACTTCGGACCCTTGCCAAGCCCATTCTAGACTCAGCGAATGAATAGAAAGATCCTATTGCGCTCTGGCGTTGCTTTCTATCCCTTGCACTCTGGCCCCAGCTAGGGCGTATAGCGATGTCTTGGTCATTCTGGACCGATCATAGCCTCTCTGGGCTCTTGCTGGATCCCATTCTATCACTCTTCGGTGAAGGGGAAACAGCGTTGAGTGAGCCGATCCTGTCGCTCTCCGACGAAGCGGCTACACCCCCTGCACCCCGGTTCAGCGTCTTTGAACATTAAGCAATGTCTTGGCCAAAATCTTTAGGCCGATCATAGCCTCTCTGGGCTCTTATTGAATCCCGATCTAATCACTCTCCGGTGAATAGGAAACGATTCTTAAGTGAGTCGATCTTGTCGCTCTTCGGCGAAGCAACCCACTTCTTGCACTCCGGACCCCGTCTCTCCGGGTAGGGTCATAAAGCGATCATTTTTATATTGGCATTTAATACTTATCCTTTAACTCTCCGGTCAAAGGTTTATTTCAAGAAATTCAAGTTAATTTATTAAATTTAGATCCTAGACGTTCAATCTCAAACATCAGGAAAAAACTAAACATTGCCTCTCCGGGCAGATTGGCCTATCTCCATCTCAGAGCATGCCTAGGGATCTCTCCGGTTCCCATACATGAGTAAGTGGGATAGCCATTTTATTTTGGAAATCAAATCTAAGAAAACTAACCGACCAAAGTGCAAATCTTGAACTTGGCCCTTGCCATCACAATCAGTTGATGACGAGCCACGATCCCGATCCAGGATCATTCCTGTTAGGTGGAGGCGCTGTTTGTTCAAGTCTTACTGTCGCTGCCCGTTCCCTGGTATATTGTGGCAATATACCACTCCTGGCATGTTCTTCCACCTCATCCCTTAGGTGGCAGCATTCATCGGTAGTGTGCCCATCTAGCTCATGGAATAGGCAGTATTTTCCAGTCCTGCGTTCCCGCTCCGTGGGATCTCTCCTAGGTGGTTTTCGATAGGGGAGTTGCCCCCGAGTTTCAGTGTAAATCCTTTCTAGGCTTGCCGTCAAATCTGTGTATTGCCTGAATCTAGGCTCTCGGAATTTCTTCCTATTATCAGGACCATCATGTGCGTCATCCTGCTTTCTTTTTCCTTTGTCTGCCCTGGACTGTTCCCTGGCGGTTCCTTCGCTTTGTGCAGCATTTACTTCCTGCCTCTCGCCTCGTGATTCTTCTAATCGAATGAATTTCTCAGCTTCATGGTAAAACTCCCCAAGATCTTGTGGTGGATCTCTTGTCAATGAATCTTTGAATTCGGTGCCTTCTCCAACTCCTTCCACCGCCGCCATCAAAATCAACGATGGATCCGGGCGATCTACAGAAGCCACTGTTGCATTGAATCGCAGCAGAAAACCTTTTATGGACTCTCCGGTCCTTTTCTTTATCGAAGCTAAAGTCATCACACTCTTGGGACTTGTCACATGGACCCTAAATTGTTCCATGAAGTAATCTACAAGCTCGCCCCATGTCCTGATCGATCCAGTCTTTAATTGCCTGAACCAAAGTGCAGCCAAGTCTGACAAAAATAAAGGGAAACATCGTGCCATCACCTCCTCGGATGCTCCCAGTACTTCCATGTGTCTAATGTATCTGGTAATATGCATGGTCGGATCCGACTTCCCGTCATACGGATCCAGTGTTGGTAGTTTGAACTTTGGAGGGTTCCTTGCATTCCTGATATTTGGAGTGAACGGACTCCGACTGACTTCGTCCAACCCTCCGCTAGACAGTCCTCCTCTCATGATTCGTCGCACTAATACAGCCATCTTTTCATCTCCATCCTGAGGTTTCCCTCTTGGTCTTAAAGATTATTCTGGTACGTACTCTTCGTGCGGCCCGTTAGCATCAGCGTTGGCTCCAGCTTGTTGAGCTCCATCTATAGGCCTTCTACTATCGGATCCTGAGGGTCTGCCCCCAAGTCCTTGTTGACTGCCTTCTGGTTCTGCATTCATAGCCGCTGTAGCTGGTCCTAGGTTCTGTATTCCTGCAGCTCTCATCCGTTCAAAGAAATTCTGCAGCATCTCTTGTTGACTTTTCATCATTCTTTCGTGCATCAGATTGGTCATGGTCTCCATTTCGTCTCTAGTGATGTAGATCGAAGCTGGTTCTTCTCCAGCACCAGAGGATGCCTCTTGACTTCCTCCTTATTGGCTTCTCTCAGCTCTTTGTCTTGTTTGTCGAGTCATTGTCTTTCAAATCTTCAAGCTTTCAAATATGAACTTCAAATCTTTCGTAGCGGGCGCTAGTTGTTTCTCAGTGAAAGCACCCACGGCACTCGAGGCAATGCCAGGGTAGATATACCAATTGCAGATTCGGACTGGTGGTAACGCATAGCAGATACTACCGTCCACCTCGGAACACACTCCCAAATCAAAATCAAGGGTGGCCACCAAATCAATCACAAAGCAATAGAATGGTATCGAAGAAATGAGTCCGATCGGAGGAATGACCTCACTTGGCCCGACATGGATCCTCTTTTAGTCACATCTATGCTGACTCACGGGAGTCAGGGTCACATCATATCTTATACAGAAATCGTTCGCCAAACCATCCTACTTCATTTCTGGAATCTCCACCACGTACATAGTTATTAAAGTGGTTTTCGGTATTGGCAGAGAGTATGACAATATCCGATCACGGTCTCTTTAACAACCAATCACTTATTTCACACCGGATTGTTCTTTTACATTTCAAAAAGTCAATTCACCATTTATACCAAAATATCATATTCTCAAAACAATAATACTTTCAAAATCATATTCACCTTGAAATCATATCGTTTTCGAAATCATAATTTCTTCCAAAAATCATATTTCCAATTTGGTTAAATCCTCACTTCAAAATCATCATATTCAATTAATTATAACATTTAAATCCTAACTTAGGTTATAACATCATTTAACCGTATTTGCCTTTAAACCAATGAATTTGAATATAACACTTTCCCTCTACTTAGTCTAAAAATTTAGAAAATAGTTTAAATGGTTATAAATAGTTAAAATAGTTATAAATAGTTAAATACTCTAAAATGGTTTAATTATAGATTAAAGATACTGTTAAATTGATTTAAGATAGTTAAATAGATTTAAAATAGATTAAATATAATTAAAATAGATTATATAGCTTTAAAATAGATTAATTAGATTTAAAATAAGTTAAAATGGGTTAATTAGTTTTAAAATAAATTAAATGATTTAGAATTAAATTGATTTAATATAGGTTAAAATAGTTTAAAATTTTGAAAATCTTAAAATTTAGAATCTTTACAATAATATATTTTTAAAACAGTTTATATTAAAAATATGAATTTGAATTTAGTATCAATTTAAACTATTCATTTCCTTCAACACATTTGGACTATTTTCCATTTTCAAAAAAAAACCCAATTTCAAATCTTTCAATTCAAATTCTCAATAAAATATTTAATTCTATATCGCTTCCAAATCCATGTTTGAAATATCAATCTAAATTACTCCAATTTCAGTATATTTCAAAGTTATATTCCAAACAATTTTAATAACTCAATTTCGATCAACTTCACTTATACTTCTAATTCAACTTTTAAATTTTCAATTTAATTCCTTTAAACAATTCCTTTAAACCAATTCCAATTTTAACATAAAACTAGAATTTCGATAATAATTCAATTTATATAAATCAAATTTTATTTCAAAATATCAGCTAACGGGATTCAAAAATTTAGGATTTAAAATCATTTGATTTAACCAATCCAGTGTCCGTATATAATTCTCTACCTTAGAGTCAAGTGATACGGATATTTATCATTTCAATCCGCAATTTAAAATTTTACGGTTATATATCATTTCAAACCGCAATCTCGAATTAACATAAAAATCCATAAAATCGCTCGGGTTTATCATTTCAACCCATAACGATTTTTCCCTAATCTATAGATCGTTCGGGTATATATCATTTCAACCCATAGTGATTTTCCTAATAATAACTAAGGGAACTTGCAGAGTGATAGCATTTTATAAATCAAATATAGCATCCAATCATCCAATAATAAATTCAAACATGCATTACAATCATCATCCAATTCAACCAATAAATAACAACAATTAACAGATTATTATATACAGGTCATTTACTGTCAATTTAAATTCAATAATAAATTAAATGACAATTTAATTCAAAATGATTCAAATTAACAGGAATAGCAATTTAAATATGCCAAACAGCCATAAATATATTCCTAATCACATCACAAATTTAATTTAACTAACATAAGAAATTTCAAAAGTTGTGAGTGGGTCAAAACAGTCACCATTTGAATTTAAATCGATTTGAAATCCAATTTAAGCCCAAAATTCAAATATTCTCAGAATTTGTCCAAACCAGCGTCAGAATGTCTAGAATTTCTATACGATCGTAGCGGAACAAACCATGCGTAAATCAGACCTCGTATGCAAAAGTTATATGCGTTAGAACATTATATGTTTTATAATATAAATAAATAAAATAATTTAACTTAAACAACGCGTCACCTTCTCCCCTCAGGCCTTCAAACCCTAGCCGCATGAAGATCGCCCAGAACCCAGCTCTCACGCGAGCATGCCGCCTCCTCTAGCCCAGGTTGCCGACCATGCCACGGCTCCCTCATGCTCTGTCGATCTCCCTAGTCACATGCGAACCATTCCGATCGACCCAACGACGAGCTCGAGCTCGGGATTCCATCAGCCGCCGCCAATATCATTTAAACCCTAACGAATTGTTTAGGTCGATCCAACCATCAAAACGCCAAGCGAACACCTCAGATGAACTACGCACTCGCATCTCTACACAGCGGTACCACCGATTCGACGATCAAACCAAGTTGATCAAGACACGACGAACGGCCATGACTGTTTTGGGTAATTCTGGCCAAACAATGAACCAAATCAAAAAACAAATCATAGATTTGGGTTACGCTCGTCAAGTGCTTCGAATCGATATATAATTCGATATAGTTTGAGGAGTTTGAATTTTTGAAGTTGAATTTTGAATTGAAATTGAATTGAGAAGTTTGTTTGGTTTGTCTGCCATTGAGAAGGAGGAGTAAGAAGATGAAATGTACATTCATACAAATGAAAATAAGAAGTAGCTAGGGTTTATAATGGGCTATTTATAGGAAGATCAGAAATAGAGATGAATGGATCAGATTTGATTTGGAAGTTGAACGATAAACGACCTGAAAAGCCCGTTCTGTCTCCGAAACGAAAATGGAAGTCCCATATATCAAAATAGATGTTTTCGATAATTTTAAATTCAATGGAACATGTTTCAAGTCCTAATTCCATCGTATGAAGAAGTTATGTTATAATCAGCTTATTTCAAATTGATTTCAATTGAATTGATTTTTAGGCGTTTCGAGTCCGTATGGTCGAAAGACAAGTCCGATCACTACGAGAATTGAAACCTTACAATAATTCACCGTTACGGATCCAATGAAACAAGTTTCGTTGAAATCCGAGACAGTGGCCAAAATGGCTATTTTCACATTAATTAAATAAATTAATATTAAATTAATTAATTCACTTTTTAATTCAATATTTATTAACTAACAAATTTCATCATTTTTGATTAGTTAAACATTTATAATAATTCAAAACAAGTTTACACACCAATTCAGTGTTTAAAATTTTACTAATTACATTGTTCAATTCCAACTGTAATTAAATCCAATTAACTATAATTTAATTCTAATAAATTGTTTTAAATTTGATTTCAGGTTTTATATTCAATCAATTATTACTCAAATAACATAGTTAATATTTGTTTATACCTTATTTCATTAATATGCTCCAAATTCCATCTTTTATTTGTATTAACAACTATATTTCCATTACATTGAACCTTGTCAATTTTACACATTAATTATAATTTAAAATCCCAATTAATTTATTTATATTGGTTTCATTCTTTTAATTTCATCAATTATTGTCATGTAAATAAAATTAACATTTCCATACATTTTATTATATTCAAAATTTGCAGTTATCGTATTAACTTACATTACTGTAACATTTATTTACGTTTATTGCAATCGATTAATTAAATTGGTAACAAATAACAATTGTCACCACTTTAATGACATTTGTAAGCTTATTATTTACCACCAATGGTTATCACAACTTATGCTATACAAATTCCATCCAATTTCTATTTATTTCCCACAATGTAATTAACTAATACATCCTTTATATTATCAATTTCTTCTTAAATCCAATTATAAATTATACACACATCATTAATAAAATCAATTTACTATCTAAACTAATTATAACTTTTTAATCATTTCAATTAATTAGAATTGCATTCAAAGCAATTTGTAAATTACCTTAAATTAATTCTATTACCCTTTAATCCAATTACATTCTTATTATAAAATCACAAATTTTTGTTTCTTCCAACATTAAGTCGCAAAGCTTTATTAAACTAACAATTTTTTTTATTTGTCGAAAATTACAATGTTACATCATCTCATCGGTATAAATGTATATACATCTCAAATCTATCTTGCCAAAATGGCAAACTCAGAATATTCTATAAAATCACAAAAGCATTAACTCATATTTCAAAGAACTCGATAAGAGTTCAAAACATCATAAATGAAATCGCCATATGTATAACATCTCATATAGTGCTAGGTTATCGATGTAACAAAACATTGTAAAATGATGAAATCACAACAAAGCAAAATACTCAGAAAACCCATATTGGCCAAATCCTCGATTGCAATGCCAAAGTAATGCTGCACGTGCTAAACTTAGACGGCTGAAGCCTCTGACAAGGTCGCTAACACTTCCCAAAGCAGTTCATCCTCATGACAAGGTCGCTGACACCTCTCCAATCCGTTTTGTCAACCCTAACAAGGTCGCTAACACCTCCCAAAGCAGTTCGTCCTCATGACAAGGTCGCTAACACCTCTCAAAGCAGTTCTGTTAGGTAAACATTGTGAATATGTCACAAACTCACGGGTAGTAATCCGAAAAGTGTTGACATGTGTAACAACCCGCATATTCTACGATTGTATATTTAAATATAGCATCGTTAGTCGGATTAAAGTTTGAAATGTCACTTTTTTCAAATAGTCGAATTGGGACTCGGGACCACTTCCATTGAGTCCAAAATGGCGTTTGTGACTTTTTTGAGTATAAGCTTCGATAGGTTTGGAGTAAGTTGAATTTTGCTATTTTCTATTGGGCTTTAGGTTTGGGTTTCACTCCAACTCACTCTATAACCTAGTTCAGCTCCTCTCCTCTCTTCTTCACTTCATTTCTATTTTCTTAAACACTCAAGCAACTGAAAATGGGTAGAGGAATGGGAAATTAATATTCAAAGCCCTTGTTCCTCTAGCAAATTCAATTTCTTGCTCCAAATTTAAAGAGAAGCTAAGGTAAGCCTCCTCTTCATCTTCTCCATCTCATTTCCTCTTCAATTTCAGAAAATTCCTAAACCCTAATTTAGGAAATACTTGTTTTAATCTTAGATTGAAGCTTTTAGAGTTTAATTGAAGAGTGATTGATCTTTTCCTTGTGTTTGAGCTTCTTATCTTTGTTTTTTAGTTAAAAAGATGAGTTTTGAACTCACATCTACTTCTCTTGATATCATTGATGTTAGGTATGAATTCCTAACACTTATTCATGTTCATTTGCTTTTAGTTTGAATTGATTTGGTGAACATTTCAATTTTTGGTGTTTTGAAGTCTAAAACTCTAAAAATCTTAGCTTTGATGTTTGATCATGTTTCGGAGGTGTATTGAAGAGCCAATGGGGCTGGGTTGTCGATTGGCAAAAACCCCTGAAGCCCATTGCTCGTCCGATTGCAAATGGTGAGAGTTTGCTCTTCATTTGATAGGCTGGAAAACAGTTCCAGTGCCAGCCAGTCGACTGGCCTCTGTAGTCAGTCGACTGACTAAAGGGTCTAAAACTTTCGGGTTTCTGGATCAGTCGACTGACTGCAGAGGCCAGTCGACTGACCTGCTTGTCTCAGCCCAAATTTGCCTATTTTGCTTGGTTTCCAATTTTAATCGATTCGTATCGATTCCAATTAGTTGTTGTTGCATATTTGACTTTGATGATTCCTTTTTGATTTCATACACGGGGTTTTATAAAATGATCTTTTTAAATTGTATTAAAAGCTCGTTTCTCCAATTTAGAATTTCTATTTAAAACACACACACAATTTTGCACTCCAAGCGAAGAGGGAGGAGAATTAAATGATTAGATAAAACGCGTGTTATGAACACGTGCGTTCATCTTTTCAGTTAATTCCTAATCTATTCGTTTGATCGTTTTGACCTTTGGGTCTGGTTTACCGATGAGATGAAGTAAACTTTGTACTGCTTTGAGTATGAAATTGACTGACGGATAGTAAACCGTTTAGTGCGAACGTGGGGTATGGGACTCACGTTAACATTTTCTAGGTTCCTTATTGAGAGTTTTGACACATTCCACCGGACAGTGGTGTCCAGTACCGCCACTACGGTTTGTTGCCTTCGGGAGTTGCCTTTTGGCGTTGCCTTCCGGTTTGTTGCCCTATAGTATCGCTTTTGGAGTTGGTCATTCGTCATCGCTCAAGAGATATTGGGTTTGTTGCCTTCGGGTTTGTTGCCCTATAGTATCGCTTTTGGAGTTGGTCATTCGTCACCGCTCGAGAGATATTGGGTTTGTTGCCTTCGGGCGTATGGATCCTTGTTATACAGTACTGAGCTCGAGCATCTTTTGTTTCTTTGACAATTATATTTCCTTACTGTATCGCCCTTCGTTGTAGGTTCTTTGGACCACACTATATATAGTGATTACCTTGTGGAAACTTGTGTTACCCTTATTGGTATTTGTCATTTGCCTTTTGGCTTGTTTTGGGATATGATATCCTTTGTTTATTGTGATTGCCGTTATGGCGGGTTTTGGAATATCTCCTAAGTGGGAGTAATATTCTACCGACCATCTTTATTACTATTGCATATTGCCGATGAGATGAGGCTTATTATTCGACATTATGTGATGTCGATTCCTCTTTGGAGGATTTATTTATTTGCTCAGTGACTACATTTTCACTATGTTAGTAATGTGGTTATTGTTGCACTTCTCTTTGGAGGAGTATTATATCATCACTTATACCGCATTATTATTATCTAGCTTTATCTAACTGATTTATTTAGCTAGACTGACCCGGGTATTTTATACTCGGGTCAGGTCGAGATGTTTCAGGTTAGGTACATTGGACTTAGCCTATTTTGCTTCTGCATGGACTATTCCGCTAGATCCTTTTTGTTATAGCTTTTTTTGTAGTCCTTTTTGTCCGTAACTCTGATATGTATTATATTGACTCGCCTATATATTGTTGTTTGCTTTACCACTTGACATGTATCATTTTGTAAACTCGGTGATGTATCTGTATATGTGAAAATGTATGTGATGATCTACTGTTCTGTGATGTGTATTACGTTCGAGTTGTTATATTTTATTCTGATAGATCCTTTAGCCATCTAAGGCTTTGTATTAAGTATTTATTGGAGATGTCGATCCACTTGAGTAAGAAGTGCCAATTGTCGGCGTATTCAATAGATAATTAAGACAAGGTTATAGATGGTCGCTCCTATCCAGCTCTATTCTCTGTATTAGTAGACGGTGTTACCTAGTAATACTCTTTGCTAATGTGGGTCTCGAAGTGGGGCATTACAGCTTGGTACAGAGATGAGTTCAGAACAAAATATGATAAACATAGAACAGAGACACATATTACGGTACATCAAAGTGTAGTACGAATGTTACGAATCTTTGAATCATCATGCCATAGGAATTAATTCGAGTCTTCGTACCGTTCTATCCTATTTTCTTTTTATGATGCCTTGTTTTATCAATCATGTTTATTTGATATTCATTTTGAGAATAACCTTTTTCCTCTTCTATCTTTTTCTTTCTTTCTTAAAGAAGAAGAGATGGTTAGATCTGACAGTCCCAATGCCGGTCAATCCAGTAGTCCTTCTCTGGATGGCGTATTTATGACTGCTCAACAACTTTTGGATCTTATAAAGAATCAAAGGTTTATCTGTGCTTTAGGTAAGAACCCTGAAAAGGTTTTACCTCTGAAATTAGAAGTTCCTTTCGACCAGTTAGTAGATATCGCTCTTCGACTTAAAGAGGCCGATAAAGATAATGATGTTGAAGTTGTGGATGCCAAACAAAACTTCAACATCAACAGGAAGAGGCATATTAAGTTCAAAAGTCCTAATCCCAACAAAAAAAGGGAAGCAGGAATTTTTCCCTTCCAAGAAGAAATATCCTGTTGAATCTGGTTCTAATTCTCAATCTGCTGGAACATCTTCCATTCGGAAGTGTTTCAATTATGGTTCTCCTGGTCATATGATCCGAGATTGTCCTAAGCCTTTCTTCTGCCGTTATTGCAAGAAGGAAGGTCATCATATTTCCACCTGCCCTACTGTTCCTGCTAGTGCCAAGTATGGCAAGCTTTATGTTGCTAAGGTTTCTGGAGGCTCCTCTCAGCCCAGAGGTAATTCTCCTCCTATCCTTGATGGCATTATTTTATTTCGTGATCTTCCTATTTGGTTTCTTTTGATACAGGTGCGTCCCACTCTTTTATATCAAAAGAACTTGTTGATTCTTTTTCTTTAAATATTATGGGCTTGATGACTTCACTGAGAATTGCAAATCCGGTTGGTGGATCCGCAACACTCAGTTTACTTTGTAAATGTCGAGATTATTTTTGTGATTATTCTTTTCGAGCCGATTTGCATGTAATGCGTTACTTAGGCTTCAAAATTGATTTTTGGGAAAGGATTGGCTTAATTATTATGAAGCCCATATCCTATGTCCAATGTGGACTATTCATCTTCAACATCTTCAATTTGTTAAGCAGATTTTATTGTTTTTAAAGATTTTGGTTTCCAAATTTGGTGGCAACATTTTATTCTTTAAAACCCACTTGATGAGGGAAGTGTTATTTTTCTCATTCAAGTAGTTTGTGAATTTTCCGGTATTTTGAGATTTGTCTTAGAATTATCACCTAAGCAATCTTTTGAGTGGTGCTAAGGTCTTTTTAGTTCGACCTTGCCACCAGTTTTCATCAGCTACGATTTGCGGAAGGTAGCATCCTCTTACCGCATTCCGCACTCGTTGTGATTTTTGTGTTTGGTTCGTTATGTCATTCGGTATGACGAACCTTCTACCTTATTTCAACCATTTTGTGAATCGAGTATTCTACGAATATCTTGATTAGTTTATTCTTATATTTATTAATTATGGATGAAAATAACAAATTTAAAATTTTTTGCAAATCTTTTTAATAAAATATTTATAAGTATGATTGGGTTTTGTTCTTAAGACGAGCAAAGAATATTTGTAGATTTTATAAGAAACATGGTTATCATCTGTAAAATGATTTTTTGTGTTGTTTTGCCCATTGAGTGCTTTAAGAATTCTGGTCGATGCGCTTGATCAACGTTATCGATAGGAATTTCCTAAACGCTATGATGAGATAGTCAAACACAATAAATTCTTGTAAAATGTTAATAATTTTTCTAAAAAGATGAATATGTATAAAGTTAATTATAATTTTGAAAGTCTTAGATTTCGGGAAAGAGAATCGATTAAAGGAACTCTTTTCCGATGCTTTTATTCTTGCGGTTCCTGAAGGGAACCAAGACTTTATTGTTTATACCGATACTAGTCGTATTGGTTTTGGTGTCATTCTCTTGCAAAGGGAATTTGTTATCGCATTTGCTTCTTGTCAACTAAAGCTTGTCGAGACTAGATATGCCATTCATGATCTGGTGCTCACAGCTATTGTTTTCGCTCTTAGATTTTGGCGTCGTTATCTTTTGGGAGAGAAATTTGTTCTCTACTCCGATCATAAATCTTTGAAATATTTGTTTTCTCAAAAAGGAACTTAATTTGCGTCAACAACGTTGGCTCAAGTTCCTTGCATCTTGTGATCTTGATATTCCATGTACTCCCGGAAAGGGGAAATCGTGTTGTCGAAGCCCTTAAGCCGAGAGCAACAAGCAGTTGTTTCCATGATGATATCCGAATGGAGTGATCTCGAGACTTTATCCACTTATGAGAATCGATATCGTGAAACATGTTCATCTCTTGTTTCATGTAGCCTTGACGCTCGTCCTTCTCTTTTTGTCTATACCTCTTTCGGCGGAACTCTATTTCCTGTTATATTGCAGGGAGTTCCTACTTCTATTGTTAGCAATCGTGATCCATTATTTTTCTAGTGGATTTTTGTAAGGTCTTCAAGAGCTTTGGGAAAAGCTTAAGTTTTAGCACCGTTTATCGTCCTCAATCCGATGGACAAATAGGGCATGTGAATCAAACTCTTGTAGATCTCTTTCGTGCATGTGTTCTTGATTTTGGTGGAAGTTGGGAAGATCATATATCTCTCGCTGAGTTTTCTTCCTATAGTAAGCTTCCAATCTTGTATTGGTATGGCACCTTTCGAGGTACTCTACGGAAGGCCATGCCGAATTTCTTTGTGTTGGGTTGAAGCCGGTGAGAAGCTGGTTTTAGGTCTAGACTTTATTGGTGTTTATTCTTGTTTCACCTTTGATGGGTGATGTGCGTTTCAGTTGATGGGGAGAATTAGCACCTCGATATGTTGGTCAATTTCCCATCACCGAATGCATTGTTCCATGGCTTATCGCCTCTTTTATTACCGGCTCAATTCTTTTTCTATTCTTGACGTTTTCCACGTCTCTCAACTACGGAAATGCCTTAGGGGTTCTGATTTTTATTCTTGAGTCCGGTGTAATTGAGAAAATAGAAGTTTCACCAAATTTGACTTATGAGCAACATTCTATTCATATCATTACTTCAGAGGTTAAACGCCTTCGAAATAAAGATGTTCTTCTTGTGAAAGTTCAATGGTCCTCAAATCCTAAGGATTTCTCTTGGGAACCTTGAGAATTCATCAAGCAAACACATCTGGACTTACTCTTTCGTGCTCTTTATGGTGGACTTCTTATTTCAAATTTTCTTTTGTGTTGATATGCTTTTATGGTTGTTACTTTATTTTCTTCTTAAGTATTGCGAGGACGCAATTTCTTTAAGGAGGGGAGTCTGTAACAACCCGCATATTCTACGATTGTATATTTAAATATAGCATCGTTAGTCGGATTAAAGTCTAAAATGTCACTTTTTGCAAACAATCAAATTGGGACTCGGGACCACTTCCATTGAGTCCAAAATGGCATTTGCGACTTTTTTGAGTATAAGCTTCGATAGGTTTGGAGTAAGTTGAATTTTGCTATTTTCTATTAGGCTTTGGGTTTGGGTTTCACCCCAACTCACTCTATAACCTAGTTCAGCCCCTCTCCTCTCCTCTGCACTTCATTTCTATGTTCTTAAACACTCAAGCAACTGAAAATGGGTAGAGGAATGGGAAATTAATATTCAAAGCCCTAGTTCCTCTAGCAAATTCAATTTCTTGCTCCAAATTCAAAGAGAAGCTAAGGTAAGCCTCCTCTTCATCTTCTCTATCTCATTTTCTCTTCAATTTCATAAAATTCCTAAACCCTAATTTAGGAAATACTTGTTTTAATCTTAGATTGAAGCTTGTACAGTTGAAGTGAAGAGTGATTGATCTTTTCCTTGTGTTTGAGCTTCTTATCTTTGTTTTTGAGTTAAAAAGGTGAGTTTTGAACTCACATCTACTGCTCTTGATATCAATGGTGTGAGGTATGAATTCCTAACACTTATTCATGTTCATTTGCTTTTGGTTTGAATTGATTTGGTGAATATTTCAATTTTTGGTGTTTTGAAGTCTAAAACTCTAAAAATCTTAGCTTTGATGTTTGATCATGTTTCAGAGGTGTATTGAAGAGCCAATGGGGCTGGGTTGTCGATTGGCAAAAACCCCTAAAGCCCATTGCTCGTCCGATTGCAAATGGTGAGAGTTTTCTCTTTATTTGATAGGTTGGAAAACAGTTCCAGTGCCAGCCAGTCGACTGGCCTCTGTAGTCAGTTGACTAACTGCAGGGTTTGAAACTTTCGGGTTTCTGGATCAGTCGACTAACTGCAGAGGCCAGTCAACTGACCTGCTTGTCTCAGCCCAGATTTGCCTATTTTGCTTGGTTTCCAATTTTAATCGATTCGTATCGATTCCAATTAGTTGTTGTTGCATATTTGACTTTGATGATTCCTTTTTGATTTCATACACGGGGTTTTATAAAATGATCTTTTTAAATTGTATTAAAAGCTCGTTTCTCCAATTTAGAATTTCTATTTAAAACACACACACAATTTTGCACTCCGAGCGAAGAGGGATGAGAATTAAATGATTAGATAAAACGCGAGCTATGAACACGTGCGTTCGTATTTTTTGTTAATTCTTAATCTATTCGTTTGATCGTTTTGACCTTCGGGTCTGGTTTACCGATGATATGAGGTAAACTTTGTACTGCTTTGAGTGTGAAATTGACTGACGGATAGTAAACCGTTTATTGCGAACGTGGGGTATGTGACTCACGTTAACATTTTCTGGGTTCCTTACTGAGAGTTGTGACACATTCCGCCAGACAGTGGTGTCCAGTACCGCCACTACGATTTGTTGCCTTCGGGCGTTGCCTTTTAGCGTTGCCTTCGGTCATTGCCTTCGGGTTTGTTGCCCTATAGTATCGCTTTTGGAGTTGGTCATTCGTCACCGCTCGAGAGATATTGGGTTTGTTGCCTTCGGTTTTGTTGCCCTATAGTATCGCTTTTGGAGTTGGTCATTCGTCACCGCTCAAGAGATATTGGGTTTGTTGCCTTCGGGCGTATGGATCCTTGTTATATAGTACTGAGCTCGAGCATCTTTTGTTTCTTTGACAATTATATTTCCTTAGTGTATCGCCCTTCAGTGTAGGTTCTTTGGACCACACGATATATAGCGATTACCTTGTGGAAACTTGTGTTACATTTATTGGTATTTGTCATTTGCCTTTTGGCTTGTTTTGGGATATGATATCCTTTGTTTATTGTGATTGCCGTTATGGCGGGTTTTGGAAGGTTTTGGAATATCTCCTAAGTGGGAGTAATATTCTACCAACCATCTTTATTACTATTGCATATTACCGATGAGATGAGGCTTATTATTCGACATTATGTGATGTCGATTCCTCTTTGGAGGATTTATTTATTTGCTAAGTGACTACGTTTTCACTATGTTAGTAATGTGGTTATTGTTGCACTTCTCTTTGGAGGAGTATTATATCATCATCTTATACCACATTATTATTATTCAGCTTTATCTAACTGATTTGTTTAGCTAGACCGACCCGGGTATTTTATACTCGGGTCAGACCGAGATGTTTCAGGTTAGGTACATTGGACTTAGCCTATTTTGCTTTCGCATGGACTATTCCGCTAGCTCCTTTTTGTGTAGTCCTTTTTGTCTGTAACTCTGATATGTATTATATTGACTCGCCTGATATTGTGGTTTGCTTTACCTCTTGACATGTATCATTTTGTAAACTCGATGATGTATCTGTATATGTGAAAATGTATGTGATGATCTACTGTTCTGTGATGTGTATTACATTCGAGTTTTTATATTTTATTCTGATAGATCCTTTAGCCACCTATGGCTTTGTATTAAGTATTTATTGGAGATGTCGATCCACTTGAGTAAGAAGTGGCAATTGTCGGCGTATTCAATAGATAATTAAGACAAGGTTATAGATGGTCGCTCCTATCCAGCTCTATTCTTCGTATTAGTAGACGGTGTTACCTAATAATACTCTTTGCTAATGTGGGTCTCGGAGTGGGGCGTTACAACGTGTGTCCCATACCACACGTTGGCACTTAGCGGTTTACTAGCCGCTAGTCGATGCCACACTAGTAACATCATAAAACTCATAAAACCATATCTCGCCTCGTCTCATTGGCAGTGATAAAGAGACGCCATACTCGTCTCATCTCATTGACAAGTATTAAATGGCATCGTAACTTGTCTCATCTCATCAACAAGTGAAAACATCGTGATGGTTCCTCATAAACCATAAATCTCAAAATATGAAATCATATACTCAAGACTTGCCTTATTTCATTGGCAAGCAAATAAAACATCGTGATGGTTCTCATCAGCCATACTCCTACGTAGAAGATCTCAAACCATAATATTTGCCAAATAATTGGCCATCTTAAATAATTCCAATAAATAGGAATTATAAAACTCAAAATACGCCATAAAATGGTAAAACATCTCTGAATTAATAATCTCAAATAGCTTTGATCGTACAAGTCCAGAATTAACCGAAATAGTAAACACACATGTCACATACCATGTGTTTTACTAAATCGTTTAATTCTCTTTCTCATACGTTTGAATAGTTCAAAAGTGTGTGTTTTATATTTAAAATAGTTTACTAGAGAAAACAAGTTTTTAAAACTTTTTCCCGAAAAGATTAAAACCAATATTTGAAATTCCTTTATTATAGGAAATAAATAGATTTTATATTAGAAAAATAATTTTAAAATACTATATAATAATAATTTGAAATGCCCATTTATTTCAAAAATCACTTCAAAATTAGTGAAAACCGTGCTTGAAAACAATGAAAAACAAGAAAGATAACTCAAGACCGATAGCTTGAATTCAATATGAATTCAATTCAAATTTAACCCAAAATCAATTCAAATTCTATTAGAATTTGAATTTCAAATTCTCCAAATATAGCTATCCTATTGATAGGCATCATAGCTCTCAAAACATCTCAAAAACAACATCAAAATCGAACAAGAATGAGAGAAAAAGTATGCTAAAACAATTCTCAGGTCAATGATTGTTATTGCTATCGTTTTGCTCTCGGGATAGCACAAAACAAACACAGTTTTGACCAAGCCAACTTTGAAATTTCAGAAAACTCAAAACATGAAAATTTTAGCACCAAGTCTAAACTTTTCAAAACATCTAAAATTATTGAATTTGGATAAGAAACGAGAATGATATGGCCAATATAATTCTCAGATTTTAAATTCACTGTCGCTATCGTTTATCCTTAGGGCAGCAGCAAAGAAATAAGGTTTTGACTATCTTAACCTTAAAATTTTGCAAAACTCAAAAGAATAAAGTTTTAGAAAATAGTCTAAGCTTTCCAGAACATTAAGAATTATCTAAATCCAACAAGAAACGAGAATGATACACCTAATTTATTAACTGTATTTAGTTTAGATAGTGTAATTATCAAAGTGACGGAGCTGGGAGTTTGTGATAGAATTCCAATCAACATATGCTCAAAATTTGCAAATATGTACAACATGAAAGTTATCATATATAAAGTAGGCTTTCCAAAACATTAAAAATTATCAAATTTTGAACAAAAACGAAAAAGATATGGCTAAATCAATTTCAGATTCAAACTCGAGAAATTTAGTTAAAGACAGAATTGTACTCTTATTTTCAATTCTATTTCAAGTCAATAAAATTGCGAAATCTTGAAAAGTAACCAAAATAGAATATGTTCCTTATTGAATCTAGTTTCTAACAAAAATTGATTGACCTCAAACGGATAAGAAACGTGAAAGTTATTGTTGTTTTACTTCAGTGCATTCTTATTATATTTCAACAATCATCCAAAGTAAGCATTAGGTATAGTTACAGTAAGCGATTTCTTCCTCATCTTTGCAATTACAGTCAAGATTTAGCTAAAAATGTGAGTTAATAAACTCACCTTTGAAAATAGAAGAGTAAACTCGAGCAAAGTTTAAGAAAGTTGAAGGCTTTGAGTTAGAACAAGCTGAATATAGTGCCTTAGTTTGATTAATTTCAGCAAATAATTGAAGAATTTGGTGGATTTGAGCGTAGGTTTGAAAGAGGAAAAATGTTTTCCTATTTTCTCTTTCCTTTTCTTTTCTGGGAATGGGAATGCACTATACGTACATTATTTTGAGAAAAATGACTTTCTTCTTAGGCTAGTTTAGGTAAATGGGCTTAGACCCAATAACAAAACGAATTTGTTAATTCTAATTATCACTTAAACACATGTACACTTGTATAAACGAACCAAAACAACATATATTCACAAGATTTCAACACAATAAAATTATACAATCATATTTCCATGTTTAATAAAATATTTTATAATAAATAAAAGATAATTTTATCTATAAAAATTATTTTTCATTATTAAAACTCTTATTTTAACTAAATACACAATTTACACTATAATTTACACAAAATACTATTTTTAACACCAAAAATTACACCAAAATTATTTTCTTCCATAATTAAATTCAAATAACCATATTAACATCGTTTTTGCCTTCAAATATTATTTTTAAACAAAATTCCATCTTTTTACTTATAATATACACATATTAAATTTTAGTACTTCACTAAAATTTACAAAAATCAATATTTGGCAATAATTTGAAAAATTATTGCATTTTATCAAATTAAAATCCTATAATGCTCATTTTATTCCAAAATAACACAATTAAGTTTTTAAGACTTTATTTTCAATATTTTACATTTGTTTCAACAAATTATTATAGAATTAATTCTTTTTATCTTTTATTTAATTCAATAAATCACCAAATTAACATATTTCCATTTTTTACCATTTATTACCAACATTATCATATTAACTCCATTTTATTCTTTCCAAATTCATTGTTTATTCAAAATAAACAGTTTAAATCTCCAATTTATTTATTTTTCTCCATTATTAAATTCTAACCACTGTATGATTAAATTTCCAAGTAATCACCAAAACCAGGGTTGTTACACAAATTTACCATTTTTACCCCGCAAATGAAGATGAATAAATGATGATTTGAAAACAATTTAAATTTTGGTTTAAACATGTAAAATATCCTAATATGCTTATTTATTTAAATAAAAGTATATTAAATATGGAAGTAAAAATATGCACTTTTACGTGCACATCAATCTTCAATAATGGAAATTTTGAAGTTACTAACAAGTATTGAAATCTTTTATAAAAAGATAGAAAAAATTATATGTTTAATTTATAAAAGAGAAGGGGTTTATAGTAACAATATTTTAGTAACATTTGTTCAAACCACCTTGATCATATTTTAAGTAAGAAAAATCTTGTTAATGGTTTGTAAATATACTTACACAATTTGAAATATGTATAAGAATACTTTTGAAGTATAAATAAATAGTGAAGTATTTGGATACAAGTATATATCCTTTATATATATATATATATATATTTATACACACACATACAAGTATACAAAGGAGTTTTAAATATAAAGGAATATTAATTAATAAAGGAAATCTTGATTAATGAAAGAAGTTTTATAAGAAAAAGTGTGTTTTACAAATAAAAAAGGTTTTTAATTAATAAAAGATAAATTAATTAAAAAGAGATTAAAATTCGTTTGTGCGACTTTATCGTGCTTTGGATGAATTGATAGTGCTTGTATGTTCACTTGCTTATGGAGAGTATACGGGACTTAGTTCCCTTATGTGGTCATTCACGTTATTATTGAATAAGAACAAATTCATCGATTCAGTCTTTCGGAGACCGGGATCGGTAAGTGTTCTACTTACTAAAAACCACTTCAAGATTGAGAGAGAGTTCTATGTTTTAGAAGTGGAATGATGGAATCCATGCATGGTTTCGAAATCTGTTGAGATGACGGAATCCATGTGGGATTTTATTTGTTTGAGTATTGAAGAATCGTATGGAAGATGCCGCACATAGCCTCAACATCGGAAAAATGACTAAACATGGAGTAGGCTACACAATCCCGGGTTTAGCCAACTCAAGGGAGTACATCAACTCCACTATCTAGAGTATGCTTATAGATGTTGTATGTATTGAGTTGTTGCTATTTGGTTCTGGTTGTTCACGAAAGTGTTCGGACTGTGAGTCAGCGGAATAGAGATCTTACGGCTAAATTAACACTAGATGGGGGTGAATAGTGTTTAATGGATTATATGAATATTTTCCAAATTCTTTAAGATTCTATTTGGAATGATGTAATTAAAAATCATAGAAAGAATCATAGAATCAAAGTGCAGATAAAAGTAAATGCAGTAAAAGTAAAAAGGAATGAACACGCCAGAACTTTATACTGGTTTAGAGTTACCCTACATCCAGTCCCGCACAATTCCTTGTACGGATTTCTTTTCACCTAGTAAATGCAAATACAATATGGATTTCAAGGCTACGAGACACACCCTATAGAATCCCGACCTCTGGGTAGAGTCACTTGATTTCCGGGCTACAAGCACACCCACTAGATATACGGGCTACTAAACACACCCAATTGATTTTACATGCTACGATCACACCTACTTGGATTTCAGGGATACCAAGCACACCACAAAGTATAAGAGTATGATTTGATATAGTTTACAGACTTAGATCTTCGATCTTGATTGCAATTGATCCTATAACTCTTGAATAGCACTTTGATCTTGAGAGAGATGACAGAAATCAGAGAGTATATGAAAGAGAATCAAACTAGTAATGATTGAATTTGATTCTGGTTGAATGTAATGACCCATTTTTTTGTACCCTTTGAATCAGCAATAAACCACACATGTCCAGCTCAAATTGCACGAAAAAGCGGATCATTAAGGGTGGAAAGAAAAGTAAAGAGAGAACGGAACATAAAAACAGAATCTCACACAAATGGAATAACATATGCTATTTCAACAATAATCTTTATAGTGGAAAATTTTAAAACATATATCAGAGTCTAACCTAGATTCAGCCTGGACAGTTATAACACCTGTCCTTACAAATGCTGACAAACAACAAAACAAATGCAGCAGATAAAAGAATACGTCCATACGATGAGGAAGATCTCCAGCTCTCCTCTGGAAACTCCAAGCTTCTTCAGCTAGTCCTGAAACTACTCGGATCTGACCTGGGTATTAAAAATACCCGGATTAGGCTCGATAAACCAGTGTGGGATACTCGAAATTTTAAATGTATAGCTCATGACGATGTTACTAAAACCTTTGAAAAGAAGGGTATCTCATAAGACCACGCCCACACATAAATACGGACAGGTTTTTACCTTATGATAACAAAAACACTTTTATTACCAAAATAGTTTGATATTATCTTTAATGACATTCTTTTGGAAAACATCTTTCAAATAAACTTAATAAAATACGGTATCAATACTCGGACTAAATATAAGGGAATATATCCGGACTAGATCAAACGGAATATACCGGATGGAATATATGATACCAAAAGGGGTAGCTGAAATGTTTGCAAGTCATTACAGCTATTTTGGGACTACAATAAAAATCGTAAAGCTCGTATTGGAATTGGATTTACAATATGATAGGGAACCTCGATAACCACGCATAGCAACCGGAACCCGGTGGTTTTTCGTGCAAGGACTCACACACCACTATTCCTCATATTGACACACTTCTTGAAATCCGATGGCTTATCATGCAAGGACTCACACGCCACTATACCATATAATAAGGGTCTCATCTGGACACCTTAGTGACCTAGATCATATGTCGCCAGTCACCTTGAGGGATCATATGCCACCCTCGTCATGCTAAGCCAGAAATATGTAATATACTTCCCGTATCATTTCCAAAATGTGAGGCTCGGGAGTGAGGTTACGCTCAACTTAGACAAAGCCACGCTTTTCATACAAAACCACGCTTTGATCATAACAGGTTCCACTTTGAATGCCACATTGCCATTCCTTTGGTCACTATTTGACTTCCACAAACACACAACCTCTGCGCTCATACGTCTCAAAGAAGGGTGTTAAGCTAAGAGAAGTTGCCTTCTCCACCACCAAACAGATGTACGTTTGTAAAAGTCAACGTTTGTGACTCCGCAATACAATGTCAGACACTCATCCATACAAGTTCGTTCTAAGACTGAACGAAATCGAAGGCACTCCTCTTAGTCCTTGTAATCCGAAGATTTCAAAATACGATAGGACCACTGCAATAATAAATGTCTCTATATTGGGAGCTACCCAAAGAATGTCAACAAGCAGTCCTTTCACTAATGAAGATCTTCGGTCTTCAATAATCATTATCATCAACATGTCTTCACTTTTTGAACGTATACATTGGTTCGAAGTGGTTTTCGGATAGGAATCACCCAAATCCGACTCCGGTTCCTTCGAAACCAATTATCGATAAAAAGATGTTTATTTCATATATGGATAGCAATCATCAATCAATTACTTCATCTTTTATTTAAATCAAATATCTTTCTTAGATATATTCTTTTCAATATATTCCATTTTCTTTTCAAGAGTATATGGAGTCATTAAGCCTCATTTATCAAATCATTTGGTTTATTTAAACCTTTCTTAAATCTAGGAATAATTCCAAATTATTTCCTCTTCTACTTAGGAAAACATTTCAACATTAGTTCTTTAAATCTTTCGTTTAAAACTCCTCTTTAATCTTGGGAAATACCAAGTCATCTTATTTAAAATCACGTTTAAACCTTTAATAAAGATTTTATATTTCCAAATTCTCATTTAAATAGGTTAAAAATGTTGTTATGTAAAACATTTTTACAACAAACCCAAAATGGCCATTTTATTCAAATCCTTGTGTAACTCTTGGAAAACTCTTCACTTTTTACTTTGGGAAAACCTTTTTAGAGCATCCGGACTTTCCTTTCGATTTGTTCCATCACTCGTCTAAAAGATAAAACGAAGGCCAGGTAAGTTCAGGGCACTAGTTGTTCCATTCCTAACCTTAGTTACACACCTTATTTTACCATTTAGGTCTCACGGGCGGGGCAAATGTATTAGTCGTTTCCGCATACTCGGTTTGTTATTACATTTAAGGAAGTGATTTCTATTATATTGTTTAAGTGTTATAATAACCATTTATTTAAACTCTTTCTAAAAGAATTATAAAACTTCCAATTTATCTTTAAAATGCTTAATTATTCATTTAAAAACATTTATAAATGATTCTAGAAAGAATCGTTAAGTTTAAATCTTTATTTCAAAAGTTATACAAACTGCAGTAGAAAAGTGCTACGAAAAGTGCTTAAAAAAGCTTATCTGATTAAAACAATTTTTTTATGTTTGAGAATTCTTATTTTCCAATTCAAATCTCTTTCAAACCATTTTAATATATTTATCAAATTTATTTCATATTTTTAATCATTTAAAAATATCATTTATAAAGAAATTCATTTCTGGATTCCGAACTGTAAAACCGCGATGTTTTTAGAAAATTGTTTTGGACATATTTCAAAATCTACTTAATGAAATATTGATTTTATTTCTTCATTGGAAACTATGGATATAATAGTCCGAAAAATTCTTATCTCAAAGGATTTCGAGCTATATTCCACTTTGTACACTTATTTAACATTTATGGCGCGAAATCGCGAACTACAATTACGCGACGCGCCTACTTTTGACTAAGTTTTCATTTACCTTTCAAACATCACCAAAACACTTTCATATGCTTATAAATCATTTTCAAATACTTAAACTGATATTTTTCGATATTAAATCTCTTTTTCACTTTTAAATCATTCCATAATATTATATTATTACAATATTTATTTTCAACCTTTTTATATTTTCAAAACCATTAAGGGGCTAAATAAACTCCATACACATATTATTTGAATTCATTTCTATTAATTAACCATTTTATTATGATTTCTCATAATTTATCACAAACAAGTTATCAACCATATCAACATCCATATAATCAACCATAAAATCATTCAAGTTATCAACCATTCATACAAATCATTAAGAGATTAAATGGTCATATTATCATACTTAAAAATATTTATCGAGATTAATTATTATTTAATAAACATTGAGTACTCATAATTAGTTCCACTCCACCAATCTTTTTCATATATTTATGAACCGATTTCGGTAGTACTTCCTTCCATTTTCCTCGCTCTGAAGCTTCCCGAACTTGATCCTTTCTCCTCTTTTAGGCTCGACCTAGCCTAGGGTAGGCACGGCCAGTGTGCTCAGCCTTGGGGGTGATGGAGGGAGGTCGTGGATTATGGAGGTGGAGAGGAGGTGGTTTGCACTAGTTTTGAGGTGGAATACTATATATATTCTTTTTTTACCTTTTTTTTTTTCCTTCTCTAATATTTTTTTATTATTTTTCTAAGGCATGGAAGACATTAAAACTATAAAGAAGAAGAAGAAGAGCTTAAGAAAAGAAGAGATGGATGTGTGAAAAAGGAGAAGAATGCTTGTGTATTTATAGGAAAAGAAAGAGGTGGTAAGTAAACTTACCATCTCATTAACTCATTTCAAATCCTTACTTTATGTCCTTATCACTTAAGGAATAAGAAAACTAAAGTAATAATGATGTTTCTTTTGATTTAACAAGTTTTGTTTTTATTAGTTTACTTTTGCTAATGATATTACTAGAATTTCCTAACCTTAATTAGCAAATATAAACTTGATTAACTATTTGTTAATTACTTCCTATATGTTATAATGTTTATAAGAATATGTACATAAAGGTGCAACGACGTTGCGACAACTTTAAATCGACAAAACGTCGAATTTTGACAAAATGTTTTACGGTCATATTTTGACGTTTTAGTTTGTTAACCCCTAAATCCCTACGACTTATGGCCTCACGACTTATGAGCTGTACGACTCATGGACTTACGAGATAAGGAGTCTACGACTCATGGTCCAGATGGTTCAGTGAGTCAAGGTCTGTACGACTCATCAGACTTGGAAACGTACGACTCATAAGGTCTTACGACTCACAGGGATTACGACTCATCAGACTTGGAAACGTACGACTCATAAGGTCTTACGACTCATAGGGCTTACGACTCATCAGACTTATGACTCGAAAGACGTACGACTCACAAAGACATACGACTCATCAGGCTTGCGACTTATGGTGCGTACGACTCATCAGGCTTACGACTTAAAGGCTATCGAAACTGGAATCCAAGGCCCTGGCCTGTGCTATTTTGATCTGATGAGTCGACTACGACTTAACACTTGTCTTCCAACTAAGCCGCAAGATGGACCATAAGGCGCCCACGAGACATCATGAGTCGAATACGAGTCACGACTTACCATGAGTCGGATACGACTCATGACTTGGTCGAATTGAAAGCTCAGAAATCTGCTCCTATAAATACCCCATCACTTCCAACATGGGGGGGACTTTTGGCAAATCATTTCTACAGCGCTGTTACTCCGTCGAACTCTTCATTCATTCAGTAATCAAGGATCCTTCAAGCATTCGCGACACTACAACAAGCTTCGAGAGAAATTCCTCACATCCGACATGGATTTATCGAGTTTCACCGTCGAAGATTGAGCTAGTAGTCTAGATTGTTTCTTGTGATCGAATTGTACTGTTTCCTGAAGAGATTTGTATCAAATTGTAATCAAATCAGCAATAAGAGACTATAAAGTGGACGTAGGCTCAATTACGGGCCGAACCACTATAAATCTGTTGTTCATTTACTGCATTTCGGCTATTTTCCTGCTTAATTTCTGTTCCCGTCACACGGGTGGTGCTTTCACGATCTTATTACACATACCGGGTGTTATCGTTCGTATTTTAACGTTAACATTTTGGTGCTTTCACTGAGAACCCAACTCAGGCTACCATCCATCATTGCTTCGCACAAGTTTGTTGAAAAGATTTCCTACAGAACTAGAAGTCTATCAGACATAATGGCTCCTGGAAGGAAACGAAAGGTTGTTAGATCTGAAAATGTTCATGATGATACCGCCACCTCTACTTCACCAAGTCAAGCAGCTCCAAGCGTTGGGGTGACGCGAGAGGAGCTAGACGCTGCTGTATCCGGACTATACCAGCAGATTGAGACTCAAAACAATCTGATGATGGAAAAACTGAACGCTCTGCTTGGTGCCAACCAAAGGCCAGTGGGTAATGAAGAAAACACCGCTGATGCCCTTCGCAACTCCGAAGGGAGGAATATTCCTCAGGGGGGATCAGGTGCTGCTGAAGGGGCACCCCTCCGAGCTGAAGGATCTAGACCATCGCCAATTTTCCACGAAAATCTGCCCGGGCAAACATCTGAGAAAATGGCAGAAGTCTACTCCGCAAAATCTTTGAACAATGAGGAATATCTTTCTGGCATGATCAAGCAAATAATGAAAGAGAGCATGCAGAGAGGTGAAGATGAGAGTGAATGGGGATTCGCGCCAAGCAAGACTCCATTTACCGAGAAGATTCTAAAGGCTGAATTTCCTAGAAAATTTGTTCCCCCTACCATTCCTGCTTATCGGGGAACAAGTGATCCAAACCAATTCTTGTATAAGTATGATTGGCACATGACCGGTGCGAGAGCAACTGATGAAATCAAGTGCCGGTATTTCCCAGTATATTTGGAAGGAGTGGCACTTCTCTGGTTCACCAAACTTCCTGTCCGATCAGTAGATCAGTTTTCCGATCTGACTAGAAAGTTTAAAGAGCAATTCAGGCTATACGCTTCAAAGGCAAAGGACATAATGTCATTATCCAGTCTTGAACAGAATCCGGGAGAACCTATTAAATCATTCCTGAACCATTTCAATATAGCTCTGGCGGAAGTTGATAACGCAGAGCCACGGATGATCTTGACCTATTTGATGCGTGCTATCGACAAATCGAGCGAATTTGGAAAATGGCTGAAGATGAAAGAGCCAAATTCTCTCGAGAAATTCTACAAGAAAGCCGATGAATTCATACGCTTGGAAAATCTTCCAGCATCAATGAAGGTGGTGGCAACAAAGGTGGAAAATAATACTGCCGCTTCGGAAAAGAAAGATTCCGGAGGTCAGAAAAGGGAAAATCACGAGGGGAAGAAACAAAAGGATATAAAGAAACCTCGCTTCTTCAAACCCTCAGATTTCACTCCATTGACCGACACTCTGGAAAATATCTTCTTCGCCACCAAAGGTGCTGTGGATTATCCCAAACCGGCTGAGATAAAACCAGGAAAGGGCGCTATGAGAAATGGAAAGTTCTGTCGTTTTCACAACCAACCTGGTCATGATACCAATGACTGTAGTCACTTAAAGAGCTTAATTGAAGAATTATTGAGAGAAAACAAGCTGCAACAATATGTCAAGAAAAACAGAAGTGATCCATCTTCGTCTACTCAGAGACAACAACCCTCTAATCAGCCGTCAGACTCAAGTAAAGGTGCTGCGGCACAAGAATCTGAGAGGCCCGTTATCAACGTCATTTCAGGGGGCCCACACCCAGCAGGCAAAAGCTGGGGTGAGATGGAACGATATGCTCACGCTTTGAAGTATATCCCGGCAGAAGAAGACGTTTTTGCTGTAGAAAACACAGTACCCCTAAAACAGCAAAAGATTTCAGATAATGATATTTTGTTCAAGGCTAGGGATTCTATTGGTATTGAAGCTCCGACCATAGACCCCTTAGTTATTTCTGCAGGAATTGGGCCAGCAATAGTAAGACGAGTACTCATTGATTGCGGTGCTTCCTGCAATATACTTTTCAAGAAAACATTTGACCAGATGAAGATCCCAATGACCGACGTTCAGGCTTCATCACAAAAGATCGTTGGTTTCACTGGGGAACCACAGCAACCAATCGGAACTGTCGATTTGTTCGTGGAACTTGGTGAAGGGCAGAAAAGGGTAGCTCGAAAACAAACCTTTGTGATTGTCGATGGATTTTCTGCCTACAATGCTTTCCTAGGCAGGCCAGCTCTAGCTGCATTCAAGGCCATTTTGGCCCCGTGGTGCTTAACTATGAAGTTTCCTACAGAAAATGGTGTTGGTGTCATCAAGGGAGATCAAAATGCTGGACGTGAATGTTATCTTATAGAGCTTCGAGAAGCCAGAAAGAGAGAGATGGGTAAAGATGCGGCAGCTCCCCTCCGCATCAAAAACCCAACCTTATAGCAAATACAGAGTGGCCCCTGCACTGGAGAGCATAGTGGTGCAAGGCGGGAAATGGACCCCAGAAAATCCAGTGTAGAGGAAAATAGAGTGGTGCCTGTAGAAGTTACGGTACCAATACCTGTCGACTCCAAAGACCCAAATAAAGTGCTTAATGTGGGTTCGCAACTAAGTACAACAGTTCAAAATACACTGATATCATTTCTAAAAGCAAATCTGGACGTGTTCGCTTGGTGTCATGCTGATATGTGTGGAATCTCTCCAACAATTGCTGTTCATACTCTGAATGTTGATCCGAAATTCACACCGGTAAAACAGAAAAGAAGAACTCAAGGTCCAGAAAGATCAGCAGCTTTAAAGGAAGAAGTAGATCGTCTCTTAGAGAATAATTTCATCAAAGAATCCACTTATCCAAATTGGGTTTCGAATCCAGTACTGGTTAAGAAGGCAAATGGAAAGTGGAGAGTATGCATTGATCTCTCAATTCTGAACAAAGCTTGCCCCAAAGACTGCTTCCCGTTGCCTAGAATCGATCAACTAGTAGATGGGACGGCTGGACATGAGTTGTTATCTTTTATGGATGCCTATTCCGGATACAATCAGATTATGATGAATGAACCAGATCAGGAGGACACAAGCTTTATTACAGATGTGGGACTCTACTGTTACAAAGTCATGCCATTCGGGTTAAAGAATGCAGGGGCAACATACCAAAGACTTGTCAACGCTATGTTCAAGCCACAGATCGGCAAAACAATGGAAGTCTATGTTGATGATATGTTAGTAAAGTCAAAGAAAGCAGTAGATCACATGGATCACTTGGCAGAGATGTTCTCAATTCTTCGGAAGTACGGAATGAAGCTCAATCCATTGAAATGTTCATTCGGAGTAGAGTCTGGGAAATTCCTGGGTTTCATTGTGAGCGCTAGGGGCATCGAGGCCAATCCTGCTCAAATCACAGCTCTAAGAGAAGTTAAAGCCCCTAGAACAAAGAAAGAACTGCAAAGTCTCAATGGAAAGGTTGCCGCTCTTAGTCGCTTCATTTCCAAGGCCATAGACAAATGCATTCCCTTCTTTGATGCTCTAAAGAAAGGAAAGAAAAAATTCGAATGGACTCCTGAATGTCAGAATGCTTTCGATCAACTGATTCATCATATGAGAACTCCTCCGGTCCTCTCCAAGCCTAGTGATGGTGAAGACCTCTTCATCTATTTAGCAATTTCATCCCATGCTTTAAGTGCAGCACTTGTGCGAGAAGATACAAAAATACAACGTCCAGTTTACTACATCAGTAAACGGTTCGCTGGAGCTGAAATGAATTATTCAAAGATAGAAAAACTTGCTTATTGTCTGCTAATCGCTTCCAGGAAGTTGAGACCTTATTTTCAATCTCATCCCATCAAGGTCCTGACTGATCAACCTTTGAAGCAAGTCCTGTATCGTCCTGAAACTTCGGGTCGTCTCTTGAAGTGGAACATAGAGCTCAGCCAATATGACATCACTTACCATCCCCGAAGAGCAATTAACGGACAAGCTTTAGCAGATTTCATTGCAGAATCCACTGACAAAGGTGACAGTAAGGAAGAAACAACTAACTGCATTCCGATACAGTGGAAGTTGTATGTTGATGGCTCGAGAAATGACTATTGTTCTGGGGCAGGAGTTGTGCTCGAAACTCCCGAAGGACGATCACTATGTTATGCATTGAGACTGGAATTTCCTTCGACAAACAATGAAGCAGAATATGAAGCCCTTATTGCCGGATTGAAAATCGCCAAGGAATTGAATATCAAAGTGATACAGATTTTCAGTGATTCTCAGCTTATTGTCTGCCAGGTGAAGAAGGAATTCCAAGCCAAAGGAGGGAATTTGCCTGCATATTTGACAAAAACTTCCGAACTCCTCAATGATTTAGATCACTACTCAATAAGCCACATACCCCGAGAGGAAAATATGAAGGCGGATTCTTTAGCAAAGTACTCAAGTTCCGGAGAAGCTCAATTGCTGGGATTAGTTCCTGTAGAAGTTCTGTCAGCTCCAAGCATTGATGAAATGGATATTGATTGGATTATGACTACGTCTCAAGAGCATGAATCGTGGATGAGTCCAATCAAAGAATACTTACTCAGTGGTTCTCTGCCAGAAGATTCTAAGGAACGTCGAAAATTATTGAGAAAAGCGTCAAGATATGTAATTCAAGATGGCCGATTATATAGGCGAGGATTTTCAATCCCACTACTCCGATGTGTAACTAAAGAAGAAGCCAAGACAATCTTAGCAGAGGTGCACGGAGGAGAATGTGGAGACCATTCAGGTGGTCAAACACTTGCAAAGAAAATTCTCCGATATGGGTATTTCTGGCCGGATATTAATCGAGATGCTGCAGCTTACTCCAGGAAGTGTGACAAATGCCAAAGATTTGCAAAAATCCCAAGAGCACCTTCCACCGAACTCACACAAATGGTCAGCCCATGGCCATTTGCCATTTGGGGAATAGACCTAATTGGACCGTTACCGATCGCTAAATCAGGAATTAAATATGCTATTGTCGCCGTTGACTACTTTACCAAATGGGCCGAAGCTGAACCTTTGGCCACCATCACTTCTAAAAAGATGATAAATTTTGTAACGAAGAATATCATTTGCAGATATGGTGTGCCACAGAAGATAATCACCGACAATGGGACTCAATTTGAAAGTGAAGAATTCCAGGATTTTTGCAAACGGTTCAGAATTCGAAAAAGCTTCTCAGCAGTGGCTCATCCGCAGGCAAACGGGCAAGTGGAAGCAGTTAACAAGATCATCAAGTCAACTATCAAAAAGCAACTTGAAAAAGCAAAAGGTGGTTGGGTTGATAAGCTTCCATTAGCACTATGGGCGTACAGAACTACTCACAAAACTGCAACTGGGCACACTCCATTTTCACTGGCATACGGATCTGAGGCAATGATTCCAGTAGAAGTAGAGGTTCCCTCGCATAGAAGAGTTCATTTCAATGAAACCGAAAATGAAAAACTGCAACTTGAAGCGCTTGATTTTCTCGATGAGAAAAGAGAGGAAGCTAGGCTCAGAGTTTCAGCTCATCAGCAGAGAATAGCCAGGCATTTCAACTCCAAAGTTCGCCAACGCAGCTTTGAAATCGGAGACTTGGTTTTGAAAAGGATCATGACAGCAACTGGTGTGTTTGGGCCAAACTGGGAAGGGCCATATGTTATAGGCACTAAACTTCTTGATGGCACTTTCAAACTCATAACTGTTGAAGGAGATCCAATTCCAAGGGCCTGGAACAGCAATCATTTGCGCCCTTATTTTACTTGAAAGGAGCTCTGCTCAAAATTGTAAAATGATGATGAATGTATCAGTTGTATTGTGAAACATTGTAAATCTGTGTAAATGAATGAAAGCTATAAAGTGGACGTAGGCCCGATTCTTGGCCGAACCACTATAAATCTTGTGTTCTTTACTATTTCATAATGCCTGTTTTATTTCGATATGTAAATACTTTAAATGTATCGCTAAAATATCGATTCAAAATTGCAGGACATTATAACATGGCTTGCTCATCACAAAGCTAAGCGACCTCTATAAATCAGCTAATGCACAAAAACCAAACAACAAAAATTCCAAACTCAAATCCTACGCAAGGAAAACTTCACATAAAGAGTTGGCGACTTTACTGGGACAAACCTTTGTTCACTAGTTGAGATTGTCGTTATGAACGGGCATCCAACTAGATAACTCGCGTTTGTCTCGTGAAGTCATTCAACGGTGAAGAACACTCCTTCGGATGAAGCAATTTACTCGCAAAAGGAAAAAAGATGTGCTTGGAAATGATGATAAGAGATCCCTAATGGGCAAATGATGAGAGAAAATTGCCAAGCAAACAAAGAAGCAGACAAAGGGAGGTATGCCTCTCAACAGGAAGGCCGAGAGATCCACTAAAGGGACGCCTTCCCAATCGGGAGGAACAAGACCCTCGCTAACTGGTCGTGATGCATCCGACCAGATAGCGTATGTCCGCCCCGTGGATCCACTCGCCCCTGAGACGCAACCTACCTGGCACACCAACAAACCAAAGCCCTCTAACGAGGCACGCCAATAAATGGGAGTGCTTTACTCAATCAAAAAGATCGGTGGGACTACCAAAGGGGCACCTTGTTAGTTAATTGCGATCGTTTGTGCAAGCAAACATCCAATCAAGCAACTTGCATTCGCCCCGTAGACCTCTGACCATGAGAAAGTAACTTCCAGGTAATCACAAGCACAAGCCCTCTTCGGAGGCACAAGCCCTCTTCGGAGGCACAAGCCCTCTTCGGAGGCACAAGCCATCTTCGGAGGCAAAAGCCCTTTTCGGAGGCACAAGCCCTCTTCGGAGGCACAAGCCCTCTTCGGAGGCACAAGCCATCTTCGGAGGTAAAAGCCCTTTTCGGAGGCACATTTCATCAGGGTAAAAGTGCAAAATGCTTCTCTTCGGAGACCCACTTCACCCGAGTAGAAATACAAAAAATTGCTTCTCTTCGGAGACCAAAATCAAGACTTCTTTGGAAGCACAAGACCTCTTCGGAGGCACACCAATACCCCACAAAGCATAATGCTACTCTTCGGAGTCCACATGCTACTCCTCAAAAATACCAAAATAAAGCCCTCCTTAGAGGCACACTTCGGTTCGTAAGGAAGACCTACTTGTTCATCTAAAAAAAAAAAAAACTCTTCCCCAGAAATCGAAGTGCTAAGTAATATCTTCTTCTGAGATTCGCTTTACCGCGTAGGAGAATTCACTTCTCAAAAACATGAAGTAAACATCTCCGAAGGTTGAAGCGTGAAAACTTATCTGAAAATGAGACACACTCCGTTTAAGTAGAATAATCATTCCCTCAAAGATGGAATGGTTATTCTATGGAAAATAAGAGTACGGGTCTCGCTAAAAGCGAAAGATATTGTAAAGCACTTGTGGTATAGGGGCAATATCATATGATACGGCTACAACAATAAAAAGCAGTATTCAAGCAACATACCACAAGCACATAACAATATCACGCGAAAAAGCTGTGGAATAAATGCATTCTTAAACACAAACAAAAAGTTTGTACAAGTGAAAAGAATCGTTTGTTCTACACTAAAAATAAAAAACAAATGCATTCTCACATACACAAGAGTTTGTACAAGTAAAATAATTGATTTATTTAGCACTACAAAAATTCTTTACATGTGCAGATATCTCGAACAAGCAAAAGCGGGGACCGGTACCCGCACAATCCCCGGTCATTACATGCAAAGAGCAAAAATAATAAGTAGAAAATCCAGCTTGATTATTCCTTCTTCTCACCACCCTTGGAGCTCTTTCCCGGCCTAATGATTAGCTTTTGAAGTCGTTGTGAACGGGCAGGGGCAGAAGGAGAAAGCGGTACAGCCGGATCAACTACTGCTTCCTCTTCAGTGGAAGTCTTCTTCTTTTTCCTTACAGCACGCTTCCCCTTCCTCTTTGAAGAAGACTCGCTCCCCGGAGTAGCAAGCAATGTTGAAAGCTTCGTATCGTCGTCAAGAGACCGCTCCGGGGTCTTCTCGATGTCTTCAAAATCCTCCGCCTTCTGTTCTTGAGAAGCAGCCGGATCATCCAAGCCTTGAAGAGCTTCGATTTTCTCTGCCTGTGATCCCGGTTGGGAAACAGAAGGAGGAGTAATTTGGGAAGACGGAGGAACAGCAATCGAAGGAGTGAAAGCTTGTGTAGTGCTTGGTGCCTCCGCTGTAGAAGAAAAGAAGTTAAAATCAGCATCCCCCGAAAATAAAGAAGGCATTGGTTCATCAAAGTTTAAGTAACAAGTAAGAAGGTCATCGAATTCGGCTAAGTCAAATGACTGGTTCATTAGACCCGAGACGACACCAAGAGTACCTGGAGGAGTTGGCTTTGCAAGATCCACCTCAAACTTCTCGGCTTCAATATCATCCAGTGCCTCATCTTCAGTAGGAGTAGTTGCAGTTTCCTGGGCAACTTTAGCTAGTTGTAAAGAATGAGAGCTGGAATCTATAATATTAACGTCGGCTGAAGTGGAAGTTAGAACGGGGGCAGTTAAAGGAGTTTCTTCTTTTGGAGGCTCTTCTCCCATTGTTTCAGCTCGTATTTTGGCAAGTTGCTCCTTCCCCTTAACAAGAGCGGCACGAGCCTCATCGTCGAGATAGCGCTCCTCAAGTTCCAACTCATTATAGCCAGCCCCGCCGAGCATATCCATTGCGACTTCCCACACTTCAGCCAATGTAATTTCATAGCCGGGACCAAGAAAAGAGAGGCTCCCACGACCCAGAACGCTGTGTAAGTAAAAGTCGAATAAAGTAGAGCTGATGTCTGCTTTCGTCGCCTCATGTGATTGCTCAGCCGCTTCCTTTTCGGCAACGGCAGCAACCCGACCAGCGGTAGCCTCATCACGCTCTACCTCAGCTTTAGCGAGTCGAGACTTTAGTAACTCAATCTCTACGTTCTGGGAGGTGACTTTTTCCCGCAAATTGGCGTTTTCTGTGCGGTATTTCTCAGTAATATGCTGTTCAGCGGCAAGCTTCATTTCGACATCTCTCTGTGCAGCATGTGCATCCCGCACCTGTTTTTGAAAGACTTCTTCTTTTTGAGTATGAGATGCAGAAGAAGAAGCAAGATCTTCCTTAAGTTTTTTAACCTCGGACTCAAGTTTTGCATAACCATCAGCAATATTTGTCATCTCGACATTATGCTGTTTGCAAATTTTGTCCCACTCCGTCTTGTCGTTTTCCATAGTCAGCATCGCCTCAAGGTTGGCACGATTAACCCTTTGTAGTTCATCGACAAGCTTCTGCCACTGCGACATCCTCTCGATATTAAGCCTGACTGCGTCAAGACTACTAAGCATGTCTGGCTTATCAATCGGAACTAGGTCCAAGTCAAAGCGCACCCCTTTTAGGCACCAATTCGGAAAACGGCTCTGAAGTGTTGGGGGGCCGTCCTTGACTTGATATTGCGGTCTGTTAATGATAGTCTGAATGTCAGATTTCTTCAGAGGAGGAGAGCTGGCCAGAATATCGGAAGGAATGGGAGCGTCAATCTTTTCAGAAATTTCAGACACGTCAAGCGGTTTAGATCGTTTGCTCGGTTCATCGGCAATCTGAGTTTTTCCCTTATCGTCGTAAGACTTCCGCTTATGAGAATAGTCACTCCTATGCGAAGAGTCGTATCGCTCGGCATCTTTCCTTCTTTGCCACTGATCGTAATCCCGTTTCTCCTGGGCTTTCCTTCGAGCCCTCTCTTCATCTGTTTCTTTTGGGGTATCAAGGTACTTCCTAAAGTCATAGGTGCCGCGGCCTCCACGGTACTTGAATGAGTCATAATATGAACCTGTACGTCCCATTGGAGAACCTGAAAGCAAAAAAGGAGTAAAGTTTAGAGATTTCCAGGAGAAAGAGGATAAAAGTTTATAAGTGCTGAAAAATCCTAAGTGTGTGTGGCGTGCAAGCTACATGCGTCAAACTACAGACCACGCTTTAGTGTGGAAACAGAGACGACTGGCGTAGTAGGCGTCTGGGTTTGTTTAAAGGTAGAAGTCGCCTCGACAATGGGAGAAGTTGCTTTTGGATTGTTATCCCCAAAAAGCTCTCGAGAAGTTATCATGATATCGCTCAAACCATCAAAGGTGTCATCACCCAGGAGTTCAGCAGACTTCTCTTTCTCAACCTCTGTATCAATGGATTTCTCAGGAACTCGAGGATTCTCTTCCTCCTCAGTAATTGGGGTAAGCGCCGACTTGCTGACTAACCCTACGACATTGATGGATGCGGAACATTTTACCAAAGCAGCCTCCGCGACGGGTGCTTCTGATGCAGTTTCTTCTACAGAAGCTGGGGCATTCAAGTCCTCCGCTTGGGAACCTGAGACAGCTAACGTTTCCGCATCAGAACTCGAGATTTCATGAATTTGAGTCGATCTAGAAGGATGTAAAAGTCCAAACTGGTGGAGAAACTCATCTTTCAACAAGAATTTCACATCCCGTTCTTCAGTCGGAACAGCCATGAGCTTCTCCAGAGTTTGCTTATGACTAGGATCCCTAGAGGGAGACAGGAGCGCTGAAATGAGAAAGCAAAGTTAAAACACTTAGTGATTCGGACTGCAAGATACTCAGAGAACAAGGAGAAGAAAGGATAGGCATTCTTACTTCCTTCTCTCCACACGGCATAAAAACCAGGGGGACAGCGAACATAAAAATACTGAGTCAAAAACCCGTGAGCAGTATCAGGGAGGCCGACAACCAGTTTGCGATTCCTGGCACTTCTTATAACAATGATCGAAGGATGATCTTTGATTCTGACGAAAGAGCATAGATAACAGATTTCGTCAACACTAGGGAGACGGTCAAGCGTTCTGCCAAATAGTACGCATAGCCCCATTAGAACAGCATAACCATTGGGGTGTAATTGGAATGGAGCGATTGCCAGTTGGCGGAGAAGGTGTTGAAGAAAGTTGTTGAAAGGAGGAATGGCTCCGCACGAGCACATTTGTCGGTTGACTGCCACAAAGCCAGAAGGCGCTACATCAGCAGTGTTGTTCTTCTCAGGAAGGATAGCGTCGTCCTCAGCAATGCCAAATTGAGTGCATAACTGCCGAAAAGTTTTGTATACTAGAGTGGAAGATGCTCTCTCTGGAGGATTGACTAAAGGAGCTGGAATGAGAATGGATTCTCCAGTATGAACTGTTACATCTCTTTGTTGAGAAGCCATTCTACACAAGCAACTGGATATTCAAATATGAAGGTGCACGTTTCCTAAATAGTGTGAAGTGTTGTGCAAAACTAGTAAATATAACAAATAAATACAAGCTGGAATTAAGTTAGTCGGTAATTGATCGATTATCAAATTTCAGGAGTTGTTAATTTAAAAGTTCAGGTACGGCATTAGTGCAAACCAGACATTTTCAGTTGATTAGTTCAATGTTGCTTTAATACTTTGCTTGAACTTATTGATTTAAAGCACTTCATTCACACAATCTATTTATGTTGACTATCTTTTACTGACTAATCTGTCACTTGATGTGGGCAGTCGGTGACAGTATATTTGTCCCAATTTTCTGTGGATATTGTATTAGGCAGGTTATTAGTTTACAAGCTAGAATGATCTGTGGGAAAATGCAGCAGTTCAAAGTTCATGTAAAGCTTAAGTCATGAGTCGTTCACGACTTATATTCAAAGTTCATCCACGGCAGTTCAAAACTCATACAAAGTCTAAGTTATGAGTCGCCCACGACTTATGTTCTGACTCGTCTACGACTTAAAGGTTACAGGGCAGGTTAGCAGTACTTCAGGTCTTAAGTCGTGAGAAAATAAGAGGCTACAGTCCAAAGCGGCATAAAATCCTAAGTCCTGAGTTGTCTACGACTCAAGAATTATGTCTTAGGGGGCTTGACTCGTGAGTCATACAAAGTTACTGAACCATGGCCATGCCAGCACCTCCCTTGATTTGAACCCATTGACTTTTCTTCTAACCCATCTTCATCCAAACCCGATAACCTCTTAATCAAACTACTATCCTTATCCCCATTCCAAGACACCATTAAGCCATCCATTGAGTTAAGTTCAGATCCTCAAAACCTCGCCAACCTAGTCCATTAACGCCTGAAGCGCAATAACCTTACATCTCCATCGCCCTATTTCATCTAAAAGATGAAATCGAGCAAAAATCAAGCTCATGAACTACCGGTATGGAAGAATTCACAACAAAGCATTGCACGAGGGGATGGATTAGGTATAGGGGGAGAGTTCATGAATCAATGACGATTAAAGGTCGAGGATGGGTCAGAGGCACTTACGCAATGAAGAATCGAGAATCGAATTGATTGATTGACAGAAAAGGATGAAATCGCCTTGAGAAAGCTTGAAGGAACAGCAATGGCGAGTACGACTCAGAATATAGGTAATGGATAGAGGAAACGACTCAAGCATTTTATACCATTGGGCAGCGGAACACGAAGAAGCATATACGAGTTAAGATGAGTCGAAGCACACGACCCACGACTTAGGCGTGTACTTCGAGGGGCAAATGTTAACCCCTAAATCCCTACGACTTATGGCCTCACGACTTATGAGCTGTACGACTCATGGACTTACGAGATAAGGAGTCTACGACTCATGGTCCAGATGGTTCAGCGAGTCAAGGTCTGTATGACTCATCAGACTTGGAAACGTACGACTCATAAGGTCTTACGACTCACAGGGCTTACGACTCATCAGACTTGGAAACGTACGACTCATAAGGTCTTACGACTCATAGGGCTTACGACTCATCAGACTTATGACTCGAAAGACGTACGACTCACAAAGACATACGACTCATCAGGCTTGCGACTTATGGTGCGTACGACTCATCAGGCTTACGACTTAAAGGCTATCGAAACTGGAATCCAAGGCCCTGGCCTGTGCTATTTTGATCTGATGAGTCGACTACGACTTAACACTTGTCTTCCAACTAAGCCGCAAGATGGACCATAAGGCGCCCACGAGACATCATGAGTCGAATACGAGTCACGACTTACCATGAGTCGAATACGACTCATGACTTGGTCGAATTGAAAGCTCAGAAATCTGCTCCTATAAATACCCCATCACTTCCAACATGGGGGGGACTTTTGGCAAATCATTTCTACAGCGCTGTTACTCCGTCGAACTCTTCATTCATTCAGTAATCAAGGATCCTTCAAGCATTCGCGACACTACAACAAGCTTCGAGAGAAATTCCTCACATCCGACATGGATTTATCGAGTTTCACCGTCGAAGATTGAGCTAGTAGTCTAGATTGTTTCTTGTGATCGAATTGTACTGTTTCCTGAAGAGATTTGTATCAAATTGTAATCAAATTAGCAATAAGAGACTATAAAGTGGACGTAGGCTCAATTACGGGCCGAACCACTATAAATCTGTTGTTCATTTACTGCATTTCGGCTATTTTCCTGCTTAATTTCTGTTCCCGTCACACGGGTGGTGCTTTCACGATCTTATTACACACACCGGGTGTTATCGTTCGTATTTTAACGTTAACATAGTTAAACTATTTATTTATGTAAACCAAACTTGAAAATAAATTTCTTACCACCTTTAATTAATTAAAACAAGTGTATGTGACTTATAAAATAATATAACACAATATCAAAATTCATTTGCAAATATACGACATTAATTTTGTCAATGCGCGACGAAATTTGTTAATCACTATAACATAAGTATATATATATATATATATATATATATATAATTATAAAACTTTTATCGACCTATTATTATCTTTATATAATGATTTTAAAAGCAGTTATTTATCTTTTAAAACAATATTTTTGGACTGTATATTCAACTTTATCGAAAATCGGCTTTTGTCAATTTTGTTAATGTTATGGTAAAAGTCCAAAATCTTTATTTAATTCTAAAAATAAGTTCACCATTCTTATTTATCACATGAAATATGATTATTTAAGTTTGAATATTACATTTTCAAAGTGGTAAAATTATGGATCGTTACATACTTCCCCCCTTAAAAGAATTTCGTCCCTGAAATTACTCCAAAACAAAAGTTTGCCCAAAACATTTATCTTTAATCTTAACTCCATAGGATATACATAGATCATCCATACGCAATATATGATTTGGCCTCCTATTCGAATTCACAACTTATTTTCTGAACTAGTATCGATCTCCGGACCCTCTAGTGCGGACTCTAATTTGGCTTCTAGATCAGAAATTTTTGCTTTCCTTGCATAGTTCTCAACTATGACAGAAAACTCAAGTACCTAACCACAAACCCTAATCAAAGTTCGCCATCAAAAATCGAATGATAAATCCTTTTTCGGACTGGTGTAAACACCTCAAAGTTCCGAACTCGAATCTTAGATCACAACTGTATGATGAAATGATCTATGTACCTCCTACATACTTATTTATCTTCCATAAATCTTTTATGAAAACATTTCATAAATTTCCAAATATTTCTTCTTTAAAAGTGATCATTTTATTCTAAATTATTTTTTTTCTTTTATAAACATCATTTATTATAACATTTTTTTTCCAAAATATTTATACAAAATATCTATATCTTCTTTTTAAAAGAAATCAATTATCTTTTATTTGGAATACATCATTAAAATTTTATTTCAAAACTCTTTTTGAATTTTCTTGTTAATACATCTTCTTATTATAAATTTGATCTCCAAAATTATCTCATGTTTAGATAAATTTTCTTTCTTTCTTTAAACCTTTTTTAAAAGACTATGATAAAATTTCCATATATTTTAAATTCATCCTTTACTTTATTTTATACCATATATTCTTACAAGATATATTCTTAAATAATTTTCTAAACTTTAAACACCCCATTTTTTATAAAGCTATTTCTTTATAATATTCCTTTGAACTTTTTATTTCTGAATATCTTATTAGATTTGATCGGATATAAGATAGAATAAGTGCATCGAGAGGATAAAAAAGAAGAAGTTTATTAATTAATATCATATTCATACATTCACTTCAAACCCTAGCTTATATTGCAAAATTTAAGAGACAATTCCTAAGGGATATAACTTATTTTATACTATCATTATAGATATTTGAACTGCTATACATACTATTCTTGGACTTCCTCTGAGGTAGACAGTGCTTTATCTTTAGGGCTTAAGTCATCCAACCTTTCCTTTGGACAGTCCTTCTCCAAATGTCCATATTTATAACATGATCTGCAAGGCCATGAAATTGTGGCTATCTGAATGGTATGCACCTTAGCCGACTTTTCTCCTTTCTTTAAATGGCAATCTTTGACTATATGTCCTAATTCTTTGCACCGATAACAACCCTTTCCTTCCCTTTTGGGACTTTGGGTTTCTTCTTTGTTCTAGGGCAATCATATAGAAAATGTCCTAGCTTCTTACACTTAAAACAGCATATATCTTTTCGAACGGGTATTTCTTTCTTTTGTTTCTTTATTTTCCTATTACAACAAACTGCATAATGCCCTTCTTAAAAATACCTAAAGCAATAGATGCCAGCATACGCTCCTAGTTTTCATTTTTCTCCTGCTTCTCTTTCTACACGTGCTCTTCGTGCCTGCTTTGGAGTCATCCAAAACTCATCACTTGTCCCATATTAAGCCATTTTACCCCTAAGTGATACATAATATCATTAGAAGGTTTATACCATTTACGTCCTTGACTTAAAAATCTTTTATAACTTAATTCAACTTGTTTGGATTTGAGCTTGCCTCCATAATACCTAGAAGATTATTCCAATCATCACTAAATGAATCAAGACTTATTTAATGAATCTTAAAGGAATGTATCCTATAAAAATTTCCCCAATTTACACTCACTTATATATATAATATAATTCTTTTAAAAATAATGCGTCAATATGCCTTATCAAAAGTTTAGAAATACCTATCGATACAGTTGTACTTCCTATATCGATCAGAATTTATAAACCACTTAACCGATAAATCAACACAAAACATTTTATTAGTCACTAACAAATATGCGCTCACATATATAATACACTCAAACTCATTATAGGGTGTTACTAACCCTATCTCTAATGAGTTACTCATTCTAGGGGATTACTAACCCTATCTCTGATGAGACTTACCCCAACAAAGCCTAGGTGTTCGCTCAACCTAAGCTCTGATACCAAATGTAATGACCGTTTTTCCGTACCCTTTGAATCGACAATAAACCACACATGTCCAATTCAAATTGCACGAACAAGTGAATCATTAAGGGTAGAAAGAAAAGTAAAGATTGAACGGAATAGAAAAAAGAATCTCACACGAATGGAATAACATATATTATTTCAACAATAATCTTTACAGTGGAAAATTTTAAAACATATATCAGAGTCTAACCTAGATTCATCCTGGACAGTTATAACATCTGCCCTTACAAATGCTAGCAAACAACAAAACAAATGCAGCGGATAATAGAATACATCCATATGATGATGAAGATCTCCAGCTCTCCTCTGGAAACTCCAAGCGTCTTCAGCTAATCCTGAAACTACTCGGATCTGACCCGAGTATTAAAAATACCCAGATCGGGCTTGATAAACCAGCGTGAGATGCTGGAAATTTTAAATTTATAGCTCATGACGATGTTATCAAAACCTGTGAAAAAGAAGGGTATTTAATAAGACCACGCCCACACATAAATACGGATGGGTTTTTACCTTATGATAACCAAAACACTTTTATTACCAAAATAATTTGATATTACCTTTAATGACATTTTTTGGAAAACAACTTTCAAATAAACTTAGTCAAATATGGTATCAATACCCAGACTAAGTCTAAGGGAATATATCCAGACTAGGTCAAACAGAATATACCGAACGGAATATATGATACAAAAGGGGTAGCTAAAATGTTTGCAAGTCATTACAGCTATTTTGGGACTACAATCAAAACCATAAATCTTGTATTGGAATTGGATTTCCAACATGATAGGGAACCTCGATAACCAAGCATAGCAACCGGAACTCGGTGGTTTTTCGTGCAAGGATTCGCACACCACTATTCCTTATATTGCCACACTTCTTGATATCCGGTGGCTTCTCATTTAAGGACTCACACGCCACTATACCATACAACAAGGGTCCCGTCTGGACACCTTAGTGGCCTAGATCATATGTCGCCAGTCACCTTGAGGGATCATATGCCACCATTGTCATACTAAGCCTGAAATATGTAACATAGTTCCTGTATCATTTTCGAGATGTGAGGCTCGGGAGTGAGGTTACACTCGACTTAGACAAAGCCACGGTTTTCATACAAAACCACGCTTTGATCATAACATGTTCCACTTTGAATGCCATATTGGCATTCCTTTGATCACTATTTGACTTCCACGAACATACAACCTCTCAGGTCATACGTCTCAAAGAAGGGTGTTAAGCTAAGAGAAGTTGCCTTCTCCGCCACCAAACAGATGTACGTTTGTAAAAGTCAACGTTTGTGACTCCGCAATACAATGTCAGACACTCATCCATACAAGTTCGTTCTAGGACTGAAGGAAACTGAAGGCACTCCTCCTACTACCATTAGTAGCGAGTAGTCCTTCTAGTCTGAAGATTTCAAAATACGATATGACCACTGCTATAATAAATTTCTCTATATTGGGAGCTACCCAGAGAATGTCAATAAGTAGTCCTTCTGCTAATGAAGATCTCCGGTCTTCAATAATCATCATCATCAACATGTCTTCACTTTCGAACGTATACATTGGTTTGAAGTGGTTTTCGGATAGGAATCGCCCAAATCCAACCCCGGTTCCTTCGAAACCAATTATCGATAAAAAGATGTTTAGTTTATATATGGATATCAATCATTAATCAATTACTTCATCTTTTATTTAAATCAAATATCTTTCTTAGATATATTCTTTTCAATTTATTCCATTTTCTTTTCAAGAGTATATGGAATCATTAAGCCTCATTTATCAAATCGTTTGGTTTATTTAAACCTTTCTTAAATCTTGGAATAATTCCAAATTATTTTCTCTTCTACTTAGGAAAACATTTCAATATATTTCTTTAAATCTTTCAATTACCACTCCTTTTTAATCTTGGTAAATACCAAGTCATCTTATTTAAAATCACGTTTAAGCCTTTAATGAAGATTTTCTATTTCCAAATCCTCATTTAAATGGGTTAAAAATGATGTTATGTAAAATATCGTTACAACAAACCCAAAACCATTTTATTCAAATCTTTGTTTAACTTTTGGAAAAATCTTCACTTTTTACTTTGGGAAAACCTTTTTAGAGCATCCGGGCTTTCCTTTCGATTTGTTCCACCCCTCGTCTAAAAGATAAAACAAAGCCAGGTAAGTTCAGGGCACTGGTTGCTCCATTCCTAACCTTAGTTGCACACATTGTATTACCATTTAGATCTCATAGGCGGGACAAATGTACTAGTCGTTTCGCATACTCGGTTTGTTATTACATTCAAGGAAATGATTTATATTATATTGTTCAAGTGTTATAATAACCATTTATTTAAACTCTTCTAAAAGAATTATAAAACTTCCAATTTATCTTTAAAACACTTAATTATTCATTTAAAAACATTTATAAATGATTCTAGAAAGAATCGTTAAGTTTAAATCTTTATTTCAGAAGTTATAGAAACTACAGTAGAAAAGTGCGGCGAAAAGTGCTTAAAACAGCTTATTTGATTAAAACAACTTTTTTATGTTTGAAAATTCTTATTTTACAATTCAAATATTTTTCGAACCATTTTAATAGATTTATCAAATTTATTTCATATTTTTAATCATTTAAAAATATCATTTATAAAGAAATTCCTTTTTGGATTCCGTACTACAAAACCGCGATGTTTTTAGAAAATTGTTTTGGACATATTTCAAAATCTGCTTAATGAAATATTGATTTAGTTTCTTTGTTGGAAAACTATGGATATAATAGTTCGGAAAATTCTTATCTCAAAGGATTCCGAGCTATATTCGACTTTGTACACTTATTTAACTTTTATGGCGCGAAATCGCGAACTACCATTACGCGACGCGTCTACTTTTGATAAATTTTCATTTACCTTTCAAAATTCACCAAAACACTTTCATATGTTTATAAAACATTTGAAAATCATTTTCAAACATTTACACCAATATTTTTTCATATTAAGTCTCTTTTTCACTTTTAAATCATTTCATAATATTATATTATTGTAATATTCATTTTCAACCTTTTTATATTTTCAAAACCATTAAGAGGCTAAATAAACTCGATACATATATTATCTGAATTCATTTCTATTAATTAACCTTTTTATTATGATTTCTCATAATTTATCACAAACAAGTTATCAACCATATCAACATCATATAATCAACCATAAAATCATTCAAGTTATCAACCATTCATAAAAATCATTAAGAGATTAAATGGTCATATTATCATACTTAAAAATATTTATAGAGATTAATTATTATTTAATAAACATTGAGTACTCATAATTAGTTCTACTCCACCAATCTTTTTCATAGATTTCTGAATCGATTTCGACAGTACTTCCTTCCCTTTTCCTTGCTCAAAAGCATCCCGAACTTGCTCCTTTCTTCTCTTTTAGGCTCGGCCTAAGCTAGGGTAGGCATGACCATGCTTTGGGTTGTGGTGTGCTTGGCCTTGGGGGGTGATGTCGGGAGGCCGTGGGTTATGGAGGTGGAAAGTAGGTGGTTTACACTAGTTTTGAGATGGAATACTATATATATTCTTCTTTTTTACCTTTTTTTCTTCTCTAATATTTTTTTATTATTTTTCTAAGGCATGAAAGCCATTAAAACTCTAAAGAAGAAGAAGAGCTTAAGAAAAGAAGAGATGGATGTGTGAAAAATGAGAAGAATGCTTGTGTATTTATAGGAAAAGAAAGAGGTGGTAAGTTACCAAATTACCCCCTTGTTAAATTACCAAAATACCCTTGGATATTTTTTCCCAAACTTCACATTACCAAAAGTAAACTTATCATCTCATTAATGCATCTCAAATCCTTACTTTATGTCCTTATCACTTAAGGAGTAAGAAAAATAAAGTAATAATGATGTTTCTTTTGATTTGACAAGTTTTGTTTTTATTTTTTTAGCAAAGCTAGCAAGGTTGACTGGTCCCCTACTAGATTTTATTGCAAAGGAAAAGAAAAACCACTCAAAACATGCTTTGAGTAGGAGAAAACAAAAGAGGAACAAAGGAGTGAGATAAAGAAACAAAACAAAAACAGATAACAGTAAAGAAAACAAGAAAATAGATGACATGGTGCAGACCACAAGCACGACTCAGGTAAAGTCCCATGCAACTCGAAGCTAAGAAATTGCACAGCAAACAACTGCATCGACTCAAAGAACCAGATGGTAGAACCCGAAGTACTCCCCGAAGCACCCAAAGTGGCAATCTGACATTACCATTCTTGTAACAAAGAGAACAGGTTGGAGTTGCATGCCCGTAAATCGTTCATGATGTTATTCTTCAGCACATTCCACAACTGAAGATGAGTTCGCACAACATTGTTAAAACTTCTTTGATTTCTCTCCCTCCAAATTAGTTGAATATATTTCTTTATACAAAAGCAAAGCAAAGCACCCACTTCATATTTCCTTCTTGTGGACTTAAGAATCAAGTCCCATTCAATTGAAGACTGTAAAGGCACGCCCTTCCTACCTAGACTGGCCATCAACCTCCCCCATATGTGATGCAGATCATTGCATTCAAAAAATAAGTGCTTAACACTCTCCATATCACTATTGCAAAACACACACAAGTAATCAGTTATCATCACAAACCCAAGCATCTTTTCATTAGTCATGATTGCATTATTTAAAAATACCCATAGCATAAGGTTGTCCGAGGAAGTGGACTGATTATTCCAAACAATCTTGTGCCATGGATACTTTGGCATACATTGTGTGTTGGATATTATGTGATAAACACGCCTTATTGAGTAGGGCTTGCCGTCCCGTAGGAGCTCATCAATGTCAGGGAAAGTGTTGTGATAGTTTCTCAAACCAGCCCAGAAATCTCACAAATTCTGGTTTCTAGTATAAGATAGGGTTAACTTATTTGCAACGATGAATTCTATTGCTTTGGCATTCATATTTATTCCAGATTGAAATTTGTGTTGAGATAAAAGTACTGACAGAATAAGTCCATCACTAAGCCATGGATCATTCCAGAACTGTTTATTGCTTTGACGAGAGAGAGAATACCTGAGATAAGGCAGGAAAGTGTTTCTCAACGATAGGATCTTTCTCCAAATCCAACTGCATCCAGAGGAGGCTTCCATTGTCCAGAATCTCTTCTTTCCTATATTGTGAGTAATGGTCCATTGTACCCAAAGGCTCTTTTTATTAGTCAATAAAGAATCAAAATGATAACTGATAGCAGCAATGTTCTATCTCTCTATGCTTAGGATTCCCAATCCTCCTTTGGACGGAGGTTTTTCGATGGATCCAAAGGAGCATGGTATATGTTTCCTGTTGTGAATGCTACCAGTCCATAAGAACCGTAACATTGCAAGTCTGACTATTCGAAGTAGCTTTTTGGGAAGAATAAACGTTCTATCCCAGTATACCATTAAGGTGAAGCTCACTAATTTAATCAAGACAAGCCTACCTGCTTTAGAGAGAAAACGATTGACCCAATTATCCAGCCCACTTTTTATCTTTTTGAAGAGAGGTAGGCGGTTGGCAATTGTGACCCTAGAAGAGCAAAGGTGGAGGCCTAGGTAATTCATACCACCCTACATGGGTTGTAATCCAAAGGAAGCAGTCATCTCAACAGATTTGGTATGAGAAATTCCAGCAAACAAGATGGAGGATTTAGAGAGGTTTAGCTTGAGTCCAGTGCAAGTGAAGATCATAATGTCATCAGCAAAGAGAAGGGAGGTGATCTTTGTTTGTTTACATCTAGGATGGTATTTTATCTCTTTGTTGTAGTATCTGGCATTGAGCATGCATGTCAGAATCTCCATAACTAAGAGGAATAAGTAAGGTGATAGCGGATCTCCTTGGCGTATGCCTTGTTTGCTTTTAAAATACCTAGTCACTTTACCATTGTACTTAAGAGAGAATGTGGGAGATGAGATGCAAATGTAAATCTAGGCAATGAACGGTTTCGGGAATCCCATCAGAGCCATGACTCTCATAATTGTAGACCACTGAACATTGTCATAAGCCTTAGTTAAATCGAGCTTCATCATTGCACTTCGAGTAGCTTGTTGTTAGCACAAAAATTGGTCACTAACCTCGTTGAGAAAGATTGTGTAGAGAGATAAATGAAGAAAGTAAATTTGAACAGAGAGCAATATGCTAAATTGAATGCGGAAAATAAGAACACCAGATTTATAGTGGTTCGGCGTAATTGCCTACGTCCACTTTGGAGTTAATTTTTATTGCTTTACTTGATAATCAATTATAGATACAATCCATACACCAATTACTTGAACGCAATTGCTAAGTAAAAAGGATGAGTCTTGAAAGCGGCAGAGTCTCCCAGTGTTCTCCCAAAAAAGGTCCATTTCACTGTGCCCCTGCCCCTTTATTTATAGACGAAGATGGGTTGGACTTCCCTCTTGGGCCTAGGAGTGAGATACTTCGGCCCATGGAGAATGACTTCTGCACACCGTTCCATGCAAGTCGAACGAGACATGCCGGATGAGACAAGCCAGACCACATTTGGCCAAACTAGGAACTATGCGCTATCGTGGCTGAACGACGTTTGCCGAGCGAGGCTCTGTACCGATTGAGGCTCTACGCTGAGTGAGACTCTGTGCCGATCGAGGATCTACGCCGAGCGATGGCTTTGTATGCCGAATGGGTACTCTGTGCCGAGCCTCTCGTTACTGGGTCAAATAACCGGTTAACACTTGTGCTCGACCGTATCCCTTGAGTATCTCATGTGCTAACATCACGTTATTTAGGACGTTTCTATTTGGCAGGAAAGCTGCCTGATTAATTGAAACAAGGTCAGGCAAGACAGATTGAAGTCTTGTAGCGATGATCTTAGCAATGCATTTGTACATCACATTACAACAAGATATGGGTCTAAACGAGGAAACATTGGTAGGAGGGAGAGTTTTGAGAATGAGGACGAGGTTGATAGCATTGACTTCACTAAGCAGCTTGAATTTAGAAAAGAAATTCTGGACAACAAGGCAAAAACCATATCTTATGACTTCCCAGTTATGAGTGAAGAAATGCACATTAAATCCATCTGAGCCTCCACTCGAGTTCTTATTCATATTGAAGAGAGCACTTTTTATTTCATCATCAGTTACTAGGGAGATTAGTTGATTAGCTTGGTCTGGATTTATGGTGGGGAGGTCAATGTTGTCTATAGGATGTAGGTCAGGCTCAAAGTTCTTAGAGTTACCAAGTAGGCAAGAGAAGAACTTAACCTCTTGAGGAGAAGTGTGCAGATTGCCATTAACATCGTGAATTCGATTTATTTGCTTATGTGCTTGCTTTGCTTTTATTGCTGTATAGAAGTGCGCTGTGTTACTATCTCCTTCTCTAATCCAATTGTTATTAAGTTGATGTCTCCTCATTGAGCATTCCATCTTTAAGGCTTCTGATAGAGCAAGAAAAAGAGAACTTTCCTGAGCTGAATGCACCACATCGTTAGGGTTGTTGTACATTTATGCTTGAACTTCTTCCAGTTGCTTCTTGATGGTAGCTGATTTCAGACATCCCTTCCCGAAGTTACTCTTGGCCCAGCATCTGAGAGATTGTTTTACCTGCTTCCATTTCCTGCAAAATTTATACATAGGGTTACCATAAAACGGGGAGGACCATGCCTCTTTTTCTATATTATTAAACCCTGGTTCATTGGTCCAGATATTATAATACTTAAAACTTCTTTTCTCTTGCATGGTAGGGGGACCAGTGAGAGAATGATTGGGGAGTGGTCGGACAAAATTGGAAGAGGAAAGTGAGCTGATAGGGAAGGCCATGTTGTCAAAGATTTTAAGTTGCAAAAAGAGTGATCAATAGTGGTCAGTGTTCTACACCCTGACAGACTTCGATTATTCCAAGTATACTTGGATCCAGATTTGTTGATTGTCACTAGATTAGCATCCTCAATGGCAATGTTTAGAGCTTGTATATCATTAGGTATCAGAGGCAAGCCACCAAGCTTGTCATTAAGGTTTAAACAGCTGTTAAAATCACCAAGAATTATCCAGGGGTGTGTTTCTTGTTTGAAAGCAGGAATCAAGTGAAGGAGGGTCTGTCTAATAGAAGGGGAGTTGGAAGCATAAACAATGGTGAGGTTGAAGGAAGTGGAATCTGGGATGAAGGTAGCATGGAAGTGGATAAATTGTGGGGAGGCTAGGATTGGTGACAGAGAATACCTTAGTGGGTTGAAGATCACCATTATTCTCCCATGGGGGGCTCAAGGAGATTATGGTGCAGAGCCCAGTTACTGTTGATGTATTTGCATGCAGAAAGGGTATGGGAATGATTAAGCTTGGTTTCGAGTATAGCTATTAAGTCAAGGTTGTGAGATCGAATAAGATATTTAATGTCATCAAGTTTTTCCATGCAGTGAGCGCCTCTAATGTTCCAGGCAGCTAATTGGTGTGAAATCATGAGACTTATAGAGAAGTGTGTAGTGTTCCTTTCTTGCTCCTTGTTGAAGGAGAACCTTTTGTTAATCTTCATCAACTAAACTAATCCCACTAGTGTTGGATGGATGGGGAGGTAAAGCATTGGATGAGGGATCAGTGTGAAGGACGGGATTTGAAGAGGCATTAGATTTTTGTTTGGTTGTCCAACCAGGCAGATTACCTAGAAAAACATAAGGTGGAGAGTTGTGTTGAGTAGGGATAAGGGATAGGTCAGATTGAGGTAGGCAGGGTGGATTTATGGTCGTGGATGAATTTGGTAGAGATGATAAATTGATCATGGGAGAAAGAGAAGAGGAATTGAAGTTGGTTGGTGGAATGGGAGTGTTTGATGGAGAAGAAAAGAAGTAAACTGATGTTTCATGTATAGGTGGTATGTGCATGTGCACAATGTTTTGAGAGATAGGCTACATAATCATTCCTTCCTTGTTATGCCCATTTGGGTTGTTTGCATGCATGGTAGTAATTGCACGCGCTTTCTCGCATGCATGATTATTTTCACTGGAGTATTGTTTAGAACCCAAAATGCAGCTGCCTATTTGTATTGCATTTAACATCCTTTCATTTACTTCACCATCAACTGCTTCCAACATGGCATTTGAATCTTCATTAATCTCGTGATTTTCTTCATACTCTAACTCGCAATTAACATCGAATGCATTATTCTCCCTATTTATAATAATTGTTTCACTGATGCTTGGCAACTTTACATTTTCCACTATTTCATTGTTAAGTGAATGTGAGGCTTCACTAACACTTTCCTTTTGCTCATGAACACTTGATACAATTTCTCCTTCTTCAACAGAAGTCTGACTCGGATTAACGTCTCCAACAACATCAACTTTCTCATTCTGATTAGACAGAATCAAATACTTATTTCTCGTCTCTATCACAATCAAGTCATGCTCTGGCAATAGTCTTGAAGAAGTGCCAGACGATTTTATGTCTACTTAATTCATTCCACTTTGTTTTGTACCAGCAGCATGTTGATTCCCTTTGTTTTCTTTTGCTTTAAAATTCTTTACTTTTTTCCAACTACGCTTCTAGTTTGACACACCCGTTTGATTGCCCCTTGCGGTAGTTGTTTTTCCTTTATTAATAAGGTCACTGCTCAAAATTTTGTCAAGCACAGTTTCTTCTAGCTTCTCTCTCATACAGTTATTGTTATTGTGCCCAAACTCCTTGCAACTAGTACAAATTGAAGGCTTCCATAGATAGCTAACTTTTACATATTGAACACCACCATCTAACATTCGAACTGGGAGATCATCCAGCAGTTCATGTTCAGGAGATATTTCCACCATACATTTAACATAACCTATTCGTTGCATCTCTTCTATAGATTCGTCCAAGCACAACAATTTTTCAATTCTGGAAGTTAACCTGTTAATCCCGATGTGAGACCAAGCAAACAAAGGGATGTTATACAATTTTAGCTAAACGGGGATTGCTTTAATTGTGCTATAGCTATTCCCTATCATCGGATCCCACGTTTTCACAATAAACATCTTGTTCCTGATTATTAAAGGGTCTGCCTCAATAATTTTCCTTCTATCATCCTCGGATGTTAGATTGAAAAGGAACAGGTTGCCATCTGATTTTACAGTGATATAGCCTTTAAGTTTCCATACTCTCTTCAAATGCATAATGATAGTAGTATAAAATAACGGTTTATCAAGAAAAAAACCCACTAAATGCTCACCCCTAACCACATTACCAGCTTGGATGACTTTTGGAGGAGGAACAAGAACGTCACCCTCCAACGACACTGGCAGAAGAGTAGGAATGTAAGAGCCAGCATTTTGAGGCCTGGATTTGAAAAGGGAGTTCCATTTCGTAAGTGGTGAAGATGAGGCAGAGTGCAAGGATGGTGGAGGAGGAGGGACTGGATGTTCAGTTGGCATGGGTGGCGGAGGATCCAGAGTAGGTGAAAGCGGTATGAGGGTCACAGACGATAGTATAGGTACAGGGATAGGTAAGGGGGGGAGGTAAGGCAGAAGAAAAGTTGATTGGACTAGGTTCGGCTGCAATGAAAAGTTTTGTTTTTATTAGTTTACTTTTGCTAATGATATTACTAGAATTTCCTAACCTTAATTAGCAAAAGTAAACTTGATTAACTATTTGTTAATTACTTCTTATATGTTATAATGTTTATAAGAATATGTACATAAAGGTGCAACGATGTTGTGACAACTTTAAATTGACAAAACATTGAATTTTGACAAAATGTTTTACGGTCATATTTTGACGTTTTAGTTAAACTATTTATGTAAATCAAACTTGAAAATAAATTTCTTATGATCTTTAATTAATTAAAACAAGTGTATTTGACTTATAAAATAATATAAAACAATATCAAAATTCATTTGCAAATATAAAACATTGATTTTGTCAATGCGCGATGAAATTTATTAATCACTATAACATAAGTGTGTGTGTATATATATAATTATAAAATTTTTATCAACCTATTATTATCTTTATATAATTATTTTAAAAGCAGTTATTTATCTTTTAAAACAATTTTTTTTGGACTATATATCCAACTTTATCGAAAACCGGCCTTTGTCAATTTTGTCAATGTTATGGTGAAAGTCTAAAATCTTTATTTAATTCTAAAAATAAGTTCACCATTTTTATTTATCACATGAAATATGATTATTTAAGTTTGAATATTTCATTTTCAAAGTGGTAAAATTATGGGTCGTTACATTGAATTTTGACAGAGTTTCGATGGAAATTGATTTAGAAATCAAGAGAGTGGAAAGAGGAGAGACGAATAAGAAAGTGGTTAATAAAAATTCGTTTGAAATTCTAGTATATATAGGCAAACAACGGTCATGTCCATTCACGAAGAGGTACAATGAAAAGACACTTCCATTCAAATTTGAATTTTGAATTTTACGGCCACTATGTCGACATACAAGGATATGATATGTCGACATATCCCTTTTGTTTTCAAAAACACTTTAAAAATATTGTTTTGAAAATATGTTGCTTTGTAAAATAATTTGATACTTTATAGAATCACTTAAATATAGTTTATACACATTTTAATCAAAATATAACTAAATAAAACTTTATAAAATAATTTTAAAAGGTTTAATAAGAATATTCAATAATATATCATCAATATAATTTAGCTATTAAAATATAAATTCAATATATATAGAAACTTAAAAACACAAAAATGATATCTTTATAAGTATGAGATTGAAAATCATTTTGGGTAAATATTTTGAAAAGATTATTTAAAAAACAGAATATTTGAAAAAACAATTTAAAACAAAATTAGAGAATCTGAGAGAGATCAGGAAAGAGCTATCAAGGTTTTAACATGTAGGATCGATTTCACCCTAGAGGGGGAGGGTGAATAGTGTGATACTAATAATTATAAAAATTAATGCAGAAATATATAAAATAATTGCAGCACAGATAATAGCAGAATAATAAAAGCAGTAATAGAACAACACGGATTTACCCAGCTTCGGCAAAACCCAGCGTGCGTGTTGCCCCAAGATTTCTACTAGAAATTAAGTAGTCAGACGCTTGCACACGTAAACTTGTGACACCCGCTATCGACTAACCTAACTCTACGCTCAAAACCCTGCCACAACTCAGCCACTGAGTTGCGAATTCTCGAACTACACCACCGTGGTTCGTCCCCCACTCACACGACTAGAATTTCATAAAAGTTTAAAAGTAAATTACAAAATAAAAACAACTCAAAAAAAATAAACCCTAATTTAAAAATAAAGCCCAACTGTATTTAAAAAGCCGGCCCAATGAAAATAGTGATAAAAATATGTCCCCTTTTCTTTTTATATTATCGGTCGCTTTCTCTTTCGTTCAGTCCTTCGTTCCTCTTTCAACAATTTAAGGCTTCTGGAAGTTTGAAACTGCCGATTCCAGTTGATCGATTGAATAGATATTTTCGTTTTGATTACTTTGTCGATCAATCGTCTTGCTTTGACTTCACTCGGCTGCTTCAATTTGGCGAGTTCGAATTGAATAATTTTGCTTTATGATTTCCTTTATTACTCTCATTGTTATGCTTGAACTCGATTGCTCTAATTGTTGATGATGTTAATGGTATTTATAGGGAATAAAACCCTAAATTATCGCTCGAATATATCATTTGAATTCGTCTGATAATTTAGCTTGGCCATTCGATTTTACTTGAATACGTGTGATTTATTTAGACTGGTTCAGTTCGAATATTTCTTTGCTTGATTATCACGGCTTGCGTTTGCTTTGGATTTGGTTCCATTCTTTTCTTTGTTGACATCTCTGATTTTGGCACTTTGAATTTTTGAGATAATTGACCTGGTTAATTTCTTTTATGACTTGTTCATTTGTGTTTTACCTACTAGTTACCTTCCTTGACTGGTTCATGACACACGGCTTGATTTGTGTTCTTTCATCTCTGCTGGCAGTTTTGACTTGAGATATTGACATTTAAATCTTTATGAATTGCTTTGGTCAGTTCCTATGGCTTCGTGTGAATTGCTTCTCTTTACTGCTGGCAATTGTTATTCGAACTGCACTTGAGTCATGTTGTCACCACTGCCTATTACACACGGGTTCACTCGGTTCATATTGTCAGTTGTTTGTTGCTTCATTAAATCACTTGTGGTTTCTATATTTTATTGTGGTTGAAGTTGTTGTTGGTCTCATGATCAAATTGTTTTCATGCCTGAATGTAGTTTGTTTACACTCGTGTCTTGTCTGGTGATTCTCTGGCATCATCCATTGAAACTGTTTGCTCATACTTTGTTGCACATGTATATACATGTTGCTTCACTGTTCTTTGCACCAGTACTGTTCCACTTTGTTGCATTTCATCATGTGCTTTGTTGTAGCTTGATTGTTTGCAATATTGAGCTGGTCTGATTTTCACATATGCATATGTATATACAGTGTTACCACTGTTGTCTTGATACATGCCATTTCTTTAGAGCTTGTTGTCCTTGTTTGGTTGCCATTCACTTGTTTACATGTGCACTGACCTGGTGTGGTGCACTTGTGTCATCACTTCTTATACCATCCATGCTTATAATTATTGTTCACTTATGCTTGTTGCTTTTCTCCTGATCTCTGTTGCAATGTTGTACTGACCTGGTGCCATTGATATTTGAGTTCATTGATGGCATGTTGAGTGTTGTTGCCTTTGGTCATTGTATTCAAGTTGCCAGGTCTGGTTATGTTCATTTGTGTTCTGGTCTTCATGTATATGATGAACTGAAATGCTATGCACTGCATATATATATATACATGTTTGTATACATATGTATGTATATATTTATGGTGATGTTGATGTTGATGTATATGCAAGCTCCATTCATTTTGTATTATTCACTTCCCTGGTCTTGTTCATTTGATGGTCTGACCATTTTGATGTTGCGCATTTCCTTGAGTCTGGTTGCTTCGAGTACAGTTCATTGTTGATTTGGGTCTGGTTCTGTTTAATACTTCATGTATGATGTCATGTGAACCATTGACTATTGAGGCTGTGCTGCTGGATTTCTTTGATTGAGCATTTTCACTTGTACTTGACAATTTTGTGATGTTTTTGTATTGCACCTGAGTTGAATCCAGCCTAGGCTTGGGTTTGACCTTGTGCTCACATGTCCCTGTAGTTTTATCAAGTGTTTATCAGTGTGCATGGCCTTATGGCATGTATAGTGATACACTATGCATGTCACAGTTTGTCCGTGTTTGATGAATTCAAAAACGAAAATGATGACAAACAACCCAAATAACTGAGGCAAATAATATTTTCAAAACACATTTTATTTTACACTGCAAAAATATTTCTTTTTCAATTTTACCGCGTCAGTGTTTATTTTGCAGATAATTCAGATGCTAGATACAGATTGGAATATAGTTGAAGAACAAATATGAGTGAACGAGTGATATGTAGTGAGGTGCAAATGTAAGTGACAATTGTGATGTAATTGAAATTGTATTGTAATTGAAATTTTGTATATATAGTGAGAGCTCAAATTTTGTACTATTCAAAATTGTAATAAAATATTTGTTTGAATAAAATATTTGTTTGAATTTAAATTCTATGTTATTTATTTTATTCAACAACTATTTATTTAATTATGTGAAAAATAAAATAGTACAATAACAAATACATTTAAATGAATATATATATATGTTTATTATCATCAAACAAAAATCATATACTTACATATTCAACAATCTCCCCCCTTTTGATGATAACAAAAATATATTTAAGATTTTGAATTTATTAAATGTATTTGATCATTCTATTTGAATGCTCCCCCTACACCAAAGCTCCCCTTCATATATGCATGAAAATAAATAAATAAAAATATGCAAATAAACCTCTAGATCGAAATATGCAAATAAAAAATATGACTTGATTTATTTGCCAAAATCTTAACTTTTCTCTCCCCCTTTTGTTATCAGCAAAAGAGTAATAGTGTTATAAAAATAGAGATGAAATGATAGATATTAATACAACATTAATACCCAATCAAGTATAAATATTAAATTTCAATAAAAACTCAAACAAAAATCATAAATACTCTTTTAGATGCATATTCCACTTTAGAATGATAGGGGTGATGTCGGTATATAAAACCATATAGTTGTGTCTATTTGTGGTATATTTATATCAAGAATTTGAATACTTACTAACCATGCATAACCGTTAGGACTTTTAAATGAGATTAGTAGTATTCCCAATTTTTAAAAAACAAAAACAAATTTCAAGTATCCTCTAACCGCGCATAACCGTGAGGACTTTTAAATGGGATTAGAATCAACTTGTCTATTAATAATCAATTTTGATATGCGTTCCATACATGCATAACCGTGAGAACTTTTAAATGAGCATGAAAGCACATACACAAATATTCCAAGTAATTCGCCCATGCATAACCGTGAGGACTTTTAAATGAGAATGAATACTTTGGATTTTTTTTATTAAAAAAAATAAAAACGAATAATTTCCTATTAAAAATACCACATTTTGACATACTATATTGGATTTTGATGAGTGATGGTCTTTAGAAATAAGATAGAAATAGAGATGGTCATGGAATTTTTACCAACAAAAGTTATTATAAATCTTGTTTAAATTTTTAAAAAAACTTACTAAATATACTGTCTCAAGACATAATATATGATTAATATCAACACTCACTTTTTTCAATCACTATTTATCTTTTCGATAATCATCAGGGAGTCAGATTAGTTAATGTTGTCATTTAAGATCAAATCCAAAAATAATTATAAAATCAAATTTTCTAAAATGACTAATCTGAAACAAGGTCAACAAAAACTATTTTCTGAAAGGGGTTTCATAAGAAAAATGTCTGCTAATTGAAAATCATTTAAAAAATATGCAGATATGTTCTTTGAAAATGTGATGCAACTAATGAATGTCTCTACATAAAACACATTCCACTAGTAATTTTTCTATCAACTAGATTACAAGTGTAATCTGCATCCGAATTTCCCTTTGACTCAAGATTATCATTAGTTGGATGTCATAGACCAGACCGTGAAGTTGCAACAAATACCTTAAAATATTTTTACAGCTTTTAAATGAAATTCTTTTGGATTTGAATTGAAACCGTGCAAATGAACAAATAGTGAACATAATGACTGGTCTAGAATCAGTAAATTAAATAAATATATCCACAAAACAACATCTCTTATCACCTAACTTTGCAATATAGTTAGTCCAAGCACATCTATATGAAATAGTTCAAGGATGAAAAGATGATTGGTCAACATTTTTGCACAAATCAAAAATCAACATTTATTTCATTATCACATAACTGGTTGAATTAAATTAGATTATGGTGCAGATTTTCACATTTAATATATCGTTCAAGATAAATGTACCATTACCTATTTTACCTTTACTGATAATTTTTTGTTGTTGCCCATTGTGACTCTGCCACCATTGTACTAGGCTAAGGAACCTTGATTTGTTGCCCATCGTAAGCTTGGAACAGCCAGAATCCAAGTAACACTACCGATGTTCCTTAGCCTGTCACCATACCTACACGAGGAAAGATTTTTATGACCTATTTGTTTTTATAGGTCCATGATTGTTAGTGGCTAAAGATTTTGAAAAATATTTTTGTGTAGACCCAAAACAATCTATATTATTTCCTTTCGGCACCCAGATTTGTTTGACTTTAAGGGATTCTATATTCATGCCTTTTGGAACCCAAATTGGTATGGTTTTCACGTGTTTGGGCCTATACCAGCAATTGTTTTGACTTTGTCTAGTTTTTCCACAAATCGTGCACTTGGAATTGACTTTACTAATTTCGCTTCTAGCACGTTCAGATTGAGTATATCCAAGTCCTTGTCTAGTAGGATTAACAGTTCGTTTCCCTAATAACATATTTAGTGATCTTTCTCCTTTGGAAAATTTTCCTAAAGTTGTAGACAATTGTTGGACTTGTGTTTTGAGAGATTCATTTTCATTCAATAACAAGGTGCACTTTTTAATAGAATTTTCTCTCCTAGTGTTTTCACTTTCTTTTAAAATCAGCATTTTCAAGTGATTTTATTTTAATTTCTGATTTTTTAATTTCTTCTTTAAGTGATGGACACTTATCATGCTTAGGGCTCTTGATTTGATAGTTTTAAACCAATTGATCAAGCTGTTTATTTAATTCTATCAAACTATCTCTTTATGATTCAATTTTAACATACTTTTCCCTAAGTCGTTCAAAACAGCCATTTACTTCATGAAAATATATAAGTAATTCTGAATGAGTAAGTTTTGATACCTCGCTTGGCTCGTCATCTATCACTGTCAGTTATATCACCTCGAAGACACTGATCTTCTTTTTCACTCTCACTGCCGGTGCTTTTATCATCTTCATCAGTTTCATCCCAAGTGGCTACAAAAATTCTCCTTTTTGGTTTCTTTCCTTGGCTGAATCGATTCTGAGGACAATTGGGCTCGATATGACCGGGTTTATTGCACTTGTGACAAATGATCTCCTGCTCTTCTGAGTTGTCTAGTACTTTGACTATTCTGCTTTTCAATTGTTGGTTTAGAGCTGGATTTCTGTACTCGTGGTTCCACTTTTTGAATCTCTTTATTAGTAGCGCCAGCTCAGCTGCTCCATCATCATCATCACTTTCCGTTGTTCCTTTAAGAGCTATTGATTTCTTTCAAGTATCACCTCATTCTCGTTCTTCCATGAATTTCATTTCTAGCTCATAAGTGGTGAGATTTCCGATGAGTTCTTCAACTTTGATTTGTTTCAAATCCTTTGATTCTTGAATGGCAGTAACTTTTGCTTTAAAATTTCGTGGAAGGACTCTGTGGATTTTTCGGACTATTTCCAATTCTATGTATTATTTTCTAAGAGCTTTTGATTTGTATACGAGATTGGAAAGTCGTCCATACATCTCTTTGACATTTTTATCCTTGGTCATTGTGAAGTTATCGTATTGCTACTAAGCATGGCAAGGCGAGATTCTTTGACTTGAGATGTTCCTTCGTGAGTCACTTCAAGTGTATGCCAAATTTCCTGCACAGTTAGACAATGTGAGACAGGATTAAATTCAATTTGATCCAATGAACAAATAATAGAATTCATAGCTTTAGCATTAGCATTCTGCCGTTTATTTTCAAGATCTGTCCATTGATCCATCTGCTTTTCAATTTCTTGATTATCTACCACTATAGTTGGTGTCATATATCCTGTCTCAACAATATTCCAAGCATAAATGGTTTTCAGAAAAAATTTCATTCTATTTTTCCAGTAAGCATATTCACCATTGAACATAGGTGGTCTAACATTGGACTGTCCTTCAGCAAAAGCATTATTAAAAGAAGCCATTTAAAAAATCAAAATTTTAAAATAAAAATCAAATTTTTAAAACAAAAATTGGTTTTTGTTCCTAGCTCCGATACCACTTGTAGGATCGATTTCACCCTAGAGTGGGGTGAATAGGGTGATACTAATAATTATAAAAATTAATGCGGAAATATATAAAATAATTGCAGCACAGATAATAGCAGAATAATAAAAGCAGAAATAGAACAACATAGATTTACCCAGATTCGGCAAAACCCCGCCTACGTGCTGCCCCCAAGGTTTCTACTAGAAATTAAGTAGTCAAACGTTTACACACGTAAACTTGCGACACCCGCTATCGACTAACCTAACTCTACACTCAAAACCTTGCCACAACTCAGCCACTGAGTTGTGAATTCTCGAACTACACCACCATAGTTCGTCCCCTACTCACACGACTAGAATTTCATAAAAGTTTAAAAGTTAATTACAAAATAAAAACAACTCAAAAACAAGAAACCCTAATTTACAAATAAAGCCCAATAGTATTTAAAAAGCCGGCCTAACGAAAATAGTGATAAAAATATGTCCCCTTTTCTTTTTATATTAACGGTTGCTTTCTCTTTCGTTCATTCCTTCGTTCCTCTTTCAACAATTTAGGGCTTCTGGAAATTTTAAACTGCCAATTCCAGTTGATCGATTGAATAGATATTTTCACGTTGATTGCTTTGTCGATCGATCATCTTGCTTTGACTTCACTCGGCTGCTTCAATTTGGCGAGTTCGAATTGAATAATTCTGGTATGTGATTTCCGTTATTACTCTCATTGTTATGCTTGAATTCGATTGCTCTAATTATCGATGATGTTAATGGTATTTATAGGGAATAAAACCCTAAATTATAGTTCAAATATATCATTTGAATTCGTCTGATAATTTAGCTTGGCCGTTCGATTTTACTTGAATACGCGTGATTTGTTTAGACTGGTTCAGTTCGAATATTTCTTTGCTTGATTATCACGACTTGCGTTTGCTTTGGATTTGGTTCCGTTCTTTTCTCTGTTGACATCTCTGATTTCGGCACTTTGAATTTTTGAGATAATTGACTTGGTTAATTTCTTTTATGACTTGTTCATTTGTGTTTTACCTGCTAGTTACCTTCCTTGACTGGTTCATGACCCACGGCTTGATTTGTGTTCTTTCATCTATGTTGGCAGTTTTGACTTGAGATATTGACATTCGAATTTTTATGAATTGCTTTGGTCAGTTCCTATGGCTTCGTGTGAATTGCTTCTCTTTACTGCTGGCAATTGCTATTCGAACTGCACTTGAGTCATGTTGTCACCACTGCTTGTTGGTTTCACTCAGTTCATATTGTCAGTTGTTTGTTGCTTCATTAATTCACTTGTGGTTTGTATATTTTATTCTGGTTGAAGTTGTTGTTGGTCTCATGATCAAATTGTTTTCATGCCTGAATGTAGTTTGTGTACACTTGTGTCTTGTCTGGTGATTCTCTGGCATCATCCTTTGAAACTGTTTGCTCATACTTTGTTGCACATGTATATACATGTTGCTTCACTTTTCTTTGCACCAGTACTGTTCACTTTGTTCCATTGCATCATGTGCTTTGTTGTAGCTTGATTGTTTGCAATATTGAGCTGGTCTGATTTTCACATATGCATATGTATATACAGTGTTACCACTGTTGTCTTGATACATGCCATTTCTTTGAGTTTGGAGCTTGTTGACCTTGTTTGGTTGACATTCACTTGTTTTCATGTGCACTGACCTGGTGTGGTGCACTTGTGTCATCACTTCTTATACCATCCATGCTTATAATTATTGTTCACTTATGCTTGTTGCTTTTCTCCTGACCTCTGTTGCAATGTTGTACTGACCTGGTGCCATTGATATTTGAGTTCATTGATGGCCTGTTGAGTGTTGTTGCCTTTGGTCATTGTATTCAAGTTGCCAGGTCTGGTTATGTTCATTTGTGTTCTGGTCTTCATGTATATGATGAACTGAAATGCTATGCACTACATATATATATATATATATATGTATACATGTGTGTATACGTATGTGTGTGTGTGTATATATATTTATGTTGATGTATATGCATGCTCCATTCATTTTGTATTATTCACTGCCCTGGTCTTGTTCATTTGATGGTCTGACCATTTTGCTGTTGCACATTTCCTTGAGTCTGGTTGCTTCGAGTACAGTTCATTGTTGATTTGGGTCTGGTTCTGGTTAATACTTCATGGATGCTGTCATGTGAACCATTGACTGTTGAGGCTGTGTTGCTTGATTGCTTTGATCATGCCTTTTCACTTGTACTTGACAATTTTGTGATGTTTTTGTATTGCACCTGAGTTGAATCCAGCCTCGGCTCGGGTTTGAACTTGTGCTCACCTGTCCCTGCAGTTTTATCAAGTGTATATCGGTGTGCACGGCCTTGTGGCATGTACGGTGATCACTGTGCATGTCACGGGTTGTTCATGTTTGATGAATTCAAAAACGAAAATGATGACGAACAACCCAAATAACTGAGGCAAATAATATTTTCAAAACACATTTTATTTTACACTGCAAAAATATTTCTTTTTCAATTTTACCGCGTCAGTGTTTATTTTGCAGATAATTCAGATGCTGGATACAAATTGGAATATAGTTGAAGAACAAATATGAGTGAATGTGTGATATGTAGTGAGGTGCAAATGTAAGTGACAATTGTGATATAATCGAAATTCTATTGTAATTGAAATTTTGTATATATAGTGAGAGCTCAAATTTTGTACTATTCAAAATTGTAATAAAATATTTGTTTGAATTTAAATTCCATGTTATTTATTTTATTGAACAACTATTTATTTAATTATGTAAAAAATAAAATAGTACAATAACAAATACATTTAAATGAATATATATATATATGTTTATTATCATCAAACAAAAATCATATACTTGCATATTCAACATAACATAAATTCTATGACTCTATAACTTATTTGGAATATCTTGAAATCTTGACTCATGAGTCTTCAATTATCATCATCTTGAATCTACTCTTGATACTGTATAGTCTTCATAATTAACACCTATCTAATATCATGCACTAGATATTATATATATCTTGATAAAACATTAGTATCTATATTTTATATAATGTCCACGGTTGTTATCATCAAAACCAAAACCTAAGGCACTAACAACCTCCCACTTTTTGCTAATGACAACTATGTATATAAAATATAATATAACTCCCCCTGGGTTACAAAACTCTCCCTTAATCTATACCAAGATTTTATATATTTCTCCCCTTTTATCATCAACAAAAATAACCACCTAAAACTATAACTCTAACACTAACTCTTACTCTAATTATAACTCTAACTCCCCCTAAATAAAATACTAATAAACTAGAGAGTTAAATTCAATAAATAAGATTTAAATGCTATGCTAATGAATCATAAACGATACACTGAATTTGATATTATAAAGATGTAATATGTGATATATAATGAGAAATTATGACATATAAATGATGATTAATATATGATATAAATGGTGTTTAATATGTGATATAAATGATAATTAATATAAGATATAAGTGATATATTATAGCATGTATTATATAATGATAATGAAGATAATATAAACTTTATTAGGATGCTAAGTAATATGGATTTAACTATAAATATGAATGATGATTCATAATAGATATTAAAGGCGTTAACTAAGACAAACCAAATATAACTTAAACTATTTATTTAATTACTATCAAATATGAATGTGGGATTATCATTATAAAATAATAGTGGGAATAAACTCCTAAGTAAGATGATAAATACATCAAAATCAATACCTAATTTATTAAAAATAATATAAACTAGATGATGTGTGCGCGTGTGTGTATAATAAAAATTCAATTATAAGAGTATGGAAGATGATTTGATATAAATTTATTATTGTATAAACCTAAGCATCCAAATTTTACAAAGAAAGATTTGTTATATAAGTTTATATATTTACATAACAAAACATATTAATTATGAAATTTAATCGTAGCCTAACCACAATGTTTGATAAGTGTAACTATGTATATGATCAAATATGATTTTATAAACTTATTAAACTTTTATTCGGTTTCTTTAAAATAATTCATCTTAACTTAAATGTTAAAAATCCAAACTTCCATTACTATGTTTATAAAATACTTTCCTAATTAAAACCTATATATATTAAATTACTTTTTTTAAATACTTATATAAATACTTAAATTACTTAAATGTATATATTAAATTACTAAAAATGTATTTAAACATGAAATAAATTTTAAAACATTCTAATATAAGTTAGAAAATAACTCTAAAAAGAATAGTGGAAAATTATTAATTTAAATATCATTTTTACACAATTTAAAGTTTCAAACAGAAAAGGCAACATTTCAAAATGTTGTAAAAGTTTTCTGTTGCAAAATGTATTAAAACGTTATAAACCAGGAACAACAGCATTTATCAAGTGCTGCAGAACGTCGCTAAAACACCTTCCAATGTTCAAAGCACAGAAATACTATCTAAACAATTCGCAGTAGGCAAAAATTGTTACGAAAGCAGAGACAACATATCAAAAATGCTATCTAAAGTTCTGGGCCTGTTTTTAACATGATTTTGCACCAACTTTGCGACTATTTTTTGATACTTAAACGATTAATTTTTGATCCCATTTTTCTACAGTAGTTATTAAACTTAGAGTACTTAAAAATCATGTAGAAAAATAATGAAAAACATAATAAAAAAACGAGATACTTTACTAAATCTTTTATTTTTAAACACAAGTAGAGCTCTAAAATTCATTCATAATACTATTATATGTAATATAATGTGACACAATGCATTTTGTCACATTCATTGTTTTAAATTATAAGTGTATTAATGAATTACATGCGTAAATACACTTGGCATCATGCATGTATACAATGATTATCCTATATGATAAGTGTAATGACACATGTCATTTTGCATGTGTGTTACTATTTATTTATATGACAAGTGTCATATGATGTGGCACATTCTTACTGATAGAAGGGATCTATAAATGGAGCTTTATTCACAAGTTCTAAATTCATTCAATTAATTTTGTGAAGCCATAAAGTTAATATCTCATCACAAAGTTAGTAAGAAATAAGAGTGAAAGAAGAAAAATCAACATTTAGAAAAGTTGAAATCATGGATAAAGGTATTCTTTTCTATTCAGTATATTCATGATAAATGATTGGTGAGATATCATTAGAAAGAAAACACTTTATTAAAGTCATTAGGGAAAAAATATAACCAATCATAAAGAGGCATGGCCATTTTTTAAAATTTTTAAAAATTAAAAGCACAACTTGGCAGTTGAAATGTCAATCGAATTTTATTAAAACAAAAAAATATGTTTCATTAATTTAAATTATTCAGAATTTTTTTGTTTATTCATTTATTTATTTTATGTGGTTATATATACTAATAGTAATCTGAAATATATTTTTATTATGGAAAAATTATTAAATTTAAAGATCATAAAAATTCAAATTTTGGCTCTAAAAAAAATATAGCAGTTGTAACTTACTAAGTGTCTATTCATAAACAAGTTATAATTCGAATTTTGGCTTCAAAATTTTAATAGAACTGGGTATATCAATCTTATATTTATGTAAGAAATTTCATTATTAATTTATAATATATAAGATTTAAAACATACTATTATATTCAATATTTTCTTCCCTATTATCAAAGTATATAGTTAATTTTGTAAAAGTTTTACAAAATCTAAAAATTAGTACTTTTCTTTGAAATCATTTTCTAAACTTTTAATACATTATATTATAATAAAAATATATTTTTTTATTAGATAAATAATTTGGCATATTCTCTAGATAAAATTATTAGGCATTTCAAAAATTAAAGTGTCTTTTCAATTTGAAAACTATCCGTTAATTTCTTTTAGATGGAAAATTTGTTTTCTACTTATTTAAACCGTTTTGGTAATTTGGAACATAGAAGAAAAATGTCTTTCTACTTGAAGTAATATATACAAGTTTTGTTTCCAAATACCTTTAAAGATAAGTTTTGACTCATTATCTTCAATGCGACATTTATCTTTTATGAATTTAATTTTGAAACCCTTATCACACAATTGACTAATACTCAACAGATTATGCTTTAAATTCCTAACTAACAAAATAATAGAAAAAGTATGAATTTTAGAATTACCGAGATTGCCGATGCCAATCGCATATCCTTTAGAGTTGTCTCTAAAATTTACTGATCCACCATCTTTGTAAACTATATCTTTCAAAATCTCTGGATTTCCAGTCATGTGTTTTGAGCATCCACTATCCAATATCCATTTGTCCTTTTTGATTTGTAGAGTTTGATCATCAAGTGTCTGTTCATCAAAAGCCATGTAACACATCTATTCTTGCAATTCATACCATGTCAAAAGATCACATGATTTTTTATAATGAATAGATGCAAATTTAAGAAACAACATTATGATGATTTTGTGAATTATCTTTTCGAAAATAGTGTTAAAAATATTATCAAAAATTACCATTGAAACTTTTTCAAAAATCAGATTATGAATACTTTGAAAACCAATGCTTCGATACCAAATGTGAATCAGCGAAAAAGGATCATAAGGCTGGAGGTGAATAGTGTTTAATGGACTATATGAATATTTTTCAAATTCTTTAAGATTCTACTTGGAATGATGTAATTAACAATCATGGAAACAATCACAGAATCAAAGTGCAGATAAAAATAAATGCAAATACAATATCGATTTCAAGGCTATAAGACACCCTCTAGAATCCCGACCTCTGGGTAGAGTCACTTGATTTTTGAGCTACAAGCACACCTATTAGATTTACGGGCTACTAAACATACTCAATTGACTTTACAAACTACAATCACACCTACTTGGATTTTAGGGATACCAAGCATACCACGGGGTATAAGATTATGATTTGATAGAGTTTACAGACTAAGATCTTCGATCTTGTTGATCCTACAACTCTTGAATAACACTTTGATCTTGAGAGAGATGAGAGAAATCGGAGAGTATATGAAAGAGAATCAAACTAGTAATGATTGAATTTGATTCTGGTTGAATTTCGGTAGAGTTTCGATAGAAATTGATATAGAAATCAAGAGAGTGAAAAGAGAGAGAAGAATAAGAAAGTAGTCAATAAAAATTCGTTTGGAAGTGTAGTGTATATATAGGGAAACAACGGATGTCCGTTCGTGAAGAGATATAACGATAAGACACTTCCATTCAAACTTGAATTTTGAATTTTACGGCCACTATGTCGACATATCCCTTTGTATTTTGAAAAACACTTTAAAAATATTATTCAAAATCTGTTGCTTTATAAAATAATTTGATACTTTGTAGAACCATTTAAATATAGTTTATACACATTTTAATCAAAATATAACTTAATAAAACTTTATAAAATAATTTTAAAAGATTTAATAAGAATATTCAATAATATTCAATAATAAATCAATATAAAATTATAACTTAATAAAATATAAACAAAAATTCAATATATATATAAATAAACTTAAAAAAACTGAAATGATATCTTTATAAGTAAGAGATTGAAAATCACTTTGGGAAATATTTTGAAAAGATTATTTTAAAAACATAATATTTGAAAAAACAATTTAAAAACAAAATTTGAGAAGGCGAGAGAGATTAGGAAAGTGCTATCATGGTTTTAACATAAATTCTGTGACTGGAATATCTTGAAATATTGAACTCTTCGATACTCATGAGTCTTCAGTTATCATCATCTCGAATCTTCTCTTTATACTGTACAGTCTTCTTAATCAACACCTGTCTAATATCCTGCACCATATACTATATATCTTGGTAAAACATTAGTATCCATATTTTATATAGTGTCTATAGTTGTTATCATCAAAACCAAAACCTAAGGTACTAACACGGACTTTGGGCCATTTGTGTTTTCCGTATGGTATATTTTATCTAGAGATATACGATGCTCAGAAAGGTATCTTCTAATCCTTATCATAGGAGATCGGTCTCATTAAGGAAGTCTTTGTGGAAAATCCATCTAAATGAACGCACCTTAGCAGTTTTAAATGTATTCTAATATACTGTAATATGAGATGCAAGCATTTCAGCTATGTTATATATTTATTTTAAACCTTAAACATTATTATAATATCGCTAGATTTACTTATGAAATGATTTGGTTATCGTAAGGTATAAACCCATTCGTGTTTATTTGCGGCGCGGTCTTATGAGATAACTTTATCTTTGAATGATTTTATAGGTACAAAAATATATATGATTTGAATTTCTTATAATGGTTTACCAGACTGATCCAGGTGTCATTTTCTTATAATGCTCAGGTCGGCCCCATGTATATTTCCAAATTTCGTTGATGCTCATTGGAGCACTTGGTGAGGAGCTAGATGATTATCTACTGTAATATTTATTTTCCACTGCATTGCTTTGTTTATTTTTGCCAGCAATTATGAGGACGGACAGTTATAACTATCCAGGCTGATGATATGTTAGTTTGCTCTGATTATTGTATACATACAGTTTTCTTTTGTTAAGATCATTTAGATATTATATATTATCATTTCGCATGTGAGATTCTGATGTTTTTGTTCTCTTCTTCTTGCTCTTTTTCTTTTCTTATTTTTTTCTCTTACCCTAACGTTCTGTCTTTCTGGCACTTCGGTGCTCGGCACGTGAATACCGTAGATGTATTAGGGTCAACATTTGGGGTTTGAAAAGGCAATCTTTATTGTGGTACCAAAGCTGAAGGTTAAGCGAGAACCTTGGCTTTAGTTGGGTATAACTCATTAAGAGATAAGGTAATAGAATGCCTTATTATGAGTCGAGTGTATTATGCATATGAGAGCATATTTGTTAGTTCGAGTGGCTCGAAAGTGACTAAAAATGGGCAGAAGTTGTGTTCGGATGGTAGATACTTCTCTTGAGTATTACCTTTCTTGGTAAAGGGATATATATGATACTTCTTAGTAGGACCCAATTCTTTGTATCATTTTGTTGTTACTCGATCTATATGAATATCTTCCATGGATTTTAAAGAAAATATTTTGGAAATTGGTTTTAGAAAATGATTTTGGTTTAATCTCGAAAAGTATGATCAGATATCCAAAAGATATATGTATATATTATTATTTCAAATGATTTAAAATAAAACCAGTGTTTAATTTTTAAGTTTTCTATTATGTTATATTATGGATGCATGTATCATTTGCATTACGGTAGTTTGGTTGTGCATCTTATTATGAAATGTTGTTTGTTAATTTTCGATTATTGAAATAAAATGGAATTTTCGGCGATTGTGGATAGTTGGGAACTTCCAAATTGATTTGGAGATTAAAGCTAAGTATTTTTGTAAAATTTAAAAGTTGAATTTCTGTGACTCTTAATTTGAAAAGATAGTAAGTTAAAACAAGTTTAAAATTTGTTAAGTATCATGGTTAAATAGAACATTCGATGTTATTGTGCCAACTAATAAACGTCTTTACATTATGGTTGTTTAAGAAAAGTAGACTCTAGTATTGAGTTTGGATACTAGAATCCTACCCTACCTTGCTACTTGCCTAGCCCGATGGATAAAGTAGTCTAGAAGGTTGACTTGATTATAACATCCAAATTTATTTTTGGACCTTCGTCGAAACTTTATGAAGTGAAAATGTAAAAGAATGTTTTGTATATACTCTTAGGATGTAGTAGAGTATTATACGAGTATGAATTAAGTCTTGAAATATTTTAAAATGAAATAGTGTTTCAGTAAATGTTTATAAATAAAGTTAAGTTGTTATGAAAATGTTTATAAAACTTAGTTAACATTTTATGAAATGTTTTAAAAAATAATTTGAGTAGTAAAAGAGAATACTATTTTGGTAAGTGAATATGAATTTATGATAATGAAACATTTTACAAATAAAGAGTGGCTTTTTGAAATGATTATGAAATTGAGTAATGTTTTATAAGTACAGATAAGTTTTAATGAAATGTTTATAAACTTAAGAAATGTCTTATGAAATAATCCATAAATGATTCTAATATTATATAAGAAATGAACTGGTGTAAATAAATGAGATTGGAAAGAAATTGGTGCAGTTAAGAAACCAATTGAATTAAATATGTAAGTTATACATAGATCATTTTACTCGCATAACAGTTCTCGATCTAGGATTCGAGTGCATGATTTCAAGCTAATGTACACCGGTCCGAGTTAGGATTTTTCACTAGATTTTTAACAGCAAACACTTGATACAGATTTTTGATATGATTTTGAAGTTTTCTATCATAGTATATGGCAATGTAAGAAGAACGGAAGTATCTAATCAAGGAACCAGATCGGAGTCCGCACTAGAGAAGTCAAGTGAGATATACTAGTTTGGAAGTGGAATCTATGTGATCGAGACAGTTGTCAGATAGATACTGCATACAGATGATATATGTACATCGTACGGACTTTAGCATATTAGTATACTATGTTTGTTTGTCTATAGAGAGTTTGGGAAAGAAGACTCTTCGGATTGTTTAAGGTAGTGTGAATAATTGACCAAGTAATAACCTAAGGTGGATGAGCAGAAGGTACGCTTAGTAGTTTATTTATCATCCTTGTGCGATGAGGGTATTTTTAACCTGGAAAAACCATTAGCCTTGTTTGCTAATGACAGTAATTGTAACGTATCGGGTTTTGCCCGCTCGAAAATCAACATCCATACTTTACATCGTATTCGAATGCCGTAGATTCGACCGTTCAAATCCGAGTCGCCGGAGCTTATAACACAATTAAGTAAATAACACAGCGGAAGAAAAGAATAATACATTGATATATAATATCTGATACAACAGAGTGATACAATGAATATCAATATACATCAGAGATATGATACAAGAAATAGCAGCGGAAAAGAAAAGATAACAACAGCAGCGGAACAATATCAATAGAAATGATAACTCCAAAATGATCTTCAGACAAGAATGAATCCACAACTCCAAGATAAGCAACTCCGATGAATGAACTAGCTCCAGATAATCTACTAAACCTGAATATCTGAGAAAACCCAACTCTAGACTGCTCGTGTGGAAAATTATGAGCACCCAGAGTTTAGGAAAGGAACAATAAACTCCGGACCAGTCATGGGACTGGTGTGAGCAACAAAAACAGTTTATCTTTAAACAAACACAAAAGGTTTTAAACATTGAAATCCGCAATGCTTTTGGAAAATGAAACTACCATAAGACCTCCCACCACACACACAATGCAAACGCAGAATTGGAGGAGATTTCTTCTTATGATAGTCAAACATGCTTACTACGCAAATCATTGGATATTATTATTAGTGCATAGTGTAGAAAAACATTTCGAAAGTATAATATTAATCTTAGCCAACATACGACCAGTATCGTATGCCTACTATAGCTACTATGTTCAATAGCAGGTTACCGCCACATTCCATAGCAGGTAATACAACTAAAACCGTACAAGTTCCGTATTGTTTCTTTGGATTTCCAACAAATGGTCAGGCTAAGGAACTTCCTTCCGCCGCAAGGGATCGCCTCTGGCGGGACGTCCCGAGAGACAAACTGCTCTCTGCCAAACAAGGCCGGGTTACCCCTGTATAATAGGTAACTCACGAATATGCCACCCCCCGGTCCTTTGGGACCTTTATCCGAGGCGCCTCTAAACCAACATCACACATAATAAAGTGTATCCACATGAGTAAGTATCAGGGCTCCATACCATAATACCACCCCTTTCCAGAAGGAAATGACATACCCTAAAGGGCGCGACCCTCATAACCTTGCCGCAACATTCCTGTTTCGACCATTTCCGGGTTGTGAGGCCCTGACGAAGTCTCGTCCACAAAGCTACGCTTTTTCAAAAAGCCACGCTTTGGGTCAAACAAATGATCAACCTATGATCACAAAGATATAAGATCAAACAAATGATCATATCACAAATGATCAAACACTGATCATCACACAGCAGCACTCAGCATGCCACATTACCAAATTGGGAGTATATCGCTGATAACCTTCAACTACATAACCTCTGAGCTCGTACGTCTCAGAGAAGGGTGTTAAGCTAAGAGAATAAATTCTCCGCCACCAACAGATATGTATTTGAAAGAAATCGGCTTTATATCTCAAAGTGTAATGTCAGACATACAATCCATACAAGTCTGTTCCGGGTTCGAACAGAACCGAAGGCACTTCTCACGAAGCCCTTGCAAATCCGGATAATTTCCAATCACGTCCGGACTTCCCGTCACTAAGGGTGATAAAACCTCTATATCGGGGATCAGCCGATGCAGAGTAACTCGACGGTAATCCTTCCGTTTTCAAAAATATCCGGTCTTCAACACCGGTCTTCAAATGCCATCCATAACGACGTATCACATATTCGGAATGGGTTATACGACCCAAAGGTCCTCTCCCGGCTAAACCGAATAGTGAGCGTAATATTTAAAAACATATGGATATGGGATTTCAATTAAGTCACAGCTTAAAACCCAAAACTTCTCTTTTCAAATGGTTTAACAAATTACCATTTTCAAATCTTTAAACAAAAAGATTCAATTCACAAGTTAACCCCATTCACAAAGATTCATTTATGGATTTCAAAACAATTTCCATTTTACTTGGATTAACTCGTTAAATCTTTAAATCAAGATTTAACTTGTAGTTTTCAAAATAATTCCATTTCGAATGGTTAAACTCATTAACTTATAGCTTTCAAATCGTTTCCATAACTTGGAAATCATTTTCATTTAAATCTTAAAATTCCTTTTAACACAATTTGGAAGTTCACTTCTTATTTGAAAGCTTTAATCATTTGAAAACAAATAGTTTTCTTTTCAAAAAAATCCAATTTTATTTACACGAGCGAAACCCTTTGAATTTAAATTCAAATTCCCAAATCAATATTTTTAAAATGTTTTAACCCATATATAACTTATACAGCTTCTTCAATCCCTAGTTCCAAATCATAGAATTCAATTTCAAACTTGAATTCAAATTTAAATCAAATTATTTAAATTTTCAAAACTCGATTTAAGTTATTCAAAATAACTTTTATCTTTGAAATTCTATTTCAAAAGCTTTTCACTTTAAATCCAAATTTTCTAATTTCAAAATCAATTGAAATTAAAATTTTAATTTCAAAAACATTGAATTTAAATTATCTGTGACTTAACCGATTTCCTCGTGAAATCCATATTTGTGTGTGTAAAGTGTAGTCCAGGGGTTTCACACACAATAGTGCACATCATACAATCATCACAGATCAGGATACAGAATATAGTTGATAAGCGATATAAACTATAACGCCTATCATATAGATCACAGATATATATCACAGATAAGTAAATTACAGATCACAACATAAATCAGGATGTATCACAAAGCATCATATATCAGGGATATCAAACAATCAAATCAATAGAATCCAAACATTCATAAGTAAGGTTAGTTAACTGTCTGATTAATTTAAATCAGATTAATTTCTTATGAATTATTAATCCTGGTTGATTACAAATCATTTTGATTTATTATTCTTTAATCATTAATTAACCATTTATAATGAATTAATTAACCTTAAATCATTTATAAATTAACTTTTAATAATAATTTAATTAACCTTAATTCCCTTAATCGTTAATTAATAAATCTCAAAATTATTAATTAATAAACCTTTAATTTATCAGCTAATTAAATTAATTACCCTGGTAAATTTATCTTTAAGTAATCACATGAATTAATCCTTTTAATTGCATTAGGTCATTATCCTTTTAAATTAGTCGCTTTGATTTATTAACCAATTAACTTTAAATCTTTAAGTTAATTAAGGATTAAAACGCTTTACCTTCCTTAATTTCATCATCATATATTTCAAAATCACTTGTTTTTAACTTTACTTTTAAATTTTGAACTTTTCGCAAAACTTGAGTTCTTTGTTTAAATCTCGAAATACTTTCTTTCTTTTTCTTTTAAAAATTTTAAACCTGTTCAAAACAACCCAACCCGAGCCCAACAATACTTGCTTCGAGTCCCATCCTCAACTACTTCGAGTGAATACCCGAGTTGCTCGAGACAAATCTCGAGTCTTTTCCCTGCTTCATCCCAATTGCCCCAGACTTCCCAAAACATACTGATACGAACGCGACAGCGTGCACGTGCACAGATCGTCAACGACGATCCTACCTCCGGCAACACCACCTACAGGTCGCCGACCATCCCCACATGCCATTCCAGCACCCCAAAACCTTGATGAGACTCGCGAACGAAAAACGACAGTTCGAGCTCCAAACAACAACAACTCTCCGACCATCTCTCCCCTTTTGCCGATGACCTCGCCCACTGTCAACCACGCCATTTCAATAGAAACTTTGTCAAACTCCACAGCTTCGATTCCCATAGGTCCGGTGCGACTCGATTCCTCCACGCCAACAAACCACCTCTTCAAACTTCGACGAAAAAACTATGCCCTAAAACCCTATTTCGTCAAACCCAAACTTATCAGATCATCTAAAAAATGTCTTACTATTTTTCTAACGATCTATGACACATCATCCTTCTCTGATATCAAGCCCGAGGCTCGATTGTCCTTTGATCACCAGAAATCGATGTTTCTTTCAATTCTATTCAACTTCGATTTATTCACTTGTTACCAATCTTAAAGCACTGGTTTAACCTTTAAAAATCGTGATTCTTGATGGGGATTTAGATCACAGAAATGAATCAAAGGATTGTAATAATCGAAATTTTCATGTTCTTAAGCTTTACTGCTAATTTCTTCCTGTAAATCATTATTTTCCCAATATTTACTTAATACATTTTACCTAATATCATTTTTTTTTATTTAAATAACTTTACATGGTCATAGACAAATTTCCTTCAGAAACCATTGTTTGAAATAGTTTAGACATGAAGATTTGAACCTTTTTTTTTCTCTTGAATTGGTTATCCTGTCACTTAACCAGAGAAATGAATATACCCATGTACCTAACAATCTCTACCTATATATATATATATACACTTATACAACCTAACTCACCACACACCCAAATATCAATCACTGATATCAAAATATATATATATAAACAAACTAGAGGGAAGTTAGCTCACCCCTATATATATATGAACATTCAAGCATATTCAACAGCAAGGCAACACTTCAAACCATTTTCAATCTTTTATCACAAACATCAGAACAAAGCAAACATAGGGGTAAGTGAGTTGCTCACCTGAATATGGATGAAGCAGAGAAGCAGAGTTTTGAGGAGGTTAAAAACTGAATTGTTTTGAAAGCTTGTTTTACTGGAACCTTGAATCGCTTAGATTTCCATTGAAACTGAAATGCTTGAAAAACTGGAAACTTGCTTAGTTCTCTTTGAAGAAATGTTTTAAGTTGCCTTTGCCCTTTTTTTTTCTTTTCTTCCTGCTTAGCTTTAATTTTCTAACTCGAAAATGTTTTCTGGTTTCTAGTTTTTGAAGGGACGAGCTGATGATGAATATGATAAATATATAGAAGAAGCTTACAGTATATATTATAAATTTGTACAATACAAAGACATTTCTTAGTATGGTGGCTTGAGGTGTTCCCCTGTTTTCGGCTAAGATGTTTTAGAGGTATGGCTTGCATTTATTACTTTGTACAATATATTTTATTTTCTTTGCTTTGTTTTGGTGGCTGCATTTATTACTCAGTCTGGTTTTGTAAATATAAAATGTTGCCTTTGTTTCCATTATCATACTCATCTTTGTACATTTGTTCAAACTTGTCTTTGGTAATATTACTTCCCTAGTTACAGCCTACATACTTATGCTTGGTTTTTATTTTGTTTGTTACTTTGTATTTGCTTTGCTTTTATATTTTCCCTTCCTTTAGTTGTATCATTTTGGTTTACAGCTTATACTTGTTGTCTTGTTTCCTTTGTTTGTTTTACAAGCTGATAGATATTTGCATATCTTTGTTGTAGTGATGCTGCATTTATTAACTTGGTGGCTGCAGCCTTGTGTTTACATACTTTTGTCTTGCTTTTATACATTTGTTCTACTTATCCACTTTAGTTTGTACATTGCTTAATTACTTAGGGATATATACTTTGTTTTGTTTCTATACTTACTTTGTTGTTAAGTTATTTGTATTAGTTTATACTTATCTTATCTTTTGTCTTGGCTTTGAAATTAAAGTGAAGTCCTAGTTAAATCAATTTATTTATTTATTTCTATTTATAACTCAATTATTAAATTTACTTTAATATTTATTATCTTATATTTAATTTATAAATTCAAATTATTATTAACCATAAATTTTATATATGTATTATTATTATTATTATTTAACCATTTATTTACAATTTTAAATCCAAATTAATATATATATACTTATATATATAATTTCAAATTTACTCATATATCATATATACATATATGTTCACATATATGTACAATATTTACAATATTATTAAATTTAAATGATTTATACAAAATATACTTAAATACAGGGGAAACTCGCATCACCGCATTGATTATTTTCACAAATTTAATTCAAAAATTTATTTAGTTATCAATTTAAATAAAATTAAATTTCGGGGTCGTTACAGTAATATTGTTAAGTATTAATGTATCGTTGTTTCTTTGATTTCTTGTGATGAAACTTCAAGGATGAAGTATTCTAGGAGGGAGAATGTAACGACCCGGAATTTCGAACACTTCGTTTTTAAATATCTGAATTATTTAAATATTTATGTCTAAGATTTAATGTAATTAAATATGATTTTATAACCTTGTTAAACACTTTTAATTAATAACTAATGATAGAAAACTTATTTTTGAAATGTGTTTACAAAAATGTTTGAATAAATACTGAAAATGTGACCGGAAAATGTTTTGTTGAAAATCAACTTTTTTGTTAATTAAAAGTTGTTTGAATATTTGTACACCTGTGTATTAACATATAAACACATTAAAAAGTATTAAATCACCTTAGTTCCTAAAAACATTAATTAAGTTAAGAGGATTTAATTAAGGGGACATAAGGACCCTTAAATCAAGGCTTGATTTAAGGAAGGTAAGGTGTGTGTAAGAGTATGGCTTTGTCATGTTGAAAGTCCTTTTACTTCATGGCTAAGGGGGGTTTTTGTGATCTTTTGCAACATTTCCTAAGCCTATAAATAAGCATGCAAGGTCCTCTTCATTTCTTACCAATTCTCAAACTCAAAACAATGTCTTCACTTTCTTATCTCCTCTCTAACATTCTCAAAACATATTCAAATCAACCATATTCACTTTGAAGCTCTACCAAAGCTCTTATATCACTTAGAGAACATGGTTTTGCACCTAGAAAGTAAAGAAATGATGGAGAAAATGGGGAATAATGCCTAGGGCCGTGAGCTTTGGGGGAGGGCTTTCTAGACATGGACGCGAGCCAAAGGAAGGAAGGACGGGTCTTGGCCATGAGTTAGAAGCAAGTTGAATTGATAGTAGGAGTGTTTGGATGATTGAATGTTAGTAGGAAGTGTTTGGTTTGAATAGAAGTGAGTTATCTCACTTTGAAATAAATGTATAAACTAGGAAATATTGCTTATTAATAATTTGTTGAAATTTCCTGTTATAAACTATGATGATATACCCTAACTACTTAAGTTATGACCCTAAATTATGTGCTCTACAAGGCATGTGATTGTTTAATTGGTTGCCTTAAAAGCTTTGAATTGTGTTAAGTACATTTGGACATTTCATATGGACATGTTAATTAAGTTATGCTAATACACGCTTCATAGTAATGTGGTTTGAATTTGGGAATCATATATGTGAATAAAATTGAATGATATTGAATTGAATACAGAATTGTCTGTATGCTATAAACGAACTTTGAATCCCTTAACTATAACATGTGTAATTTGGTGATTTGTGAACATATCATAATAATTTGTTTTGGTTATTATCTACACTTATATAAGTGTTTTGGAAAGCAAAGGATATGTTTGAAAGGTTATAGAAAATGTAAAGCAAAGTTGTAAAAGTAAATAGCGAAATAGTCGCCACACCTACACTTTTAAAATCCTTTGTTTTTGAGAAATAACGTTTATTTTGTTGAAACTTTCTTAAGGGTTTCTATTCTATTTTAACAAGTTAATATATTATTCTTACTATAAAACTTTTGAAGCTTAAACCATTTGATAGCTAGTTGAACAAAGTGGCAAAAGTTATAGCGAAATGTCGCTATATGAGCACTTTGGTAAAGTACCTTGTTTTCAAAAATTTCTATAAAATAAGTAATATATATTATTTAGGATTTGTCTTCATGGTTACTAAGTACCCAAAGTATACTAGCTATTGTAAAAAGAATGGATCTAAAATCAATTGTTAAGGCATCGAAAACGAGGTGCATAGTTGTAGCAAATTAGGTTTAAAACATGTAACAGAAATTTAGACAGCATTTCTAGAAACATTATCTTTGCTATTTAAAACTATAAATTGTTGTTTAAAAATTATATTTAAATTAATAATTTTTCACTAATCTTTTTAGGGTTGTTTTCTAACTTCTAATAGAGTGTTTTAAAATTGGTTTCAAGTTAAAATATATTTTTGACAATTAATTGTGAATTTTTAAACTAAGTGGCTTTTAAAATAAAACATGTTTAATTTGGTTTTTTCCTATTTATTCCAAAATTCCTTATTTTACATAATATTCTATATAAGTAATTATCATATATTTTTAAGTAGTTTTAAAAGTGTTTAAACATATTAGTAAGTATTTAGAAGGTATTCTTATACATATAAGTTCTAAATATTAAATTAAGTATTCTATAAATATAATAAAGGAGTTTGGATTTTTAATACTTAAGTTAAAATAAGTGGTTTTGTGGAAATTACTTAAAAGTGTATTACCTTAGCTAATAAGTGTGAATATGCTATGATCTTTAAATAAAAAATTTAAATTTAATGATACGTATAGAAATGGTTTTGGGTTGTAGTAAACAATGTTTTAGTAACATTTGTTTTTAACCCTTATTTTTAATTATATTATAGGTATAATTAGATATTTAATAATGAATACTTTTAGGTTAAGTATAAATGAATGTTTGGGTTTGTTGTGACAAACATTTTAGTAATAATTGTCTTTAACCCTTAAATGTGATTAAATCTTTTAAAAGCAAGTTTAAAGAGAAAGGTCTTAAAAGTATAAATGAATGATTTGGGTTTGTTGTGACAATGTTTGAGTAAGACTTGTCTTAAATCCTAAGTTTAATTAAATCTTTTAAAAGCAAGTTTAAAGAGAAAGTCTTAAAAGTATAAATGAATGATTTGGGTTGTTGTGACAATGTTTGAGTAACACTTGTCTTAAGCCCTTAAATGTAATTAAACGTTTAAAAAAGAGTTTTAAAGATAATGATTAAATGTGAAGTGTTTTTGGTTTGTAGTAAACAATGTTTTAGTAACATTTTTTTTAAACCCTTGAAGTATATTTTAAAGTGGAAAAATATTATAAACATAATTATACCTTTAATAATGGAAATTTTAAAGATGATAACAAGTATTGAAATCTTTTATAAAAAGATAGAAAGGGTTATATGTTTAATTTATAAAAGAGAAGGGTTTATAGTAAAAAATGTTTTAGTAACATTTGTTTTAACCTCTTTGATTATATTTTAAGTAAGAAAAATCTTGTTAATGATTTGTAAATATACTTATACAATTTGAAATAAGTATAAGAATACATTTGAGGTATAAATAAATAGTGAAGTATTAAGATACAAGTATATATCTTTTATAAAGAGAAATTAAATAAATAAACATACATATACAAGTATGTAAAGGAAGTTTTAATTAATAAAGGAATATTGATTGTTAAAGGAAGTCTTTATTAATGAAAGAAGTTTTATTAGATAAAATGTGATCTACTAACAGAAAGGGCTTTTAATTAATAAAAGATAAATTAATTAAAAAGAGATTAAAAGTAGTTTGTGTGACTTGATCGTGCTTTGGGTGAATTGATAATGCTTATATGTTTACTTGCTTATGGAGAGTATACAGGACTTAGTTCCCTTATGCGATCATTCACATTATTGTTAAATAAGACCAAATTCATCGATTCAGTCTTAGAGAGATCAGGATCGGTAAGTGTTCTACTTATCAAAAACCATTTCAAGAGTGAGATATGGGTTCTATGTTCTAGAAGTGGAATGATGGAATCATGTGTGGTTCCAAAATCTGTTGAGATGATGGAATCCATGTGGGATTCATTATTTGTTTGAGTATTGAAGACTCGTGTGGAAGATGTCGAACGTAGCCTCGACATCAGAAAAATGACTAAACATAGAGTAGGCTGCACAATCCTATGTTTAGCCAACTCAAGGGGGTACCGGGTACATCAACTCCACTTTGTAAATTATTCTTATAAATGTTGTGCGCATAGAGTTGTTGATACTTGGTTCAAGTTGTTCACGAAAGTGTTCGGACTTTGGGCTAGTTGTATTTTTCTTATGGTATATTTTATCTAGAGATATACGACGTTCGAAAAGGTATCTTCTAATCCTTGTCATAGGAGATCGGTCCCATTGGGGAGGCTTCATGGAAAATCCATCTATACGAACGCACCTTAGCAGTTTTAAATGTACTTTAATATGTTGTAATGTGAGATGTGTTCGTCGATGGAAATTCTATCGGTTTAGAAAACCGTCGAACGAATTTAGAATTAAAATAACCGCAAGCGCACGGTGTACGAATGTAGCACGTGGCGAATACGGGTCGATCCGTAGGGAATTGATGATTTTAAAGTTCTATTCAATCAAATTAAACCAAAGTCGAGTGAAAGTTAAGCTAGAGAATTAAAGAATGAACTAAATAACTAAAAGAAAAGAGATGCAAATATAAGAGTTAAATGACAATTTAGCGAATAAATCCACTCTCTAGATTATGTAGTTCAACACAAATGAAATCATAATCTCTCTTTTATGGTCATTAGTGATTTAATTGATGTGCCTATCATAAGTATGGCATATTTGTGCTATTAGTTAGCCAACATAAGCCATCAAACTTTGACACACCCCTTAAACCACTTACTAACTTTCATGAAACTTGACAATGAAAATGAAATCTATTTTAAGTATGGCCTATTAACTATTGATTAGAAATATAGACCATCAAATTTTAATTTCAAATCACTTTCTTTTTCCATAATCATATTTTGATGAAGAGGCATTTGTGTTAGTGATTGTTTAAGTATAGCCTATTTGGTGTCAACAATATAGACTATCAAATTCAAGGCAAAAACAACAATAAAACCACTTCAATCATTCTTCATTAAGCACAAAAAGAGAGCATGAATTAACAAATAGTTGAAGCTACATAATTAGAGAGCTTCATTACCCCTAAATTGAAGGGGTTTAGCCTCTCATATTTGTCATTTGATTAACAAATGTAGCTAGCAACATGAAAGCAAAAGGAAAGGAAAATGAAAGCTAATGGAAAAGAGAAGCTAATTAACAAGAATTAAAACTAATCTACTTTGCATGAATGTAAACTACATTACTAACATAAGAAGAGAAGAAGCATGTAAATAAAAGAGAATTAACATTGCATAAAAGAAAGAAAAATGACATGAAATAAAATGGCTAAGTAGCCATGGAAAAAGAAGAGAGAAAAGCTTTGATTTATTTCCTAAGCTAAAAATTAAGTAAGAGAGACTAAGGGAGAGAGGAGGGTTACATGAAGATAAGGGGTATTTATACAAGTGTTAAACCCTAATTCATATTTTTAGGGAATGCCCAAATTGCCCTTGAGGTAGTGTGGTGGCCAAGTAATCATTAACATTCACTAATCCCCACTTAAATGTACATGAAGCTTTAATGTCCTTTTATCATGTGCTTAGCTCCTAATTTGAAAATCAAGGTAAGTGGGTGGGGTCCTCCATGATCACCACTTTGAATTATTTCCATCTTCATTTGTTCTCTTCACTCTTGTTCATGCATATATTATCATGAAGCCACTTGTAAAATTCACCAAATTTCCTACAAAACAACATAGAAAATTCCAAGTGAATTTTCACAATTTAATAAATGCACAAAAATGACCATTTTACCCATATATGAAGATGAATATGTGACAATTTGAAAATAATTTGAATTTTGGTTTAAACAAGTTAAAATACCTGATATGATCATTTATTTAATTTAAATAGATTAAATATGGTGGTAAAAATATGCATATTTACGTGCACATCAAATACCCCCACACTTATCTTTTTATTCGTCCTCGAATAAAGAAAAAAAACTAAGATAAATCCGTTTTCGTAGGGAGCACGATTGCATTGAGCGTATGCAACAAGCCGTTAAACCTCGGGGTATCCCCAGTAGGACGAGTGTTGTCCCGTGAGGATTTTCAGCGGATACTACCCACAAATCCAAATGCAGGATCAAAATATTTACAAAATGCAAGATTTATTTACAAAGAGATGAATGTGAGTTTTTGAAAATATTTACAATGAAGGATTTACTTTTAAATTAACAAAAATAAGTTAAATATAGGTTTTGGTTATTATCTTGAAAATTTAAGTCATTTACTTGTCAAATTTTCCAACAAAAATTAAGTTATCATAACAAATAGACTATAGTTTAACTCGTTGTTTCGGTTGATAACAAAGTGTAATTATAAAATGGATCCTTAGTTGATTATCAAAGTTTTTCAAAGTGGTATTTTCATTTCTTTTCAATAACAAATCAAATCAAATAAGTTTAAATGGTGCTTGGATTTCATTTGCTTAATCTCTCTTGTTTGAAAATTTTATTGATATTAACAATATTTACATATGCCTAACTCAGGTAAACTGAGGCCAGATATATTACCCATGCACTGCCTTGCGGACTGATGTGAGGGGAATACAGAGTGTGGCGAGTGAACACATAGGTGTGAACACTTATCGACTGTAGGCGTTATTAGTAAAATAATTTTTATATACACACACCTAACTCAGATAAACTGAGGCTAGATATACCGATCGTGCACTGCCTTTCGGGCTTACATGAGAAGGGTACAGAGCATGGCGAGTGAACACACGAGTGTGAACACATGACTCTAGGTGTTTATTAAAAAATATATACATATATACAAGAAATATTTTTTGTTTTTGTTTTTTTTTTTGAAAGAGAGAGTTTCGCAAAATTATCTTAGCACTATTTAACTTAGAAGACAAAAAAAATGTTATATCCTTTACTTTAAATCAACCACTTTTTAAAACAAAGATTTTCAATTAGGATATATTTCATAATTATCACGTATGAATCTCCCTATATACTAGTTAAATCATTATTATTTGTAATCAAACTTCATTTTTTTTTGTTAAGACGAATAAATTTTCAAAAATTTCAATTTAATAAACCAAAACCACATATTTATCTTACAGTGTTTCTTTAAAAATAAATCAAAATGCTTAAAATAAATTGTTTTTTTGTTTCTTTTTGTTTTCGAGATTTTTTTTTTGAATTTTGGAAAGAAAAATTAAAAATAAACCATGAAAAATCGAAAATGATGATGAGTCTCCCCCCACACTTGATTTTGACTGTGTCCCCACAGTCAACCGAAGTGGAAGGAGAAAAAGGAAATAAAAATAAAAATGGCCTTTATTTATATGAAAATGAATGGTATTTACACGAGATCAGAAAGTATATCGTCAAAAAGTAAATGAAACGGTCTTCCAAAGACCGATTCATTTGCCTCGTCAAGAAAGGCACAGTTTAAGCTCGAAAAACCAAACCATAAATGATTTTGGAATCAAATGTGGATTTGGAAAAACGAATGTCGTTTTATTAAATATCATACGAGTCGTTTTATTTTCAATGATTTTTGGGGTTGATAAAACGATTGATTGAAGTTCAAGTTCTTTTTTACCAATTTGAAATTCAAACTTATCATTGAAAACTTCTACAAAATTACTGATTTCAAAATCAAAGTGGTGATTTAAATCATCCCCTTCAGAATTCGACAACTCATTTTCAAAAAGTCCAAAGAAATCGTGTTCGTTAAATTCGTCTTCCTTATTTGAATTATCAACAACTTCATTGTGTATCTCAAGTTTAAAATCCAAAGTTGTTGTATTCAAATTTTTGGAATCAAGAAAAGGAAGATCGAATTTAAAATTTGGTTCCACACCTTCAAAAGAATTGAAATCCAACTCAATTACCGTGTTTTCAACAACTTCATTAAGATTATTATTTTCAATTTCAAAAGTTGTTATATGAAAATCGTCGATTTGGGTAAAAGATGGATTATTGTTTGACTCGTCACACGTTGGAATTTGATTTTGTTTTTCACGTTGTTTCATATATGTTTCAAACAACGAATCTGTTTGATCATCGTAAATTTCTTTCATTTTCTCAACAAAATCCAATTTATAGTTATTAACTTGAGAATTTTCACTTTGAAAATGTTGGGGACAAAAGTTTTCAATTGTAACGTGGTTAAGATTATTCCCATTGCCAAATTCATTTGAAAAGTTGTTTCCATTTACATTTTGAGTTTGAAGTTCATTTTGGAGTTCGAAATTGAATTGGCATGGGTTATAATCGAAATCGTTCGAATTTTGAATTGAATTCAAATTTTGAAATCCTTAGCTCGAGTTGTTACACAAATATGAATTACACAAATAATTTATCATTTGATTTTGTTGTGTAGAGATTTCAAGTAGAGATGAAATGCTCTTTTCGAGATTCGAGAGTTGGTCATCGTTTTGAAAACTTTGTTGTTCAAACTTCGAATCATTTAAACAATAGTTGTTGTTAAAATATCCATACGGATTTGGAGTGAAATCATATGGATTATATTGATTTTCACAATTATTGTAAAATTCACGCAAGTGGGGAAACTCAGACATTTTCAAGAATGTTTTTGTTTTTGTTTTATTTTTGTAAAGGAAAAAAAATATTTACATATAAAATTTATTTTTCAAAAGAAAAGTTGATTTTTGTTTTTTGGTTTTTCAATTTTTTTTGTTTTTGAAAAGGTTTTATAATTATTTTTTTGAATTTTTGGTTTTTCTAATTTTTTTGGGATTTTTGAAATTTCAAAGAAAAAGGATTTAAAATTTTTAAAGAAAAAGGATTATATACAAAAAAAAATTTCAAATATGCATGAACTAATGCAACTAAATGAATGCAAGGGCTAATTACAAATGATTTATCCTAAGTTAACCCAAAATTGTATAATTACAAATTGTCTTAAATCAACAAGATAGTTCTCAGCCAGGTAACGTGCAGGAGTTATCGGTGCACCACGAATCACCGTAGCAATGCAGCCGAAGGTTTAAGTACCTTCAGAGGAACAACCACTATAATATTTACGAATCACCGTAATATTTATAAATGGTTATTACTCTGCCGTAGCCTAGACACCAAGAAATTAAATTGTTCAAAGAAGACAACTTGTCAATATACAATTAAAAGTTATCGATGTCTAATCGTTATTATTAATCAAAATCTAGGATGAAATGCAAAGCAGAAATTAAACGTGTATTAACAATGCAACTACGAATGGATTTTTGTTTTTTTTTGTTTTTGATGTTTTTTTTTGATTTTTTTTATATGCAAATGCAAGCAATCAACAATGCAAGAAATTAAAAACAATAAATAGGAGTAAAAAGCAACAAAAGTTATTTATAAGCAAGTGGGCAATTATTATTTTTTGGCAAGCACAGCGAAGCAAGCACTTTTCCTATCTGCTTTGGCAACCTGAAAAGTAAAAACCAAAGATATATACACAGATTATTTATATATATATATATCAAAGAAAAATGAAAAAGTAGAACAACCAAAATGAAAATAAATTCAAAACAACCCCTTTTTTTTTAAATTGTAATTTTTTTTTGAAAGGAAACTTAAAAGTAGAGTTTTACTTAAAAAAATTCTTTCTGCCTTTTTTTATAAGAAGAAAAAAAGAAAATAGGAGACATAACCACTTTGCAAATCAACACACTTTACAAATCACCAGCCCAATGAAAAGCGTCACTGCCTATTAAAAGCCCAAACCATTTTCGTATATTATCAAACCAAACCAAGATTAATTCCTCTTCATATATCCTCAAAGCTGATTAACCAATTGCAAGTTTCACAAAATCAACTCGTTCTTTCAAAAAAAAATCAATTCAGAACAAAATCAATTTGCCTCTCTGTTAACGCTAAAAAGTGAACGCTAACACCCGGTGTGTGTAATAGAATTGTGAAAGCACCACCCGTTGGTACGGGAACAGAATATAAGCTGAAAATAGCAGAAAAGCAGTAAATGAACAACAGATTTATAGTGGTTTGGCCTGTAATTGAGCCTACGTCCACTTTATTGTCTTTTATTGCTGATTCGGTTACAATTTGATACAATATCCTTCAAAATACAATACAATTTGATCACGAAAGCACTCTTGACTACTAGCTCAATCTTTGATGATGAAACTCGACGAATCCGTGTTGGATGTAAGGAATTCTTCTCGAAGCTTGTTGTAGCGTCTCGAATGTTTGAAGATCTTTGATTGCTGAATGAGTGGAGACTTCGACAGAGTAACGGCGCTTGAAGAAATGAATGGCCAAAAGTCCCTCACTTGTTGGAGATTGCAATCTATTTATAGGAGAAGAATCTGTCCTGAACTCGGCTTCTGAGTCCTTAGGTCGTTTACGACTTATGATAGGTCGTAAGTCGTCTTCGACCTAAGAAGCTCGGGCTCTCTTCTAACAGCTGCACATAATGGCTTCATATATTTGCTGAGGCATAGGTCGCATGCGACCTAAGGTAAGTCGTAGATCGCAGCTGTTTATAGGTCGCAGACGGGTTAGGAAGGATACTAGGTCGTTAGCGACCTAGTGGGCAAAAACGGCATAGGCGCAGGTGTTGGTTTTCTAACTCGGTAACTTTTAGGTCGTAAGGAACTGGAGCTATTAGGTTGTGGACGACTTAAGCTAAGTCGTGAGTCTTCTTAGCTTTCTTAGGTCGGTAAATACTTACAGTAGTTAAGTCGTAACCCCTTAAGTCGGAACCTTCTTAAGTCGTAGTCTTTAGGTCGCAACATTTCTAAGTCGCAATGTCCCCTGTAGCTTTAGGTCGTAACACTGTTAGGTCGGAACATTCCTTAACCCGGTTAGCTTTTCTAAGTCGTTAACTCGTAGGTCCCTGAGTAGTTAGATCGCAGATCCCCTTAAGTCGTAGGCTGTTGAGATCACTTAAGTCGTAGGTCGTTGAGATCACTTAAGTCGTAGGTCATTGAGCCGTAGGCCATCTAAGTCTTAACTCGTTAAGTCTTGCAATCCCTTAAGTCGTTAACTCTTGAGTCGCCTCCTTCTTAAGTCGTGAAGAATTATGGATTAACATTTGCCCCTCGAAATACACGCCTAAGTCCGTGTGTTTCGATTCATCTTAGCTCGTGTGGGCCGATTCCAATTCCTTCGTCCTGAGGTATAAAATGCTTAAGTCGTTCCTCTTATCTCCTTCCTATTACTCGTTCTTTAAGCCGTATCTGTCATTAACGCAATTTCAAGCTTTCAAAGGCGATTTCGACTTGATTTACTTCCAACCATTCCTAGTTACACCGCGTAAGCATCTTTCCCCTTTTTCCAATCGCCGATCATTGCTGTCAATCTTTATCCATGAATTCTTCCCTTGGTCCTTGCGAATACTGTTATGCAGGATATTCATGAACTTAAGGTGGCTTGGCATGACTTGCAACGATTTGTGATCTGTGGTGTTTTAGAAATAGGGTTGATGGAGAGGCAAACTGGTTAATGGGTTAGGAGTGGCAAGGCTCAGGAGTAAGGAGGTAAACAGGTTAGGAATTGGATGAAAATGTTAACGAGTTGAGGATTAAACGAGTCAGGAGCTAGATGGACTGGTGATTTCGCATGACCCAGCAATTTTGATGTTACGACTTACGATTCACGACTTACCACTTAATACTTGAATGTGTAGTATGACTTAAGAGCTACGACTCAACCTGACTCATAGCATATCTTTTAGACCGCGAACGAGCTAGAACTTGAGGAAATTCCGTTCGATGCTAAGTCGCGAATGAGTTAGAACTTAGCAAATTTTTCACTGCTTCGAATGTTAAGACTTGAGTTGTGTGAACTTTGGACTGTTGAACTTTGTTGTATTCTTTTATAGATTGTCAATAATTCTAATTACCTGTTAAAACATTTACAGAAAACTGGGACGAATATACTACCACTGACTGCCCACATCAAATGACAGATTAGTTGATAAAGAAAAAATCAAATTAGAACTGCATGAACGAAATGTTGTACAATAACCAATTCAAGTGAAGTATTAAAGAAAAATTGTAATAATCAACTGAAACTGATTTGTTTGCATCAACACTGTACTTTAAATATTAACAAGTCCTGAAATCTCATAATCGACCGATCGTCGACTAGTTTAATTCCAGTTGTTTTTTACTTGTTATTTTTATTGGCTCTGCACAACACTTCACACTTTTTAGGAAACGTGCACCTTAATATTTGATCATCCAGTTCCTTGTGTAGAATGACATCTCAACAGGAGGACTTGGAACCAGCTGGAGAAGCTTTTCCAATCGCTACCCCATTGAATGATCCTCCGGAAAGGACTCCTACCACTCCGAGCCATAAAGTTTTCCGTCAATTATGCATCCAATTTGGCATTGCTGAAGCTGACGCTTTGTTCCCTGGAATAAATGATACTGCTGATAGGCCGCCCCACGGCTTTGTCGCAGTTAACCGCCAAATGTGTTTGAGTGGAGCTATTCCCCCGTTTAACGACTGTCTTCGAGAACTTCTCCTCCGACTATCTATTTCCCCTTTTCAACTACATCCTAATGGCTACGCCATCCTGCTGGGATTGTGTGTGCTATTTAGGAGAACGCTGGACCGTTTTCCCAGTTTTGGAGAAATTCGCTTCCTGTGTTCATTTGCAAAGAACAAAGACCATCCCTCTATCACACTTGTAAGGAGTGCCAGGAACCGTAGACTGATTACTGGTCTTCCCGAAAGCGTTCCCGGGTTCCTGAGCCAGTTTTTCTTTGTTCGCTGTTCCCCGGGATTTTACGCCATTTGGAGAGTGGGAAGTACGACCTTTTGTCTTTGCTCCTTATTTTTTCTGAATTCTTCGAAGTCCGAATTGTCAAGCATTAACTTCTTTTTCTACTATTTCAGCGCTCCCTCCTCCTTCTAGGAACCCTAGTCACAAAACAACCTTCGAGAGGCTTATGGCCGTGCCAGTTGAAGAGAGGAGTGTTCAATTTCTATTGAAAGATGAGTTTCTCCATCAATTCGGACTCTTACATCATTCTCGCTCTACTCAACTGCATGAAGTCCCTGATTCTCCAGCTACGGAGTCAGATGCCCCCGCTCCTGCTAAAGAACTTTCACCGAAAGAACTTACCATTGAGACTTCATTGGTAAAGTGTTCTACTCCTACTGACATTGCAGGGTCGTCCAGTAAATTAGTGCTTGCCCCGGTTATTGAAGAAGAGGAAAATCTTCACGTTTCTGAAAAGACGGCTGAGGCGGAAGTCGAAAAAGATAATTCTCCCGTGCATCATGGCGACGATACTTTTGACAGTCTGAGCGATATCATGATAACCTCTCAGGAGCTCTTTAAAGATGATGTTTCTAAAGTGGTCTCTCCTGTTATCGAAGCAACTTCTTCCTTGCAACAAACCACAACGCCTTCTACACAAGTTATTGCCATTTCCACACCCAAAAGTGGTTTGTAGTCTGACGCGCGTAGTTTGCACATCACACTCACTTAGGATTTTGGCGCTTATATGCACTTAGCTCCTTTAATTTGAAAATTTCTAAGACTTGCCTTTCTTTTTCAATTTCAGGTTCTACAATGGGGCGAAGTGGCTCTTACTTTGACAAATTCCAGCGTCACGGAAGCCGCGATGCTTATGACTTTAGGAGTTATATCGGTGCCCCGAAGGAAACTGATGAGGAAAGGGCTGCCAGAAAGGCTCACGAAAGGCGAGCTCATGAAGAACGTCGTCGCAGAGAAGATGAAGAGCACTATGGGAGTAGGGACGAGCGACGTGACTATTCCCGCAGAAGCGACGATCCTTACAAGAGGAAATCTTACGACGACAAGGGGAAGAGTCATACTTCCGATGATTCCAGCAAACGGATCAGACTTGGCGAGAAAGACACGTCTAATATCTCGGAAAAGACTACCGCTTCTATTCCTCCTAATACATCGTCCGGTTCTCCTACCCTTAAGAAGTCTGACATCCAGGCAATTATTAATAGGCCTCAGTATCAAGCCGGGGACGGGCCTCCCACACTTCAGAGCCGATTTCCAAATTGGTGTCTAAGAGGAGTCCGTTTTGACTTAGATTTGGTTCCCATTGATAAGCAGGCGATGCTGAGAAATGTCAATGCTGTCAAGCTTGATATTGAAAGAATGTCTGGATGGCAGAAGCTGGTTGATGAACTTCAAAGGGTCAACCATATGAACCTTGAGGCCATGTTGACCATGGAAAACGATAAATCTGAATGGGATAAAGTCTGCAAGCAGCACGATGCTGAAATGAAAAGCATTAGTGATGGTTATGGGAAGCTCGAAGCTGAAGTTGAAAGACTCAAAAATGAGCTTGCTACTTCTTCCACTTCTTATTCTCAGAAAGAAGAAATGCTCCAAAAACAAGTTCGAGACGCCCATGCTGCTCAGCGAGATACTGAAGTGAAACTTGAAGCAGAACAGCATGTTACTAGAAAATATCGTGATGACGCTGCTCAACTTCAGGAGAAAATCAGCTCTCGAGACTTAGAAATTGCGAGGCTACAGTCTCAGTTATTGAAGGCTGAAAGAGAGCGTGATGAAGCTCTCTCTGGTAAGGCTGCGGCTGAAGAATCCCATAAGGCAACCAAAGCCACCATTGACGCGACTTTATTCGACTTTTATATGCATTGAGTCCTGGGGCGTGGGAGCCTTTCATTTTTGGGACCAGAATATGAAGTCACCTTAGCGGAAGTATGGGAGGCAATCATTGACATGTTCGGCGGTGTCGGTTATGCTGAAGCAGATCTTCAAGCTACCTACTTAGATGAGAGCGCCCGCGCTGCCCTTGCCAAAGGAAAAGAGCAGCTTACCCGAGTGCGGGCCGAGGCGACGGGAGAGAAGCTTCCTGAGAGAGAAATACCTCCTATTGCTCCTGCTTATACTTCGGCTTCAGCTCACGCGGATATTACTGGCTCTAGTTCTCACTCCACGCCTCCCGCTAAAGTTGACAAAGAAACTGTGACCACTCCTACAGAGGAAGAGGCAATGAAGGACTTTCAGGCTCGGGAATTTGAGATTGATCCCGCCAAACCGACTTCTCCAGGTAACTTTGACGAGACGAATTCAGTGAATCGCTTATTCGAATTAACCGAGTTCGACGAACTTCTTACTTATTACTTAAGCTTTGACGATCCACTGTCTTCTTTTTTCTTGGAGAATACAGATTTTGATTTCTTTTATTATGCAGCGGACGCGCCGGAAACTGCACCAATTTTTCCTTCTTCAGCTTCCGTTCCTCCCACTTCTCAAGTTACTCCTCTTCCAGCTTCTCAACCAGGTTCACAGGAAGAACAGATAGCAGCCCTTCAAGGCTTGGACGAACCACCTGCTTCCGAGGAGCAGAAAGCAGAAGATCTGGAAGATAGTGAGAAGACCCCGGAGCAGTCTTTTGACTACGACGCAAAGCTTTCTACATTTCTTACTCCGGGGAGTGAGTCTTCTTCCAAGAAGAAGGCGAAACGTGTGGTTTCGAAGAAAGGAAAGAAAAGTTCTTCTGCTACTGGAGATGAAGCAGAAGTCGATCCGGCTGAGTCTCTTTCTCCTTCTTCTCCGATACGGCCTCCGAAACTAATTACCAGGCCGGGTAAAGGCTCCAAGGGTGGGAAGAAGGAGAAATGAGTTTGATTTTGTCTTTTCTGCTTTTTGCATGTATTGACCGGAGATTGTGCGGATACCGGTCTCCGCTCCTTTTTGTAATCTGGACAATGTAAAAAGTTTCCATAGTATTGAATAAAATAGCTATTTTACTTGTACAAATTCTTGTGTATGTGAGAATGCATCTTTTTCTCCTTTTTAGTGTAGAACAAATGATTCTTTTTTTGTTTGAACAAACTTTTTGTCTGTTTTTTGAGAATGCATTTATTCCACATCTATTTTTCATGATATTGTAATGAACTCGCGGTATGTTTCTTGCATATTACTTTATTCATGTAACTGAATTGTATAGTGTTGCCCCCATACCGCAAGTGCATTGCAACATTTCTAGCTTCTTCAAGACTGATACTCTTACTTCAGAGAATAACTACTCCACTTTTAAGGGAAGAATCATTCTGCTTTTAATAGAGTATATCTCGTCTTCAGAGAAGTTTTTACTTTCTCTTTCTTCCTGAAGAACACTTCAACTTTTGGGAATGATCACTTTTATTTGTTTAAAAGTGAATTTTCCTGCACAGTGAAATGAGCTTCTGAAGAAGGTTTTGATTTTGTGCCCCAGTAAAGGGTTTATTTTTGGTACTTCAAGCAAGGTGAAGTACGCCTCTGAAGAGGTCTTTTGGTCTCTGAAGAGAAGCGATTTTGGTCTCCGAAGAGAAGCAATTTTGGTCTCCGAAGAGAAGCAATTTTGGTCTCCGAAGAGAAGCAATTTTGGTCTCCGAAGAGAAGCAATTTTGGCATTTCAGCTCTGGTGAAGTGGGTCTCCGAAGAGAAGCATTTTGCACTTCTACATGGGTGAAATGTGCCTCCGAAAAGGGCTTTTTAGCATTTCATCACTGGTGAAGTGGGTCTCCGAAGAGAAGCATTTTGCACTTCTACACGGGTGAAATGTGCCTCCGAAAAGGGCTTTTTAGCATTTCATCACTGGTGAAGTGGGCCTCAGAAGAGGAGCATTTTGCACTTCTACACGGGTGAAATGTGCCTCCGAAAAGGGCTTTTTAGCATTTCATCACTGGTGAAGTGGGCCTCAGAAGAGGAGCATTTTGCACTTCTACACGGGTGAAATGTGCCTCCGAAAAGGGCTTTTGCCTCTGAAGAGGTCTTGTGATTGTCTGGAAGTTACTTTCTCATGGTTGAATGGATCCACGGGGCGGACGCAAGTTGCTTGATTGGATGTTCGTTCGCACAAACGATCGCAATTAACTAACAAGGGCCCTGTTCCTTCAGCGTGGGAAGGTGCCCCTCCGGTGGTTCCACCAATCTTTTTATTGAGAGAAGCACTTTCGTTTATTGGCGTGCCTCGTTAGAGGGCTTTGTTGACCTTTGGGAAGGAGCATCGGTTGGTTAGTGTGCCAGGAAGGTTGCGTCTCAGGGGCGAGTAGATCCACGGGACGGACGCAAGCTGCCTGATCGGATGCATCACGATCAGTTAGTAAGGGCCCTTTTCCTTCTGCTTGGGAAGGTGTCCCTTCGGTGGTTCTACCGGCCCTTTTTATTGAGTGGCATACCTCCTTTTGGCTGCTTCTATGTTTGGTGGCCCATGTTCCCTCATCATTTGCTAATCAGCTACCCTTTATTATTGTTTCCAAGCGCGTCTTCCTTTGCAAGTAAATTGTCTTATCCGAAGAAGTGGACTTCACTGTTGGACAACTTCACAGGACAAACGCAAATTACCTAGTTGGATGTCTATTCGTATTGACAGTCACAACCACTTAACGAAGGTTTGCCTCAGTGGAGTTGCCAACTTTTTATGTGAAGTTCTTCTTATATGGGATTTGAATATGGAATTTTTGGTTGCTTGGTATTTGCTTAATAAGTGATTTGTAGGGCTTGCTTAGCTTTGCGATGGGTGAGCTTTGCTTTAATGACCTGCAATATTAGATCGACATTTTAGCAATACATTTAGAGTATTTACACATCGAAATATAACAGGCATTTCGTAATAGAAAACACAGAATTCATAGTTTTTTCATTATTCAGTCACACTGATTTCTCAGCGGTTTACAATGCGGAAGTCATACATCCATTATCATTTTTACAAATTCAAGCAATGCTTTTAAGTAAAAAATGGATGCTAGTTATTGTTGTTTCAGAATCTCCGGACTGATTTTCCATTTGCACTAGATTTGCAGCTTCGGATTTATATGCCAAAGAAAGTGAAAGATGCCCCAGTTGCAGTTTTGTGGACAATTAGCAGTCGTCCCAACTTCTGCCCGCTGGGTGTGGACCTCCTGTGACAACATTAATGACAAGCTTTTCTGAATCTTGCACTGCAGTGTTGTTGAGAGAATCGGATTGATGGGTAGGACATTGTTGATCCCGAGTGGATGAGGTTGGATCGACTCCGCTTCTCTTAACGTATTGTTGGAGTTTACCCTGCTCCAGCAATTCTTCAATCACATTCTTTAATTGGCGACATTGGTCAGTGTCATGGCCAGGTTGATTGTGAAATTGGCAGAATTTTCCATTACGCTTTGCACCTCTCGTCATCTCAGGTGGCTTAGGATACCTGACAACGTCCTTTGTTGCAAAAAAGATATTTCTTGGTGTATCAATTAAAGGAGTAAAATCCGAAGGATTAAAGCGGCGAGGTTTCTTTTCATTTCCCTAGCTCTTTCCTCCTTCATTCTCCCTTTTCTGACTTTCATATTATCTTTTATTAGATGGGACATTGTTGTTATTAGCTTGGCAACAACCACTTTCGATGTCGTAGAAAGGCTTTCAAGGCGAATGAACTCGTCGGCCTTTTTATAAAAAAATTCAAGCGAGTTCGGTTCCTTCATCTTTAGCCATATCCCAAATTTGCTCGATTTATCAATGGCTCGCATCAAATAAGTCAGGATCATGCGTGGTTCCGCATTTTCTACTTCGGCTAAAGCTATATTGAAACGGCTCAAGAAAGATTTGATTGATTCTCCGGGCGCTTGTTCAAGGTTAGACAGTGACATTATATCCTTAGCTTTTGAAGCATACAATCTGAGCTGTTCTTTGAACTTTTGCGTTAAGTCGGAGAACTTATCTACAGACCGAACTGGAAGCTTTGTGAACCAAAGTAAAGCCACACCTTCCAGGTATACTGGAAAGTATCGACACTTGATCTCGTCTGATGCTCTTGCACCGGTCATATGCCAATCGTATTTGTATAGGAAATGATTAGGGTCACTCGTTCCCCTATAGGCTTGGATAGTAGGAGGTACAAATTTCCTTGGAAATTCAGCTTTTAAGATCCTTTCAGTAAACGGAGTTCTGCTCGGTGCAAATCCCCAGTCGTTCTCATTCTCTTCCCTTTGCATGCTCTCTTTCATGATGCGGTCAACCATTTCGGACAGGTACTCTTTATTGTTCAAAGACATCTCCGGGCAGGCATCAGTCCTTCCGTCGGAAGCTTGCCTGGGCACATGTTCACGATCAGTTGGCTGCGGCATAGAACCCTCAGTTTGGAAAGGTGGCATTTGAGGAAAGGCTGTTTGATGGTTTTCTGGTTGACGATTTGCCCCGAGCAGAGCAGTTAATCTATCCATCATCAAAGCGTTTTGGGTTTCAATCTGTTGGTATAATCCAGAAACTGCGTCATCCAATTCAGCCCTGGTGACTCCAACAGTAGGAGTTGCTTGGTCTGTTGTTGGGGAAGCGGAAGTCCCTTCATGAGCATTTCTGGATCTGATAGGTCTACCTCTTCTTCCAGAAGCCATTATTTCGGATCAACTTCTGGTTTTTAAGAGAGCTTCTCTTTATGAATCTTTGCAAAGCAATGGTGGACGATCGCCTGAGTTCAATTCTCAGTGAAAGCACCAAAATGTTAACGCTAAAAAGTGAACGCTAACACCCGGTGTGTGTAATAGAATTGTGAAAGCACCACCCGTTGGTACGGGAACAGAATATAAGCTGAAAATAGCAGAAAAGCAGTAAATGAACAACAGATTTATAGTGGTTCGGCCCGTAATTGAGCCTACGTCCACTTTATAGTCTTTTATTGCTGATTCGGTTACAATTTGATACAATATCCTTCAAAATACAATACAATTTGATCACGAAAGCACTCTTGACTACTAGCTCAATCTTTGATGATGAAACTCGACGAATCCGTGTTGGATGTAAGGAATTCTTCTCGAAGCTTGTTGTAGCGTCTCGAATGTTTGAAGATCTTTGATTGCTGAATGAGTGGAGACTTCGACAGAGTAACGGCGCTTGAAGAAATGAATGGCCAAAAGTCCCTCACTTGTTGGAGATTGCAATCTATTTATAGGAGAAGAATCTGTCCTGAACTCGGCTTCTAAGTCCTTAGGTCGTTTACGACTTATGATAGGTCGTAAGTCGTCTTCGACCTAAGAAGCTCGGGCTCTCTTCTAACAGCTGCACATAATGGCTTCATATATTTGCTGAGGCATAGGTCGCATGCTACCTAAGGTAAGTCGTAGATCGCAGCTGTTTATAGGTCGCAGACGGGTTAGGAAGGATACTAGGTCGTTAGCGACCTAGTGGGCAAAAACGGCATAGGCGCAGGTGTTGGTTTTCTAACTCGGTAACTTTTAGGTCGTAAGGAACTGGAGCTATTAGGTTGTGGACGACTTAAGCCAAGTCGTGAGTCTTCTTAGCTTTCTTAGGTCGGTAACTACTTACAGTAGTTAAGTCGTAACCCCTTAAGTTGGAACCTTCTTAAGTCATAGTCTTTAGGTCGCAACATTGCTAAGTCGCAATGTCCCTTGTAGCTTTAGGTCGTAACACTGTTAGGTCGGAACATTCCTTAACCCGGTTAGCTTTTTTAAGTCGTTAACTCGTAGGTCCCTGAGTAGTTAGATCGCAGATCCCCTTAAGTCGTAGGCTGTTGAGATCACTTAAGTCGTAGGTCGTTGAGGTCACTTAAGTCGTAGGTCGTTGAGCCGTAGGCCATCTAAGTCTTAACTCGTTAAGTCTTGCAATCCCTTAAGTCGTTAACTCTTGAGTCGCCTCCTTCTTAAGTCGTGAAGAATTATGGATTAACACTCTCCTCTTCTCAAAATCGAATTTCAAGATTAATTGCTGAGGTTGGAATTGCGCTTTTGGGTTGCGTGAACTGGTCGCGGTGGGCTGTCGATTTCATGATTTCGATGAAACAGGTGTTCAGGTTGGCAGTTGTTTGCAAGGGGTTACGTGCGACTGTAGTAGTGTTTTAGGCAATGGAACTGGCTGATGATGATTTATGTAAAGGTTGCGAATTGGATTGCGGTGCGGCAGAGGTGAAGCAGGTGGTTTTCGGTTATCGTAACTGGGGATTTGGGTGGTGGATTTGAAGCGATTGTTTGTTGATCGCAAGTGGAGGATTGCAGTGATTCGAGGCAGTTCGACTTGCAGTTCGTGTGGTTTGCTTGGATGTTGGCAGAGAGATGATGGATGTAACTGCTTGAGATGGTTTAGGTGTAGGAATTTGTATTTGCAGTGGAGTGAAGATGAACGGCAGTGGCTGGTTGGAGGAATGCAGGGGTTGGGAAGTGAGTTAGTGAGTGAGTGTCAATTGCAAGTTAAAAGTTGAAAGCTATGTAACTGTTGTAGCAGCAATGGGTATTGATGTTGAATTGATGAAGTTGAATTGTGGTGTATGCAGAGTAGGAAATGTATGGCTATTAGAGGAATATTGATGGATGGTGAATGTTGAGGTAAGCAGTGGGTATGTATTGGAGATATAAGGCAGAATTCTAGAATGTGGCTGTGGTGAAGACAATGATGACTTTGTCTGGTTGATGGTTGTCGTAGTGGACGGATGAGATGGTGGGATGAATGCAAGTGTTTGTGTTGATTGAACTGTTGTGAAACAGTAAGATAGAAGTGAGGTAGATGCAATTGTAATTTTTTTGACAGAAGTAAGGTAGAACTGTAGAAGTAAGGTAGATGATGGAGAGACTGTGCACAGTTACACAGTATGCACAAAGGTGAAGCAGTTGTTTTGGTATGATGTTTATATGTAATCAGTGATACAATGTGAAGGTGTGCAGGTGGATGTATTGGCCTTTGGTTGGAGAAGTGATGGGTTTTGATGTTGTTTGGGTGGTTGATGGGGTGAGTTCAAGCACTGTGCAGGGTTGTATGGTATAGAAGATGAGTGGTATTTGCACTGAGTAAATGGCAGGCAGTTGTATTATGGTGAATGCTGAAGGGACGTGATGTTTGGGCACTGTCTGTTATCAGTGGAAAATGTTGACAGAGCATGCGGTCTGTTTGTATGATAGGGAGAAGGGGAAGGCAGTGTTTAAGGTTGCTTGGTTGAGTTTGTTATACTACGGAAGAAGTTTGGTTGGTGGTTTCGGAGTTTGATAGGTATAAATGAATGTATGTATTGTGGAAATGCTGGTGAGTGAAGATGGTGGTCTGTGTGCTTTGGTGGTTGTCTTGAGTGATGCAGTAGTGTATAGTGATTGGCAAGTCAGTGCACTATTGAATGGGTTGATGTTGTGGTTTGAATGGCAATGGGAAGGGATGGTGAAAAGCAAGCAAGTTGAAAATGATTTGGCAACAGCAAGGTGAAAGTGATTCAGTTGTATAAGGCTGAAATGTGCACAGAGTAATTGAGCACTGTAATTGCACAACAATGAATGTGAAGAACAATGAATAGATTTCAAATTGACACTTGAAATGAAAGTAAATGAATTTTTTTTTACATATGTCAATGCAATGAAAACAAAAATAAAACTAGCAATCACACAAAAAAATGCAAAAACAAACAAGAAAATTAAACACACAACAAAATGAAAACAAAGATCACACAACAAACACACACAGTTTTTTTTTTACAAACACACAAAAATCAAAAAACAACAAATCCGAAGAATAGAAAACTAAAATCAAATCAACTCCCTGGCAACGGCGCCAAAAACTTGTTCATCGACGGAAATTCTATCGGTTTAGAAAACCGTCGAAAGAATTTAGAATTAAAATAACCGCAAGCGCATGGTGTACGAATGTAGCACGTGGAGAATATGGGTCGATCCGCAGGGAATTGATGATTTTAAAGTTCTATTCAATCAAATTAAACCAAATTCGAGTGAAAGTTAAGCTAGAGAATTAAAGAATGAACTAAATAACTAAAAGAAAAGAGATGCAAATATAAGAGTTAAATGACAATTTAGCGAATAAATCCACTCTCTAGATTATGTAGTTCAACACAAATGAAATCATAATCTCTCTTTTATGGTCATTAGTGATTTAATTGATGTGCCTATCATAAGTATGGCATATTTGTGCTATTAGTTAGCCAACATAAGCCATCAAACTTTGACACACCCCTTAAACCACTTACGAACTTTCATGAAACTTGACAATGAAAATGAAATCTATTTTAAGTATGGCCTATTAACTATTGATTAGAAATATAGACCATCAAATTTTAATTTCAAATCACTTTCTTTTGCCATAATCATATTTTGATGAAGAGGCATTTGTGTTAGTGATTGTTTAACTATAGCCTATTTGGTGTGAACAATATAGACTATCAAATTCAAGGCAAAAACAACAATGAAACCACTTCAATCATTCTTCATTAAGCACAAAAAGAGAGCATGAATTAACAAATAGTTGAAGCTACATATTTAGAGAGCTTCGTTACCCCTAAATTGAAGGGGTTTAGCCTCTCACATTTGTCATTTGATTAACAAATGTAGCTAGCAACATGAAAGCAAAAGGAAAGGAAAATGAAAGCTAATGGAAAAGAGAAGCTAATTAACAAGAATTAAAACTAATCTACTTTGCATGAATGTAAACTACATTACTAACATAAGAAGAGAAGAAGCATGTAAATAAAAGAGAATTAACATTGCATAAAAGAAAGAAAAATTACATGAAATAAAATGGCTAAGTAGCCATGGAAAAAGAAGAGAGAAAAGCTTTGATTTATTTCCTAAGCTAAAAACTAAGTAAGAGAGACTAAGGGAGAGAGGAGGATTACATGAAGATAAGAGGTATTTATACAAGTGTTAAATCCTAATTCATATTTTTGGGGAATGCCCAAATTGCCCTTGAGGTAGTGTGGTGGCCAAGTAATCATTAACATCCACTAATCCCCACTTAAATGTACATGAAGCTTTAATGTCCTTTTATCATGTGCTTAGCTCCTAATTTGAAAATCAAGGTAAGTGGGTGGGGTCCTCCATGATCACCACTTTGAATTATTCCATCTTCATTTGTTCTCTTCACTCTTGTGCATGCATATATTATCATGAAGCCACTTGTAAAATTCACCAAATTTCCTACAAAACAACATAGAAAATTCCAAGTAAATTTTCACAATTTAATAAATGCACAAAAATGACCATTTTACCCCTATATGAAGATGAATATGTGAAAATTTGAAAATAATTTGAATTTTGGTTTAAACAAGTTAAAATACCCGATATGATCATTTATTTAATTTAAATAGATTAAATATGGTGGTAAAAATATGCATATTTACGTGCACATCAAGATGCAAGTATTTCAGCTATGTTATATATTTAATTTAAACCATAGATATTATTATAATATCACTAGATTTCCTTATGAAATGATTTTGTTATCGTAAAGTAAAAACCCATCTGTGTTTATTTGTGGCATGGTCTTACGATATACCTTTATTTTCCAATGGTTTTATAAGTATCCATATGATTTGAGTTTCTCACGCTAGTTTACCAGACTGATCCGGTTGTTATTTTCTTATAATGCTCGGGTCAGGCCCATCCATATTTCTAGATTTCATTGACGTTAATTGGAGCTCTTGGAGAGGAGTTAGATGATTACATATCGTAGTATTTTTTTTTTTGCTGCATTACTTTGTTTATTTTTATCAACAATTGTAAGGATAGACAGTTATAACTATCCAGGCTGATGATAGGTTAATTTACTCTGATTATTGTATACATAATTTTCTATTGTACAGATCAATTAGATATTATATATTATAGTTCCGCATGTGAGATTATGATGTTTTTGTTCTCCTCTTCTTGTTCCTTTTCTTTTCTTATTTTTTTTCTTTTACCTTAACGTTCTGTCTTTCTGGCACTTGGGTGCTTGACACGTAAATACCGTAGATGTATTAATGTTGACATTTGAGGGTCGAAAAGGAGATCGTTACATTGATTTTTCAAAATCCAAGTAGCTAGGAGTTGTTGTGATGTTGTCCTAAATCTCTAGTTCAAGTTTGAGTTAAATTGGAGTTGTTTTGATATTATTTTCTTTTAGGAAATTTAGTAGAGAAAGATATGAAGATAGTTTGATTTTGTTTTGTAAATTAGCAAAGGTGATATCAAGAGGTATGCCCCCTCTTATATAGGCTCAAGATGGTGTTGTCTACCCTTCCTTTCACCTTCCATCATAACATGGAAGGGTCACCTCTCCACATGCCCATCACTTCTCCTTTACTCCTCTTACCATTGGTAAATGACTAAACTGCCATTACCCATAATATCACTTATCCATTAGAAGCTTCTTGAATGTTCTATTTATTTCACGAAGAAAAGTCTGTTAATTAGTTCCTAATGTCTATATATGTTCATTAGCTTAGTACAAAAGAGTCTGAACAACTTATATCGATTAAAAAGCTGCTTATCAATAAATTGACTTTCGGTCACATTTTCGATATTTCTTCAAAGTGTATATTTTTATAAACAAATTTCAAAAACATGTTTCTTATATTTATTCATTAATTAAATGATGTTTAACAAGGTTATAAAACCATACTTATAACACTTGACTATATTTCAAAACGTCACGATATTTAAAGACGAAGCGTTCGAATTTACGGGTCGTTATAGTACAGACATAGGGTGCTGAGTTGAAAAGCTCGAGTCAATATTTTTCGCTCATTTCTTGATATTTCCTTTGTTTCCCAGAGTCATTTCTTTGTTGTTTTCTCATCCATTTCGATCGTTTAAGTTTGTTCGAAGACTGTAGGAAATATTCAGGCATAATAGGAAATGGTGACTTCGATGATGGATGGTTGTACTTCGAGTGTAGAGTAGAGGGCTACAAGTTGGATTAAAGGAATGTTTGAAGGAAGGTTATGGGAAAAACGATGATATTCTAGGACTAACGATGATTGTAGAGAATCACTCCAAACCGCGATAACTTCAGAACGAGAGTTGTAAGAACGGTTCTAGGATAGGCTCTACAATGAATGACGCATGCAAATGGATCTTGATACTCGGGGTTTCGAAGGTTACTCGTATAGAAAGGGTATATAAGGATGTGATCAGAGTTCGTTGACGTTAGGACCTGACCTACATGTACCTTTAGAGTCCATTGACGGTAAGATATGGGTAGCGCGTGACACTAAAGTCCAATGACGTTAGGACCTAGTGATGAGGGGGTTGAGTTTGTTGATGTTAGAACCTGCCTTACCTTAGACTAACGTGATGATTAGTCTAGTTCCTGGCTTGTTGAGTAGCACGGATTCAAGTACCGTGATACTAGGACATTGATTATTGTGATAGGAGTTGTAATGACCCAATTTTTCAGTCGTCTGAATTTAGAATATTTAATTGAATTTAAATATTGAAAAGTAAATTTTTTAAGTTGAATAAATTATATTTCGAATATAGTGATTTATTGGGATAATTAAATTGTTAATTTAATATTTGAAATTGCAGAAATAATTGAAATTTGAATTTAATGTGAATGAAAATAATTTATAATGTTGTTTTAAATTCTATTTGGGTTAGAATAATTAGAGAAATTTTAAAATTGAATTAAAAGTTAATTTATTGAAATTGGAAATTTTAATATTTAACTAACGTGTAAAAATAGTCATTTTTGACATAGTGTCGGATTTCGACGAAACTAGTTTCATTGGATCCATAATGTTATATTATTGTAGGATTTCAAATTTCATGTCGAACGGACTTACGGTTTGGTTGTGCAAAGCTAAAACGTGTATAAATTTATTTAAGAAAATTTTAATTAAAATAATTCGATTCAAAAACCTATCTTCCAAATACGATAGAATTGGCTCCCAATGTATATTTTATTATGTTCGGAATAGGGGTAAAACATTATAAACGCCAGGCGGCACGCTTCGATTGGAGTTTGGAAAATTTTCGGATGAATAGTGCACGAAAATTTTATATAAAAGACTTCATTTTTTTCTTTTTTCACAAACCTTAATCTATCTAGGTCTAGCCGCCATTTATATTTCGATGGCTAGAAAAGTTCGATCTTTCTTCCCTTTGATCTCCACATCCACGCATTTTCAGGCAATGGCGTCAACTGGAGAGTCGAAGAGCTCGTCGAGCTCTATGATATGAACGGCGATGATTTAAAACGATGGAGTGGATCGACCGCTAGGGCCTCGCGTTTGGCCGGCATTCAAGCATGAGAATCAAGGAAAAGGAAGCACTAGGGGGTCGTGTGCGTGGGCCGTGGGTGGAGGCGAAGGTAAGCTATCATGTGGTGGTCGCCAATCGTGTTCGAGTTCGTCGATGGAGGAGCATAATTCGTGGGAAGGTCGGAGGCTATGGGTTGCTTCGACCTGGGGTTTTCACGTGAAGGGGAAGAAGGTAAAGGCATGGCCCAGATCAGTTGTAGATGAAATCAACGACTTTGATTTGATAAAGGTTAAAAATAAAAATAAAATTTGTAAATAATTTATAATTTAAATCGTGTAATCTTTAAAATAGCATAACTTCTTCATACGAGGTCCGTTTCACACGAAACGAATTGCATTGGGTTCTTATTGACGAGCACTACATTTTAGAACGGGATTGGGATTTATTTAAGCTAGTGAAAATTTTGGTTAAAATTAAACGCTCGTTTAATTTTAATCGGAATAAATCGCTATCGCGACGACTACAAGCAAAGTGAGTACAACTCACTCTTTCTGACTCGCTTATATTTTTATATAAGGGAGAATAAATTTTATTTATGATGATTGATGGTTTTTTGGGTGATATATGATATATTATATATATTTATATATTGATTGGTTTGGATATATTCCCGCATATTTTAGCGGATGAGACCCTATATGTTCCCGTGTATGAGCTGATGACCTTTTGTACGCGCGTCTGCCTCGAAGCCGACATTGTACATATTTTCTAATATGTATATTTGTTGTAGGTGACATGTTGGAGGGATCCAACTAGATTCCTCACCAGTGTTGATTTTATTTATAGATCGTTATATATGTTGTTATCATGTGATATATGATGTTTGGATTGATATGATTGATGTGAATGCCTTTATCTAGTGCTGTTGTAGCATTGGGCCATATTTTGGAAATTTAAAAATATTAAATTGATGATTTCAATTTAATAAGGGTTTCAAAGTGATTTTGGAAATATATGATTTTTGAATTGTTAAAGGAATGGATTTATTTTAATTAAATAAAAGTTATAATTTTTATGTTATAAAAATTATGGCTTTTGTGAAATATAATCAGAATATGATTTTCGAAATATGAAGTTAACTGTTTTTGTTAAAAATATGTTAAATTAGGAGTTTTAACTTATTATAAATGGTTTATATATATGAGATTTATAAAATTGATATTTTATAAAGAAAAAGTAGTGGCATTATAAATGAATTTTGTAAGTTTAAAAATGGAGTTATAGTTGAATCGTATAAGTAAATAAGATTTATAAATTTATAAAAAGAATGAATCTGTTAATGAGAGATTTATAAGTAAATTAAATTATAATTAGATTTTGACTTATAAATGAGATATAAATGGAATTTGTTAGTAAAGGAATTTTGTATATGGGAGTTTATAAAATATAAATGGGTTTTATAAACATTGTTTATAAATCTGAAATCAATTTAATTTGATAAGTTAAAAATGTAAGTTTATTAAAGGAATTATATTCACGATTTTGGACAGTGAATAATCCTTTAAATTAAATGTGTAGAAGAATGAGTTGGGTAAGAGAATTATTCACGATTTTGGACAGTGAATAATCTTTTAAATAAAATGGATGTTTTGGAAAGTGATATTATAGTTTAAATGGTTTGAAAATAAAATAAGTTGTGAATTTACTTATTATTAAAATAAGTATATGGAAATGTTTTCCAAATATCCAGTAAGTGAAATGGTTTTGAATATTATATTTTTAAAGATATTTTGAAGTGAATAATTGGGAAGTGTTTTGAATTATAAACGTTTAATGAAATCAGGCCCAGTGATACTTAAGTGCTAAATATTTGTTGCTACTTTGATAGTTAAATAACCGACTATCAAATTTGCCATTTTAGTTCCTCGACTTGATGTGGGAACTACTTAGTCGTACACTTAGTACGTAGCCATCTGTGTAGGCTTGATTATCGTTTGTGTTGAGCATGTTGATTCGTATAGTGCAGAGTGATTACTCCAATCTATCGAGCTTCCTTCTTGGCCGAAGGATAGCAAGTCGAATGTTGGAAACGTGATAAGTATACGAGACTTGGTTTCCGTATGAGGTTGAGAAACGCTTTTGAGTTGTCGGTGCAAAGAGACCGGGATTAGATTTATCTGAAAACCACTTCGGACCAACATTTATACGACGATTATGCAAGTTGACCAATGATATCGATGTTTAGGATTTTCATAATGAAGGACTTCTTGTTCATCATTTGGGGTTAAAATCCCAATATACATATAGTAGCAGTAGTCTCTTCGTTATGAAATATCCAATGCAAGGACTATTCGCTACTAATCCTAGGGATTTCCTGACAGGATGTGGTAGGAAAGTACCTTCGGTTTATCCTATTCCTGGACAACTTGTATGGACAAGTGTCTGACATTTCATTTCTAATGATTACGTACATTGGTTTTTACAAACGTACATATGTTTGGTGGCGGAGAAGGCAACTTCTCTTAGCTTAACACCCTTCCTTGATACGTACGAGCTCAAGGCTTATATTTTTGTGAAAGGTAATTAGTAGTCAGCGGAAATGGCAATGTGGCATTCGATGAGATGATGTGATATGTGATATGTGAATGGTATTCGATACCTCTTTGGCCTTACTCCTCGGTAGATGACTGAAACAGGGATAGAAGTAGCAAGGCTAAAATGGGTCCCTCCCATTAGGAGATGTCATCACTCTTCTAGATATACTTTACACGCTATGACGTTATGTATCTGATTATTGTTGTGTATCTGATTATTGTTTTGTATGCTTGTGTCCATGGGTTTTAGGTCGGTAATGACCGAAGTGATGACATATTCAATACCGTCCAGGTATGGGTAGGCCGGTCTTGTCTTGGTTTAGGCGTCAAGTATCTCGACCCTAGGTACATCCCTCTAGAGGTGTACCGAGTTTTTGGAAAGGCAGTTCCCTTACCTAGTCATTTGTATGGAAATCCAAAATCCAACACGTGCCTGCCATTTTCTATTGTAGAAAGCCCTGTATAACAAGGTGTATGCTGGAATTTAATAATGTAACAATTTCAGCTATTTTAATATTATTTGTGTGCAATAGACACTATTATAATATAATGAGAATTTGATATGAGATGTTTTGTTTATCGTAAGGTAAAAACCTTGTCGGTATTTATTTGCGCTCGGTCTTACGAGATACATTTTATTTTGATAAAGGAAAAGTTTTGATAACTTTATAAATTCAGTTGAGGTGTGTTTTCTTACGCTGGTTTACCAGACTGATCCGGGCGTTCTTCCCTTTCAATGCTCGGGTCAGACCGAGTATATTTACAGGTTCAGTTTTGGTGCTTTTGGAGCTTCAGTAGGTGAGCTGGAGATCTTCATGTCGTATACACATATATGTTTATTATTCCGCTGCATTGCTATTGATTGTTGTTGTTGTAAATCACCAGCATTTATGAGGACAGATTATTATAACTGTCCAGGCTGATGATTATTTATTGTGTACTCTGATATTGATTATGTATATTACAGTTTCTCTTTGACAAGATTATTGATCTATATTATATGTTATTCCGCTGCGATGTGAGATTTTGTATTGTTTTGGTTCTACTTCTCTCATTTTCTTCTCTTCTCTTATTCTTTCTTCTCTCTTTTTTCTCACCCTCTCTTTTCTTTCTCATGATTATCTGTAATCGGTGCACTTTGGTTCAGACATGTGTGGTTTATTGTCGGATTCAGAGGGTGCCAAGTGCAGGTCGTCTCAACTGGTATCAGAGCTTAGATTTAGTATATTCCTTGGCTTTGATGTGTACTCAGTATAGATAGGGTCAGTAGCGCCCTAGATTGAGTTTGAGTTTGAGTGTATTATATATATGAGCGCATATTTGTTAGTGAATATAAAAATGTTTTATATTGCGTTGATTGAGCTGTTGAGTGGCTTATGGGTTCTGATCATTGCGTCTGGCTAACGTTATCGATAGGGATCTCCAAACACTTGAACATGGAGATTGGACACAATATTTTTTTCGAAATTGGGTAAATGAAATATTTTTACCTTGATTATATTTTATATAGTAGTATATAAGTTAATTGATTGTTAATGAATGGTAATAGTTGATTATTATCATTTGTTATTTGTTGTGTTTAAATAATAAAAGTTGTTATTATTATGAATCTAAACAAAGATAAACCAAAAGAAGTGAAATTATATAAATATAAATTTAAAAATGTGATTTATAATAAATGGATTTTAAAAGAATATAAAGCATTGGATTCACTACATTTGCTGGAAAATAATAAGGGTGATGACTGTAGCATCATCAGTATCATTTTCGAGTTTCTATGTGATTGATTTGCTACCACTAGTAAATTGAAAATTGAAGTTTTGTTGTGATAAATAAATTTAAATCCAAGTTTGAAATTGATAAGCATAAGTGAAATGAGTTTTAGACTTATAATATGAAATTATATTTTAACTTAAGTGAAGTTAAATATATTGAGTCGGTAAATGAATTATATGAAATTGAAGTTTAACTTAAGAAAAGTTAAATAAATCTAATTGATATTTGAAATGAATCAAATAAAAATGAATATACACTTAAGACGGTAAAGTGATTACATAACTATGAATTGAAATGTAGCATGTGAATAGGCTTAAGTAAATATTCATGGATCTTAAGTAAATAAGTTTATAACTTATAAGATTGAGAATAGTGAGTTAAAACAATTTTTCTATTGTTGAATATAGGAAATGAAATCTGAATTTGAATTATAAGTTGAAATTTAAGTTAAGAAGTATAAAATGAACTTTGAAAAGGAATTTAACTTAAGTAATATTAAATGAAGTTGAATTTGATATTCAAAAAGAATTAAATGAGCTAAGTGAAGAAATTGAAATGAATATAAACTTGAGTTAATAAATGAAATTCAACTTAAGTTGCAAATGAATTGAATTGAACTAATGAAAATAAATCAGTTAATTGAATATGAATTTGAATGTTGTTTGTTAAAATGGAATATAACTTAAGTTAAGAAGTGACATAAACATTAGAAATGTTGTATAAAAATGTAAATTGAACTTAAGTAAATGATTTAGAAAATAAATCATAAGTGTTATTAGTATTATAAGAAATATACTAAGTAATGAATGTGAATGTAAATGAAGTTGAAGGTAAATAACAAATAAATGTTAATAAATTTGAATTGGATTGGATATAAATTAGCTGAATGTAAACTAAGTAAATATGAATTGAATCTAAAGTGAATGTAGCTAAATTGAATCTGATATAAATTGAATATAATCAATTGTGATTAATGAATGTGAATAAATTGAAAAACAAATCAAGTGAATGTTAATAAAATTTGAAATGAATATTGATTTGGTTATGAACCCATTTGGTTGTAAATTTGTTGGATGGTTGTTAGTTGGATGTTAGTGTTTAGTGACTTCTCATGTGGCACGTGTTTTATTCGTATGTATTGTTGTATATCATATGTTATATATATTGATATTACTTTCCATATATGTGTTCTCATTTGGTTGTTGAGTGTTTAGTAGGTGCGAATGGCACTTGCTTCGCATTTGGAGCTCGCTTTCACGCTATATTTTCCAAATATGCTCGCTAATAATATATAAGATACATATCTCGGATTACATATCGTACTTTTACACTTTTTCCCTACGGGATGCCTCATCCTCGAAGATGAGATGTATACCTGTGATATATATATATATATATATATATATATATATATATTGTGATTTTACTACAATCGAACCGCGCAAAGGAGACTATGGCAAATTTTTCTGGAAATTTAAGGCGTTAGAAAAAATTTAGAAATTTTGTAAAATTTTTTATAACAAAAAATGTGATTTTTAAGTTATAAATTTTGAAATGATAATAGTTGATTTTTGAATTGATATTAATTTAACTATAAATGAATTTAGAAACTTAAGAAAAGTTTTTATAAAAGTGTAACAACGAAGTTGTGACTAATTGATTTTGGAAAGTTAAACACTTAAAAGAATTTGGTAATCTATTTCAACTAAATTGTTTTGAAAATTTAATAGGAGTTGTAGCATCTTTCTTACTTAGTAATTTTGGGGAAGAAATTCTTTTAAGGGGGGGGGGAATGTAACGACCCAGTTTTTCAGTCTTCTGAATTTAGAATATTTAATTGAATTTAAATATTGAAAAGTAAATTTTATAAGTTGAATAAATTATATATATAGTGATTTATTGGGACAATTAAATTGTTAATTTAATATTTAAAATTGCAGAAATAATTGAAATTTGAATTTAATGTGAATGAAAATAATTTATAACGTTATTTTAAATTCTATTTGAGTTAGAATATAGTTAGAGAAATTTTAAAATTGAATTAAAAGTTAATTTATTGAAATTGGAAATTTTAGTATTTAATTAACGTGTAAACATAGTCATTTTTGAAACAGTCTCGGATTTCGACGAAACTAGTTTCATTGGATCAATAATGTTATATTATTCTAGGATTTCAAATTTCGTGTCGATCGGACTTACGGTTTGGTCGTGCAAAGCTAAAACGCGTATAAATTCATTTAAAAAATTTTAATTAAAATAATTCGATTCGAAAACCTATCTTCCAAATACGATGGAATTGGCTCCCAATATATATTCCAATGTGTTCGAAATAGGAGTAAAACATTATAAACGCCAGGCGACAAGCTTTGATTGGAGTTCGGGAAATTTTCGGATGAATAAATAGTGCATGAAAATTTTATATAAAAGGACTTCATTTTTTCTATTTTCACAAACCCTAATCTATCTAGGTCAAGCCACCATTTATATTTAGATGGCCAGAAATGTTCGATCTTTCTTCCCTCCGATCTCCACATCCACGCATTTTCAGGCAACGGCGTCAACTGGAAAGTCGAAGAGCTCGTCGAGCTCTATGATATGAACGGTGATGATTTAAAATAGTGGAGTGGATCGACCGCTAGGGCCTTGCGTTTGGCCAGCGTTCAAGCACGAGAATCGAGGAAAAGGCAATGCTAAGGGGTTGTGCGCGTGGGCCGTGGGTGGAGGCGAAGGTGAGCTGTCGTGTGGTGGTCGCCGATCGTGTTCGAGTTCGTCGATGGAGGAGCATAATTCATGGGAAGGTCGGCGGCTATGGGTTGCTTCGACCTGGGATTTTCACGTGAAGGGGAAGAAGGTAAAGGCACGGCCCAGATCTGCTGTAGATGAAATCAACGGCTTTGATTTGATAAAGGTTAAAAATAAAAATAAAATTTGTAAATAATTTATAATTTAAATCGTGTAATCTTTAAAATAGCATAACTTCTTCATACGAGGTCCGTTTCGCACGAAACGAATTGCGTTGGGTTCGTATTGACGAGCAATACATTTTATAGCTAGATTGGGATTTATTTGAGCTAGTGAAAATTTTAGTTAAAATTAAACGCTCGTTTAATTTTAATTGGAATAAATCGCTATCGCGACGACTACAAGCAAAGTGAGTACAACTCGCTCTTTCTGACTCGCTTATATTTTTATATAAGGAAGAATAAATTTTATTTATGATGATTGATGATTTTTTGGGTGATATATGACATATAATATATATATATATATATTGATTGGTTTGGTTATATTCCTGCATATTTTAGCGGAAGAGACCCTATATGTTCCCGTGTATGAGCGGATGACCTTTTGTATGCGTGTCTGGCTCGAAGCGGACATTGTATATATTTTCTAATATGTATATTTGTTATAGGTGACAGGTTGAAGGGATCCAACTGGATTCCTCACCAGTGTTGATTTTATATACAGATCGTTATATATGTCGTTATCATCTGATATGATGTTTGGATTGATATGATTGATGTGAATGCCTTTATCTAGTGATGTTGTAGCATTAGACCTATGACGCCCCACCTCTATATTCACACTAGCCAAGGACACTACGAGGTAATGTTGTCGACTAGCATGAAGAATACGGCTGTTGAGGAGCGACCATCTATGTAATTGCTTTGTGCGAGTACTGATATGTCAGATAATATAACTTACATTAAAATCCAACATATCAAATAAAAACTCAAAGCTACCACACAGTGGCTATGTGGACTTTGGAAACAAATATAAAAATAAACATAACACAAATCAGTCACAGATATTCATATCACAAAGGCGGAAACAGATATGAATATAACACATAGAAGTGTACATCAAAGTAGTGGTCAAACTAGATCCACTACATCACAAAAGAATAGATACAAGTGCTAGACAAAAGAATAAGTATACATCAAGGAGTCTCTATCTCAAGTGTATACTAATCAAAAACTACTAAGCTAAAGTAGCTAGTCAAAAGTCAGGTGACGAACCCTGATAAGAAGTCAAGCAAAAGCACGTGAAATACCACAGTCTGACCCGAGTATTATTTAAGAAGAAAATAATAAATGGATCAGTCTAGCTATAAATATCAGATAAAATGAGATAGGATAAGAGATATCACAAAAACGTATGATAACAATAATGCCATACTGCGATAAGTATACATCAAATAACAACAAAAATCATACAATATCCCAAATCATCTCAAACATCCAAAAAGAATCGCATTCTTTAAATTATTCACCAAAACACAAATATTGCCAAAACATATCAATGCCAATCGCATAAAAATCGGTGAAGCGCAAATTCTAGAAATCATCAACTAGAAATAATAAAATCTAAAAGGGGGGAAGGCCTATCACAAACGGGAGCATGAAAACTCACCAACACATGTATCACAAATGAGACGATATCCCATGAACCGAATATCGACGCACCTAAAAAGATACGCCCCATGCATAGTCGAACATCGACGCACCTAAAAAGATACGCCCCATGCATAATCGAACATCGACGCACCTAAAAAGATACGCCCCATGTATAGTCGAACATCGACGTACCTAAAAAGATACACCCCATGCCTAGTCAGACATCGATGCACCTAAAAAGATACACCTCATGCTTAGTCGGACATCGATGCACCTAAAAAGATACACCCCATGCACCGACTTATCGAGACGAATTCTTCACGAACGGTCCAAAGACCATGAGTCACTAGCCCATAAAACGAGACGAAGCTCAACAGAACGGGGTACAGTCCCCCATGCGGATAAAGAGACATCGCATATCGCTAGCCTAAACCACAAAATGATCATCATCGATCATCAAGAAGTGTCGATTACACTAAGCTAGTAAATAAATGAGTTTAACTTCATGTCCCATAACCACTGGCTTAACTTAAATATTTACGAACAAATTGTAGATTTCCACTCGAAAATTGTCACAAGATTTTCAATCGAACAAGTCCAAAAATTAACCGACGAAGAATACATAAGCGTTTCATACCACATGTTTTGCTAAGCCGTTTAATTAGATTTCTCAAACGAATGAGGTAAAGGTTTGTATATACTAATAGGTTGGAAAACAGTTTTATAAATGAGCTTTGTATTAAAAATAGAGTTGAAATCATCTTTGTGAAAGAGTTTGAATAGTTACTACTAGTATAGAAACCTTTGTATTTTAAAGTGACAAACCACAGAAATGATTGTAGAAACAATCAATCACCAAAAATTCACATACGACAATGTGAATTAAATCCATAAAAATCGATATCTAATCCATCAAACGGATATTCCCAAAAATCCAAAGAAATAAGTCATCAAAGTTGATAATAAGTGATAACAACTAACTGGATCGACACGAATCGATTAAAAATCGGAAACCTGCACAAAAATGCTAAAAATAGGCAAAATGCTCATTTCCCAGATTCAATCGACTGGACTGTATGGTCAGTCGACTGATTCATGCCTAGAAACTCTCGGTTTCTAGGTTCAATCGACTGACTTTACAGTTCAGCCGACTGATACGGGGGCAAGAACATTATGTTCTCAGTTTCAGTCGAGTGAACTGTATGGTCAGTCGACTGATACAAGGCCAGAGAATTTTCTGGTCCCAGATTCAGTCGACTGACCCTACAGTTCAGTCGACTGAACTGACATTTGCAGTATTTTCAGTTTAGCCCAAGGAGGGCAAAAATCCAACCCGGAAATGTTCGGACGAGCAATGGAGACTAGGGATTTATGCCAAGCAACAACCCAGCCTTGTAGGCTCTTTGATACACCCCAACAACATGTTCAAACATCAAAGATAGGATTTTTAAAGATTTGACTTCAAAATACCAAAAATTAGAATATTCATCAAACCAATTCATTTCAAAAGGCAAATGGACAAGGAATAGATGTTAGGAATTACTACCTAACAACTATCAAAGGTATAGACATAGATGTGAGTTCAAAAACTCACTTTTTAAACCCAAAACAACAAATGAGAAGCTCTACAACAAAGGAAAGGCCAATTCCTCTTCAACTTCAACTCAAGAAGCTCCAATCTAAGCTAATAAGCAAATATTTCCTAAGTTGAGGTTTAGGAATTTCTGAAATTGAAGAGAGATAGAGATGGAGAAGATGAAGAGGATGCTTACCTAAGCTTCTCCTTGATTTTGGACTTGAATTTGAGTTTCCTAATCAAAACTAGGGTTTAGGAATCTCTATTTCCCATTCCTTTCCCCATTTTTACTATGAGCTTGAGTGTTAGGAAATAGAATGAGTGAATGGATGAAGAGTAAAGGAGTTAGGGTTATTTGTTAGGTTGGTGGGCTAAAACCCAAACCCAAAGCCCTAAATGAAAATATCAAAATTTTACTCAACTCCAAACATATCGATGTTTATACTCAAAAAGGTCGCAAACACCATTTTGAACTCAATGGAAGTGGTCTCGAGTCCTAATTCGACTGTTTGCAAAAAGTTACATTTTGGACTTAAATCCGACTAACGATGCTATATTTAAATAAAACATTTAAATATACAATCGTAAAATATGTGGGTTGTTACAGACTCCCCTCCTCAAAGAAATTGCGTCCTCTCAATACTTAAGAAAAAGAAATAAAAAGTAACAACCATACAAATGCATAACAACACAAAAGGAAGAAATTTTGAAATGAGAAGTTCACCCTGAGGAGCACGAGAGAGTAAGTCCGGATGTGTTTGCTCGATGAATTCTCTAGATTCCCAAGAGCAATCCTTAGGATTTGAGGACATTGAACTTTCATAAGAAGAACATATCTTTATTTTGAAGGTGTTCAAACTCTGAAGCAATGATACGAATAGGATGTTGCTCATAAGTCAAATTAGATGAAACCTCAATTTCTTCAATAACACCGGGCTCATGAATAGAATCGGAATCCCTAAGGCATTTCCGTAGTTGAGAGACGTGGAATACATCATGAATAGCAGAACACTGAGCCGGTAATAAAAGGCAATAAGCCACGGAACCAATACGTTCGGTGATGGGAAATGGACCAACATATCGAGGTGCTAACTTTCCCGATCGACTGAAACACACAACTCCCTTCATAGGTGAAACACAAATGAACACCAATAAGGTCTGGACCTAAACCAGCTTCTCACCGGCTTCAAGCCAACACGAAGGAGATCGGCACGGCCTTCTGTAGAGTACCTCGAAAGGTGCCATACCAAAACTAGATTGAAAGCCATTATTATAGGAAAACTCAACAAGAGAAATATGATCTTCCCAAGTTCCACCAAAATCAAGAACACATGCACGAAGAAGATCTTCAAGAGTTTGATTCACACGCTCGGTTGGTCCATCGGATTGAGGACGATAAGAGGTGCTAAAATTAAGCTTTGTTCCCAAAGCTTTTTGAAGACCTTTCCAAAATCCACTAGTAAATAATGGATCACGATCACTAACGATAGAAGTAGGAACTCCATGTAATTTAACAATTTCTTTAATATAGAGTTTGGCCAAAAGAGGTACGGTCCGATTGGATCGAACGGGAATAAAATGGGCGGACTTTGTAAGTCTATCAACTATCACCCATAGGCTATCATGACCCGAACGAGAATGGGGATGACTGTCAATAAAATCCATGGAAATTTGGTCCCACTTCCATATTGGAATTTCCAAAGGTTGCAATAACCCACCGGGCCTTTGATGCTCGGCCTTCACGAGTTGGCAAGTCATGCAACGCTTAATAAAGTTAGCAATATCAGATTTCATTCCATCCCAATAATAAAGTCACTTCATGTCCACGTACATTTTACTACTACCGGGATGAATGTTAAATTTAGAACGATGAGAATCTTCTAAAATGTCTCTACGAAGATCAATAATATTTGGCACAATAAGTCTACCAAATTTTCGAATACCGCTATGAGCATCAATATCAAAGTCTTTCAAACCTTCAGTATCAATTTTATCCCTACAACTTTGGCTAAGAAGAACCAATTCGGGATCATGCTTTTGAGCTTCAAGGATGAGGTCTAAAAGAGAAGGACAAGCCTCAAGGCTACATAAAACAAGAGCTGAACATGAATTGGATTCATGATCTCGAAGCTCACAAGTGGACAAAGTCTCGAGATCATTCCATTCAGATATCATCATGGAAACAACCGCTTGTTGCTTACGACTAAGGGCATCGGCAACACGATTTCCCTTTTTGGGAGTATAAAGAATATCAAGATCATAAGATACAAGGAACTCGAGCCAACGTTGTTGACGCAAATAAAGTTCCTTTTGAGAAAATAAATACTTCAAAGATTTATGATCGGTGTAGAGAACAAATTTCTCTCCTAAAATATAATGTCGCCAAATTCTAAGAGCGAAAACAATGGCCGCGAGCTCTAGATCATGAATGGCATATCTAGTCTCGACAAGCTTTAATTGTCAAGAAGCATACGTGATAACATATTCCCTTTGCAAGTGAATGGCACCCAAACTAATACGACTAGTATCAGCATAAACAATCAATTCTTGGTTCCCTTCGGGAATCGCAAGAATAAAAGCATCGATAAAGAGTTCTTTTAATTGATCCTCTTTCCCGAAAAGCCGAGACATTCAAAATCATAATTAACTTTATGTGATCATCTTTTTAGAAAAAATTACTTATTACTAGTCAATTTACTATGTCTGGCTGTCTCATTATAGCGTTTAGGAGGTTCCTATCGACAACGTTGATCAAGCGCATCGACCAGAATTCTTAAAGCACTCAATGGGCAAAACAACACAAAATCATCTTCTATATGATAAACATGTCTCTTATAAATTTTACTTATATTCTTTGCTTTTTTTAAGAACAAAATCCATTTATGCTTATAAACATCTTATTAAAAAGATTTACAAATTTTAAATTGTTGTTTTCATCCATAATCAATGAATACAAGGATAAACTCATCGAGATATCCGTAGAATACTCGATTCGTAAGATGGATGAAATAAGCTAGAAGGTTCGTCAAACCAAATGACATAACAAACCACTCACAAGAATCATACTGAGTGTGGAATACGGTAAGTGGAATGCTACCCTCCGCGACTCGTAGCTTATGAAAACCGGTGGCAAGGTCGGGCTGAAAAGACCTTAACACCACACAATAGATTGCTTAGGTGATAATCCTAAAACAAGCTCAAATATACCGGAAAATTCACAAACTACTTGAATGAGAGAAATAATATTCTCCTCATCATGTAGGTTTAAAGAATAAAATGATGCCACCGAATTTGGAAATCAAAATCATTAAGAACAATAGAAATCTGCTTAATAGACTGAGAATGTCGAAGATATATAGTCCGCTCAGGACATAGGATGTGGGCTTCATAATGTTCAAGCCAATCCTTTTCCAAAAATCAATTTCAAAGACTAAGTAACGCATAACATGCAAATCGGCTCGAAAAGAATAATCACATAAAATAATCTCGACATTTTCACAAAGTAAACCGAGTGTTGCGGATCCACCAACCGGATTCGCAATTCTCAGTGAAGTCATCATGCCCATAATATTTAAAGAAAGGAATCAACAAGTTCTTTTGATATAAAAGAGTGGGACGCACCTGTATCAATAGAAATCAAATAGGAAGATCACGAAATAAAATAATGCCATCAAGGACTGAATGAAAAAATATCTTGACCAAGAGAAGTGTTACTAGGGGCTTGCACAACATTTAGCTTTCCCTCCTTCTTGCTTTGAAGTATGGGACACACAGATATATGATGACTCAAACTTTTGCAATAGCGACAATAAAGGGGTTTCGGACACTTATTTGCATAGTGATCCATAGAACCACAATTGTAGCATTGTCCACGACTAGAGGTAGGAGTCTTTGCTACCGAAGTTTATTGCTTCCCTTTCTTGTTGGGATTGGGACCTTTGAACTTAATAGGCCTCTTCATGTTATTGTTGAAGTTCTATTTGGCACCCACAACTTCAACATCACTTTCTTTATCGGCCTCTTCAAGTCGAAGAGCGATATCTATAAGCTGATCGAAAGAAACTTCTAGTTTTAGAAGTAAAGGCTTTTTGAGATTCTTATTCAACCCATAGACAAATCTCTGATTTTTCTTCAATGGGGTATTAATATATTCGACCCCATATTTAGAGAGAGATTCAAAAGATGCGACGTAATCCATCACAGAAGATTCACCTTGAACAAGGTCAATAAAGCACCGAGCTAAAGTTACTTTTTCAGCCTCCGGCACAAACTTCAATTCGAACCTTTCCCGGAATTGCTCCCAAATAAGATCCGCTTCAGTGATTTCAGAAATAAGAAGCTCATACCAATCCAATGCTCTTTCTTGGAGCATGCTAGAAGCCACTTGGACTCGATGTAGATCCACAAGATTCATGCGGGAAAAGATGCGATCGCATGATCTAAGCCAAGCTTGGATTTCTATAACATTTTTGAAACCCTTGAATGGCCTTCCACCCAAAGCGGTATGATCTCTGCACAAGCGTGCAAACTCGGATTTATGGTGAGTAGGCACTGGAACGGGTCCGGCAGCTTGGGCATTGTTCACAAGATCTAAAAGTTGTTGAGCAGACATAAATACTCCATCCTGAGGAGTAGCACTGGATTGACCGGCTCTAGGATGGCCTGGCCTAACCATTTCTCTTCCTTAAGAAAGAAAGAAGAGCAAAAAGGTTATTCATAGAATGAATATCAAACAAACTTGATTGATAAAACAAGGAATCATAAAAAGAAATAGGATAGAACGGTACGAAGACTCGAATTAAATCCTATGGCACGATTCCTAAGAAAGACTTAGGACAATGATCCTTGCTAGATTATTCTACATTGTTCCGAAGTTTGGCTCCGATACCAAGTTGTGATGCCCCACCTCTATACTCACACTAGCCAAGGACACTACGAGGTAATGTCATCGACTAGCATGAAGAATAAGGCTGTTGAGGAGCGACCATCTGTGTAATTGCTTTGAGTGAGTACCGATATGTCATATAATATAACTTACATTGAAATCCGACATATCAAATACAAACTCAAAGCTACCACACAGTGGCTATGTGGACTTCGGAAAAAAATATAGAAATAAACATAACACAAATCAGTCACAGATATTCATATAACAAAGGAGGAAATAGATATGAATATAACACATAGAAGTGTACATCAAAGTAGTGGTCAAACTAGATCCACTACATCACAAAAGAATAGATACAAGTGCTAGACAAAAGAATAAGTATACATCAAGGAGTCTCTATCTCAAGTGTATACTAATCAAAAACTACTAAGCTAAACTAGTTAGTCAAAAGTCAGGTGACGAACCCTAATAAGAAGTCAAGCAGAAGCACCTGAAATACCACGGTCTGACCCGAGTATTATTTAAGAAGAAAATAATAAACGGATCAGTCTAGCTATAAATATAATTTAAAATGAGATAGGATAAGAGATATCACAAAAACGTATGATAACAATAATGCCTACTGCGACAAGTAAACATCAAATAACAACAAAAATCATATAGTTTCCCAAATCATCTCAAACATCCAAAAAGAATCGCATTCTTTAAATTATTCACCAAAACACAAATATTGACAAAACATATCAATGCCAATCGCATAAAAATCGATGAAGCACAAATTCAAGAAATCATCAACTAGAAATGCAGAAATCACAAAGGGGGGAAGGCCTATCACAAATGGGAGCATGAAAACTCACCAACACGTGTATCACAAATAAGACGCTATCCCATGAACAGAACAACGATGCACCTAAAAAGATACACCTTATGCATAGTCGAACATCGACGCACCTAAAAAGATACGCCCCATGCATAGTCGAACATCGACGCACCTAAAAAGATACGACCCATGCATAATCAAACATCGACGCACCTAAAAAGATACACCCCATGTATAGTCGAACATCAACATACCTAAAAAGATACGCCCCATGCCTAGTCGGACATCAATGCACCTAAAAAGATACACCCCATGCCTAGTCGGACATCGATGCACCTAAAAAGATACACCCCATGCACCGACTTATCGAGCCGAATGCTCCATGAACAGTCCAAAGACCATGGGTCGCTAGCCCATAAAAATGAGACGAAGCTCAACATAACGGGGTACAGTCCCCCACGCGGACAAAGAGACATCGCATATCGCTAGTCTAAACCACAAAATGATCATCATCGATCATCAAGAAGTGTCGATTACACTAAGCTAGTAAATAAATGAGTTTAGCTTTATGTCCCATAACCACTGGCTTAACTTAAATATTTACGAACAAATTGTAGATTTCCACTCGAAAATTGTCACAAGATTTTCAATCGAACAAGTCCAAAAATTAACCGACGAAGCAAAAGCAAGCGTTTCATACCACTTGTTTTGCTAAGCCATTTAATTAGATTTCTCAGATGAATGAGGTAACGGTTTGTATATACTAATAGGTTGGAAAACGGTTTTATAAACGAGCTTTGTATTAAAAATATAGTTGAAATCATCTTTGTGAAAGAGTTTGAATAGTTACTACTAGTATAGAAACCTTTGTATTTTAAAGTGACAAACCACAGAAATGATTGTAGAAACAATCAATCACCAAAAATTCACATACGACAATGTGAATTAAATCCATAAAAATCGATATCAAATCCATCAAACGGATATTCCCAAAAATCCAAAGAAAGAAGTCATCGAAGTCGATAATAAGTGATAACAACTAACCGGGTCGACACAAATCGATTAAAAATCGGAAACCCACACAAAACTGCCAAAAATAGGCAAAATACTCATTTCCCAGATTCAGTCGACTGGACTGTATGGTCAGTCGACTGATTCATGCCTAGAAACTCTCGGTTTCTAGGTTCATTCTGAAAGAGGCTATGCGGTAGGATCGTATAATATGGAATAGTAGAATGGTCTAGGTAGATAGCAATAAGCAGTAAGTAAAGTAGACACCAAGACTTTATACTGGTTCGGACCTCTTGTCCTACGTCCAGTCCCTAAGCTCCTCTTAGGAATTCAACTAACCAACAACCCTCACTTAACCCGGATGAATAGGTTTACAACTTACCCGAACAACCGAATGGGATTTCTTGCCTCAACTACCGAAGAGGACTTCAACTAGATACAAAGAGTATTTCTGACTTGTTGTGTTCTTGATAACGCTAATGAGTCTAATTGAGTACAACTTTCCTATAATCTTATCCTCAAGAATATGAAATGTGTTTATGAAGATTAAGGAAATATAAATTGCTATGAATCAAAAAGAGTATTTAAGATAAATCAGAGATTCAAGCAATTGAAGTGGTTTGTGATTGCTTTTGAAAACTTAAGAAATCTGAAAGTATGTTCAAGAAAAATAGAGAGATTAAAGCAATTAGAATTTGTGATTTGCTAATGATAGAAACATGTATTTATATGTGTAGAAGAGGTGTATCTATTTGCAAAAGATTCAGGCAAGAGATGCATCCATTACTATTGGAGAATGGTTGCAACTCTTGGGAAGAAGAAGGTGTCTTTTCATTAAAAATTCACAGGTTCGAATTCAGTCGACTGAACAGGGAATTTCAGTCGACTGAAACTGTGCATGTTGTAATTCTGTAATAGGTTCAGTCAACTGGAATTTCCTGTTCAGTCGACTGAACTCGTAGTTTCTGCACAGTGAATACTTAACTAAAAAATTAAGTTATGAAATGTATTCTTGTGTTTGTGCAAGCTTCTTGAGGATAGATTTTAACAATAAAACTAAACTAAGACCTATATTTAAATCATACTTATGGTATCTTTGGTCTTCATAGTCCTCCCTTTAGCTTTGCACATATCTCTTCCTTTTTGTTGAAGCACATTGTCATTGATCAAAATATAGCGTATCAACATTCTCCCCCTTTTTGATTGATGACAATACCTATGTTTGTAGAGATTGTAATTATCTTTCCTCCCCCTGAATATATGCACTATCTTTCCTACAAAACAAAGTTAGTGACATAGATTTCTCCCCATTTGTCATCGACAAAAAGGAAGTGATAATATGTAGAAGTATATAATTGGCAAGCAACAAAGCAACCACATGCATATATCACCATAGGGTGAATCATACAAACCACAGAGTATCACAAATAAAAGAAGGCTATTTATACAAGCCTATTCAGAAGTTGTTTTAAAAATTAATAAAGAGTTCCAGAAATCAAACCATCAAAAATGATCAAGGATCCCTGTCCCAATCATAAGAGCCTTCACGATCTCCTTCTGGTTCACGAATAACAGGGCCACCGGTTGGTTGTCTAGAAGCTCTTCCTCCTTGACCATCATTGTTACCACTAGTGCTGCTGCTCGGATTCTCCTTGGAAGATGTCCATGTGAACGTTGGAGCTGGGCGCTTGCCACGTGAGGTTGAAACAGAAGTGGTGCTGGTGCATGAAATAGCATCCCATAGTTTGGTAAAGAACCCTTTTACCTTATCAAGTTTGTGATCAGCCTTTTTGAGACGAGTATCAAGGATTTGTTGATTTCTTGATATAATTCCCAAAGATTGATTTGTAGTAAAATCTTGTTGAACAAGACGGATTTCATCATCGTGATAACGAGGTTCTTGTTGTGGAGTTTGAGGTTGAGGTTGGTGAGGTTCTTGACGACGTGCTTCCCATTCAGCTAGAGACATGATACGAGGAGGCCTTACTGGTAGTTGCATGAGACTTATAGTCCGATGGTTGATTTGATGAACCATCGTATTTTCTGAGTCCGGTAGTGGCGTATCAACGTCTAGTAGAAGTTTCATCATGTATTCGCCAAAATATATCGTTCTCATTTTACCATTGTTGAAGGAAAGAAATTCATCAAGTATCAATTGCACCCAATTTACTTTAATATTTCCCCATATAGCATATAGTGCCCAATAGTTATTCAGATATACTATTTCATAGGAGCCCGTGCGGGGGGTAATGGTCCTCATGAGTGCTTTGTGTAAAAGCCTAGCTCTTGGTCTTAAGGAGGTGGATTTAATATCTAGGACGTTGATCTCATCGTCTAAAAATTGATGATTTATACTATCACGAATATGAGGACTGAAATCTATGTCCTCAAGCTTTATACCAATGTTTGGGGATCCTAGAATATGAGCTATGCGATCAAGTGAAAACTATACCTTTTTCCCGCATACCATACTCCAAACACTGTCGTTCGGATTTCGTGGAGTTTGGTGTCCAAGGTTGAGGTTGGCATAGAATAATTTGACCATAATATGGTTGATGGCATGGTCATTCCGATTAATGTCTAAAAGTGATGTCAAACTTGCTTGGTCTGTTAAAGCTTGAAAATTGTAGGATTGAAGACCTTGAAAATCAACAAATGAGTGCTCGAAGATCCTTGAATTCTTCATCTTGTTCCACCGAGTGACCGCAACATCATTGTAGAGCCATTGAGCAATTTGGGCATCAATTGAGTCGGAGTAGGTTGAAGTTGAAGCTCTAGAACGTTTAGGAGGCATAATTGTGGAAAATTGAGGAAGAAATTGTAAAAAAAATAGAAATTGGGGGCTAGGGTTTTCTTTGAGAGGGGGAAGATGAAGTTTGGAATCGGTAAGAAGTAAAAGTAAAAGTGAAAAAGATGGCTAAGTAGGGTAAAAAGAACATGGTAAACTGCGTTCAGTCGATTGAAATTATCTGTTCAGTCGACTGAATTGGAACCCGAAAGTTTTCTGGGTAAAATTCAATCGACTGAACAGAGAGTTTCAATCGACTGAACTATTGGCTGAAAGTTTCTGCCATATATTCAGTCGACTGTGCAGAACTATTCAGTCGACTTAATTTTGCATTTTTGGTTTTTCTTAACTTTTTGAATGCAAATATTTTATTGAAGAAATGATTACAATCATACAAACATATTACAATATAACACATTATTTTGAACTTTAAAAACTCATTTCTTTGGAGAAGGACTAATGTTCTTCGATGTTTTATTTCCTTCATTCGCTATATAGTTCCTGTCCCATGAATTTAGGCTATATTGAGGAGTCTTTGGCGATACCCACGGATTTATCGGATCGTTTGGTGTACGATATGATGAAGATGGATCAAACGAACTAACTGGTCGAGGTAGGGGCTCACTCACATCATTTTTCTTCGAGCTACAAAATCGTAAACCAATTTGCTCAAGAAAGCTCAAGCGTCTAGCAGTTACTTTTTGTTCAAAATATAATTCACGTTGAAGATCAATTTGCTGCTGTTGAAAATGATGAATTTCATCAATTTTTCTTTTCGTATCAGGAGAGGTAAATAGTCCACGTTTGGCCTTCTTCGAATCCGGTGTATAGCCAGTTCGATAATTTTCCCATTTATAAACCGGCTCGTGTTTTGGTGTTGGAGTAGGAAGATGTGGTGATGTAGGTGTGTTATCGGTTGAGGAGGTTATATTGATAGGTGAGTTTGATTTGTTGGAAGACATTTTTCTACAAAGTTTGAAAAAAAAATGTAGTTTTTGACAAATCATATGTGCATGTATATATAGAATTAGTGGTTTAAAATGTGTGGTATAGTGTTAATAGGGATTTAGAGCCAGTAATTATGTTATTGGTTCATATTTACTTTGAAATGAATGGTCTTAGGAGTAGATTTAGTTTTTAAACCTATAATTAAGTGAACTAAATTTTTGTTTGTCTTTTGTTTAGATGAAGTATATTTAAGTATTATATTTGTTATCATATTTGCTATTAAATATCTTTGAAAGAAATTATTCCTAGTTCTCTTTGTAATTTTATAAACGAGTTTTCTAGTAATGGTTTAGTAAATATATCGGCAATTTGGTTTTCGGTAGAAATATGCTCTAAATTAATAATTCCTTTTTCAATATTGTCACGTAGAAAATGGTGACGAATATCAATATGTTTTGTACGAGAGTGATTTATCGGATTTTTAGACAAATTTATTATGCTTGTATTATCACAATATATTGTAGAATTTGTTAAATTTATATTAAAATCTTTAAGTGTTTGTTGCATATATATGACTTGGGTACAAGCCAGAGCAGCAGATATATATTCCGCTTCACAAGTTGAAAGTGAAACACAATTTTGCTTCTTACTAAACCAAGATACAAGTGATTTTCCAATGAAATGGCACGTACCACTTGTACTTTTTCTATCAGTTCGAGGTCCACCAAAATCAGCATCACTAAATGACAATAACTCGAATGGACAATCTTTTGGATAGAAAAGACCAAAGTCCTTAGTATTATTAAGATATCGCATACTTCGTTTTATGGCTCTTAAATGTGATTCTTTAGGATTAGCTTGAAAACGTGCACATAAACATACACTCATCATTATGTCTGGTCTACTAGCGGTTAAGTATAGTAAAGATCCTATCATACTTCTAAACAACTTTTGGTCTACACTTTTGCCATTTTCATCTCGATCGAGATGAGTTGTGGTACTCATAGGAGTAGGTTTTCCAGAAGTGTTTTCCATTCCAAAACGTTTAATTAGATTAGTACAATATTTTTCTTGGTTTAAGAAAATTCCATTCGTTAATTGTTTAATTTGTAATCCGAGAAAATAAGATAATTCTCCCATGTGTGACATTTCGAACTCCTTAGTCATTATATTTGAAAATTCTTTACACAAGTTTTCATTAGTTGAACCAAATATAATGTCATCTACATATATTTGAATTATTAGAATGTCTTTAGTAGTGTTTTTAATGAATAGAGTTTGATCTACTTTTTCGATTTGAATTCTTGAATCTAGTAAATAGCTTTTAAGTCTCTCATACCAAGCACGAGGTGCTTGTTTAAGACCATATAAGGATTTCTTTAATTTATATACATGATCCGGATAATTTTTCATGTATGAATAAAGGGGGTTGCTCTACGTACACATTTTCTTTTATAAAACCATTTAGAAAAGCACTTTTAACATCCATTTGATAAAGTTTAAAATTGTGAAAACACGCGAAGGCTAATAGAATACGTATTGCTTCAAGTCTTGCAACGGGAGCAAATGTTTCTTCAAAGTCGATACCTTCCTCTTGATTATATCCTTGTGCTACTAGTCTAGCTTTATTCCTAGTTATATTTCCGTGTTCGTCTACTTTATTTTTGTAAACCCATTTTGTTCCTATAACAGATTGATTATTAGGACGAGGAACTAAATCCCAAACATCGTTACGTTCGAATTGATTTAATTCTTCTTGCATAGCAACAATCCAGTAGTCATCTGTTGATGCTTCTTTAGGATTTTTAGGTTCTAATGTAGAAATAAAAGCAACATGTCCCATTTGGTTTAGCTGACTTCTAGTTTTAACTTGAGAATCAATTTCACCGATTATGTTTTGTACAGGGTGATCTCGTAAGATTCTAGGTGAAGATCTAAGTTCGGTATTATTCATATTTTCAAGATTTGTATTGTCTGTATTTATTATAAATTCATCATCATCTTTTATACTCAAGTTTTTATTAAAGTTTTCATCAAAAGATACATGTAAAGTTTCTTCGATTATATTTGTTCGTTTATTAAAAACTCGATATGCCTTACTTCGTTCTGAGTATCCTACAAAAATTCCTTCATCAGCTTTCGGATCGAATTTTCCTAGTTGGTCTTTTGTATTTAAAATAAAACATTTTGATCCAAATATTTTAAAATAAGAGATATTTGGCTTTCTATTGTTAAAAATTTCATATGAAGTATTTTTAGTTAATGGTCTAATAGAAATACGATTTAATACATAACATGCAGTAGCTACGGCTTCTGCCCAAAAATGTTTTGGTAGAAGGCTTCCATTTAATAATGTTCTTGCACATTCTTGTAATGTTCTATTCTTTCTTTTCACCACTCCATTTTGTTGAGGAGTTCTAGGAAATGAAAGTTATGATTTATTCCTTTCTTTTTACAGAAAGATTCAAAAGCTTCATTTTCGAATTCGCCACCATGATCACTTCGTATATTCTTAATTTTCAAATCTTTAGTGTTTTGAATTCTTTTGACAAATGTTTTAAAGTGCTCAAATGTATCACTTTTATTTTTCATAAAAATAGTCCATGTATATCTTGAGAAATCATTAACTATTACAAATACATATCGATTATGATTAATGGATTGAACTTGTGTTGGTCCGAAAAGATCCATATGAAGTAATTCTAGTGGTTGTAAAGTTGAAATATTTTTCTTAGATTTGAAAGATGATTTTGTTAATTTTCCTATTTGACAATCATCACAAAGATTTTTTATCTTAAAGTTTATCTTAGGTAAACCTCTTACTAATTCATTTTTAGAAAGTTTTCTAATAGTTTTGAAATTAATATGACAAAATCTTTTGTGCCACAACCAAGGATCATTATCTTTGGCTAGTAAACACATATTTGTATTATGATTAATTTTCATATTTAGAACATAAATATTCCTATCTTTATTTCCCTCAAAAACAAGATTTTGGTTTTGATCAAAAATACTACATTTATTTTCCGAAAAAGTTATTTTAAAACCTTTGTCACAAAGTTGACTTATGCTTAGTAGATTATGTTTTAGATTTTTAACTAATGAAACATTTGTTATAAAAGGTAAATTTGATGTACCGTAATTGCTCACATCTCCTTTGCTAATGATATAGCCTTTTGAATTGTCTCTGAAGGTAATCGAGCCACCATCAAAGTATGTGATGTTTGTAAGCATATATTTGTCACCGGTCATGTGTTTTGAGCAACCACTGTCTAGTATCCATTTCTTCTTTTTGAGTGGGACCTGAAAATAAATACAAAATTATTGATACCCACCTTTTAATAGGGTCCTAAAAGTTAGAACTTAGGAAACCAAACCCAATTTGGTTCAGTATCCTTTTTATAAATATAATTTTTATTATTATGAACACTCTCCATAAATGCTTTAATATATTTATTCCTAATTAAAATATTGTTAGTCTTTGGAACCCAAATTTTAACTATCTTAGTTTCTTCTTTTGTTCTAATAGGTTTTCTTAATAACATTTGTTGTTTTGAATCATTATTCCTTTAAAATTTGTATTTTTTTAGGAATTTTTGACTCCTTTTTATATCCTAATCCATGTTTATTTGAAGATGATTGAGAATTTTCTAAAATCTTAGATAATTTTTCTCTTCCTTTGTTAAATTAGAGACATTTTTAGTGATGTTATCTAATCTAACTTGAAGACTATTATTTTCTAACTCAACTTGTCTAATCTTAGTTTTTAACTCATGATTTTCAGAAACTATTATATCATTTTTTGTCTTTTGAGTTTCAATTTCTTGACTCAAAAGTGATAATTGTGTTTCCGAGTTAGAAAGAGATTCTTGAACTTTTTCAAGTTCTTCTTCTAGAATTTTCTTTTCATCTTTTAACATATCCCTTTCAAACTCAGCTTTGTACTGATTTTCAAGAGTTTCCTTAAGTTTCTTTTTAAGATTTTTATTGTACTCAAAAGTTCAGTGTTTACATCAATTAAATCATCGAAAGTTAAATTACTAACCTCAAATTCTTGAGCCATAAAGCATACATTTGCTTGTTCATTGCCGCTATCATTTGCACTTTCAGATGAATCTGAATCATCCCATGTTACAGAGAATGCCTTCTTTCTGAATTTTTCTTTCTTGTCTTTATTATTTAGAGTTTTCTGATTCTCCTTCTTTTGTTCTAGACAATCTTTGTGCATGTGACCTTTCTTGTGACAGTTGAAACATTCTATATTCGAGGATGTAGGTTTGTTCAAGAAATTCTTTTTGAATCCGTTTTTATTTCCTTTTCTATACCTTAAGAATTTCTTGAAATTTTTGGCTATAAATGCTAAATCCTCATCTTCAGACTCTGATTCTTCCTTTTCCGCATGAAAAGCTACATTCTTTCTTTCTTGTGCTTGATCTTTCTTAGCTTGCATATTTACTTCATACGACATAAGATTTCCAATTAATTCTTCTGGTTTCATTGTAGATAGATCATTTGCTTCTTCGATTGCTAAGACTTTTCTCTCCCATTCATCAGTTAGTGAATTTAGAACTTTAGATACAATATCAAAATCCTTGTATTTTTCTCGTAGTCCAATTAAGGCATGATGAATGTCTTGAAATCTCGAGTACATGTCATTGATGGATTCATTTTGTCGCATTCTAAAGTTTTGGAACTGGTTCTTTAGCATGGAGATCTTTGTTTGTTTGACCTTGTTTGTGCCTTCATGTATGGTTCTAAGTGTACTCCATATCTGATGTGCAGTAGTACAAATGCTAACACGATTGAACTCATTTCTATCCAAAGCACAAAATAGCATATTCATAGCTTTGGCATTTGCACTAACTTCATTCTTCTGAGTTTGCGTCCATGTAGAGTAATCAGTTGTGGGTACAACGAGTTCTGCTTGAGTTGCATTCCAGGCTTCAAAGCTTGTTCTTCCGCAAATGTAGAGTTATATGTAGATGTTGTGCTTGTGTTATTTTCCATATTATCAATAAGTCAAATAGAGGGGGTCTTTGGGTAGATTGTCCTTCCGCAAATGTAGAGTTATAGGTAGATGTTGTGCTTGTGTTATTTTCCATATTATCAATATGTCAAATAACGGTGTTATGGTTATAAGACGGCCTTGCTCTGATACCAATTGAAAGAGGCTATGCGGTAGGATCGTATAATATGGAATAGTAGAATGGTCTAGGTAGATAGCAATAAGCAGTAAGTAAAGTAGACACCAAGACTTTATACTGGTTCGGACCTCTTGTCCTACGTCCAGTCCCTAAGCTTCTCTTAGGAATTCAACTAACCAACAACCCTCACTTAACCCGGAGGAATAGGTTTACAACTTGCCCGAACAACCGAACGGGATTTCTTGCCTCAACTACCGAAGAGGACTTCAACTAGATACAAAGAGTATTTCTGACTTGTTGTGTTCTTGATAACACTAATGAGTCTAATTGAGTACAACTTTCCTATAATCTTATCCTCAAGAATATGAAATGTGTTTATGAAGATTTAGGAAATATAAATTGCTATGAATCAAAAAGAGTATTTAAGATAAATCAGAGATTCAAGCAATTGAAGTGGTTTGTGATTGCTTTTGAAAACTTAAGAAATCTGAAAGTAAGTTCAAGAAAAATAGAGAGATTAAAGAAATTAGAATTTGTGATTTGCAAATGATAGAAACATGTATTTATATGTGTAGAAGAGGTGTATCTATTTGCAAAATATTCAGGCAAGAGATGCATCCATTACTATTGGAGAATGGTTGCAACTCTTGGAAAGAAGGTGTCTTTTCATTAAAAATTCGCAGGTTCGAATTCAGTCGACTGAACAGGGAATTTCAGTCGACTGAAACTGTGCATGTTGTAATTCTGTAACAGGTTCAGTCGACTGGAATTTCCTGTTCAGTCGACTGAACTGGTAGTTTCTGCACAGTTAATACTTAAATAAATAATTAAGATATGAAATGTGTTCTTGTGTTTGTGAAAGCTTCTTGAGGATAGATTTTAACAATAAACTAAACTAAGACCTATATTTAAATCATACTTATGGTATCTTTGGTCTTCATAGTCCTCCCGTTAGCTTTGCACATATCTCTTCCTTTTTGTTGAAGCACATTGTCATTGATCAAAATATAACGTATCAACACATTCGACTGACTTTACAGTTCAGTCGACTGATACAGGGGCAGGAACATTCTGTTCCCAGTTTCAGTCGACTAAACTGTATGGTCAGTTGACTGATACAAGGCTAGAGAATTTTCTGGTCCCAGATTCAGTCGACTGACCATACAGTTCAGTCGACTGAACTGACATTTGCAGTATTTTCAGTTTAGCCCAAGAAGGGCAAAAATCCAACCCGGAAGTGTTCGGACGAGCAATGGAGACTAGGGATTTATGCCAAGCGACAACTGTAACGACCCAATATTTTCAACCATTCGCATCCATTATAAGTGTATAGGTAGACACTCATGCCGGAGTTGAATTGCTCAAAATACCGCGTTGTAATTAAAATTTGGCAAATCTCAGAATATACAGTAAATAAATATAATCACAGATCGCAGACACAGAGTAAAATAATGCAGCGGAAGTAAAAGAAATAGTAGTTCATGAAGCTACTATGTAAATATATCAGAGTTACATAAGATACAACAGAAGAAATAGAGTACAACAGAAGTATCAATAAGATAACCAGTACAAGCTGAACAGAGCAACATAACTGAAGTAGATAGAAGAAGACTAGCAGATAATCTCCAGCGATTCAAATCTCCAGAAGGTGGAAATCCAAATCTGTGAATAACTCAGGCTGACCCGAGCGTAAAGCAAAACACAAAACACTCGAGTCAGGACAATATATACTTATATAATGTAAACCAACTCAAGTGAACTGTAATAAAGGTACAAGTAACTTAGAAGATGCTTGGGACCGCCCATCCTCTAAGGATCCGTTAAAATATCTACTATGTAGTAATATTCGCTATTATAATAGTGTCTAAATAAGTAAAGTATAATCATATCGGAAAATAGCGTTAAGGGGATGGAGAACCTTAACGCGGTCGGATCTTAAAATCATAATCGTAGTAAAGCTCGATATGGTAGGTGACACGGCACAACTAGGCAATGCCAGGGTAGATATACCAATTACGCACACGGACTGATGGATACGCATAGCAGCCACTACCGTTCCACCTCGAACAACATTCCCAAATCGGAGGATGGCCATCTAGTCAAATCACAAGTAAGAGTATAATATCGAAGAAATGTGTCCGAGAAGAGGTGCTACCTCACTGGTCCGAGATCGCTCCTGTTTTAGCCACCTTATGCCAACTCACGGGAGTTGGGTCCATGTAACATACCTTAAGAACGTCGCCACCATCCTACTTCATTCTGGAATCTCCACCTCGTACACGGTTGTCAAAGTGGTTTTCGGTATCGACAGAGAGTATGTCCATATCTGATCCCGGTCTCTTTGCCAACCAATCGTTATTATAACCCGTGGTTATAAATTTCAAAATAGTTTATGTTTCAAATCAAAATACATCCTTTAAACCATTTCAAAATCATATCATTTTTTTCAAACTAATACATACTTTCAAACCCAAAACATATCTATTCAAAACCAATTCAAAAATATATCATTTCCATTTCAAAACCAATTCAATAATATATCATTTTAATAAAACCCAAATTTCAAAATCACTGAATATTTCCTTTAATTTATTAAACTTGAAATCTTCCTTTAAATTATCATAGCATTTTGGTAATGTAACCTTAAGTAATCATAGCATTTTTGGAATGTAATACTTTCCAATTTAACATTTTATATAATCAAAGTATTTATATACTTACAAATTTTTAACATGGTCATTTTATCATAGCCTTATAGTTAAATAAACTTTGTTACTGTAATATCCAATTTAATGCTGAAATTCTTATGTTAAGTTAAGAGTACCTTATTAACTTACATTATCATTACAATAAAGAAACTTTATTATTTTAGTCATTAAAATATGTCATTTACATTAAATAAAACTTACATATTAAATGTACTTTTTAACTTACATTTCTATTACAGTAAAGAGCATTTATCATTTAATCAATATTACACTAATTAAACTTACATTATCGAATGTACGTTTTAATTTACGTTTTATTACAAAAAGGGCATTTATTATTTTAAATCAATATTACACAAATTAAGACTTACATGTTTCTTTCATTAATTAAGACTTTACATGTTTCTTTCATTAATTAGAACTTTACACATTTCTTTCATAAATTAAACTTTACATATTTCTTTCATTAATTAGAACTTTACACGTTTCTTTCATAATAAATTTCTTATAATTAAATCCAATTTTCAACAATTTACTTAATAAGTTTAAGTGTAAAAGTTCCAATTCTTCACATTTCAACAAATAGACTTAACACTTCAAATTTAAATTACCATTTCACAATTTAACAAAATTTCCAATTTTATTTAATTAACTTAAACCTTTAATTAAAACCAAATTTCACATTTCCTAGTCAAGTTATATTTTAAAAGATCACTTTTAAACATTCATTTATTTAACCACTTAAATTCATAGAAAAATCAATAATACTTAAATAAATCACTTAAATTCAAATTTAATCAAACTATCATATTTACCATTTCCAAATAAAATTTAATATCCATTTTATTTATACAACTTAAATATCATTTTTAACCAAATTCCAAATTTTCCAACTTAAGTTATATTTCAAAAATCCAGTTAAACCATTCATTAATTACATTTTTAACACATAGAAAAATCATAATTTCTTTATTTTAAAACATTTCAAAATCTATTTAAATCAAATCTCATAAATTTATAATTTTTAGAATACTTAAAAATATCCAAAACACTTTATAAAATAACCACGGGCCTGTATATAATTTTCTAACTTAGGTCAAGTGATACGGATATGTATCATTTCAATCCGCGGTTAAAAAAGAAAAATCCGGGTTCCATCATTTCAAACCCGCAATCCCAAGTTAAAAAAATTTAAATAAAAATCGTTCAGGCCTATCATTTCAACCCATAACGATTTTTCCCTATTCTAAAGTCCGTTCGGGTATGTATCATTTCAACCCATAGTGATTCTAATCTACAGGGAACTTGCAGTGTGATAACAGATATAAATAACAGAATAACATTAAATAACAGTAACATATGATATAACAGATGTAATAACAGGTGTGAACATCATATGATAATAATATAAGCATATATAACATGATAATATATTTCTACAGATTCGCAGGGTGTCAATTTACTAGTTATATAGGTACATATTGTCTGGTGAGAATAACTCACTTGTTTAAGCTGGAGATGACGACCAAACACATAACACAGAATCTTTGAAGGCACGACAACATGAATATGATTTGAGAGGGGAGAGCCAAATATAATTGCCTTGTATACATATAAAAAAAACAAGACAATGTATACATAATTATTCAACACAAACAATATTGAAACAATTTTAAATAAGGAGCAACAAAGAAATAGATGACTTGACCTTGCCTCAACCATTCAAGTGCTTGGCCATGACATCATTTGGCTCAGCTATGATCAGGTCTAGACCTGAAATACTCATCCAATGGTCAGCAAAAAGAAGGCAAAACAATGGAATGATGATGGTAGGAGTTACACATGAAGAAGACAAAGAGTCAAGGCCAAAATGAGTGGTTTTGGTGCACACTAGGCTCGGTCTAGTCATTGTTTGGGCTTGGCCATGCTTGCTCCAGATCTGGACAGAGGTAAGGGGTGATGGTAAGTGGTCAAAACAATGTGGTGGTGGCGGCTATGGTGGTGGCCAAGGTGGTGGATGAAGGTGGTGAAGTAATAGTGGTGACTAGTGCATTGTTTTGGAGTTTTTGACATTGTTTTGTGGTGCTAGCTTCAAGGAGAGGTCACGGCCATGGATGGATCTGAAATGATGGCTGGAGATGATGCCAAGGAAGAGTGGTAGGGGATGGTGGTCGAGGCTATGGTGGAGATGGTGGAGGGTTTAGCCGAGCAAAGCTATGGAAGAATCAAGCAAAACAATAGAAAATTTAATAGGAAATGAAGAAGAGAAAGGTAGAGAAGATGAAGCCATTACCCAAACAACTTCAGAAATGTTTTTGGCCGTGAATTGTGAATGAAAGGGAAGTCTTTCACGCGAAACAATAAGGCATACACGGTTACAAAAGAATAAATGAGCCGTTATGGAAAAATGAAGGGTTTGGTTAAATGAAAAGTCACACAATTTACAACTTAAGTCCTTTCAAATTTCCACTTATTTTATTTTAATTTTATATAACTGAAATATAAATATAAACTCAGATAAAAATACGAAAATTTAGTAAATAACAAAAAAATAAATAACTAAATATTAAATATATATAATTTAATTAAATAAAACAGCAAAATTTGCAACTAGTCTTGAAAATATGGAAAATAAATGCAATGAACTATGGAAACGTTTTATGTACTTAAAAATATTTATAAATAAAGATAAGAACACAAAATAAAATGAATTCACAAAAATAAATAAATAAATTTTAATTTAAATATAGTTTAGATGAAGAAAATAGCAGAAAAATAGAAACAGCCTTTAAAAATAAGAAATAAATACAGTAAATTTTGGAAAAATTCTATCATCGTTTTAAAAATATTTAAAAGTCAAGATATACATAAAATAAAATATCAACACATATTAGAACAAAATATGACAAATAAAATAAAATTTATAAAATTTAAAATAACAAAATTGCAAAATAAACAATTTATACTCAAAATTGAAATGTACATATCTTTTACATTTTAACTCCGTTTTCAACGAAACGAAAAGCAGTATTCATGTTATTAAATCTATTATCATAATAAAAGATAAAAATTATAATTTTAAACTATTTAAAATTTAAATTTAAAAGTTAAAGTTTGACTATTTGACCAAAAATTCACATTTTCTAGAAATATTAAATTTAGTCATATTTGGAATTCAAATCTACATCAAAATCAAAGTTTATACTTAAAATAACAAAATTTATTCTTTTTCATAAATAAAGCTTTTAAATTTGGAAATCAATTTAAAAATAATTGTAAAATATAGGGTTGTTACTGCCAAGCGACAACCCAGCCTTATAGGCTCTTCGATACACCCCAACAACATGTCCAAACATCAAAGATAGGATTTTTAAAGATTTGACTTCAAAACACCAAAAATTGGAATATTCATCAAACCAATTCAATTCAAAGGCAAATGGACAAGGAATAGATGTTAGGAATTACTACCTAACGACTATCAAAGGTATAGACCTAGATGTGAGTTCAAAAACTCACCTTTTAAACCCAAAACAACAAATGAGAAGCTCTACAACAAAGGAAAGGCCAATTCCTCTTCAACTTCAACTCAAGAAGCTCCAATCTAAGCTAATAAGCAAATATTTCCTAAGTTAGGGTTTAGGAATTTCTGAAATTGAAGAGAGATAGAGATGGAGAAGATGAAGAGGATGCTTACCTAAGCTTCTCCTTGATTTTGGACTTGAATTTGAGTTTCCTAATCAAAACTAGGGTTTAGGAATATCCATTTCCCATTCCTTTCCCCATTTTTACTATGAGCTTGAGTGTTAGGAAATAGAATGAGTGAATGGATGAAGAGTAGAGGAGTTAGGGTTATTTGTTAGGTTAGTGGGCTGAAACCCAAACCCAAAGCCCTAAATGAAAATATCAAAATTTTACTCAACTCCAAACATATCTATGTTTATACTCAAAAAGATCGCAAACGCCATTTTGGACTCAATGGAAGTTGTCCCGAGTCCTAATTCGACTGTTCTCAAAAAGTGACATTTCGGACTTAAATCCGACTAACGATGCTATATATAAATAAAACATTTAAATATACAATCGTAAAATATGTGGGTTGTTACACGACCATATTTTGGAAATTTAAAAATATTAAATTGATGATTTCAATTTAATAAGGGTTTCAAAGTGATTTTGGAAATATATGATTTTTGAATTGTTAAAGGAATGGATTTATTTTAATTAAATAAAAGTTATAATTTTTATGTTATAAAAATTATGGCTTTTGTGAAATATAATCAGAATATGATTTTCGAAATATGAAGTTAACTGTTTTTGTTAAAAATAAGTTAAATTGGGATTTTTAACTTGTTATAAATGGTTTATGTATATGAGATTTATAAAATTGATATTTTATAAAGAAAAAGTAATGGCATTATAAACGAATTTTGTAAGTGTTAAAATGGAGTTATAGTTGAATCTTATAAGTAAATAAGATTTATAAATTTATAAAAAGAATGAATCTATAAATGAGAGATTTATAAGTAAATTAACTTATAATTGGATTTTGACTTATAAATGAGATATAAATGGAATTTGTTAGAAAAGGAATTTTGTATATGGGAGTTTATAAAATATAAATGGGATTTATAAACATTGTTTATAAATCTGAAATCAATTTAATTTGATAAGTTAAAAATGTAAGTTTATTAAAGGAATTATATTTACGATTTTGGACAGTGAATAATCCTTTAAATTAAATGTGTAGAATAATGAATTTGGCAAAGGAATTATATTCACGATTTTGGACAGTGAATAATCCTTTAAATTAAATGTGTAGAAGAATGAATTGGGTAAGAGAATTATTCACGATTTTGGACAGTGAATAATCTTTTAAATAAAATGGATGTTTTGGAAAGCGATATTATAGTTTAATTGGTTTGAAAATAAAATAAGTTATGAGTTTATTTATTATTAAAATAAGTATATGGAAATGTTTTCCAAGTATCTAGTAAGTGAAAAGGTTTTGAATATTATCGTTTTAAAGATATTTTGAAGTGAATAATTGGGAAGTGTTTTGAATTATAAACGATTAATGCAATCAGGCCCAGTGATTACTTAAGTGCTAAATATTTGTTGTTGCTTTGATAGTTAAATAACCGACTATCAAACTTGGCCAATTTAGTTCCTCAACTTGATGTGGGAACTACTTAGTCGTACACTTAGTACGTAGCCATCTGTGTAGGCTTGATTATCATTTGTGTTGACAATGTTGATTCGTATAGTGTGGAGTGATTACTCCAATTTATCGAGCTTCCTTCTTGGCCGAAGGATAGCAAGTTGAAAGTTGGAAACGTGATAAGTCTACGAGACTTGGTTTCCGTATGAGGTTGAGAAACGCTTTTGCGTTGTTGGTGCGAAGAGACCGGGATCGGATTTATCTGAAAACCACTTCGGACCAACATTTATACGACGATTGTGCAGGTTGGCCGATGATATCGATGTTTAGGATTTTCATAGTGAAGGACTGCTTGTTGATCATTTGGGTTAAAATCCCAATATACATATAGTAGCAGTAGTCTCTTCGTTATGAAATATCCAATGCAAGGACTATTCACTACTAATCCTAGGGATTTTCCAACGTGATGTGGTAGGAAAGTACTTTCGGTTTGTCCTATTCCTGGACAACTTGTATGGACGAGTGTCTGACGTTGCATTTCTAAAGATTACGTACATTGGTTTTTACAAACGTACATCTGTTTGGTGGTAGAGAAGGCAACTTCTCTTAGCTTAACACCCTTCCTTGAGACGTACGAGCTCAAAGGTTGTATTTTTGTGAAAGGCAATTAGTAGTCAGCGGAAATGGCAATGTGGCATTCGATGAGATTATGTGATATGTGATATATGGAAGGTATTCGATACCTCTTGGGCCTCACTCCTCGGTAAATGACTAAAACAGGGATAGAAGCAGCAAGGCTAAAATGGGTCGCTCCCATTAGGGGATGTCATCACTCTTCTAGATATATCTTTACACGCTATGATGTCGTGTATCTGATTATTGTTGTGTATGCTTGTGGCCAAGGATTTTATGTATGTAACGACCGGAGTGATGACATATTCGATACCATCTAGGTATGGGTAGGCCATTCTTCTGTTGGTTTAGGCACCGAGTATCTTGACCCTATGTACATCCCTCTAGAGGTGTACCGAGTTTTCGGAAAGGCAGTTCCCTTACCTAGTCATTTGTATGGAAATCCAAAATCCAATATGTGCCTGCCATTTTCTATTGTAGAAAGCCATGTATTACAAGGTGTATGCTGGAATTTAATAATGAAACAATTTCAGCTATTTTAATATTATTTGTGTGCAATAGACACTATTATAATATAATGAAAATTTGATATTATATGTTTTGGTTATCGTAAGGTAAAAACCTTATCGGTATTTATTTGCGACTCGGTCTTACGAGATACCTTTTGTTTTGATAAAGGAAAAGTTTTGATAACTTTATAAATTCAGTTGAGGTGTGTTATCTCACGCTGGTTTACCAGACTAATCCGGGCGTTCTTCCCTTTCAATGCTCGGGTTAGACTGAGTATATTTACAGGTTCAGTTTTGGTGCTTTTGGAGCTTCAGCAGGCGAGCTGTAGATCTTCATGTCGTATACGCGTATATGTTTATTATTTCGCTGCATTGCTATTGATTGCTGTTGTTGTAAATCATCAGCATTTGTGAGGATAGGTTATTATAACTGTCCAGGCTGATGATTATTTATTGTGTACTCTGATATTGATTATGTATATCATAGTTTCTCTTTGAAAAGATTATTGATCTATATTGTATGTTATTGCGCTGCGATGTGAGATTCTGTATTGTTTTGGTTCTACTTCTCTCCTTTTCTTCTCTTCTCACCCTCTCTTTTATTTCTCATGATTTTCTGTAATCGATGCACTTTGGTTCGGACATGTGTGGTTTATTGTCGGATTCAGAGGGTGTCGAGTGCGGGTCGTCTCAATAGTTAAATCCCCGAGCGTGATGGCTTACGAGTTATCGAATATCCAACAAACTTAGTAAGTGAATGTGAGGATGGATGATGTATGTTGTGTTTGCTTGGTTGCTTATCACCCAAAGGATGGCACATTATGTACATATCCCGACACCTCTACTAATTTGATGTATAGTACACCCATGATGACTAAGATATAGAGTAGTGTATATCTTGTGTATGTGCTAACTCTGTGCATGCAGGGGCAGGTCAGATATGATTTTCCATACCATTTATCCTAGTATATTGACTTAATAGTATTTGAGATTTTCTACCGCTTACACTAGACTGTTGCCTGACTCGATATTTTATGCTTTGCTTCCTATTATTTTGGGTACTCTTAAATAAGTAGATTTAGGATATCAGGTCTGGTGAGCACGTGGAGCTAGATAGAGGATGGGTAGGAGGTCATAATCTCGTACTACTACTTTTACTTATTATGACTTGTTATTCCGCTGCATAGCACTATGGGGCATGCTAGTGCCTTTATCTATCTATATATATATATATATATATATATATTAGAGACTTGTCGGTTTGTCTATATATATATATATATATATTTTAGTGACTTGTTGGTTTATCTATATATATATCTATGTACTCTGATTTTTGTGATTCATCCAATTACTAATGTCTCGCCTGTTTTATATATTGATATTTATTATTATATTTTATTTGATGCTCTATGAGATATACGATAGGTTTTATGATGATTGATATTACTTTACTACAACCTTGACAATCGTCCTACATCGCCTGGGCACTGTTGTAGCACACTATACATTTATATTGGATGCCGATGGTGTAGGGTGGTCGTCAAAGGTTGGTTTGAGGATAGATGCCGTTGATCCAATGTTTCGGGTAACATTGCACCATACATGTTGTTTTTCGCTTGGGAATTATAGAAAACCAGATAAGTAGGTTGTTATGTCATGTATATGTTCTATGGTGATATTTATGAAGTATTGATACTTAAGTTGTCATCTCGACTTCAAGTACATTATTTGGGGCCGATGTGACATGAGTTTCATATCGTGTTCACTAGGCTAGGACATCGACTATTTTAGATGCATTGCATAACAATGCTCATGAACGATGTATCACCTAGTTGATTACTTTTAATGTTAAAACAATTTTAGGTTAGGACTTCACTTAGATTTTGGATTTTGTTTGCTTAGTTCGAATAGGTGAATTGGATATGATCACTGTACTTGAATGCTTGAATGTTTACTATTTATATGCTATAGGACTTAGGATAAAGTTCTTGCAGCTTGGAAACATGGTACCTTGGTATTATGATTATTCGACGATTAGAGGAGTGATATAACAAGTTAAATCATACCACTCAATTGGATTGAGATCAAAATAGAAGTTGTGTTATATTCACCCATTTAAGGCATCACCCTATTTAGATGCTCTTAGGTAAAACGAGGAATAGTAAGTGGTTCAAGTTACTTGATGCTAGGTAAGAAACCATCCACTTTTGAGTTATCTTGCCATGGTATCTAGAAGAAGAAGTAATTAGTATACAATTAGGATGATTTAAGGTGTTTGTATGTGCATTTAGGACTACATGAGGCTATATTTCTTAGGACATAATTATGCTAAGGTTATGGGTTATAATGCATTTCAATGTCAGTTTATCCGAGTTGGTAGTATGGATTGTAGAAGGTTTATATGTTCACATACACTTGAGGTTAGTGATTTGGATTGAGTGTATATGCCAGTAGTAAAGTCGATAAGTTGAGTTAGGAAGGATGATCCAGTTGAGAGTACTTGGCAAGTGGAGAAGAGAATCTGATTATTTCATTTTGACTCATCTTGGGTATGTCCTCTATAATTTGTGAGCTTGGTTAAATTAGGAAATTGGTTGGTGTGGCATGTTTATTGTGCGACTTATGTCTTGTCATATGATTTGATCTATTGTATACTTTGCTGCATATATGTAGAAATTATCAATATATTTTAGGATGTGTTGCATCCATGCTTACTTGTCATAAGCTTGCATTTATACAGGAGTTGCATTGGTCGTATCTCTGCATTTATCACATGCCATTTTCACGACATATGTTAATTTGCTAGATGCGTATTATTTATTTGCACTTATTTTTTCATTTCTATATTGTTATTTATATTCGTATTTTAGTGGTATCCCTATGCATATAATATTTTATATCACTAAAAATGTGAGTAACCAGGTATGTTTAACACAGATTGTTTGGAATGCTTTGTGTGTGTTGTAGCTTGAGTGTATGTATTACATATGTAAATGGTTGTTATGGTATGGGTGAGTCTACGAGTTGCATTTTTTCATTCCTTGGAATTTCAAGGATGAAATTCTTTTAGGTGGGAAATGTAACACTCCATATTTTTTATAAAATAAATAAATAATTTAAAAGGGTATTTTGTAAATTTTACATATAATTGAATTTTTACAAATGAACGAATTTGGAAAATCCAATTTTCCATTGTGTCAAATAGATTTTTCTAACCTAAATTCATATATAAAACATCCAGTGTTTTAAATCTCGGATTTTGGCCAATATCTCGGGAAAATATCTCGGCTATCTCGGGCGATATTTAAAACACTTATAACTAAATAGGCTGCCAAATCTCGGATTTTGGCTGATATCTCGGATTTTTCATCTCGGCCATCTCGGGGAGATTTAAAAGCCTGAAAACATCAATAACGGATACTACATGAAGGAGATACAGATCGCTTGTCGTAGCGTGCATGTCATGGCCAAACAAGTAAGAAACCCGAATGGGCTGAAGAGATTTTAGGATTTGTGCCTATATAGGAGAAGTTTGTAACCTTAGTTCACCTCATTCTTCATTGTTCTTCATTCTGTAGCTACCGCTTAATCTAAACTCAAAACTCCATTCTTTTTTTCTTCTTCCTCAATTCTAAATCAAATTCCTCTAAATAAAATAGTAAATCATATAGTAAAAATAGGAATATAATACAAAGATTATAAAGCCAAATAGAAGAAGAGAGACACTTAATCAAATCAAATCAAGGAAGGGAATTCGATTATTTTTATCAAAAATTAATTAAAGCAGTGTATTGAGGTGAGTGTGATTATCCATAAAATGGTTATGCTGTTAATATGTAATAAATTTCCTTTATACATCTATTTAGGTTTTGAAAAATGAATTAAAACAGATTTTGTTAACAAATTTCTTCGTCAACTCCAAAAGTGCAAGGATGAGAACGTTGGTTGATGATGGAATTTGGAGAGCCTAAGTTTAATCTCAACGACCGTTAGCAAATAGCGACACTTGGCTGAGTTAAGGCTTACGGGGAGTGACAAGCAAGTTTTGGGTCATAGGGAAATCGTATGCAAGGCTACGTGAAATCATATATGCTTAAAGTAAATCCATATTAGACAATCATATGATCAAAAGAGAAATCAAGAATATGAGTACTTTCTGAATTCGAAGCAATCTTTGATTAGAAAATCATATATGCTTTGGAATTCGAAACTAAGTCATAATTCGAGATATCTTATCCTGTTTCAATATAATGTTGAATGTACAATGTCCAATAGTTCGAGTGCTATAATCAGCTCTAAATCCCCAAATCAATTTTGGGTTACAAAGTTTAAAATGTAAGAATAGTGACAAGAATGATCCACCCCTTTTGTAGCTCCTCTACGTTCGTATTTATTGGGGAAGAGTTGCAGTATAGCAGGTCAACTTCGGTACTCATAACTCTCGTCATTGTCAGCGTCGCGTAGGGCTAATCCTTGCCCAGTCATCACCTTCCACATTTTTGGGTGTATAATAGGGCTTCAGCATTGCCTCATTAATAGAGATATTCGGTGTCAACGAGTTTCGACATTGATGGCTCTGGTTATGATGATCAATGTCCTTTACTAGTGGGTTAGCGACATCAGCTTCAATTGATGTTGGTATGAAGCAATATCAATAAGGAGAGACTTTGATAGCTTTTATGGATATTGACGACGTTCGTCATCAACATTGCATGTATAGGTGGGCGGTGTCCTCCAACTGTTGATGAAATGCGTCATATGAAAGTTAACTCTATAGTGTGGCGGCATTGATATTGGCGGCATCAATAATGGGTAGTACTATCTGAAAGACGATTCTAAAAAGCGGCGATGCTGGAATAGGAGTGACGTCAAAGGGATATGACATCATTACTTAATGGCTTTGGTTGTAGGTAGTATCAATGATGAGCGACATTGAAAGAGTGCGGAACTGATGAGTTGCAATGTTCATTTTATTTCCATGAGTGAAAGGCGACATCGATAAAACATGGGATCAATGAGATGCAGCATAGGTCAAGTTTACATAGCACTGATGGTTTATGATGATGGTCACATTCGACGTCATTGCTTCTTTGAAGAGATGCGACATTGGTCACATATAGTGTTGATGATGAACGATACCCTTAGCTCTAGTAACAACACGCGGCAATGCATATAGACACTGGATAAGAGATTTCAAACCCCGTAAACATCTCTGACGCCGTCGCACTCATATTTACTGTTGATTTAACTTACATAAGATCTTTTAGTTATGACTCGAGTGTTTTGTTTTTTTCCATTCGCTCAGGTCAGCCTGAGCATTTCAAGGTTGAAGACCTTATTTCTGGAGGACGAAGACGAAGATTTGTACTATTATTATTTATGATATGTATTCCACTGCATCATGTTGTCCTGCTGCATTTATTTATTTATTCCTGTTTATGTAACTCTGATATTTGTGTTGTAAAGAATAGTAAAATGTATTTACAAAATAGCTCCATGAACTGTTATTTGATTATTATATTTTGTCATTCCGCTGCAAGATTCTGTATTTGTTTAATTTCTTTCCCTTTTTCTTATTTACCCCATAACAATCTGCCCTTTTGAATGGCTTGATTCTGACATATGTGTCTGCTTAAAACGTCCAAAAAGGCAGGTCGTTACAGTTGATATCAGAGCTTTGGTTTAGCGATAACCTTAGCTTTGTGGGGTCTGACTCATATTAAATAGGGTAGTAATACCCTATGATGAGTCGTTGAGTATATATATGAGAGAGTGTATTTGTTTGTGTTATAAAAGGTTTTTATATTGTGTTAAGTTGTTCCGTTTGGTATTTATAAATTCTGGTCGATACATAGGACGCCATGACATCGATAGGAATTTCTAAACTCTTAATAGGACAGACCGACACAATATTGTTTTGAAATATAGGTAAATGAAATAATTTTGCCTATTATATATATTTTGTATATAAAGCAATAAATTTTATAAATGATATAGTTGTATGTAATATGTTGGTTGTTAGGTAGAGAAATTTTATAAATACTGATTGAAAAATAAGATTTACAAATAAAATAAATATAAATTGGAAATTTTAGAACTTAAGTTCCGGGATATTAGAAATTTCTTTCGAAAGATTTTGGAATATAATACTAGTAGTATTTAGAAGTATTTTCTGATATAAATATTTCAAGATGATTTGAAAAAATGTTTTTAAAGAATTTTTTTAAAGGAAATAAGTTCTGTACTCCCCTCTCCGTCGTTGGAAAATAATTTCGGTGATGAGTGCACGCATCATCGACGTTCATTTTCGAGTTTCAAAGTGGGAAGACCGCTGTAGTAGTTTTACTACACATCCGTTTTGATAAACGAATCTTAATTTTAATTTCTGAAGGTTGATTTGATATATATAAGATATGATTATATATATTATTATTTTAAAATAATTGAAATGAAACCCGGTTGTTTAGTTCTTAAGTTTCTGTCAATTAGAAATTGAAACTACGGTAATGAATGGAATCTTGACCATATTAATAATTGGAAACTTCTAAAATGAAAATAAGAAATTTGAGGTTAAAATGATAAATGAAATAAATAAGAAATTGAAAATTTGTAAACTGTAAATAAAATGGAAATGAAAAATTAAGAAAAGGTAACTATTGAACATTTTGATTCAAAATAAATATGGCAACTTGTGTAACCTTTTATTTCATTCTAAAAGACACACACACACACACACACACACACACACATATATATATATATATATAACTTACCAAAATGTAAAAAGTTGTAATGTTGAATAGGTTATGTAATAGAATATTATACAAGTAAAGCTTGAGTATAATGAAAGTGTTCAATGGACTTACTTTATAAATAAGAATTTGATATTATAATTGTTATAAACTTAAGTTATGATTTAAATGCTACAAATTAAATGTAATAGAAAAGTGAGTACTGTAAGTAAATGATTATAAACTTAAGTTAATGTTTGAAGCTACTTATAATTAAAGTAAATAATAAATTGAGTACTATGTTTAGTAAATGGTTATAACTTCAGGAGTGTTGAAATGATTTAGAAATAAATTTAATACTCAATAATATTTTATATGGAAGAATGAATATGAAAAAGAAATAAGCCTATAAACGGTGAATTGAATTGTAAAGAAACTTACCTAATAATGTATAATCCAATAATTGAAAAAAAAACTTATTTAAGTAATGAATGTAAAGTAATAAAATGAAAGAAAATCGCATTGTTTGAATAAAGGAGAAATGAACTTTTGTAAGTAATAATGAATGTAAATTAATGGCAATAAACATTATATAAATAAGAAAAGAAAATTAAATGATGAAAAAAAAGTAAAAACTTAAGTATGAACTTATACACAAATAAATATGCTTATCTAATGGAAATCAAGTATGTAAATTAATAAATGTAAACTAAACTGCAATAAAACGTCTGTAATACTTGAATAATAAATTCATTGGTTATTATAAACAATTGAATGGAAATAACTTAGGTAAGAAATGAATGTAAGGTAATGAAAAGAAATTTTCATTATATGAATAAATGAAAAAATGAATTTTTGTAAGTAATGAATGAAAATAAATGAAAATAAGTAATGAATGAATGAATGTGAATTTATTTACAAAGAAACATATATAATACTTTAAGAATTGATTTACATATGTTTAAATAATTGTGTATGAGTAACATATGTCAGAAAATGTAAATAACATATGTAAATAAATGAATGTAAATAAATGGAATTTAGTATTATATGAATGAACAAAAATTGAATTTGTGTAAGAAATAAATGTAATTTAAAGGAAATAATCATGGTATGAATGAAAAATTATGAACAATAAATGTTGTGAAAGAAAATTTATAAGAATAACTTAAATAATACTTGAATTCTTTGGTTTGTATTTGGCTTATGGATTGGGTGGGAAGGGTACTTTTATTGTGTAGGATGTATAAGTAACCTATAAAGTTATCTACGACTGTTGAGTATAGTTTACTTCATAGTTTATTTATCATTTTATATGATTAGAAATTCTGAACCCGAAGAAACCATTTGTTTTGGTTGAAATGGATGGATGATTGTTTTCTTTGTTGAAATAATGTTTGTACTGTTTGTTTGCAAGTGATTGTTGTTATGTTGTATTGATTTGTTTGTTATTGATTGAAACAACTTAATATTTCTCTTTTATATAATTATTAACATCTTTGGATTATATAAGTGAAATGCAGGTTTAAGGAAGCAATTGCTACTGCCTTTGGTTTCATAAAATAAACGTTAATTGCCCGACAGATAGGTACATTCTCGGATTATAGTTTTATAACGATATTATATTGTTTTTCCCGTTGTTTGGGATATATTATTTTGAAAAATATGATATATATTGTTATTATTGATATTATTATTTCTCCCGGACCTCTCCGTACAAAGGAGACTCTACCGAAATTTTTCATGAATTTTGGACTTAGAAAACTTTTGTGAAATGTTTTCCAAACTTTTGTTAAATTGAATACAAAGGATTTAAGTGTTATAAATTGATATATTTTATTTAAATTATTAAATTTTGTAAATTCATTTGTTTATAAATTTAATATTTTGAATAAGATATATTAATTACTTGATTCCTTCTTTTCCCTTCTTTTCCTTTTCGAGGACGAAAAGATTTGAGTGGGGGGGAGTGTAACGACCCGTAATTTTAGATAATAAAAAATAGTTAATTTAATAAAGTTGTGTGATTTAATGTGGGAAGAAATAAAAATTTGTGATTTAATAATAAGAATGTAATTGGATTAAAAGGTAATAATATTAATTTATGGTAATTTACAATTTGCTTTGAATGTAATTCTAATTAATTGAAATAATTAAAAAGTTATAATTAGTTATGGATGGAAAATTTATTGTATTAATGATGTGTCCATAAATTAATCATTGGATTTAAAGGGAAATTGATAATGTAAAAGGTGTAAATTTATGAAATAAGATGTAATTAATTTTAATTCACAATAGTAGAGTTTCATAAGTTGTGGTAATAATTGATGGTAAATAATAAACTTACAAATGTAATTAAATATAGAAATTGTGACAATTGTTATTTGTTACCAATTTAATTAATCAATTACAAAAAATGTATATGTTGTATAAATTAATGAACTAGTATATAACAAACGGTAATTGAATAAAATCAGTGTTATGTAAGAAATTGTAACATTTTTTTGTAAATAATGAACTTATAAGTGATTAAAAGTTAATGGTAACAATAATTATATGTTACCTATTTATGTGGTCTATTAAAGTAAATTGGAAACCAACTGCAATTAAATGAAATTAAATATTATGTTAATAGGAATTAAGATGAAATTGGGAAATATTAATGTACTAAGATATAAACCAATGTTAATTTTACCCATAAGATGATAATTGATGAATAACAAGATTGACAATCAAATAAATGGATTTATTGAAATTTAAATTTATAATTACCGAATTATTTGAAATTGAATTTAAATACTGTAATTTGTGCAATATTGAATTTGAATTGATATGGAAATTTGTGTTAAAAGATTATAAAGTACTAAGTAATCTAAAATGATAGGAATTGTAAATTATTAAATTTGAATTGAAAAGGTGATTTAATTAATTTAATATTAATTTATTTAATTAACGTGAAATAGCTATTTTGGCCACTGCCTCGGATTTCGACGAAACTAGTTTCATCGGATCTGTAATGGTGAATTTTAGTAGGATTTCAAGTTTCGTAACGATCGGACTTGTCGTTCGATCGTACGGACTCGAAATGCCTAGAAATCAATTTGAAATAAGCTAATTTTAAGCTAACTTCTTCATACGATGGAATATGGACTTGGAACCTGTTACATTGAGTTTAAAATTATCAAAAACATCTATTTTGATATATGGGATGACCCATTTTCTTTCTGGAGACAGAACGGGATTTTCGAGTCATTTATCGTTCAACGTGTAAATCAATTTTGTCCATTCGTTCCATTTCTGATCTAACTATAAATAGTCCATTATAAACCTAGTTACTTCTTATTTTCATTTGTCTATACGTACAATTCTACCTGCTTCTCTCTTTCCAATGGCAGACAAACCAACTCCCAATTCCAAATTTCAATTACAAACCAAAATCAAATCGAAAATCAAATCCCTCCAAACCCTATCAAATTATAGATTGATTCGAAGCTCTCGACAAGCGTAATCCACTGCAATGATTCGTTTTCCAATTCGACTTATCGTTTGACCAGAAATCGAAGTTGAACGTCGGCCGTCCATTTTAGGGTTTTGACGATCGAACGGTGGATCGTGTCCGATCGACGATTGGGTAGCACCATTGCGTAGAGCATGGAGAGCAGGCCCTGCAGTTGTTATAGTTCGTCGTATCATGCTAAGGATTCGCTGGAAAAATTGTTAGAAGGCAACGGCGGCGGCCACCACCAGAGGACGGCGGAGCTGACCTGATGAGGATCGTATGGGGCGGCTTGGGGCACAGTGTTCTTTGGTGTGCTCTGATCTGGGTTACGGTGTGTGGATGGCCGACCGTTGGTTGATGAAATCGGCGGTAGGATGGGTTTTGAGCGATGATGATCAGTCGGGTTTGGGCAGAGAGTATAGGTGACGTGGCGTCGTTTTTATTTATTTATTTTAATTTGAACTTTATTTTTCAAATGTTTTGATATACATAACTTTTACATATGAGGTCTGTTTCACACGCGGTTTATTCCGCTGGGATCGTATTGAAATTCCGGACATTTTAACGCTAGTTTGGACGAATTCTAAGACTGTTCAAATTTGGGCCTTAAATTGTATTTTCATTCAATTTGAATTCAAAGGTGAGTATTTTGACCCACTTACAATTACTGAACTATCTTATGTTGGCTAAATAAAATTTATGATGTGATTAGAGATCAATTGATTGATGTTTGGTATGTTTAAATTGTTATTCTAGTTAAAATTGACTTTTGTTGCATTTAATTATCGTTAAATTTAATAGTGAATTTAAATTGTCAATTTAATACCTGTTATTGATTATCAGTTATCTATTGATGTTTATTGATTAATTTGGATGATGATTGTGATGAATGTTTGATTTTTGATATTGGATGTCTAGATGTTGTATTTTATACTGTTATAACTACAAGTTCCTTATGGGTTGAAATGATACATACCCGAATGATCTATAAATTTGGAAAAAATCGTTATGGGTTGAAATGATAGACTCGAGCGATTTTATGGATTTTTATATAATTCAGGATTGCAGTTTGAAATGATATATAACCGAAAAATTGTAAATTGTGAATTGAAATGATAAATATTCGTATTACTTGACACTAGGGTAGAAAATTATATACGGACACCGGATTGGTTAAACTAAAAGAGTTTTTTTGAATCTTGGAAATTTTGAAATTCAGTTAACGAGTATTTTGAAAAGAAATTGATTTATATAAACTGAAGTATTTTCGATAACCCAAGTATTAATGCTGAAAGGGAAATTGATTTAATAAAGTTTTCAAAGAATTTAAATTGAAATTTCAAGGTTGAAGTGTTGAATAAAAATGAATATATCGGAAGTGCGTTATTGGAAATGTTTGGATAATCTATTTAACTAATTTAAACTATTTTATCAATTTAAACTATTTTAATTTATTTTAATCTATTATAACCTATTTAATACAATTTAATCTATTTTACCTATTTTAAACTAATTACTTATTTAAGCTATTTTAAATCCATTTAATATAATTTAAATCCATTTAATCTATTTAAAATTTATTTAATCTATTTAAAAATCTAATTAATATAATTTAAATCTATTTAATCTATTTTAAAATTTAGTTAATCTATTTAAAATCTACTTAATAAAATTTAAATCTATTTATTCTATATTTAATCTATTTAAATCATTTTAAACCAATTAAATCAAATTTCAATTTATTTAAACTATTTTACTATTTAAACTATTTTAAAACTATATAAACTATTTATAATTACTTAAAATATTTTCTAAAAGTGCAGACTGTGAAAGGTTGAAGTATTTATATCTAAACCCTTGATGATGATACAACCTAAGTTGGAATTTGAAACTGATACCTTTTTGTGAAATGACATATTTGAGTGAATAAGATGATTTTTAGATGAAAATTTAATAAACCGAACTTATCGATAATTTCAAAGTGAATATGATTTGAAAGCTAATATGGGTTGAAGTGAATATGATTTCGAAAGAGATATGTTTTGAAATTGAATATGATATTTTGATATAAATTGTGAATTAACTTTTGAAATGTAAAAGAACCATCCAGTGTGAAATAAGCGTTTGGTTGTTAAAGAGACCTGGATTGGATATTGTCACTCTCTGCCAATACCAAAAACCACTTTAACAACTGTGTACGTGGTGGAGATTCCAGAAATGAAGTAGGATGGATTGGCGAACGATTTCTGTATAAGGTATGACGTGACCTTGACTCCCGTGAGTCAGCTTAGATGTGACTAAAACCGGAGCCATACCGGGCCAAGTGAGGTCGCACCTCTGATCGGACACATTTCTTCGATACCATATTATGACTTTGTGATGATTTGGTGGCCATCCTTTGATTTTGATTATGGGAGTGTGTTCCGAGGTGGGCGGTAATAGCTGTTATGCGTTACCACCAGTCCGGATCCACAATTGGTATATCTACCCTGGCATTGCCTCGAGTGCCGTGTTCACATTCCCTAGCGCGCCTTCTACGAGTTTGTTTTGTACCATACCTATGGAGTGCCCTCTGGGTAAACCTCCAGTTTATGGAGGATCATACGGTACTGTAGAGACTATGGGAATATATAAAATGTGTTAAGGGGGATATGGGTAACGCCTTAATGCTATTTTAATACTTTTAGTTTACTATAGACATATTATAGTAGCATATTGTACTACATAGTAGATAGTTTAACGGATCCTTAGGAGATGTGAATCCCGAACATCTCTTAAGTTATTGCACTCACGTTAGACACTGGATAGGAGATGTCAAACCCCGTAAACATCTCTGACGCCATCGCACTCATATTTACCATTGATTTAACTTACATAAGATCTTTTAGTTTTGACTCGAGTGTTTTGTTTTTTTCAATTCGCTCAAGTCAGCCTAAGAATTTTAGGGTTGAAGACCTTATTTCTAGAGGACGAAGAGGAAGATTTGTACTATTATTATTTATGATATGTATTCCACTGCATCATGTTGTCCCGCTGCATTTATTTATTTATTCATGTTTATGTAACTCTGATATTTGTGTTGTAAAGAATAATCAAATGTATTTATAACACAGCTCCATGAACTGTTATTTGATTATTATATTTTGTCATTCCGCAGCAAGATTCTGTATTTGTTTTATTTTTTTCCCTTTTTCTTATTTACCCTATAACAATCTGCCCTTTTGAATGGTTTGAGTCTGACATGTGTGTCTGCTTAAAACATCCAAAAAGGTAGGTCGTTACATAAGCGGTAAACTTACTGTCGACGGAATTGACTTGAAAAGTCAATGATTCCCCTACACTGGGGCGAGCAAATGTTATCACCATTATTGACCTTAAAGATGTGCGACATGTGACCTAACCATGATGCCACAACAATTTTTTATAGCAAAAGAATGGCTACAAATCAGTGCCATGCCTCATCAATAAAGAGTCTAACGTGAGTGCAATAACTTAAGAGATGTTCGGGATTCACATCTCCAAAGGATCCATTAAACTATCTACTATGTAGTATAATACGCTATTATAATATGTCTACAGTAAAGCAAAAGTATTAAAATAGCGTTAAGGCGTTACCCATATCCCCCTTAACACATTTTATATATTCCCATAGTCTATACAGTACCGTACGCTCCTCCGTAAACTGGAGGTTTACCCAGAGGGCACTCCATAGATATGGTACAAAACAAACTCGTAGAAGGCACGCTAGGGCATGTGAACACGGCACTCGAGGTAATGCCAGGGTAGATATACCAATTGCGGATCCGGACTGGTGGTAACGCATAGCAGCTACTACCGCCCACCTCGGAACACACTCCCATAATCAAAATCAAAGGGTGGTCACCAAATCATCACAAAGTCATAATATGGTATCGAAGAAATGTGTCCGATCGGAGGTGCGACCTCACTTGGTCCAGCGTGGCTCCTATTTTAGTCACATCTAAGCTGACTCACGGGAGTCAGGGTCACGTCATACCTTATACAGAAACCGTTTGCCAAACCATCCTACTTCATTTCTGGAATCTCCACCATGTACACAGTTGTTAAAGTGGTTTTCGGTATTGGCAGAGAGTATGACAATATCCGATCCCGGTCTCTTTAACAACCAAACGCTTATTTCACACCGGATGGTTCTTTTACATTTCAAAAGTCAATTCACAATTTATATCAAAATATCATATCCAATTTTAAAACATATCTCTTTCGAAAGCATATTCACTTCAACCCATATTCACTTTCAAATCATATTCACTTTTGAAATTATCGATAAGTTCGGTTTATTAAATTTTCATTAAAAAATCATCTTATTCACTCAAATATGTCATTTCACAAAAAGGTATCAGTTTCAAATTCCAACTTAGGTTGTATCATCATCAAGGATTTAGTTATAAATACTTCAACCTTTCACAGTCTGCACTTTTAGAAATAGTTTAGGTAATTATAAATAGTTTATATAGTTTTAAAATAGTAAAATAGTTTAAATAGTAAAAATAGTTTAAATGGATTGAAATTTAATTTAATTAGTTTAAAATGATTTAAATAGATTAAATATAGATTAAATAGATTTAAATTTTATTAAGTAGATTTTAAATAGATTAAATAAATTTTAAAATAGATTTAATAGATTTAAATTATATTAAGTAGATTTTTAAATAGATTAAACAAATTTTAAATAGATTAAATAGATTTAAATTATATTAAATAGATTTAAATTATATTAAATGGATTTAAAATAGTTTAAATAAGTAATTAGTTTAAAATAGGTAAAATAGATTAAATTGTATTAAATAGGTTATAATAGATTAAAATAGTTTAAATTGATAAAATAGTTTAAATTAGTTAAATAGATTATTTAAACATTTCCAATAACTCACTTCCGATATATTTATTTTTATTCAACACTTCAACCTTGAAATTCCAATTTAAATTCTTTGAAAACTTTATTAAATCAATTTCCCTTTTAGCATTAATACTTGGGTTATCGAAAATACTTCAGTTTATATAAATCAATTTCTTTTCAAAATACTCGTTAACTGAATTTCAAAATTTCAAAGATTCAAAAAAAATCTTTTAATTTAACCAATCCAGTGTGCGTATATAATTTCTACCATAGGGTCAAGTAATACGGATATTTATCATTTCAATCCGTAATTTACAATTTTACGGTTATATATCATTTCAAACCGCAATCTCGAATTATATAAAAATCCATAAAATCGCTCGAGTCTATTATTTCAACCCATAACGATTTTTTCCTAATCTATAGATCATTCGGGTATGTATCATTTCAACCCATGGGGAACTTGCAGTTATAACAATATAAAATACAACATCCAGTCATCTAATATCAAAAATCAAACATTCAACACAATCATCATCCAAATCAATCAATAAACATCAATAGATAACTGATAATCAATAACAGGTATTAAATTGACAATTTAAATTCACTATTAAATTTAACGATAATTAAATGCAATAAAAGACAATTTTAACTAGAATAACAATTTAAACATACCAAACATCAATCAATTGATCTCTAATCACATCATAAATTTTATTTAACCAACATAAGCAGTAATTGTGAATGGATCAAAACACTCACCATTGAATTCAAATCGAATAAAAATCCAATTTAAGGCCCAAATTTTAACAGTCTCAGAATTTGTCCAAACATGCGTCAAAATGTCCGGAATTTCAATACGATCCCAGCGGAATAAACCGCGCGTGAAACGGACTTCGTATTTAAAAGTTATGTATATCAAAACATTTGAAAAATAAAGTTTAAATTAAAATAAATAAATAAAAACGACGCCACATCACCTATACTCTCTGCCCAAACCCGACTGTTCATCGTCGCTCAAAAACCATCCTGCCGCCGATTTCATCAACCAACGGCCAACCATCCACACACCGTAACCCGGATCTCAGCACGCCAAAGAACACTGTGCCCCAAGCCGCCCCATACGATCCTCATCTGGTCAGCTCCGCCGTCCTCTGGTGATGGCCGCCACCGCCGCCTTCTAACAATTTTTCCAATGAATCCTTAGCATGATACGACGAACTATGACAACTGCAGGGCCTGCTCTCCATTCTCTACACAATGGTGCTTCCCGATCGTCGATCGAACGAGATCCACCGTTGGATCGTCAAAACCCTAAAATGGACGGCCGACGTTCAACTTCGATTTCTGGTAAAATGATAAGTTGAATTGGAAAACGAATCATTGGAGTGGATTACGCTCGTCGAGAGCTTCAAATCGATATATAATTTGATAGGGTTTGGAGGAATTTGATTTTCAATTTGATTTTGGTTTGCAATTGAAATTTAGAATTGGGAGTTGGTTTGTCTGCCATTGGAAAGAAAGAAGCATGTAGAATTGTACGTATAAATAAATGAAAATAAGAAGTAGCTAAGGTTTATAAGGACTATTTATAGGTAGATCAGAAATGGAACGAATGGACAAGATTGATTTACACGTTGAACGATAAATGACCTGAAAAGCCCGTTCTGTCTCCGGAACGAAAATGGGTCATCCCATATATCAAAATAGATGTTTTCAATAATTTTAAACTCAATGGAACAGGTTCCAAGTCAAAATTCCATCGTATGAAGAAGTTAGCTTAAAATTAGCTTATTTCAAATTGATTTCAATTGAATTAGTTTCTAGGCGTTTCGAGTCCGTACGATCGAAAGACAAGTCCGATCGCTACGAAACTTGAAATCCTACAAAAATTCACCGTTACGGATCCAATGAAACTAGTTTCGTCGAAATCCAAGGCAGTGGCCAAAATGGCTAATTTCACGTTAATTAAATAAATTAATATTAAATTAATTAAATCTTTTTTTCAATCCAAATTCAATAATTTACAATTCCTATCATTTTAGATTACTTAGTACTTTATAATCTTTTAAAACAAATTTCCATATCAATTTAAAATTCAATATTGCATAAATTACAGTATTTAAATTCAATTTCAAATAATTCAGTAATTATAAATTTAAATTTCAATAAATCCATTTATTTGACTGTCAATCTTGTTACTCAATCAATTATCATCTTATGGGTAAAATTAACATTGGTTTATATCTTAGTACATGTAACGACCCGTAAATTTTTAATAAATTTTATGTGTTTTATTAATATATTTAATTGAAATTTTGTGAAACTTTAAACAATAAAATTTTGAAATTTAAATTTGATATTTGAAATGCGTCTGTTTTAACATAGCAAATGGTAAATTTTCATCAGATAATTTGGAAGTTTATTTTCTAGTGTAATTTTATTCCAATTTATATCATTGATGATAATAAAAGTGTTCGAAACCTAAATATGTCAACATGAGAAAATTTATTTAGAACACTCTGAATAAGACTGTGTAATCCGTTTCACGAAATTCGGACGTTTCTAGCTCCGTTTGGATTTTTTCGTATGGGATAGCAACGTTTATCATTGTTTGTATCGACTTTTGATCGGATGATTGTACCACCAATATCTGTGTACCTTTTTTATTGTCTCGTCGTGCTGACCTCTGCGGTATATTCAATCCTATGTTTTGAAGTCTGGTACACAGCAGAATCCACGAAATCGGTAACCGTATCGGTATCCGTTTTGCGTATCTAGAATTTTCCTGTGTCCATTCAGATTTCACGTGAATAATTCTAATAGCCTCTAGCCTCTGTATACTCGGAATTTATTTTCTGACATTTACTATTCCCCATGTTGACTTTATAACATTTGTTGGTTCGTTCATTTTGGCTTCTGCTCTCCCACTTTAATTCTGTCAGTTAATAATATTTATAAAGTTTTGGTAGAAAGAGAACGTTAGTTGGCATTTGCATTATTCTGTAAAGCTATTCACATTTCGTCTTCTTGTTCAACCCACACCTCCTCCTTTCTCTCTTCTGTTGCTTGTTCGCCTATCTTTGAAAGTTATATACTTATATAACCTACAACCGAGCATTGGACCAAACCGATCACCACCTTTTTTTTCCCATCACTGCACTGCTTCCTCCGATGCACACACCTATGCAGCCCGTGCTTCTTGCCTTAGCCGCACGCCACCACCTCCCACCCACGACCCGACCTACATCTCTTCATCAACCCAGATCCACCTCTGCCCCATTATGTTGCCGCCACCTAGGCATCCTCCATAACCCGAAGCGACCCGTGTTTCCACCTTCATGACCCGAAGCCGGACCACCCGCATCCCTGGCCGAACACTCACCCAGTCACCATCGCGCACCACCTGCATCCCCAAGGCAGCCGTGATCCGCTGCATCTCACCAGCTTACTTGGCCTTCCTTTGCATCTAGATTTATGTAAGTATATCGGAGTTGTTTACAGTAACTTTGGGTCTGTGCTGTGCATATATTATTTTCTAGTTTTATAAGTTATATATATATATATTTAGATTTAACAGTACTACTTATATTTTTTTATATTTGTTGCTTTTTTTATATATATGGTCTATGTATAGATTTGCAGTAGCTTTGATGGATGCGTACGTTTTCCTAATATGGTTTTAGATATAATATATTGATATTGTTTTATGCAACTTGCTGTTTTATATGTATATGTTTAAAGGATATATTTGTGTGTGTGCTGTTGCTACCTAGAATCTATGTTTGGATACTGTGTATTATGTAGTTTCAACCTCTTATTTCTCTCATAAGTTTAAAAGAAAGAATATTATATCCTATATGTGGGTTTTATACGTTGAATACATCTATGTTTTCATATATATATATATATATATATATATATGTGTGTACGCAGTCTCTTGGCATGCGTGTGTTAGTATATAGGTTATATAAATTGTTGGTATACATATGGGTATAAGTTTATATATAATAGTATGTGCATATATGTTCCGTGTGTATATTTCGTGCACTTAATAGTTGAACAAATGATTTCGCATTTATATATATTTTTTCATATAAATTTTAGTTGATACATATAGCGATTTGAAAATTTTATATATATATATATATATATATATATAACGTTGTTATAATATGTAAGTATTGATTTTGAATGTATATTATATATCTTTGATTTTTAAGGATATGCATACTTTAAGAATGATGATTTTTAATTATAAATATGTATATTTTATTTTTCGACTTTAATTAAATATTGATTCCATGGAAATAATATCACTATATATATATATCATTGTCGCTTCTATCGAGTTGGTTCTGATTTGATTTCATCAATTTCTGATTTATCAGCTTGTCCGTTGAATTCGTGCCGATCTTGTTTTTTTAGGATTCGTGCTTGGGTTCATAACTCATCCTGCTGTTTTCTCTCTAGCCTCGAAAGGTGAGCAATCACTCACGATTAACGTTCTTTTATTTATTAAATTTGATTTCAATTGAAATGACAATTGAAATATACTGTTGTTAGTTATTTACACTATTGTATATATGCTATTACATGTATTTGTTCACCTGTGACATCTGACACCATTATTTGTTATTTATATTGATGATATATGCCTATATATTATTATTATCATATCTGTTATCACTCTGCAAGTTCCCTGTTAGAATAGAAATCACTATGGGTTGAAATGATACATACTCGAATGGACTTTAGAATAGGAGAAAATCGTTATGGGTTGAAATGATAAACCGAAGCGATTTTCAATTGAATTGAATTTGGGACTACGGGTTGAAATGATATATACCCGTTATATTTAAATTGCGGATTGAAATGATAAATATCTGTATCACTTGACCATAGGATAGAAAATTATATACAGACACCGTTGGTCAATATATAAATATTTTGAAAATGATTTCTATGGTCTTTGGAAAGAAAATTTTGGTTTTATAAAAATATGGATTTTAGATATTATATAAAAGTTATAGTTATATTCTTGATTTTAAGCTATGCATAAATTTGTTTTAATACAAAATAAGCTTAATAATAAAGTTTGATTTTATTAAAATATAATATGGTTAAGTATTTATTTAAATTATATTTTAATATAGAGTTTATAATGATTTAATAAATTAAGGTTGAGAAGATAGATTTGAAATTGATTTGAAATTGTATTTAATTAAGAAATATATTTAATTAAAAATCGATTTGGAACTTATTGAATTTGAGATTTTTAAAGGATATAATTTTATAACTTGATTTTGGTTAAGGTGATTTAAATGAATATTTCAAGTTTAAATAAGTTAAAGGAAATATTTAGTTTATTTGTAATTTGGGGTTTTATTTAAATAATATTGGATTTATTAAGTGAATATTTCAAAACTAAATAATGATAAAGTTAAATTAAGATATATAAGAAATTATCAAATTTAGTCTTGAGATTGTGAAATATTTAAAGCTTTGGAATATATCGAAATTTAAATGGTTTATTTGTGGTCAAATCTGTATTTGAAGTCGATATAATAGTTTATTGAGAACTGAATTGAATTGAAATTGATGATTTGAGATTTTACTAAATTTGAAATTTTGGGATTGGTGTTGATTTGGAATTGAATTGTGAAATTTGAGGAAGCTATTTTATTATATAAAGTATTTTTAAATTATATTTAAAACTATTTATATATGTTACTTTATAAATTTATTTCATATAAACTATTTTAATATAAATTATTTTTAATATAAACTATTTCAAATTATAACTATTTTTATATAAACTACTTTAAATTATAAACTATTTTATTATATATATTATTATTTATATTTAAATGGTTAAGTGGGAAGTGTTATGATTCCAAAGCATTATGATTTCTAAATTTTGATTTCCAAAGTATTATGATTTCCAAAGTGTTTGATTTAGAAAGTGTTATAACTTTGAAGTACTAAGATTTTGTAAATGGATATATTTGAGATGGATATATTTGAAATGGCAATGATATTTTGGTTTTGAAATATAAACTATTTTGAAAGTTTATTAAATGACCAATCGGTGTAATAGTTACGTAATTATTAAAGAGTCCGGGATCGGTTTGGGATATACTCTCTGTCTAAACCGAAACCCACTTTAATAACTATTATACGCGGAGTGTGATCCAGAATGAAGTGGTTGGAAGGATGGTGTTGCTGGATTTGAAGAAAGAGAACGATAATGGATGACCTTGACACTTGTGTCAAATTGGAAATGGCTTAAACAGGAGCCGTGTCGGGCCAGTGAGGTTAGCTACCTCTAGCGGACACACTTCTTCGTAAACTACTCATTACTTGTTTTTGATTGGTGCACACCCTTGAATTGGGAGTGTTGTTTCGCGGTGTTGCGATCGTTGCGGCGATGCGTTCTCACCAGTCCGGATCAAGCAAACGGTAGTTTCACTACCTTGGGTATTGTCTCATGTGCCTTGTCATACTTGTATCCCTATGCGCAACCACTACGATTTGTTTTGTCTTATACCTATGGAGTACTCCCTGATAGCCCACTAGTTTACGGTGGAGTTTACAGTGCTGTATAGACTATGATGCTTATATAAAATGTGTTAAGGGGGATAATGGTAACGCCTTAACGCTATTTTGATACTTTATATTACTGATAGGCATTATCTACTTAGCGTACACTACTATATATAAATAGTTTAACGGATCCTTGGAGGATGGTTATCATAAACATCCTTTGAGTTACTTGTATTTTCAGTTGTTATTTCACTTGAGTTGGATTTATTGATATAAGAATGTTAATCCTGACTCGAGTGTTTTGTGTTTTGCTTTACGCTCGGGTCAGACTGAGTGTACCAGTATTCGAGACTCACCTTTGGAGTTGGAGCTTCGCTTGGAGATCCAGCTATCTATCCGGCTTTTAGATATTTAGTTGATTCCAACGATGTATTCTGATCTTGTATTTGACTATTGTATTCGAGACTTCTGTTGTATCTTGTTTAACTCTGTTATATATATATAGTAGCTTCATGAACTACTATTCTTTTGTTTCCGCTGCATTATTGTTGTATTACTCTGTGTTTGTGATTCTGTGATTATTTATTTACTGTGTATGCTTAGTTTTGCCCATTTAAATTAACAATCTGATATTTTGAGCAATTCAAATCCGACATGTATGGATGCGAATGGTTGAAAATTTTGGGTCGTTACAGTACATTAATATTTTCCAATTTCATCTTAATTCCTATTAACGTATTATTTAATTTCATTTAATCGCAGTTGTATTCCAATTTACTTTAATAGACCACATAAATAGGTAACATATAATAATTGTTACCATTAACTTTTAATCACTTATAAGTTCATTATTTACAAACAAATGTTACAATTTCTTACATAACACTGATTTTATTCAATTACCGTTTGTTATATACTAGTTCATTAATTTATACAACATTTACATTTTTTTGTAATTGATTAATTAAATTGGTAACAAATAACAACTGTCGCCATTTAATTACGTTTGTAAGTTTATTATTTACCATCAATTGTTACCACAATTTATGCAACTCTACTATTGTCAATTAAAATTAATTACACCTTATTTCATAAATTTACACCTTTTACATTATCAATTTCCCTTTAAATCCAATGATCAATTTATGCACACGGCATTAATACAATAAATTTTCCATCCATAACTAATTATAACTTTTTAATTATTTCAGTTAATTAGAATTACATTCAAAGCAATTGTAAATTACCATAAATTAATACTATTACCTTTTAATCCAATTAAATTCTTATTATTAAATCACAAATTTTTATTTCTTCCCACATTAAATCACACAAATTTATTAAATTAACTATTTTTAATTATCGAAAATTACAGGTCGTTACAGCTTATTGGTATTCCCTGCAGATCCAGCTGTTGATTTGAATTTGATCGACGATGACTTTTCATCATGTTTTCTTCCTATAAATAATCTAGCTCCTCTCTCATTCACCTTTTACCTACAATTGAAATCTCAATCAAGAAATCGCAATCCTCAAAGGAATTTATAAATTTCTTAATTCTCAAGTATTCGACTCATCCAAGTATGATATTCATCTTATTCATATTTAATTAGCGAGTTATACTGGGTGATTTTGTGTTGAAATTTATTGCTAGGGTTTTAATTAGATTTTTTTACTGATTTTAAACCGACATCGGGGTTCGATTATAAGGTTTTGATGCTTATTACTTAGGTTGGTAATCGATTTAGATTATACCAGCATTAGACCTTTATGTACTGTGAATGGATTTTGATTCTAATCGATATTTATCAGGTATGTTTTTGGTTTCTGTATGAAGAAGACGACTTATTAGACCCGAAACCCGATATCGACTTACCTTATACCGACGCCGATCATGTCCAACAATTTTATAACGATCGACATCGATTTATCCCCCTTAGTTTTATATCGACACTGATGGTTTATGATATTGCCATGATATTCAATGTTGATAAAGTTCTCTGTTGGCTAACGAACATCTATAGCTTAAAAACTCTTTCACATCACTAATGATTAAGTTGAGGTGCGGCAACTCTTTATTAGGAATACACGAGTCATTGGCAACGTTTGTGCCAATTAAATGCAGTACTAATAAGCTTGATGGTAGTTAACCTATGGGTATGGTTAAATTCCCATAGTCTTATTATTTGTCCCCATTATCCATAGCTAATCTTAATATCACAAATTGAGTTTTAAATGATATCTTCACTTATGACATTGCTATTTTAACATGTTATAAGTTGTTTAGGCGATTAGCACATTATCAACTCATATAGCTGCTATTCATTAATATTGATAACCCCATTAACATTAGTTATCGTTATAGTATTCACTATTATTCTATGATATAAGCCATGTGATATTTAGCAGTGATTTATTTAACTAACTGTAACGATCGAGCGATTTTTCACCTCGAAAATCGACACTAATACGTTCACTGTATAGAGTGTCGAGCAATTGAGTGCCGGAAATACCAGGTTGTTAGGGTTTAAGAAGAAAAGGATAGAAGAAGAAACAAAAATAACAACATAGAATCTCATAATCGCAGCGGAACAAAATATAATATACAAAAACAGCTTTTTATACAAAAGAAAAATCGTAACTGTTAATATACATACAATTTATCAGAGTACAATCATCAACATATAAATCTGGACAGTTATAATAACTTGTCCTCAAAATGCTAAATATACAGCCTATAATACACAGCGGAATATAATCAAATACGTGCAATACGTCTCTGCCACATAGCTCGTCTCCCGAGCTCCAAAGTATCCTAACCTGAATCTGTAATACTCGGTCTGACCCGAGCATTACAATAAAGCAACACCCGAGTCAGGCTGGAAACCAGCGTGAGTAAACACACTTAATTTAAAATATTTAAGTTATCGAACCTTTTGAAAAACCAAGGTGACTCGTAAGACCGCATCACATATACACGATGGGTTTTTATCTTACGACACCCAAAACACTTTTTCAGAATCCGGTGATATTATAATAATGTCTAATTATAAAATTCTTATTACAATAACCGTTTGTTAAATTAATTCAATCCCAGCATATTAAACTCTATAATCAAAACTGTAAGGGTTTGTAGTGGTTATATGATCGAAGTAGTTCCGAGTAATCCAGATTTCCGATCCCATTCTCTTCGAACTCAAAACAATTCATATTCAGTGTGTCAACATTCACAAATAGGAATTTATTACATATATTTATTTCAAATAAAAATGTCAACTTTTTTATTCTAACAATTAAATTCGTTTGACTACTTAATGGCATAGACAAGAATAATTGAAATAATATTCAAGAGTAATAAAACAAGGCATAGATCATTAACTAGTTTAACGATTAATAATCAATACCCAAAACAATTCACACAACAGGATTTAATTAACCTTAATTAACTAAATCTGTTTTATATTATTAATCCAAATTACTTAATAATTTAAGAAATTTTAAAATGATTTATTTTAGTTAATTAGGATTAAACAACCAAATTAATAACTTATTTATTTATTAACATGAGGTTAAATCAATACGTCTTTAATTAATTATCCACTTGTTAACTAATTTATTAGTTAACATAAGATTTAATCAATTAAGATTTTAATTACTAACTCACTTTAATTATTATAAAATAATTAAACTTTATATTATAGAAAATTATCAACTTACTTTCAGATTTTATAACTAGGAGATAGGATTACAATAAAAAAGCTCTCATGACGATTTTGTTTTAAAATAGAAGGGAAGATAAGTTCTTAAGTTACAAGATTTTAACATATAAACTTTTATTATGTCTCATATATTATACCTTTATTTTCAAAAAAACAAGGCCACCCAAACTTCAGTCCATGGAGACAAATAGGCCGACCTTACCTTCATCATTTCTTTTTCTTTTTTTAGACTTTTCGACCCAAACAAAATCAAACCGGCCCCAACAATTTCTTCTTCCTCCCAGTACTTGCTCTCCCCTCTACTCTTATCTTTTTTTTCAACCCAAACGTGCACGTACGTGTGCACGTGCATGTCGTCTCTGTCCGCGATCACTCGTCGTCGACCATCCATCCAAGTCGTCACCGACCCCCTCACCGTGTTCGTTCACCTGAAAACACAGCCACGCCTCCCATTCAAAAATTCGAACTTCAAACCAAACTGGAACGAACCCAGTCCCCTCAACACCTCACCACGACCACCAGTGACCACCGTTCATCGTCAAACTATAGCCCAAGATTCACCACCTCCAACGTTTCCCCCACTACCGCACGTCCACCTCTTACCCTCGATGACGTCCTTAGCATGAGACTGAACCACCCACAACACGTACCTAAACCCTAAAACGAACTCGTCACATCCCCTCACTCTACAGAAAAATCACCTGTCATTTTTCTCGAGTTCTGTAACGACCCGTATTTTTACGGATCGAAACATCGTAAAATAGTTGACATTTGGTCGCATTGTTGATAAGTCGTCCAGAGTCTAAGTCTTAGGTCGTATGAGAGTTTGGAGCGACCTAAGGAAGTGGGCGAGTTAAGGGGTAGACGACTTAGTGAAGTGGAGCGACCTAAGGATTGGAACGACCTAAGAAGTTAGGTCGTGTGATAGTTAGGTCGTGAGGTGGTTAGGTCGTATGGTAGTTTAGGTCGGTCGAGCGACCTAAGAGTTGACGACTTATAGAAGTTAGCGACCTAGTAGACTGGACGAGGTAAGGACTTAGGTCGTATAAGAGATAAGTCGTGGGGTAGGTTAGGTCGTGTAAGCGACTTAAGAAATAGGCGACCTAAAGAAGCGGCGACCTAAGGGTTAGCGGTATAGGAGTTAGCAAGTTAACGACCTAGGAGATAAGCAGGTTAGCGACTTAAGGAAGTTAGGTCGGCAACGACCTAAGAAGCTGGTGGTAGCAGTGGGTGACCTAAGGAAGTTAAGTCGTAAACGGCTTAGGAGTTAGGTCGTGAAGTATTAGGTCGCGAGGTGTTAGGTCGTAACCTAGTTAAGTCGCATAGGTATTGAGTATAGTTAGGTCGCGACTTTGTTAGGTCGCTAAGTTGCATCTTTGTTAGGTTGTAACCTAGCTAAGTCGCGTGAGTTGTAGGTCGCGTGAGTTGTTAGGTCGCGTAGGGGCTAAGCTATTAGGTTGCGCGCTTATGCTATCTGTTAGGTCGCGCGCAGTGTAGGTCGTAGTGTTTTTAGGTCGTAGAAGCGCAGAATTGTTGGGTCGTGGATGCGCATAGGCTTAGGTCGCTAAGACTTAGGTCGTAGGTCGCGAGAGTTAGGTCGTGGGCGACCTAAGGGGACGGACGACCTATGAAAACTGCCTATAAATAGGTGGGTTTTTCTTCACTTTTTGGATCCGGATTTCGAAGCGACGAAGTGCTGCCATTTTGAGAGCTCGACCTCTACACTTCTTCACTTCTTTTCTCCACTCTAATCTAGTGATTCCTTCCATCCAAATCGAAGCTCAAATTGAAGATTCAAGAGCTTAGATTGAAGATCTACATCCTTTGAAGAGAGATTTCATCGTTTGAAGCGGATTTGTGATAGATCAAGTTAGATCCTTCGCTGCCCAGATCTGAAGTGGGTTTCTTTTAAGGTGTTTAGGTGATTTGGTGAGTGGTGATTATCTCTCACACGGATCCAAAGGAGTATATCGGATCGTTGGCTTGATTTTGTGTTAAAGTAGTGATTTCCATGCATTTTCCTAATCCTAAGTATAGATCCATATAGATCCATTGTTCATAATGATTTGGCATCCATTTTACTACATGTTAACCTATGCAAGTTCATTCATCAAGATTATGGAGATATTGCTCATGTTTTCATGCTTGTTAGACTTTTGACTCTTTAATTACGAAATTGCCATTATTGTTATAATTGTCTATTTAGATCATATTTGAATGCTTGTTTACTTGGATTAATGTTTGACTTGATTGATTACTATGAATTAGATGATTGACGATTTGATTTAGACCGAAGATGATTCAAAAGCTAAGGGAAAGGCTCTTGAATTGGAAAAGCTGCTTGTGGCATATGTAGCGGATGATGAAGCTCATATGATAGATTTGATGATGATGTTGAGATGAAGCTTTGCTATGATGATGATGAGGCGAAGTATAGTATGAGATAGTCTTGGTCTAATCCATACGGGATCATTCCAAGCATGTTGATAACTCGGTGATATGGTTCGAGTTTGAGGATAATGGTTTGCTCGAGAGGCGCTTGAGCTAGTATGGAAATAGTCATCGAGGAGGATGACTAGAAGGCTGAGATCTCATCGTTGTTGAAGGTTCTAGCATGCTCAAAGCAAGAGTACGTTGGGCAGATTCGATAGTCCCTGAAGGCTACTGATTGGTAGTCGAGTACTCTGGGCAGATTCGATAGTCCTAGGCACGGGTCACGATGACGTGTAGAGTTATGTCTAGAACCGGGGTTTCCATTAGCCCTTGACGGACGGATGAAATAATGAGCCGGTCATTAAATTAACGATGATATCGAAGAAATGATAACAGTGATAGCCAGAGTCATGGATGTTTGGTTGTATCATCATTCAGTCTCAAGAGCGGTATTTTCTGGGTGCTTATCTGATCTTGGTTTAGGCCTTGGGGGTTTGTACTTGGAAAACATCGCCCTTGACTCGAGTGATGATTGCTTTATTTTAAATTGTATGCTTTGCTATGTTTGCTTCTGCTTAGTGTGTGTCTGGGGGCTATCACTGTAGAAAGAGGTGGAGTGGGAGGGTTGGATTCCTATTCCTTTTTCCTTTATGCTCTTTTGGTATGTTGTTAGTTAATTTACCGCTCACTAAGACTGTTGTCTGACTCAAGGCTTTATGTTTTAACTCTTATTGCCTTGGGCTGTTCGTCCATTTTAGGACGGGCAGACTAGGTAGCAGGTGACAGGTGCTGTTCTTGCTTTCTACGATGCTGATGACGAAGACAAGCTGGAGTATTGCATATTATCTTCTTACTATATGTACTGGGTGTTCCGCTGTTTGTATATTCTCTGAGTGTTATGTAGTGAGGCTTGATGTATTGGCTATTCAGATGTTTGTATTCAACTATTATGAAGTTTTATTGATGAGATTCTATTTTGTGAAGCTCCACTATGTATATATTCTATTGTATTTTTGTCCATGCGTTGTGAGTAATACGATAGATTCTGCTGTTTTAATTTACCCTGACAATCGTCCATGGCTTCCTGGCACACTTTACAGCGCATTATCTCTAGGTTCAGTGCAGGAGTCTTGGGCGGTCGTCACAAGTTCGCCATCCCCTAATACCGCTCCACGCCAAGTGTCATGCCCCCAAATCAACCGAGGTGCCTGAATTTGACATTTCACCTAATTCTGGCCATCTCCACATCCCTACCTTCACACAGCGAAAAAAAATCCCAAACTCATCTTAAAAATCAAGATTTTCAACCCCGATTTCGACTATATAATCTATTGATTGAATCATGACATTCAAAATTTAACCAACCTAAGCTACTTACTATAAAATATGATTCCCTCTCTCTATACTTCATGAAGTGGAATGAAACAAATTTTAATATATTCTATACTTAAAAACAAATAACTTTTGTTTTGAGATCATATTTTAAAATAGATTGGATAATGAGATTTGGATTTTTTTTAAGTTAACTTTTAACTGTTTTTAAACAAAAACAAAGAACAAAGGGGCTCTTCCTTGGAACCAATACAGAGTTTGAGTACCTACCAGATCTAATACATATACCATGTATACATATCAAAAACGTGTATGATTGTCACAGAACAAAGTCTCATCAATATCACGGTCCTAAATGAAAATATGGGTGATGTCCAGTAAAACAAAAAAAATTGTGTTTACTCACAGTTTTGAAACAAATGACATGTTGTTGCTTTCTTTTTGTTCTTCTTCCTGGAGCTTGAATATTTAGCTTCCCTATAGTTTTAATGGAAGATTTATTTTTTCTCTCTCTTAGGCTAGAATGTATATGTGCACAAAACAAAGAAGTGCATATATATAGAGAGAGGGAACAAGTAAACAAAAGGCTGAAGGTTGTTATCATATACAGTACTTCATTTTTCTTTTTTCTTTTTTTCTTTATTTTGATTTGAAAATGGTTTGACTTGATTTGATAAAAATGTGACTTGAAAACTTTTGAGTGATTTGAGTTATTATTTGCTTGACTATATATATTTCATGATGATGTTCCCTTATGCATATACATATTTCATATAAATATATACATAGATGGATTTTGTTTTGACCATATGTAAATGCTTTTGACTATATACTAACATATTTTAACCTGCTAAGGTTTGAACATAAACACTATATTACATACAAACATAATTAGCCACCTACATGTATTACTTTATTTTTATTTTATATCACAAGTTTGCATATACAAACATATATATATATATATGTAATATTTACACACACACACACACCATTTTTACCATAAATACCTTTATATATATAAGTATGCATACGTATACAATGTATATATGTATTTTTTTCATTTTTACCCTTACACATATTTACATATATAAATTTTATTGCATATACAATATTCTTATAACACATATACACATATAAACTCATATATATATTTTCCATATGCATTATTTTTTTGTATAAACATTTACCCATATATAGTCATTTACTTACACAATATCTTTCATAGACATAAATACACATATATAACTTATATATATTTTTAAACATCATAAAACTTGTATATACTCATATATATATATATACATATAAGAATATTCTATCTTAAATTTTTAATTAGTGGAGTTTATATACATATATCAGTAAAATTTATCATATCCAGGAATTTTATTTTAAATTTTGAATATAGTTTTTATATTAATTTATACATTCGGATAATTTAAATATCAGAAAATTTATCTATCCGACTTAAAAAATCAATACTCCAATAATTAAAATTAGTTAATTGCCCAATATCCGATGGCTAAAAATCTGGGTCGTTACACTGACAAAGGCTTATTGACGTCGCATATTAACTTTTATTCAATTTTATACACATTCCTAAGGAATTCCTTTACTAAAGTTAAAGTTTGAGTCTTTTGATAGATTTGATATGTGAAGGAACTGGGCTAGCCCGCAGCGGAAGAAATGGGTTAATTTCAAAAAATTACCATTTTGGATCTTTAATAGGCCTACGAAGTATAAATTTCATTTAGAACTTTTCTAAATTTGGTTTAAATAAAATCATGTATTCTATTTAAAATAGTTAAAGAGAAGTTTAAATAAATTTAATTTCAAATGTATAGTGTGTCAAATACACCTAACATTTATTTATAAGTGTTAATGTATAGCGAATGAAACCTTTCATTTCTTTTCCTAAAACAAGAATTAATTGAGAGCATTAATTGTATTAAATGGAGAGAGAAACCTTTAATTTTCTCTCTTTAATTTGAATTGATTTATTCATTATAAGTCATTAATTAATAATTTATTCATGATAATATTTATTATTATGTCTATATGTATTCTAACTATACAATTTGTAGTTTGAGATTTATTTAATTTTATTTATTTATATTAGTATACATACTTATATATGTATGTATGTATGTATGTATCATATATATATATATACACATATGTGTGTGTGCATGTGTAACATCATAATCCGTGAAGGGTATAATGTGCCCGTCTATAGATGTTGGGATTTACATTACAACAGACACATTAGCTCATTTTGTCTGTACTGTAATTTGTCCAAATATGTGCTTGTATAATATGTCAAAACAAGATACCAATATATGTATGTATATATAATTTATTGAATAAAACAGTTTCTGCCATAATAAATTAATGTAAAATAATTATATGATCATAATACAAGTTTTTAAAATTTTAGAAAATCTGGAAACACATATTGGGCTAAAGATTAATTTATGGAATTTTTTACAATTAAAATAATATTTATTATTAAATAATTGATAATAGCTCGTAATCAAATTAATTCTTAAAAATAGGAAATAAATTTGAAAAATTCTTAAACAACTTTTGAAGGTATTTGAGACATATTTTGGGCTTTGGAAAAATTTCTGCAATTTTCCCAATTGAACTTATATTTTTAATTAGATAATTAATTGCAATTCAAAAATAAATTAATTCAAAATTTAAGTTATAAAAATTTGAAACTTTTTCTAAATGTTCCAGATATATATTTAAGGCTTAATTTTCTAGAATTTTCTCAACTGAAATTGTATTTTTAATTAAATAATTGATTGTAGGTCGAAAGCAAATTAATTTCAAAAAATAATAAATTAAGTTCAAAAAATAAAAAAAATTAATGTAATCTTATTACATGGTGCAAAAAATTTAAAACTAAAAATTTGAACCATTAATTATTTTATTCATAATAAAGAATTCACAAGATCATTAAATAATAATAAACTATGTATATACATATTTAATAAAATATTTCTATATTTTCTGATTCATAATAGGTTCAAATCATCGTAAGAAAATTTTAAGATGAAATATATATGATATATAAACATATATACGATTATACATATTCATAATTTGCAGATCTGTACACATTTAATTAGATATATATATCAAAATTAAAACCATTTTTTTGTAAAGTTGGTTCAACAATAAACCAATAAAAAAAATATTATACCAAGCACATAACCAATCTAATTGTAACAAACACATGTACGCACAAAAATCTCACCTAATCTAAACAATAAACATATCTAAATACAAACAAAGGATTTGGATGTAAATCAATTTTTATATGATAAACTTAAAATCAAAACAATATTAATAAATAAAAGTGCACTTCCTAATAAAGTCTTTGAGTCCACGTTGAATAATGATTTCTCTTCTAAGAACAATTCACAATCCGTCAGATTGCTAATCCGAGATTGGAGACCTTCTACTACAAATTAGTATTTTTAATTTTTAATTGGATTCGAGAATTTTGGGATGATTTTAGAGGAAAGTTGTTGCCATTAAAGTGAGGAAGAGGAAGAAGAAAGTGGGGGCTCGAAAAGAAGTAGCTTATAACTAGGGTTTTGAGATTAGCTTTTATATAGGTAGGATAAGTGAGAAAAAAATGATCTCAACCACAAACATCTCAAAACTCTAATCTCATGCATAGTAGTTGCCCTTTCCTCTAGCCAAATTAGCGAATTTTCCCTTTAAAAATGTATGGGTTGTGAGCACATTTAAGCTAATTTGAATATACATAATTATATTTAACTAAATTTATTGTCGATATCTCATATCGGTCAACATATTTATAACCCTTTTATAAATCTATGCAACAAATTTATTTCTCAAATCATATATAAATTTTATAATTAATATTTCATATATATTAATTAATCTAATCAATTTGTAACAATTATAAACTAATTAAATCATTCGGTCTTAAGAGAATTCATCGATTTGGTTGTGTGACTCTTGGGTGTAAACTCGGTCAACGGTTAACGTCGAACTATTCGAACGTTAACGTTCACACTTCACTTAGCAGGTGATGTGATAGTATGGCTAAATTTTTCGCTTACTCATTTCGACAAAATCTCATTTTAATTTAATAAGCATTACCCAAATGTGACAATCATTTACACCAATTCTTTTCGTCAAAACTATATCACTTTGGACTTGTTGAATTTGGTAATGGTCAAGATTCCAACATTGTCCACATTCAAATATATAATTCAAACACAAAGTTCTTGGTTTAATAATAACAATTATTATTAACCGAACTAGTCTGGCCAGAGATTTTGACTTTAGGTAGACTTGAGTTGACTGTGATACTAAACCCATATAACTAAGGAGATGAATCCTCTCTTGAATAGTGCTTCACTTCCAATACTTCCGCTCGACCCAACTATAGTCACTTGGTGGACACAATGTCATGATTTGACTATAATCAAAGCGGAGCTTTCATATTGAAGATTCACAGTGTTCTCAAGTCGAAAGAACTGTATAAATTATTCACATGATATTTTCTATTTGACCTTAGTTATAATAACCAACAAAAAACTATCGAATAAGTCATTCCATAGTTATCCAATAACTATTAGTACGTAATCCCTAGGTGCCCCCAACAGTCATGAGTAATACACTGCCCAACATTTGGAGAGCATTACGTACTCTAGTCTTAACGAATACATCTATATCTAGTCTTGATGCATCTTGACTAGGAACATTTAAAATGGTATATTTAGTTTTACTATGATAAATTACTCACAGTTGCAACACTTTGTAACTACTATCACAAAACATACCATTTATGGATTTTTTGTTAAATATATTTTAATTAAGCATTTAACTGTTTATAACAAATTATAACAAATATATAACAGAAAGAAGAAACACCTTTATTTCGAACAAGAATTGGTTTTAGAGTTAATTAATTTACAATAAATTACAGAATTGCCTCAAGGCATACCTCTAACTCTATCAATATGTACCACTTAAGGGTTATTAACTTGTAGCAAAGGTAGGATTATGTTTTATACTTAAAACATTTTGATGCCATCAATAGGTAATCAGTTAGATAATAATTTTTAGTTTAGCATGTGGTAATTTTCTATATAATATGCGTATTATTATTTCTTAAATTTGGAATAATACTACCTTGTAGATAAATATGGAAGGTCAGAAATCAACCACAAAGTCCATCAAGAAAACTAGGGCAGGCCCCAAGGCTTCACCCTCTGCTAGTAAGAAGGGAGATCATCTTTCAAATCCATCATACATCACGACTCAAGCTTAGGTGGATTCTATTCTGGAACAATTTGGAATTACCGGCATCATAGCTATTCCAAATGATCCCACAGATAACATTTATAACCCACTAGAGGGGTATTTCGCTTTCACTCCCATACATATCTGGCATACCAGTTATCTTCCCTTTCTTGATTTCTTTTTGAAATATTTTGAGCGTTTGAATATTGCCCCAATCCAGTTCTATAACAACCCGTCATTTTATCACTTCAAATCAGAATATTTAATTAATTTTAAATATTCAGATAATTATTTTAAATGATGAATAATCCATTTTAATTATTATATAATAATAATAAGTGATTTATAATGGTTTTATAAATATATAAACTTGTTTTATAAAGATATATAAACTTCATCTCATTTTGGTAGATCGACATCGTATTTTTATAAATGGATTTTAATATTATTTAATATGGTTTTATAGCTTGAATAATCTTGCTTTAATTATTTAAAGATGATAAGAAATTTATTTTCAAGTTTTGTTTACATAAATAAATAATTTGATTAAAAACTGCAAATGTGATCGGGATTCAGCTTTCGGATTTTGACCTTTCGTCGAACAGAAGTTGTTTCAAATCATTGCAATGTCATTCGATACACATACACACATGCATGTACATACATATACACACATATATGTTTACAAAATTAGTCACATCAAGGGTTTGTAAATATCCAAATATTAATATACATAAGCTTCCTTATATGTATACAAATGAAAGCTTCATCCTTAAGAGTCAAAAAGGAAACTTGCAATCAACTACACATCACCTTACACACCTACAACATGAAGTGATGGAAGGCACATGGAGGGGGGTGGGTTCGGCCGAAAGTTAAGGGGGGATAGGGGATATTTTGGTAATTTCATGTACAAGGATTTCTACCCTATAAATACACATGCATATCATATTCCTTTCTTCACGAATTCACTTCACTTCTCTTCTTCTTGAGATCTCTAATAGCTCTTATTCAATGGGTTCCTAAATAGTAAAAATATTTCAACACCGCGTCGAAGTTCTGCTAAAATTATTTTCACACATATGATATCAAATCGCTTCAAAAGGTTAGCCAAACTCCACCTCTTCCTCGCTACAGAGGACGGCCCACACCCCCACCATCTTAAAGCCAAGCTTCCTCCTCCACACAAGCTTGGTCGAACATCAATAAAGTCCGAGGGCAAGTTCCATAAGCTTCGGTGCGGAGAAAGGGATCGTTTGGTCGATTAAAAACACTTAGTCGAATAGCATGAAAGTGAGAACATACTTTTAACTTAGTTCATTTTAATTCTAAAATATATATATGATTGATAATATGATTGCTTATACGGTTTTTAATATGTTTGGATGATGATTGGTTGAATATGGGTTGCTTATGTTAATCACATATTGATTTAGTTGAGAAAAGCAAGCTTATTATAATTTATGTTGCAAGAATCATATTTATCAAGATAGTGATGGCTATTTGATTTGCCATGAATATTCCATGAAAAAATATTCATATTATACTCAAAATAATATATGTATAAGATAGGTTAAGCCTCTCTTTAAATCTTAAACCAAAAAGAAATGTTTTTGGAAAGATTTGGAATTTGTTTTAAATAGAAAGAAACTGGAAACGTGGAGTTTTGAAATTTTTGGAAAATAAAATCTGTGGTTTCATTTATGAAAAATAATATAGAAATATCATATGGTCAAACATAAAAGAATTTGGAATTAAAAAGATGGAAATTAAATATTATAATGATATAATATTAAAGATATGGAATAAAGTGAAAATGAAGTTTGAATAAAGTAAAATAGTGAAAAATTGTTTTAATATAGTTTATTATGTTACTAAAATGATTTAAAAGTGTTTCGGATAAGTTTTATAAAATTTAACTAAAAGGTGAAAAATAAGCTGTCGCGTTTCGGCGGTTCGCGATTTCGCGACCTGAAAAGTTAAACGGATGTGTAGGATGATATATAAGTCAGAATTCTTTGAAATAAGAATTTTCCGGATCCTTATAATCATAGTTTTCAAATGAAAAATAAAAATCAAGATTCCATTTAGTAAAGTTTAAAATATGTCCAAATCAAGTTTTTAAAATCGTAGCATTTTGGCAATTCGTAAAATATTGTTTTCAACTCTTTAAAATGGATGTTTTTAAATCCTTAAAAATATGAAATAAATTCCATAAATATGTTAAAATATTTTAAAAGGAATTTGAATTAAAAAAATAGACATATATGTAATGAAATTAATATTTTAATCTATAATGTTTTAAAATCACTATTCACCGACAAGTTGGCAATGGAATTTGGTAACCGTAGAGTAAATGATTTGAACTTGGGTTTTCTTCCCGAACCTTTTTGAAATGTGTTTCAAAAGATAAATCAAATACTTTTAAAAGTTTAGAGTCGATCAAATAACTTGACCGCCTTATGGGTGACAAAGAGATAGTCTCCAAGCTGGAGATTAGAAAACCAGTTGTCTGCTCTCCCTAGCTATCCGGACTGACCCGACAGAGGGGATAGTTAATTTGATTTACTCGGATCGCATTTTCTTAAGATAAAAGAAAAGAGATTTGGAGTTTTCCAAAAAGTTTAAACAATACTTAAAATAAGATTTTTAAACTCTATATTAAATTCTGAGGAGGGAACTTGTATTACCGCGTGAATTTAAAAGGTGATTTCACCAATATTCGACAAATAGTACGTGTTGAATACGGAAATTAGTATTGAGTATAATTAATCTAAAATCTATGAATCCTTTTTACTTAATACTAAGTGATTTGGGTTTACAGTAAACGATGTCTTAAATAACATTGTTTTGATCCATTTAAAACATGTTTCGAAAATATAAAATCTTTATTAGTTATGCTAATAATAGAATATGAAAATATTTTCCTAAGTAATTAAAAGGAAATGAGTTGGTATTTCTAAAGTTAAAAGGAGGTTTAATAATTCTGTATATCCCAAAAACAGAAATGGTTTAAAGATATAAATCTCTAAAAGATATCTTCAAAGTTAAATAATATTTTGAGAAAAAGAAGAAAAGAGGATTTAACGAAATAGGCTAAAAATTTCTGTATACACATATGCACATCCTTTTATCGATAATTGGTTCGAAGTGACTAGGATCGAATTTGGATGATTCCTATCCGAAAACCACTTCGAACCAGTATACACGTTCAAAAGTGAAGACATGCTTAGGAGATCTTTATAATGTAGGGCTGCTTACCACTAACCTCGTGACTCACATGTTATATACATATGGTGGCAGTAGCACCTTCATTCTGAAATCTTCAATGCAAGGACTACTCACTGCTAATTCTAAAGGTGATTCCCAAATAGGATGTAGTAGGAGTACCTTCGGTATGTCATGTTCCTAGAAAACTTGTATGGACGAATGTCTGATATTGCATTTTTAAGACTACGTACATTGGTTTTTATAAACGTATATCTATTTGGTGTTGTAGGAGGTAACCCCTCTTACACTTAACACCCTTCCTTGAGGCGTATGAACTTGGGAGCTATACTTTTGTGGAAGCCAATCAGTATGTCGTTGAAAATGGCAATGTGGCATTCAAAGAGGGATTTTTCATGTAAAAGGTAAAATGTTACCTCAAGCCTCAAACATATGTAATGGCAAAAATAGGGTAGATGCGGTAGGACTAAGTGGGTCGCTCCCATTAGGAGATGTTCATCACCTTCTAGATTATCCTTTATATTTCGGTTTTGTTGTGTATGTTGTGTCCATGGATAGGTCGGGAATGACCAGGATGATGACATATTTGGTACTATCTATGGTAGAGGTAGGCCAGTTTTGTATTGTTAAAGGGCAGCGGGCTGTACCTTGGTATATTTGTAACGCCCCACCTCTATACCCACGCTAGCCAAGAACACTACGGAGTAATGCTGTCAACTAGCACGAAGAATAAGGCTGTTGAGGAGCGACCATCCATGTAATTTCTTTGTGCGAGCACCGATATGTTAGATAGTATAGCATGTTTTTCATTTAAGGAGGAAATCCGACATACCGATACAAACTCAAAGCTATCACGCAGTGGCTATAATCTCTTCGGAAACAAACATAGAAGTAATCATAACATAATCAATCACAGACATCCAAATCACAAAGGCGGAAAAAGATATGAATATATATATAACACATGAAAGTGTACATCAGAGTAGTGGTCTGAAAGATCCACGATAATACAAGAGAATAGCAACATGTGCTATGCAAAAGAATAAGTATACATCATAAAGTCTATATCTCAAATGTATATGTAACGATACGATTTTTCGACGCTCGAAAGTCGACATTAATACGTCCACTGTATCAAATGTCGCGCAATCGAATGCCGGAAAACCGAACCATTAGGGTTAAAAAGAAGAGGTAGAAGAAGACAGAAGAAAAAAAGAACAGAAAAACACAGAACAGAAACAACATCAGAATCTCACATTTCGCAGCGGAACAAAATATAATAGATAATCACTAGTCTTTTAAACAAAGAACTATATCAGTTATACAATGCATCATCAGAGTCAATATACAACTCTATACAATAATGGACAGTGATATAAACCTGTCCTCATACAGAATACACAGCGGAATAAATAAACAAGTACGGGTATACGCCTCGCCATCCAGCTCATCTCCCAAGCTCCAGAATATCCTGATAACATAACTCTAGGCTGCCCGTGTGGAAAATTTTGGGCACCCAGAGTTTAGAAAGGGAACAATAAACTCCGAGTCAGTCATGGTGACTGGTGTGAGATCGTAAAATAGTTATTTTCACAAAGAAAATAAAACAGATTCGCAATGCTTTTTGGAAAATGAAACTACCATAAGACCTCCCGCCATACACACACAATGCAAACGCAGAATTGGAGGAGATTTCTTCTTATGATAGTCAAAGATGCTTACTACGCCAATCAATGGATATTATTATTAATGTATAGTGTAGAAAACATTTCGAAAGTATAATATTAATCTTAGCCAGCATAGACATTTTGAACTATGCCTACTATAGCTACCATCTAAACAGTGGGGCGCCACCATAAGTAAATGGCAGGTTCTACAACTAAAACCGTACAATTTCGTATTGGGAAATGGATTTCCAACAAATGGTCAGGCTAAGGAACTTCCTTTTCTACTGCCGAATGGGATCGCCTCCGGCTGGACGTCCCGAGAGACAAATTGCTCTCTGCCAAACAAGGCCGGGTTACCCCTGTAACTAGGTAACTCACGAATATGTCATCCCCCGGTCCTTTGGGACCTTTATCCGAGCGCTCGGTAACCAACATCACATATAATAAATAAAGTGTGTCCACATGAGTAAGTATTTGGGCTCCATACCATGATACCACCCCTTTCTAGAAGGAAACGACATACCCTAAAGGGCGCGACCCTCATAACCTTGCCGCAACATTCCTGTTTCGACCATTTCCGGGTTGCTGAGGCCTTGACGAAGTCTCGTCCACAAAGCTACGCTTTTTTCACAAAGCCACGCTTTGATCACAAATGATCAATAATTGAACATCGTCACAGCAACACTCAGCATGCCACGTTACCAAATTGGGAATATATCGCTGATAAATTTCAACTACATAACCTCTGAGCTCGTACGTCTCAGAGAAGGGTGTTAAGCTAAGAGAATAAATTCTCCGCCACCAACAGATATGTATTTGAAAGAAATCAGCTCTATATCTCAAAATGTAATGTCAGACACATAACCATACAAGTCTGTTCCGGGTTCGAACAGAACCGAAGGCACTTCCAAAGAAGTCCTTGCAAATCCGGATATTCACAATCCCGATAAAACTTCCCATCACAAAGGAAATCTCAATACCGTAGCTAACGGTGTAGAGACAATCGATAAGTCATCCTATCGTTTTCACAAATACCCGGTCTTCATCACCGGTCTTCAATACGATCCATATCGTCGTATCATTATCCGGAATGGGTTATCTGACACAAAGGTCCTTTCCCAGCTAAACCGAATAATAAGCGTTTGTTTGAAAAACAAATCAAGTGCCATTTCAAAGGCAATATTGATAGTCGGTGATTTAACTATCAACAGTATTCACAACAATCATCCAATTTAAATAATTTTCCCAAATTATTAAATTTCAAATATCTTCCCGATATATAGTTTATACTTCAACCATTTGAAAACAAATTTCCAATCACTTTCATTTAACCCAATTAAATAAATCCTTATCGATTTATTTTCAAATTTACATCCCAATCCGTAAATTTATTTCCACACTTCATCACTTTGAAAACCCATTTTCAAATCATATTTTCCCCACACTTTTAAAAATAAATCAATGTTTATTTTTAAACCAAATTTCCCTTTCCTTTCATAAATTCCAATTTGAGTTTATATTTCCCAAATATTCACTTTTAACCCCAAAATCAAATTTCAAATTGATTTCAAATTTTATTTCAATATCGAATCAATTACAAATTGATTTCTAAGTTTTATTTCAATAGAACAAAACATTGCAATTTATTTCTAAGTTTATCTCCAAATAACAAACCATTTGCAAATCGACTTCCAAATTCATTTTTCAAACACTAAATCAATTTCAAATAAATTTCCAATGATTTATTTTCCATTACCAAATTAATTACAAATTTATTTTCTAAATTTATTTTCAACTCCAAATCAATTTCCAAATCAATTTCTCAAAGGTTCATTTTCCAATACCAAATCAATTTCAAATTGATTTCTAAAAGTTTATCACTTTTAAATAAATTCCTTTGTTCTTTCCAAATTATTCAAAATTCCATTTTTTAAATGAATTCTTCAATTTTTGAAACAATATTATTCAAAACTCATTTTTCTCCATATTTTGGAATTTATTCGGTAAGATTTCAAAAATAAAATTTTAATACTTTAAAATTCCTTCTTTCAATAAATTCAATTCTTAACAATAAATTCACTTAAAGTTTTCCACTTTAATTTCAAAATCCAATTTATATTCATTTCTGGTATCCAACGATACCAAAAATACATTCCGCTAGATTTTAGCCTTCAACAATTTCAATTATCAATACATCATCCACAGATTATCAATAATCACATCATTCACATATGAAATAATATTCAAACAATTTGAGGAATCCAGTTGGATCCCTCCAACCTGTTTCCCTGCATCCACAGATGTTAGCACAATACCAATTCCACTTCGAGGTGGAATATCGCGGTATATGGGATTTTATAAAAATACCATCCGCTATTATGCGGCGCAATAGGGTCTCATCCGCTATATATTACGGGAAATCACAACTGCAATATATACATATGCCAATATATATATATATTACTATATATAGATATATCCTACTATATCTAATATCACATCAATAGCAATCAATAACTGGAAATTCCACTTTCATTTTGAGTGAGAAAATCTCACCTTTGCTTTTATTAGCAATCTATTTCCATTCCAGCTATTTCTCGATTTTCGACCTTGTAACAGACATTATATAAATTTATTAATATTCGAATTAAATCGAACAGCTCCATTTCTAATTTGATAAGTTTCAATTATACAATGATTTTAATTTTAAAATTTGAAATTTGAATTTTATACTAATTTCTTTTAAATAAATTACTTAACTAAACATTTCAATTTCAAACTAACTTTCCTTTAATAACTTAATTATAAATTCAATTTAAACCAAATTTTCTTCTGAACTATACATATACATACATATATAACTAGAGAGTTAATAGATTCAAAATCTAGATCGTACATAAACTTTTCAACATTTAAAAATTCAAATATATATATTTTTCTAACTGCATATATATATATATATGTATATGTATATATATCAAAAATTTTGAAAATAATAAATTTGTTTGCCTAACCTACTGTGATTCATACATATGTATATATTTTCTCTATAAAGATCAAAGCAGTATTTCCCTTTCTGTAAACTTTTCTATAAAATATACATATTTATATATGTGATTAAACTGAATTGAAAACAAGAATCAAATACCTTCAGCCCTCAACTGCCTTTATCGCGACACTCCAGAATCGACTATCCTCCATGACAGCGATGACCACGCGAAGACAATCCCACCATCGATTGAAAACGTGCCCAAGCTCGTCACGAACCCCAATCCGAAGTCGAGCACCCCCACGCTCGAACGCGGCCTCGTGCTCGCGAATCCACTCGCCTGCCGCCGCGCTCTCATCTACTGTCGAACTCCTCGACCAAAACGAGCTGCTCGAATCGATCCCCAAGTCGTCACCCACTCGCGAAGCTCCGCCTCGATTCGCGACCCCAAGCGCGCGCGCCAATTTCAACCATGAGATTCGACTTCCCCCCTGTACGCGAGTGCCTTCCCCGATCAATTTTATGTCGCGACTTGTTTTTGATTTGAAGGAAATAGAACTTCGGCTTGTCGTCGTTCGAATGAGAATTTGGGAAAGAACGGCGCTTCCTTATTAACGAACGAATTTGAATTCGTTTTGAGGAAAAAGGTTTCAATTGCTTTTAAACAGAAGGGTTGCGGCCATTGTTTTTATTTTGAACGAGGTGGGTATACTTTTAAAAAGAAAGAACAGAGGGAACAGAATTACGTGATTTTGCAGAGAAAAGTAAGTCAGTATTGAAAAGTTGATTAAAAATTTATATTTTTATATTCGAAAATATCCCGTTATATTATATCAACGTGTTTGCTTATCATACTATCACACGACAGCCCCAATCACCACGAAAATTGAAATCCGATAATAATACAATATTACGGATCCAATGAAACTGGTTTCGTCGAATTCCGAGACTGTGCTCTGAAACGCTATTTTCAAATATTGATTTAAAAGATATAAATTCAAAACTGAACAAAACACTTCCAAATTCAATTCTAAAAGTTCCAGTACCTTCAGAATTATCAATATAGATTTTCTAAGCCATGAAAATATTTTTAATCAGCTTAAAACTGAAGATTCAAATTTTTACCCAATTGCAACAATTAAATTACAAATTAAATTGCCAATTTCATATTTACATTTGAAATTCAAGTTAAATCAACATTCAAATATTTAAATTTAATTTAATATTCTATTTCAAATGTTCAAAATTTCTAGGTCGTTACAATCTTCCCCCCCTTAAAAGAATTTCGTCCCGAAATTACAAGTTAAGAAAAATGCTCCAATCCCCGTTAACTATTTTCTTAAATCCAAATAGTTTTAACAAATTTTCAAACCCAAATCTTTTTATTAAAGATTTGTTATCATTTCAGTTAACCTTCCAAACACTTTCATAATTTTAAACAACTTTATTTTACTTCACAATTCAAATTTAAATTTAAATTCAAATTGTTAATTATCCAAAATTTCTCAAAAACTTTCTAACTCTCTAAATTTTCGAAAAATTTTGTCAGCGTCTCCTTTGCGCGGCTAGCTCGGTACTACTACAAAATGTCCTTTCGGACCCTCAAATTTCAAAAAGAGAAAGGAAAGCCAAGCGGCTAGACAAGAAAAGATCAAATTTCATACTGAAATTTAAATACATACCTCTTGTCGAACAAATTCAAATTTTCTTCAAAATCAAAATCTCAATTTCTATTTCCTTTAATACTCCTGCATATCCTGCTAGTCATAATGTTCAATTGCAGTATTCAAATACCATTCTGCACATTTTGTTACAAAATGTCGATACTTCCTTCTTATATCATCTTTAGTTTACTGTTGAAGTTATATATTCATTTTCACTCAATCTTTGCATTTTCAATTCCATTGAATTCAATTGACAATTTCAATTCTATTTGAATTCATTTTATCTTCAACAATTCACTTAGTGAAAATTCAATATTCACCTTTTCCAAAACTTCTAACTTCAACCAAAACAATGGTTTTCATTTTCTAGTTCAATTCCTATGTTTCCGTTACAATTTGAAAATCAATTTTCCGTTAACGAAAATTTTCCAAATTTTCAAAAATTTTCTAACTCCCAAAATTTTCAGAAAATTTTGGCAGAGTCTCCTTTGTACGGAGAAGCTTTTGCAATTTGACAAAAGAGATAAATATATATACATCGACCCACTCGGTCGGAAAAACAGAAAAACAGTTCATATTTCCTATTTTTATTGCGTAGGCGTACCTTTTAGCATTTTCAAGCAAAGCGGTTTATTTATTAGCATTTACGCAACCCAAAATGCAGCCAAACGGCTTCAAAAACCTGCACTTACTCAATTTAAACAGGTAAGTGACAAATATAGAAAATCTATTTAACAATTCACTTATTTCAATAGCAAATATATAAATTTCATAAGCAATGCATTCAAAATAAATTTCATTAGCAATTCATAAGGCTTCAATTCAACTTAAATCGCTTCCATCTAATCCATATTCAATTTCTATTTAATTCAAGTGATTAACAACTCACTTTCTTACATTCAATTCATTTCTAAGTGAATCTAACTCATATCTATTTCAATTGATATAAAAATCAATTTCTATTTGCTTTTATTAACTCATAGAATTTATATAGTCTCGTTTTTTTGTCAAACGATAATTCTTTCTATTCAGATTTGTTAATATTCATGCAACTAAATGATTACTTGAGCTAACAATCATTTAAATTGATTCCATTCAATTTAATTTACATTCCATATTCTCATTCATTTCATTTGAAACCATTTCACAAAAAATTTCTTAAGTCGAGCATTTATTCAATATTTACTTAAGCTATTTCACTTCAAAACTCAAATTCATTTCCTTGCAAACAATTTCCAATTTCAATTCCTGATGTGATTTTCATTTATCAAATTTATTCCATTCACTAATTTAATTCAATTAGTATATTCACTTATTCTTTTTAAATTTCACATTTCCATATTCAATTCATCGTGAATTCATTTTATCAATAACAAGGAAATTTTCAATTTATTTCTACTACCCACTTGAATTTATATACAAATTCAAACCATTTTAAATTTAGCTTACAACTCAACTTTAGTTTAACCAATTCAATCTCCAATTCATTATTTTGTGAATTAATACATTATTAAATCAGTTTGCTTAAATTCAATCCATTTTATTTTATTTTATTTTCCCAAGTTTGGATTTTTATTCAACTTTATTCAAATCAAATTTCATTCCATTTCTTTAATTCATTTATTTACAAATGTAAACTCATTTGTTCATTCACAAATTCATTCCTTTACAATTTGAATTTTCATTACAATCTAACTTTAAATATTTTATAAGTTATCAACATTTTTTACATTCCAAAACAATTTAAAGAAATACCAGAGTCTTTTAAACAATTACTCTGGCACTTTATTTTAATTTAGAGAACTCATTTATAAATTCACTTTACCATTTCAATAGATTAATGAATTTATTTCAAGTATCTCTGGAATTCTATTTTAATTTATAAATCACATTTACAATTTATTTTTACAAATTCTATTTGTATATGGATTCATTTCCTCATCTTTCAATTCATATTTATAAATTTCATTTATTAAATGAATTGATCTTCAAATCTTTGGTTATATCATTTTATTTCTTATTCATTTTTCATATAACAATGATAATATTTCAATGTTATCACTTCCTAACAACCAAGCATCCATATACTATAATAATTCATAGAAAATCGTTTCTTTTCTATACAAAAATAGTTTTGGGCAAAATTATTTCATTTACCCCATTTAAAACAATACTGTGTCAGTTTATCTTGTTTAAGAGTTTAGAAACCCCTATTGATTACAGTTAGCTAGACTGCACCGACCAGAATCCATAAACAATCAACCGATAAGTCAACACAATACAAAACAAAATTTATATTCACTAACAAATACGCACTCATATCTATTATTACACTCAACTCATTCTAGAGTACTGCTGACTTTATCTCTAATGAGTAACACCCAACAGAGTAGGGTTGTCGCTTAACCGGATGCTCTAATACCACATGTAACGATACGATTTTTCGACGCTCGAAAGTCAACATTAATACGTCCACTGTATCAAATGTCGCGCAATCGAATGCCGGAAAACCGAACCATTAGGGTTAAAAAGAAGAGGTAGAAGAAGACAGAAGAAAAAAAGAACAGAAAAACACAGAACAGAAACAACATCAGAAAATCACATTTCGCAGCGGAACAAAATATAATAGATAATCACTAGTCTTTTAAACAAAGAACTATATCAGTTATACAATGCATCATCAGAGTCAATATACAACTCTATACAATAATGGACAGTGATATAAACCTGTCCTCATACAAAATACACAGTGGAATAAATAAACAAGTACGGGTATACGCCTCGCCATCCAGCTCATCTCCCAAGCCCCAGAATATCCAGAATATCCTGATAACATAACTCTAGGCTGCCCGTGTGGAAAATTTTGGGCACCCAGAGTTTAGAAAGGGAACAATAAACTCCGAGTCAGTCATGGTGACTGGTGTGAGATCGTAAAACAGTTATTTTCATAAAGAAAATAAAACAGATTCGCAATGCTTTTTGGAAAATGAAACTACCATAAGACCTCCCGCCACACACACAATGCAAACGCAGAATTGGAGGAGATTTCTTCTTATGATAGTCAAAGATGCTTACTACGCCAATCAATGGATATTATTATTAATGTCTAGTGTAGAAAACATTTCGAAAGTATAATATTAATCTTAGCCAGCATAGACATTCCGAACTATGCCTACTATAGCTACCATCTAAACAGTGGGGCGCCACCATAAGTAAATGGCAGGTTCTACAACTAAAACCGTACAATTTCGTATTGGGAAATGGATTTCCAACAAATAGTCAGGCTAAGGAACTTCCTTTCCTACTGCCAAATGGGATCGCCTCTGGCTGGACGTCCTGAGAGACAAACTGCTTTCTGCCAAACAAGGTCGGGTTACCCCTCTAACTTGGTAACTCACGAATATGTCATCCCCCGGTCCTTTGGGACCTTTATCCGAGCGCTCGGTAACCAACATCACATATAATAAATAAAGTGTGTCAACATGAGTAAGTATCTGGGCTCCATACCATGATACCACCCCTTTCCAGAAGGAAATGACATACCCTAAAGGGCGCGACCCTCATAACCTTGCAGCAACATTCCTGTTTCGACCATTTCCGAGTTGTTGAGGCCTTGCCGAAGTCTCGTCCACAAAGCTACGCTTTTTTCACAAAGCCACGCTTTGATCACAAATGATCAATAATTGATCATCGTCACAGCAACACTCAACATGCCACGTTACCAAATTGGGAATATATCGTTGATAAATTTCAACTACATAACCTCTGAGCTCGTACGTCTCAGAGAAGGGTGTTAAGCTAAGAGAATAAATTCTCCGCCACCAACAGATATAGATTTGAAAGAAATCAGCTCTATATCTCAAAATGTAATGTCAGACACGTAACCATACAAGTCTGTTCCGGGTTCGAACAGAACCGAAGGCACTTCCAAAGAAGTCCTTGCAAATCCGGATATTCAAAATCCCGATAAAACTTCCCATCACAAAGGAAATCTCAATACCGTAGCTAACGGTGTAGAGACAATCGATAGGTCATCCTATCGTTTTCACAAATACCCGGTCTTCATCACCGGTCTTCAATACGATTCATATCGTCGTATCATTATTCGGAATGGGTTATCTGACACAAAGGTCCTTTCCCGGCTAAACCGAATAATAAGCGTTTGTTTGAAAAACAAATCAAGTGCCATTTCAAAGGCAATATTGATAGTCGGTGATTTAACTATCAACAGTATTCACAACAATCATCCAATTTAAATAATTTTCCCAAATTATTAAATTTCAAATATCTTCCCGATATATAGTTTATACTTCAACCATTTAAAAACAAATATCCAATCACTTTCATTTAACCCAATTAAATAAATCCTTATCGATTTATTTTCAAATTTACATCCCAATCCGTAAATTTATTTCCACACTTCATCACTTTGAAAACCCATTTTCAAATCATATTTTCCCCACACTTTTAAAAATAAATCAATGTTTATTTTTAAACCAAATTTCCCTTTCCTTTCATAAATTCCAATTTGTGTTTATATTTCCCAAATATTCACTTTTAACCCCAAAATCAAATTTCAAATTGATTTCAAATTTTATTTCAATATCGAATCAATTACAAATTGATTTCTAAGTTTTATTTCAATAGAACAAAACATTGCAATTTATTTCTAAGTTTATCTCCAAATAACAAACCATTTGCAAATCGACTTCCAAATTCATTTTTCAAACACTAAATCAATTTCAAATAAATTTCCAATGATTTATTTTCCATTACCAAATTAATTACAAATTTAATTTCTACATTTATTTTCAACTCCAAATCAATTTCCAAATCAATTTCTCAAAGGTTCATTTTCCAATACCAAATCAATTTCAAATTGATTTCTAAAAGTTTATCACTTTTAAATAAATTCCTTTGTTCTTTCCAAATTATTCAAAATTCCATTTTTTAAATGAATTCTTCAATTTTTGAAACAATATTATTCAAAACTCATTTTTCTCCATATTTTGGAATTTATTCGGTAAGATTTCAAAAATCAAATTTTAATACTTTAAAATTCCTTCTTTCAATAAATTCAATTCTTAACAATAAATTCACTTAAAGTTTTCCACTTTAATTTCAAAATCCAATTTATATTCATTTCTGGTATCCAATGATACCAAAAATACATTCGGCTATATTTTAGCCTTCAACAATTTCAATTATCAATACATCATCCACAGATTATCAATAATCACATCATTCACACATGAAATAATATTCAAACAATTTGAGGAATCCAGTTGGATCCCTCCAACCTATTTCCCTGCATCCACAGATGTTAGCACAATACCAATTCCACTTCGAGGTGGAATATCGCGGTATATGGGATTTTATAAAAATATCATCCGCTATTATGCGGCGCAATAGGGTCTCATCCGCTATATATTGCGGGAAATCACAACTGCAATATATACATATGCCAATATATATATATATATATATATATATATATATATATATATTGCTATATATAGATATATCCTACTATATCTAATATCACATCAATAGCAATCAATAACTGGAAATTCCACTTTCATTTTGAGTGAGAAAATCTCACCTTTGCTTTTATTAGCAATCTGTTTCCATTCCAGCTATTTCTCGATTTTCGACCTTGTAACAGACATTATATAAATTTATTAATATTCGAATTAAATCGAACAGCTCCATTTCTAATTTGATAAGTTTCAATTATACAATGATTTTAATTTTAAAATTTGAAATTTGACTTTTATACTAATTTCTTTTAAATAAATTACTTAACTAAACATTTCAATTTCAAACTAACTTTCCTTTAATAACTTAATTATAAATTCAATTTAAACCAAATTTTCTTTTGAACTATACATATACATACATATATAACTAGAGAGTTAATAGATTCAAAATCTAGGTCGTACATAAACTTTTCAACATTTAAAAATTCATATATATATATTTTTCTAACTGCATATATATATATATGTATATGTATATATATCCAAAATTTTGAAAATAATAAATTTGTTTGCCAAACCTACTTTGATTCATACATATGTATATATTTTCTCTATAAAGATCAAAGCAGTATTTCCCTTTTTGTAAACTTTTCTATAAAATATATATATTTATATATGTGATTAAACTGAATTGAAAACAAGAATCAAATACCTTCAGCCCTTAATTGCCTTTATCGCGACACTCCAGAATCGACTATCCTCCATGACAGCGACGACCACGCGAAGACAATCCCACCATCGATTGAAAACGTGCCCTAGCTCGTCACGAACCCCAATCCGAAGTCGAGCACCCCCACGCTCGAACGCGGCCTCGTGCTCGCGAATCCACTCGCCTGCCGCCGCGCTCTCATCTACTGTCGAACTCCTCGACCAAAACGAGTTGCTCGAATCGAGCCCCAAGTCGTCGCCCACTCGCGAAGCTCCGCCTCGATTCACGACCCCAAGCGCGCGCGCCACCTTCAACCATGAGATTCGACTTCCCCCCTATACGCGAGTGCCTTCCCTGATCAATTTTATGTCACGATTTGTTTTCGATTTGAAGGAAATAGAACTTTGGCTTGTCGTCGTTCGAACGAGAATTTGGGAAAGAACGGCGCTTCCTTGTTAACGAACGAATTTGAATTCGTTTTGAGGAAAAAGGTTTCAATTGCGTTCAAACAGAAGGGTTGCGGCCATTGTTTTTATTTTGAACGAGATGGGTATACTTTTAAAAAGAAAGAACAGAGGGAACAGAATTACGTGATTTTGCAGAGAAAAGTAAGTCGGTATTGAAAAGTTGATTAAAAATTTATATTTTTATATTCGAAAATATCCCGTTATATTATATCAGTGCGTTTGCTTATCGTACTATCACAAGACAGCCCCAATCACCACGAAAATTGAAATCCGATAATAATACAATATTACGGATCCAATGGAACTGGTTTCGTCAAATTCCGAGACTATGCTCCGGAACGCTATTTTCAAATATCGATTTAAACGATATAAATTCAAAACTGAACAAAACACTTCCAAATTCAATTCTAAAAGTTCCAGTACCTTCAGAATTATCAATATAGATTTTCTAAGCCTTGAAAATATTTTTAATCAGCTTAAAACTGAAGATTCAAATTTTTACCCAATTGCAACAATTAAATTTACAAATATAATTGCCAATTTCATATTTACATTTGAAATTCAAGTTAAATCAACATTCAAATATTTAAATTCAATTTAATATTCTATTTCATATGTTCAAAATTTCTAGGTCGTTACAGTATACATCCAAAAACTACTAATCTAAGTAGTTAGCCAAAAGTCAGAATAATCCCAGAAGAGAAGTCAAGCAGAAGCACCTGTAATATCTCGGTCTGACCCGAGTATTATTTATAAGAAAATAATAAACGGATCAGTCTAGCGATAAATATCAGATGATATGGTATAAAATAAAAGACATGGCATGTACATGTAATAACCATAGTGGCATACTACTATAAGTATGTAATTGAAAATCAACATGAGATTAATCAATATCACAAGAATCTTCTCAAAGATAAAATAGGGTATCATACCCTAAACTTGTATTCATAACAAGTCAATGACACACAAATTCACCAATGCACAAAAATTGATAAACTTATCAATGAAAATCACGAAACTTGGTGAAGCACAAAATTTCAGAAATCATCACAAGAAATCCAGAAATCACAAGAAGGGGGAGGCCTATCACAAAACGGGAGTTTGAAAACTCACCAACACGTGTAACACAAGATGAGATGCTATCTCAGGGTAGCTAACCATTAATATTTGAGCCGAATCTCCACAAGAAAGGCCCGAAGACCGTGGGGCGCTACCCCACATATGTGATGTAGAAACATCACACAAACGGGGTTTAGTCTCCCTCGTAGACAAAGAGACATCGCACAATTGCTAGTCTAAATCAAATCACAAAAATGATCGTCATGATCATCAAGAAGTGTCAATCACACCAAGTTAGTAAGTATATGAGTTTAGCTTCATGTCCCATAACCACTTGCTTAACTTAAATATTTACGAACAAACTGTAGATCTTCACAAGAAAATTGTCACAAGAGGTTCAATCGAACAAGTCCAAGAATTAACCGACGAAGTGAACGCAAGCGTTTCGTACCACTCGTTTTACTAATTCGTTTAATTAGATTTCTCGTACGAGTGAGGTAAAGGTTTGTATATACTAGTAGATTGTAAAACGGTTTGAGAAAAAGAGTTTTGTAATAAAATAGTGTTGAAATCGCTTTGATAAATGAGTTTTGATATTTACTACTAGTATGGAAACCTTCATATTTTTAAAGTGGCAAGTCACAAAGTTGATTGTAGAAACGAATCAATCACAAGAATTCACATTCTAAGATGTGAACAAAACCCAAGGAAATCAGCTCAAAATGCATCAAAGTAGAAGTAGGTGGTGCGGCCTAATGTGCCGAGCGACCTAACGAAATACAGGTCGAACGACCTAAACATAAAAAGGCGAGCGACCTAACGTCTTAACAAGGCCGTGCGACCTAACGTGCTACGACCAAGTGGTCGAGCAATTTAAAGGGTCAGGCGACCTAAAGAAAATAAGGTCTAACGACCTAAAGGAAATAAGGCCAAGCGATCTAAGAGAGAACATGTCAAACGACCCAGCGGGTTGCGACTTAAGGGGTGAGCGACCTAAAGGGTAAAGACTGAGCGACCTATCGACCCAAGCGACTCAGTGTGGCCGAGCGACTTAACGTGAACGACCTAAATGGTTGAACAGGCCAAGCGACTTAACGTGGTGAGCGGCCTAAGGAACGAGCGAGTTATCTGCCGAACGACCTACCACATGCGAACGACCTAAGGGTTACGACCTAATGCCGAACGACCTAGTGGTGGAACGAGCTATCTGCTGAACGACCTAACAACAAATGTGAGTATATTAGGTCGAACGACCTAACTGCAAACGGTTTAAGGTCAAACGACCTAAAGTGGAACGACCTAAGCACGCGAGCGACTTAACATACTCGAACGACCTAACTACAGGCCGACCAAAAGGAGACTAGGCCGAGCAACCTGAGGTCAAGCGACCGACGACCTAGCGACCTATAGCCTAGCGACCTACGACCTACGGAAAGCGAGATAAATGCAGGCGAGCGACCTAAGCCCAGAACGAGCAATTTGCAGGCCGAGACGTTTCCACGCAGACGAGCTAGCAAGGCAGAACGACCTAAGCCCAGATTTTCGCCGAAAACACTAAAAATTGGGGTTTTTCACAATCCAATCCAAACCAAATGCAAATGCACATACACAAGTGATAGGGAATCATTCCCAACAATCCAATGACAGTTATAGACAAGAATGTGAGATAAAAATCTCACCTTTTCACGGAAATTGATGATAGAGAAGCTTGAGAGCAAAGCAAGAATCAACCACAAGCTTGAATCAATGTCTTCACTTGAATTTGGAGTTGGATGATGGATTTGCAAGAGAACTTGAACTTGGAGTTTTAATTTCCCATTCCCTCCTCTATTTTTGATGAAACTTGTATGTTAGGAAATGAAGAATGAAGTGATGAAGAGGAGATGGGTTGGGGGCTGAGTTAGTAAATGGTTCAGCCCAAACCAAAGCCATAAACGAAAAAGTGGCGAAAATTCCACTATCTCCAAACATATCGAAGTTTACACTCAAAAAGATCGCAAACGTCATTTTGAACTCAATGGAGGTGGTTTCGAGTCCTAATTTGACCGTATGCAAAAAGTATATTTTCGGACTTAAATCCGACTAACGATAAAATATTTAAATAAAATATTTAAATAAAAAAATCGATAAATATGCAGGTTGTTACAGACCCCCTCCTTAAAGAAATTGTGTCCTCGCAATATATAAGATGGAAATAAAAAGTAACATCCATAAAAGCGTATTAACACAAAAGAAATTTGAAATAAAAAGTTTACCTCAAGGAGCATGAGAAAGTATGTCCGGATGTGTTCGCTCGATGAATTCTCTAGATTCCCAAGAAAAATCTTTAGGATTTGAGGACCATTGAACCTTCACAAGCGGAACATCTTTATTTCGAAGTCGTTTGACCTCCGAAGCAATAATTCGAATAGGATGCTGCTCATAAGTTAAATTAGGCGAAACTTCAATTTCTTCCACAACACGGGCTCAAGAATAGAATCGGAATCCCGAAGGCACTTCCATAATTGAGAAACGTGAAACACGTCATGAATGGCAGAAAACTGAGCCGGTAACAATAGGCGATAAGCCATGGAACCAATACGTTCAGTGATAGGAAATGGCCCAATATATCGAGGCGCTAATTTTCCCGATCGACTGAAGCGTACAACACCCTTCATAGGTGAAACACGAACGAATACAAGATCTCCAACAGAAAATTCTAATTTCCTTCTTCGGTTCTCGGCATAGGATTTTTGTCTACTCTGGGCTTCTTGCATCCTATGTCGAATAAGGTCAGTCTTCTTTGTGGAATCCTGAATAAAATCTAAACCTAAAACCAGCTTCTCACTGGCCTCAAGCCAACAAGAACGAGATCGGCATGGCCTTCCATAAAGTGCCTCGAAAGGTGCCATACCAATACTAGACTGGAAGCTATTATTATAGGAAAATTCAACAAGTGAAATATGATCTTCCCAACTTCCACCGAAATCAAGCACACAAGAACGAAGAAGATCTTCAAGAGTTTGATTCACACGCTCAGTTTGTCCATCGGACTGGGGTGATAAGCGGTGCTAAAATTAAGCTTCGTTCCCAAAGCTTTTTGAAGACTCTTCCAGAATCCACTAGTAAATAATGGATCACGATCACTAACAGTGGAAGTAGGAACCCCATGCAATTTAATAATTTCTTTAATAAAGAGTTTGGCCAAAAGAGGAACGGTTCGGTTAGACCGAACGGGAATAAAATAGGCGGATTTAGTAAGTCTATCAACAATCACCCATAAGCTATTATGACCCGAACGAGAACGGGGAAGGCCATCAATAAAATCCTTGGAAATTTGATCCCACTTCCAAACTGGAATTTCCAAAGGTTGCAATAACCCACCAGGCCTTTGATGTTCAGCCTTGACAAGTTGGCAAGTCATGCAACACTTAACAAAGTTAGCAATATCAGATTTCATTCCCTCCCAGTAAAAAAGTCGCTTCATATCCGCGTACATTTTACTACTACCGGGATGAATGGAAAATTTGGAACGATGAGAATCTTCAAAAATATCTTTACGAAGATCTCTACTATTTGGTATGATAAGTCTACCAAATTTTCGAATGCCGCCACGAGAATCAATATCAAAGTCTTTCAAACCTTCAATATCGGTTTTATCCTTAATATTCTGGCTAAGAAGAGCCAATTCGGGATCTAGCCTTTGAGCATCAAGAATGCGGTCTAAAAGAGAAGGATGAGCTTCAAGGCTACATAAAACAAGAGATGCATAAATCGGAGACACGATCTCGAATTTCACAAGTGGATAAAACCTCGAGATCTTTTTATTCGGATATCATCATGGAAACAACCGCTTGTTGCTTGCGACTAAGTGCATCGGCAACTCGATTTCCCTTTCCGGGAGTATAAAGAATATCAAGATCATAAGAGGCATGGAATTCGAGCCAACGCAGTTGACGCAAATTAAGTTCCTTTTAAGAAAATAAATATTTCAAAGACTTATGATCAGTATAAAGTATAAATTTCTCTCCCAAAAGATAATGTCGCTAAATTCGAACGGGGAAAATGATAGCCGCGAGTTCTAAATCATGTGTGGCATATCTAGTCTCAGCCGGCTTCAATTGCCTAGAAGCATAAGCAATTACATGTTCTTTTTACATAAGAACGGCACCAAACCAACGCGACTAGCATCGGTATAGACAACAAAATCTTGATTCCCTTCGGGAATAACAAGAATAGGAGCATCAGAAAGGAGTTCTTTTAATTTCTGAAAAGAAGTTTCACATTTGTCCGACCAAATGTATTTAACACCTTTCTTTGTTAAGCCGGTAAGAGGCACGGCAATCTTAGAAAAGTCTTTTATGAAACGGCGGTAATAGCCTGCCAATCCGAGAAAGCTACGGATTTCAGTCACGCTCTTTGGTCTCTTCCAATTTTGAATCGCTTCAATCTTTGAAGGATCCACTGATATTCCGGATTCGGAAATAAAATGACCGAGAAACTTCACACTAGATTGCCAAAAGTGGCATTTAGAAAATTTTGCTTTTAATTGATTTCTCCTAAGAGTTTCCAATCGATCCGAAGATGCTTTTCATGTTCCTCCTCGGTTTTAGAATACACAAGAATATCGTCAATAAAGATGAGAACAAACCGATCGAGGAAATCTTTGAAAACTCGATTCATAAGGTCAACGAAATAAGCCGGAGCATTCGTTAAACCAAATGGCATAACTAGCCATTCATAAGATCCATAACGAGTACGGAACGAAGTAAAAGGAATACTATCCTCTGCAATACGAAGCTGATGAAAACCGGTAGCCAAGTCCAATTGTGAAAAGACCCTAGCACCGCTAAACTGATCAAATAGATCATCAATCCGAGGTAAAGGATATTTATTCTTAATAGTAAGGTCATTAAGCTTGCGGTAGTCGACGCAAAGCCTAAGTGTACCATCGGATTTCTTCACGAAAATTGTTGAAGCTCCCCAAGGCGAGGAACTAGAGCGAATAAATTGCTTTGTCTCCAATTCGGATAATTGTTTGCGCATTTCCTCATTCTCCTTATTGGACATGCGATAAGGAGGACGAGTAGTCGGTTGAGCTCTAGGGGTAAGATTAATTCTGAACTCAATTGCTCGCTTATGTGGTAATCCTAAAATGGGCTCAAATATATCGGAAAATTCACGAACGACGCGAATACGAGAAATGACATCTTCCTCATCATCATTATCATCATCACGAGGATTTAAAGAATATAAAGATGCAACCAAAGCGGAATCCGAATCTTTAAGAATAATAGAAATCTGCTTTACAGATTGCGGATGTCGGAGATAAATAGTCCGCTCAGGACATAGGATATGAGCTTCATAACGGTTAAGCCAATCCATACCCAAAATCATTCCAAAGCCTAAGTAACGCATGACATGCAAATCGGCTAGGAAAGGAAAATCACACAAAATAATCTCCACATCTTTACAAAGCAAACTAAGAGTTGCGGATCCACCAACGGGATTCGCAATTCTCAAAGAAGTCATTAAAGCGACAACACTTAAAGAAAAGGTATCAACAAGTTCCTTTGATATAAAAGAATGGGATGCACCCGTATCAAAAAGAACTTGAATAGGTTGATCATGAAATATAATAATGCCATCAAGGACAGAATGAGACATACCTTGACCGCGAGATGTGTTGCCAAGGGCTTGAGCCACATTAAGCTTTCCCTCCTTCTTGCCTTGAAGTCTGGGGCATAAGTGTATATAATGAACCGGGCTCTTACAATAGCGAGAAAAACGGGGCTTTGAACACTTGTTCGCAAAATGGTCCTTAGAACCACAGTTATAGCATTGCCCGCTACTAGGGGAAGGAGTCTTTGCTGCCGGAGGTGCAGGTTTCTCCTTTTTGTTGGGATAAGGACCTTTGAATTTGTTTGGCCTCTTCTTGTTGTTGAAGTTTGGTTTGGCACCCACAATTTCAACATCACTTTCCTTATCTGCCTCTTCAAGACGAAGAGCGATATCAATGAGCTGGTCGAAAGAAACTTCTAATTTTAGAAGTAATGGCTTCTTGAGATTCTTGTTTAAGCCATAGACGAATCTTTGGTTCTTCTTCAATGGGGTGTTGATGTATTCAACCCCATATTTAGACAGTGACTCGAAGGATGTGACATAATCTGTCACAGAGGATTCACCTTGAACAAGGTCTATGAAACGTCGAGCCAATGTCACTTTCTCTGCTTCTGGTATGAATTTTAATTCGAAGCGTTCCCAGAATTGCTCCCAGGTGAGATCCGCTTCATTAATTTTAGAAATAAGAAGTTCGTACTAGTCCAATGCTCTTTCTTGGAGCATACTGGAGGCCACCTGAACACGGTGAAGATCGATAAGATTCATGCGAGAAAAGATTCGATCGCATGTTCTTAACCAAGCCTGGACTTCAATAATAGTTTCGGAACCTTTGAATGGTTTCCCACCCAAGTTGGTATAATCGTTGCACAAGCGTGCAAATCCAGACTTAGGGTGAGTAGGTTCCTGATTAGGACCAGTTTCCTGAGCATTCTTTACTAAATCAAGAAGCTGTTGAGCAGTCATAAAAACTTCATCCTGGGGAGTAACAGTAGATGGTCCGGCTCTAGGACGGCCTGGTCTAGAAATTCTCTTCTTTAAGGAAGAGAAAAGAAGAAAAGTTATTCTCTAAATAAATATCAAGCAAATCTTGATAGATAAAACAAGGATACATAAAAGGAAATAGGATGAATCGGTACGAATACTCGAATTAAATCCTAAGGCACGACTCCTAAGTTGGACTTAGGACGATGATCCTTGTTAAGTTATTCTACATTGTTCCGAAGTTTGGCTCTGATACCAAGCTGTAACGCCCCACCTCTATACCCACGCTAGCCAAGGAACTACGGAGTAATGCTGTCAACTAGCACGAAGAATAAGGCTATTGAGGAGCGACCATCCGTGTAATTTCTTTGTGCGAGCACCGATATGTCAAATAGTATATCATGTTTTTCATTTAAGGAGGAAATCCGACATACCGATACAAACTCAAAGCTATCACGCGGTGGCTATAATCTCTTCGGAAACAAACATAGAAGTAATCATAACATAATCAGTCAAAGACATCCAAATCACAAAGGCGGAAAAAGATATGAATATATATATATAACACATGAAAGTGTACATCAGAGTAGTGGTCTGAAAGATCCACGATAATACAAGAGAATAGCAACATGTGCTATGCAAAAGAATAAGTATACATCATAAAGTCTATATCTCAAATGTATACATCCAAAAACTACTAATCTAAGTAGTTAGCCAAAAGTCAGAATAATCCCAGAAGAGAAGTCAAGCAGAAGCACCTGTAACATCTCGGTCTGACCCGAGTATTATTTATAAGAAAATAATAGAGGGAATTAGGCACAAGGACAAACTTTGAAAAAAAATTAGTCTGAAGGACACAAAGTTTCATTTTTGGGCTGAAGGACAAACTTTGAAAGAAAATTAGGCTGAAGGACAATGCTAAATATAGTTAGCATTTTGTACAGTGCAAACATTGTACAAAATGCTAATTATAACTAGCATTATATCCAGTTTTACATTGTACAAAATGCTAGTTGTATTAGCATTGTCCTTCAGCCTAATTATCTTTCAAAGTTTGTCCTTCAACCTAAAAATGAAACTTGTTGTCCTTTAGCCAAAAATTTTATGAAAATTTGTCCTTGTGCCTATTTTCCACAAAATAATAAACGGATCAGTCTAGCTATAAATATCAGATGATATGGTATAAAATAAAAGACATGGCATGTACATGTAATAACCATAGTGGCATACTACTATAAGTATGTAATTGAAAATCAACATGAGATTAATCAATATCACAAGAATCTTCTCAAAGATAAAATAGGGTATCATACCCTAAACTTGTATTCATAACAAGTCAATGACACACAAATTCACCAATGCACAAAAATTGATAAACTTATCGATGAAAATCACGAAAATTGGTGAAGCACAAAATTCCAGAAATCATCACAAGAAATCCAGAAATCACAAGAAGGGGGAGGCCTATCACAAAACGGGAGTATGAAAACTCACCAACACGTGTAACACAAGACGAGACGCTATCTCATGGTAGCTAACCATTAATATTTGAGACAAAGCTCCACAAGAATGGCCCGAAGACCGTGGAGCGCTACCCCATATATATGATGTAGAAACATCACACAAACGGGGTTTAGTCTCCCTCGTAGACAAAGAGACATCGCACAATTGCTAGTCTAAATCAAATCACAAAAATGATCGTCATGATCATCAAGAAGTGTCAATCACACCAAGTTAGTAAATATATGAGTTTAGCTTCATGTCCCATAACCACTTGCTTAACTTAAATATTTACGAACAAACTGTAGATCTTCACTAGAAAATTATCACAAGAGGTTCAATCGAACAAGTCCAAGAATTAACCGACGAAGTGAACGCAAGCGTTTCATACCACTCGTTTTACTAAGTCGTTTAATTAGATTTCTCGTACGAGTGAGGTAAAGGTTTGTATATACTAGTAGATTGTAAAACAGTTTGAGAAAAAGAGTTTTGTAATAAAATAGTGTTGAAATCGCTTTGATAAAAGAGTTTTGATATTTACTACTAGTATGGAAACCTTCATATTTTTAAAGTGGCAAGTCACAAAGTTGATTGTAGAAACGAATCAATCACAAGAATTCACATTCAAAGATTTGAACAAAACCCAAGGAAATCAGCTCAAAATGCATCAAAGTAGAAGTAGGTGGTGCGGCCTAGCGTGCCGAGCAACCTAACGAAATACAGGTCGAACGACCTAAACATAAAAAGGCGAGCGACCTAACGTCTTAACAAGGCTGTGCGACCTAACGTGCTACGACCAAGTGGTTGAGCAATTTAAGGGGTCAGGCGACCTAAAGAAAATAAGGTCTAACGACCTAAAGGAAATAAGGCCAAGCGACCTAAGAGAGAACAGGTCAAACGACCTAGTGGGTTGCGACTTAAGGGGTAAGCGACCTATGCACGCGACCTAAGGGGTAAAGACTGAGCGACCTATCGACCCAAGCGACTCAGTGTGGCCGAGCGACTTAACGTGAACGACCTAAATGGTTGAACAGGCCAAGCGACTTAACGTGGTGAGCGGCCTAAGGAACGAGCGAGTTATCTGCCGAATGACCTACCACATGCGAATGACCTAAGGGTTACGACCTAATGTCGAACGACCTAGTGGTGGAACGAGCTATCTGCCGAACGACCTAACAACAAATGTAAGTATATTAGGTCGAACGACCTAACTGCAAACGGTTTAAGGTCAAACGACCTAAAGTGGAACGACCTAAGCACGCGAGCGACTTAACATACTCGAACGACCTAACTGTAGGCCGACCAAAAGGAGACTAGGCCGAGCAACCTGAGGTCAAGCGACCTACGACCTAGCGACCTATAGCCTAGCGACCTACGACCTAGGGAAAGCGAGCTAAATGCAGGCGAGCGACCTAAGCCCAGAACGAGCAATTTGCAGGCCGAGACGTTTCCACGCAGACGAGCTAACAAGGCAGAACGACCTAAGCCCAGATTTTCGCCGAAAACACTAAAAATTGGGGTTTTTCACAATCCAATCCAAACCAAATGCAAATGAACATACACAAGTGATAGGGAATCATTCCCAACAATCCAATGACAGTTATAGACAATAATGTGAGATAAAAATCTCACCTTTTCACGGAAATTGATGATAGAGAAGCTTGAGAGCAAAGCAAGAATCAACCACAAGCTTGAATCAATGTCTTCACTTGAATTTGGAGTTGGATGATGGATTTGCAAGAGAACTTGAACTTGGAGTTTTAATTTCCCATTCCCTCCTCCATTTTTGATGAAGCTTGTATGTTAGGAAATGAAGAATGAAGTGATGAAGAGGAGATGGGTTGGGGGCTGAGTTAGTAAATGGTTCAGCCCAAACCAAAGCCATAAACGAAAAAGTGGCGAAAATTCCACTATCTCCAAACATATCGAAGTTTACACTCAAAAAGATCGCAAACATCATTTTGAACTCAATGGAGGTGGTTTCGAGTCCTAATTTGACCGTATGCAAAAATTAGCTTTTCGGACTTAAATCCGACTAACGATAAAATATTTAAATAAAAAAATCGATAAATATGCAGGTTGTTACAATATTACTCTAGAGATGTACCATCGGAAGGTAGTCCCTTACTTTGTCATTATTGGAAATCCATTCTCCAATACGTGCTTTTATGGTTTTGATTGTAAAACCTAGTATGTTGGAATTTAATTAAAGTAACAATTTCGGCTATGATTAATATGTTATTTGAAATGGTTTTCAAAGTAATGTCATTAGAAATAATATCAAATAGTTTGATAAAAATGTTATAGTTATCATAAGGTAAAATCCCGTCCATGGTTATGTGCGGCGTGGTCTTATGAGATACTCTTCTTTCCAAAGGTTTTGCTTAACATCAAAGTCGATCTATGACACTGTCATATATATTTATGATTTGCGTTTCTCACGCTGGTTTGCCAAACTGATCCGGGTATTTTTAATATTCGGATCAGATCCAGGTAGTTTCAGGATTAGCCGAAGATGCTTGGAGTTTCCAGAGGAGAGTGGAGATATACATAAGCATATGAAAGTAGTTTCCTTTTCCGCTATGTTTTTGTTTTTCAGCATTTGTACCAGGCTAAGCTTAGGTTAGACTCTGATATATGTATTTCAAGTTTTCTGCTGTAAAGATTATTGATATTATAAATTATTCCATTCTGTGAGATTTTGTTCTGTCTTTGTTTTCTTTTACCCTTAACGGTCGGTTTTTTCGGCACTTAAATGCTCGGCATGCAATATAGTGGACGTATTAGTGTCGACTTTTTAGGGTCAAAAATCCCGGTCATCACAAGTTCTCTCTAAATTCATATATGTATCTGACTTGTTTAGAAGTCTTGGCTCAGGAGACATCACTTCCGTCTCTAAATGCTGAAATTCTACATTCAATAGCTCGTTCTACTAAGATTAGTGAGCAGTAAGATCTTCCTTTTTATCGAATTTGCTCTCTCTCTCGGAAATTTTGATCTCTAAGAGCGTCAACAAGACAAGAGGATGGAAGACACGGTTTTTCTTCGTTAAATGTTGTTCTCCCATTAGAGGAACATTCTCTATTGTCAGTAAGTCTATATCATTGGTTATTCATACTCATTTAATATTCTTTGCTAATGAATGTTTCCTTTGAGATCCCACTCCAAAAAAGCTAAGCTCCACCGACCAAGAAACTATACAGTCCCTAACTCGGGCAGCAGATAAGATGGGGAACAAGCTTAAATTGTTAACCTCGGCAAAGCTTCTTCAGTATTCCAGTATTTTGGATCACCACAAGATTTTGGGAGAGCCTCTAATGGTCAAATATAATGCTTGAGGAAAATGATCGTTAGTTATGGGCAAGCTAGGATCATTTTCTACTAACTCTCCGGTTCAGCTTGAACCTGCTGGTAGGTTTCAATATAGCTAATATGGAATTCCAAATGTTATTGTTTTAGTAACTTCTATTTTCATTTTAGGCTCATCTTCCCTTGTCGTTGCTTCTAAAGAGGCAAAGGTTTAAGATAGTATTCCTAAAAAGAGGAAGAATAAGGATGAAGTTTTTGCAGCTTCTTAGTTGAGTAAGCCTACTTCTATCAAGAATTTTGTTGCTAGAGAAATTCAGACGTTAGAGAAGAATGCGGGTGAGCATGTCATTACAGATATTCCACCACCTTTTCCCATGCAAATGACCCAAGCTTGTGGGGGATTTCTCCTTTGTTACTGTAGATGAGGAGGGACATGTAAGCATCGATTCGAGTCCTGAAGCGGTGAATTTGGGTAAAGTTCTGGAGTATCCAAAGGAGGCTCAAACTCCCGAGCACCTTCTAAATATTGCTTTTCCTACCTCTCCAATAGCCATCAACCGCATATGCGCCTATCTTGGTCGGTTCCTTTCTCCAAATGATCCTTTTACTTGAAAGGTTTAGGCTCAGCCTCCTATGACAAATTTTAATGAACTTGTTCGATTGGCCATCCAATCTCCTTCTGTTCCTTCTCTCCGATCATCGCGGCCTCGAACTTATTCTAATGATTACCTTTCCCTCATTCTTAAACGGCTTATATTGGTATGTCTTTATGTTTACTTGGTTAATTTTGACTTTACAGACCCCGCCTTGACTCAGACTTGTTATACATTTTAGGTGGGAGAACATATGTTTCTTCTTTGAGATACTTCTCAAGGGCCTTCCAACGAAGTAGTCGAGCTTAAAAGGAAGATTTCTTCACTTAATCACAGCACAATCGATATCACATCAACAAGAGATGAAGTTGTCACTAAAAAAGAAAAGCTCGTCTTCTCGCTCAATGAGGAGAAAAATGCCAAATAATTGCTAGAGAAGGAGGTAAAGACCTTGAAAGCGGACCTTAAGAAGGAAAATAAAGAAAAAGAAGAGCTGAAAACAGATTTGGAGGATATTCTAGAAAGGAAAACAACTATCTTGCCTACTCAAACAGTATTATTAGAGACGCCAAGAAGAAAGTTGCTTCTTTCATTGATAATGCTCTCCCCAAAATTACTGAGAAGTTTTACGAAGTGGCTTTGTTCGTGGCATATTCTGATAATATTCGAAAATGTCCAGACTTAGACTTTCCATCCCTCCCTAATTGAAATGAAGAGTTCAAAATAAAGTTTAGTCTTAGGCTAAGGAAGGACAAAGAGACTCTTTAAAAAGAAATGCCTATTGAGGAAGAGGTCGATGTTGAAAAATGGCTAATCTTTGATGACCCTCCAATCGATGAAGAGACCACATCTGAAAGAGAAGAGGATGATGGTGATAATGATAGTGGTAATGGAGGTAATGATGATGATAACGACGGTGATGGTGATGATGACGATAATGATGGTGATAATGACGACAGTGGTGGTGGTGATTAAAAAGGTCTCTCTGGATTGGCAGATGGGAAGGATGGATCGAGAGGTGCTAACCTGGACTTGGCAAAAGACATTACTAAAATTACCGATTCTCCAAGTAAAGGTTCTCTTTAAAAAGACAATGCTCCTCAAAGCCACAAACCCAAAAGGAAGGAGCAAACTTCTTCGTCTTCAATTCCACTCTCTCAGGTATGGATCTCTTTATTTAAATGTCTTAGATTACCAAATAGCTTTTGGTTAATATGTTCATTATTTTAGTTAAGGAAACAATCGAATTATCATTATGAAGTTATGCTCGAAAAGAAACAAATGGAAATAGATCGATTGAATAGAGAGTTGGATAGACAACTGAAAACGTATAATGAGTTGTCTGAGAAACACAAGAATCTCACTGCTAGAGCATCAAAATTAAGATTTTTCAAAAAGTGGAAAGTTCCTCCATGGATTAAGAAGGCATGCCTTCATCGGGAGAGACTCTTGGCAAAGAATGCAGAGCTAATGACCCTCTTTTGGATGTCGATTAATCATAGGAGTGCATTGGAATAATTTCTCTATAAAGTTTACTCTAGGTGTAACAACCCTGCCTCGTACACCGCAAATTAAATAAATATAATTAAAATAAAAATTTTGAGGGTAATATTTAATAATTAATATTTTAAAAAATTAATATTTATTTAATTGAAATCTATTTAATAAAATATTTTGTTATAATAAATTGAATTAACTTAATAAAGTCTTTTCAAATAATATATTGAAATTGAATAAAGTGTTTAAATAAAATATTTTTAAGGTGTAAATAAGTCTTATATGATTAAAATAGTTTAAAAAACTGAATTTATTTGGTAATAATACAATGAATAATTAATTAGGAATAAGGGGGTAATTGAATTGAAAGGAATTGTCCTATTATTGAAATATAATTTGCAAAATGAAGTATAGATCAAATAAAACTAGATTGCAATAAAATTTGCAAACTAATAAAATGAGTTGTTAAATGAAAAAGAACAGAAAAATAATTGGGTAAAAATTAATTAGTAAATAAGGCCCAAAGCCCATTTAAACTCTTTCCTTCCTTCCTCTAGAAGACTCTTCTGTCTTTATTGCCCAAAAATAAAACTAAAACCCTCAAATAACCGTTCGAGCCCGAGCCCATCAAATTTTCTTTCTTAAAGTCGCAACCTGGAAGAAAAAGAATTTCGCGCATGGAAAAAATATCGCGACTTGAAATCGACGATGTTAGGCTGTGGATGCGAATGACCTGGGTGTTGTCGCGATCTATGATTTGAGGATGGCGATGTAGGGTGGCACGAACATTGGCTGGTTTCTACGTGATGGGTCGCAAGTTTGACTTTGGTCGCGTGTTGAGGTTGGTCACGACCATTGGGGATGAGCGTGTTCTTGCTTGGCTGTGGAGAAGATAATGTGGTTGAGACAGTTTCGAGCATTCCGGTGGCTAGTGTGATGATCTTCGATAATGCAATGACGATTGGTGAACGGATGGGAACAATTTTGACATCATTTGGCGTTGATTTGAAATTCAAAGTGAGTTTTCTAACTCACAATCTATATCTAATAATTTGTTATTTATTGTATATATATACACATAATCCCGATATTGGTTGAATTGCATCGTTGGAATGTTTGTCTGGAATTTGATTAATTATGAATGTTAAATTGTTTGCTTGGATAAACTATTCGATCGGGATAATTTTTTGGTTGTTTTTTATATTGGATATGAAATTTGATGTTGGATTGTCCAAAACGCAAAGGAGATGCTGCCCGATTACATTTTGATTTGTATATTTCACATCTCTTAGGGTCATTCTGTTTAGAGTACTTCCTCTCATGAAAACTATTGGTCGAGATGGATCAAGAAATTTTATTTGTTGTGTGTGTATTTATGGATGACCAAAATTCGATGTAATTCGATTCGGGTCAAGCGATAAAATTATATATCGATGATTTGTTGTTGATTTTTGGAGTAATTTGCTCCATAAACTATGTTCTAGATGATTTATTGAGTTTCCCGTTTTTAAAATATTTTTGAAGCAGTGGGAAATTATTTTTGGTGTTTTAAATTCTATTTGAAGTATACTTATAAATAAATAAAAGTGGTTGGAAAAATAAAATACTTTATTGGGAAGTGTTTTAGGAATAAAAGTTGATTTAAAAATGAAAATAAAGATCTTCAAGAATAATTAAATGTATGGGTTGCTTATGTTAATCACATATTGATTTAGTTGAGAAAAGCAAGCTTATTATAATTTATGTTGCAAGAATCATATTTATCAAGATAGTGATGGCTATTTGATTTGCCATGAATATTCCATGAAAAAATATTCATATTATACTCAAAATAATATATGTATAAGATAGGTTAAGCCTCTCTTTAAATCTTAAACCAAAAAGAAATGTTTTTGGAAAGATTTGGAATTTGTTTTAAATAGAAAGAAACTGGAAACGTGGAGTTTTGAAATTTTTGGAAAATAAAATCTGTGGTTTCATTTATGAAAAATAATATAGAAATATCATATGGTCAAACATAAAAGAATTTGGAATTAAAAAGATGGAAATTAAATATTATAATGATATAATATTAAAGATATGGAATAAAGTGAAAATGAAGTTTGAATAAAGTAAAATAGTGAAAAATTGTTTTAATATAGTTTATTATGTTACTAAAATGATTTAAAAGTGTTTCGGATAAGTTTTATAAAATTTAACTAAAAGGTGAAAAATAAGCTGTCGCGTTTCGGCGGTTCGCGATTTCGCGACCTGAAAAGTTAAACGGATGTGTAGGATGATATATAAGTCAGAATTCTTTGAAATAAGAATTTTCCGGATCCTTATAATCATAGTTTTCAAATGAAAAATAAAAATCAAGATTCCATTTAGTAAAGTTTAAAATATGTCCAAATCAAGTTTTTAAAATCGTAGCATTTTGGCAATTCGTAAAATATTGTTTTCAACTCTTTAAAATGGATGTTTTTAAATCCTTAAAAATATGAAATAAATTCCATAAATATGTTAAAATATTTTAAAAGGAATTTGAATTAAAAAAATAGACATATATGTAATGAAATTAATATTTTAATCTATAATGTTTTAAAATCACTATTCACCGACAAGTTGGCAATGGAATTTGGTAACCGTAGAGTAAATGATTTGAACTTGGGTTTTCTTCCCGAACCTTTTTGAAATGTGTTTCAAAAGATAAATCAAATACTTTTAAAAGTTTAGAGTCGATCAAATAACTTGACCGCCTTATGGGTGACAAAGAGATAGTCTCCAAGCTGGAGATTAGAAAACCAGTTGTCTGCTCTCCCTAGCTATCCGGACTGACCCGACAGAGGGGATAGTTAATTTGATTTACTCGGATCGCATTTTCTTAAGATAAAAGAAAAGAGATTTGGAGTTTTCCAAAAAGTTTAAACAATACTTAAAATAAGATTTTTAAACTCTATATTAAATTCTGAGGAGGGAACTTGTATTACCGCGTGAATTTAAAAGGTGATTTCACCAATATTCGACAAATAGTACGTGTTGAATACGGAAATTAGTATTGAGTATAATTAATCTAAAATCTATGAATCCTTTTTACTTAATACTAAGTGATTTGGGTTTACAGTAAACGATGTCTTAAATAACATTGTTTTGATCCATTTAAAACATGTTTCGAAAATATAAAATCTTTATTAGTTATGCTAATAATAGAATATGAAAATATTTTCCTAAGTAATTAAAAGGAAATGAGTTGGTATTTCTAAAGTTAAAAGGAGGTTTAATAATTCTGTATATCCCAAAAACAGAAATGGTTTAAAGATATAAATCTCTAAAAGATATCTTCAAAGTTAAATAATATTTTGAGAAAAAGAAGAAAAGAGGATTTAACGAAATAGGCTAAAAATTTCTGTATACACATATGCACATCCTTTTATCGATAATTGGTTCGAAGTGACTAGGATCGAATTTGGATGATTCCTATCCGAAAACCACTTCGAACCAGTATACACGTTCAAAAGTGAAGACATGCTTAGGAGATCTTTATAATGTAGGGCTGCTTACCACTAACCTCGTGACTCACATGTTATATACATATGGTGGCAGTAGCACCTTCATTCTGAAATCTTCAATGCAAGGACTACTCACTGCTAATTCTAAAGGTGATTCCCAAATAGGATGTAGTAGGAGTACCTTCGGTATGTCATGTTCCTAGAAAACTTGTATGGACGAATGTCTGATATTGCATTTTTAAGACTACGTACATTGGTTTTTATAAACGTATATCTATTTGGTGTTGTAGGAGGTAACCCCTCTTACACTTAACACCCTTCCTTGAGGCGTATGAACTTGGGAGCTATACTTTTGTGGAAGCCAATCAGTATGTCGTTGAAAATGGCAATGTGGCATTCAAAGAGGGATTTTTCATGTAAAAGGTAAAATGTTACCTCAAGCCTCAAACATATGTAATGGCAAAAATAGGGTAGATGCGGTAGGACTAAGTGGGTCGCTCCCATTAGGAGATGTTCATCACCTTCTAGATTATCCTTTATATTTCGGTTTTGTTGTGTATGTTGTGTCCATGGATAGGTCGGGAATGACCAGGATGATGACATATTTGGTACTATCTATGGTAGAGGTAGGCCAGTTTTGTATTGTTAAAGGGCAGCGGGCTGTACCTTGGTATATTTGTAACGCCCCACCTCTATACCCACGCTAGCCAAGAACACTACGGAGTAATGCTGTCAACTAGCACGAAGAATAAGGCTGTTGAGGAGCGACCATCCATGTAATTTCTTTGTGCGAGCACCGATATGTTAGATAGTATAGCATGTTTTTCATTTAAGGAGGAAATCCGACATACCGATACAAACTCAAAGCTATCACGCAGTGGCTATAATCTCTTCGGAAACAAACATAGAAGTAATCATAACATAATCAGTCACAGACATCCAAATCACAAAGGCGGAAAAAGATATGAATATATATATAACACATGAAAGTGTACATCAGAGTAGTGGTCTGAAAGATCCACGATAATACAAGAGAATAGCAACATGTGCTATGCAAAAGAATAAGTATACATCATAAAGTCTATATCTCAAATGTATATGTAACGATACGATTTTTCGACGCTCAAAAGTCGACATTAATACGTCCACTGTATCAAATGTCGCGCAATCGAATGCCGGAAAACCGAACCATTAGGGTTAAAAAGAAGAGGTAGAAGAAGACAGAAGAAAAAAAGAACAGAAAAACACAGAACAGAAACAACATCAGAATCTCACATTTCGCAGCGGAACAAAATATAATAGATAATCACTAGTCTTTTAAACAAAGAACTATATCAGTTATACAATGCATCATCAGAGTCAATATACAACTCTATACAATAATGGACAGTGATATAAACCTGTCCTCATACAGAATACACAGCGGAATAAATAAACAAGTACGGGTATACGCCTCGCCATCCAGCTCATCTCCCAAGCTCCAGAATATCCTGATAACATAACTCTAGGCTGCCCGTGTGGAAAATTTTGGGCACCCAGAGTTTAGAAAGGGAACAATAAACTCCGAGTCAGTCATGGTGACTGGTGTGAGATCGTAAAATAGTTATTTTCACAAAGAAAATAAAACAGATTCGCAATGCTTTTTGGAAAATGAAACTACCATAAGACCTCCCGCCATACACACACAATGCAAACGCAGAATTGGAGGAGATTTCTTCTTATGATAGTCAAAGATGCTTACTACGCCAATCAATGGATATTATTATTAATGTATAGTGTAGAAAACATTTCGAAAGTATAATATTAATCTTAGCCAGCATAGACATTTTGAACTATGCCTACTATAGCTACCATCTAAACAGTGGGGCGCCACCATAAGTAAATGGCAGGTTCTACAACTAAAACCGTACAATTTCGTATTGGGAAATGGATTTCCAACAAATGGTCAGGCTAAGGAACTTCCTTTTCTACTGCCGAATGGGATCGCCTCCGGCTGGACGTCCCGAGAGACAAATTGCTCTCTGCCAAACAAGGCCGGGTTACCCCTGTAACTAGGTAACTCACGAATATGTCATCCCCCGGTCCTTTGGGACCTTTATCCGAGCGCTCGGTAACCAACATCACATATAATAAATAAAGTGTGTCCACATGAGTAAGTATTTGGGCTCCATACCATGATACCACCCCTTTCTAGAAGGAAACGACATACCCTAAAGGGCGCGACCCTCATAACCTTGCCGCAACATTCCTGTTTCGACCATTTCCGGGTTGCTGAGGCCTTGACGAAGTCTCGTCCACAAAGCTACGCTTTTTTCACAAAGCCACGCTTTGATCACAAATGATCAATAATTGAACATCGTCACAGCAACACTCAGCATGCCACGTTACCAAATTGGGAATATATCGCTGATAAATTTCAACTACATAACCTCTGAGCTCGTACGTCTCAGAGAAGGGTGTTAAGCTAAGAGAATAAATTCTCCGCCACCAACAGATATGTATTTGAAAGAAATCAGCTCTATATCTCAAAATGTAATGTCAGACACATAACCATACAAGTCTGTTCCGGGTTCGAACAGAACCGAAGGCACTTCCAAAGAAGTCCTTGCAAATCCGGATATTCACAATCCCGATAAAACTTCCCATCACAAAGGAAATCTCAATACCGTAGCTAACGGTGTAGAGACAATCGATAAGTCATCCTATCGTTTTCACAAATACCCGGTCTTCATCACCGGTCTTCAATACGATCCATATCGTCGTATCATTATCCGGAATGGGTTATCTGACACAAAGGTCCTTTCCCAGCTAAACCGAATAATAAGCGTTTGTTTGAAAAACAAATCAAGTGCCATTTCAAAGGCAATATTGATAGTCGGTGATTTAACTATCAACAGTATTCACAACAATCATCCAATTTAAATAATTTTCCCAAATTATTAAATTTCAAATATCTTCCCGATATATAGTTTATACTTCAACCATTTGAAAACAAATTTCCAATCACTTTCATTTAACCCAATTAAATAAATCCTTATCGATTTATTTTCAAATTTACATCCCAATCCGTAAATTTATTTCCACACTTCATCACTTTGAAAACCCATTTTCAAATCATATTTTCCCCACACTTTTAAAAATAAATCAATGTTTATTTTTAAACCAAATTTCCCTTTCCTTTCATAAATTCCAATTTGAGTTTATATTTCCCAAATATTCACTTTTAACCCCAAAATCAAATTTCAAATTGATTTCAAATTTTATTTCAATATCGAATCAATTACAAATTGATTTCTAAGTTTTATTTCAATAGAACAAAACATTGCAATTTATTTCTAAGTTTATCTCCAAATAACAAACCATTTGCAAATCGACTTCCAAATTCATTTTTCAAACACTAAATCAATTTCAAATAAATTTCCAATGATTTATTTTCCATTACCAAATTAATTACAAATTTATTTTCTAAATTTATTTTCAACTCCAAATCAATTTCCAAATCAATTTCTCAAAGGTTCATTTTCCAATACCAAATCAATTTCAAATTGATTTCTAAAAGTTTATCACTTTTAAATAAATTCCTTTGTTCTTTCCAAATTATTCAAAATTCCATTTTTTAAATGAATTCTTCAATTTTTGAAACAATATTATTCAAAACTCATTTTTCTCCATATTTTGGAATTTATTCGGTAAGATTTCAAAAATAAAATTTTAATACTTTAAAATTCCTTCTTTCAATAAATTCAATTCTTAACAATAAATTCACTTAAAGTTTTCCACTTTAATTTCAAAATCCAATTTATATTCATTTCTGGTATCCAACGATACCAAAAATACATTCCGCTAGATTTTAGCCTTCAACAATTTCAATTATCAATACATCATCCACAGATTATCAATAATCACATCATTCACATATGAAATAATATTCAAACAATTTGAGGAATCCAGTTGGATCCCTCCAACCTGTTTCCCTGCATCCACAGATGTTAGCACAATACCAATTCCACTTCGAGGTGGAATATCGCGGTATATGGGATTTTATAAAAATACCATCCGCTATTATGCGGCGCAATAGGGTCTCATCCGCTATATATTACGGGAAATCACAACTGCAATATATACATATGCCAATATATATATATATTACTATATATAGATATATCCTACTATATCTAATATCACATCAATAGCAATCAATAACTGGAAATTCCACTTTCATTTTGAGTGAGAAAATCTCACCTTTGCTTTTATTAGCAATCTATTTCCATTCCAGCTATTTCTCGATTTTCGACCTTGTAACAGACATTATATAAATTTATTAATATTCGAATTAAATCGAACAGCTCCATTTCTAATTTGATAAGTTTCAATTATACAATGATTTTAATTTTAAAATTTGAAATTTGAATTTTATACTAATTTCTTTTAAATAAATTACTTAACTAAACATTTCAATTTCAAACTAACTTTCCTTTAATAACTTAATTATAAATTCAATTTAAACCAAATTTTCTTCTGAACTATACATATACATACATATATAACTAGAGAGTTAATAGATTCAAAATCTAGATCGTACATAAACTTTTCAACATTTAAAAATTCAAATATATATATTTTTCTAACTGCATATATATATATATATATGTATATGTATATATATCAAAAATTTTGAAAATAATAAATTTGTTTGCCTAACCTACTGTGATTCATACATATGTATATATTTTCTCTATAAAGATCAAAGCAGTATTTCCCTTTCTGTAAACTTTTCTATAAAATATACATATTTATATATGTGATTAAACTGAATTGAAAACAAGAATCAAATACCTTCAGCCCTCAACTGCCTTTATCGCGACACTCCAGAATCGACTATCCTCCATGACAGCGATGACCACGCGAAGACAATCCCACCATCGATTGAAAACGTGCCCAAGCTCGTCACGAACCCCAATCCGAAGTCGAGCACCCCCACGCTCGAACGCGGCCTCGTGCTCGCGAATCCACTCGCCTGCCGCCGCGCTCTCATCTACTGTCGAACTCCTCGACCAAAACGAGCTGCTCGAATCGATCCCCAAGTCGTCACCCACTCGCGAAGCTCCGCCTCGATTCGCGACCCCAAGCGCGCGCGCCAATTTCAACCATGAGATTCGACTTCCCCCCTGTACGCGAGTGCCTTCCCCGATCAATTTTATGTCGCGACTTGTTTTTGATTTGAAGGAAATAGAACTTCGGCTTGTCGTCGTTCGAATGAGAATTTGGGAAAGAACGGCGCTTCCTTATTAACGAACGAATTTGAATTCGTTTTGAGGAAAAAGGTTTCAATTGCTTTTAAACAGAAGGGTTGCGGCCATTGTTTTTATTTTGAACGAGGTGGGTATACTTTTAAAAAGAAAGAACAGAGGGAACAGAATTACGTGATTTTGCAGAGAAAAGTAAGTCAGTATTGAAAAGTTGATTAAAAATTTATATTTTTATATTCGAAAATATCCCGTTATATTATATCAACGTGTTTGCTTATCATACTATCACACGACAGCCCCAATCACCACGAAAATTGAAATCCGATAATAATACAATATTACGGATCCAATGAAACTGGTTTCGTCGAATTCCGAGACTGTGCTCTGAAACGCTATTTTCAAATATTGATTTAAAAGATATAAATTCAAAACTGAACAAAACACTTCCAAATTCAATTCTAAAAGTTCCAGTACCTTCAGAATTATCAATATAGATTTTCTAAGCCATGAAAATATTTTTAATCAGCTTAAAACTGAAGATTCAAATTTTTACCCAATTGCAACAATTAAATTACAAATTAAATTGCCAATTTCATATTTACATTTGAAATTCAAGTTAAATCAACATTCAAATATTTAAATTTAATTTAATATTCTATTTCAAATGTTCAAAATTTCTAGGTCGTTACAATCTTCCCCCCCTTAAAAGAATTTCGTCCCGAAATTACAAGTTAAGAAAAATGCTCCAATCCCCGTTAACTATTTTCTTAAATCCAAATAGTTTTAACAAATTTTCAAACCCAAATCTTTTTATTAAAGATTTGTTATCATTTCAGTTAACCTTCCAAACACTTTCATAATTTTAAACAACTTTATTTTACTTCACAATTCAAATTTAAATTTAAATTCAAATTGTTAATTATCCAAAATTTCTCAAAAACTTTCTAACTCTCTAAATTTTCGAAAAATTTTGTCAGCGTCTCCTTTGCGCGGCTAGCTCGGTACTACTACAAAATGTCCTTTCGGACCCTCAAATTTCAAAAAGAGAAAGGAAAGCCAAGCGGCTAGACAAGAAAAGATCAAATTTCATACTGAAATTTAAATACATACCTCTTGTCGAACAAATTCAAATTTTCTTCAAAATCAAAATCTCAATTTCTATTTCCTTTAATACTCCTGCATATCCTGCTAGTCATAATGTTCAATTGCAGTATTCAAATACCATTCTGCACATTTTGTTACAAAATGTCGATACTTCCTTCTTATATCATCTTTAGTTTACTGTTGAAGTTATATATTCATTTTCACTCAATCTTTGCATTTTCAATTCCATTGAATTCAATTGACAATTTCAATTCTATTTGAATTCATTTTATCTTCAACAATTCACTTAGTGAAAATTCAATATTCACCTTTTCCAAAACTTCCAACTTCAACCAAAACAATGGTTTTCATTTTCTAGTTCAATTCCTATGTTTCCGTTACAATTTGAAAATCAATTTTCCGTTAACGAAAATTTTCCAAATTTTCAAAAATTTTCTAACTCCCAAAATTTTCAGAAAATTTTGGCAGAGTCTCCTTTGTACGGAGAAGCTTTTGCAATTTGACAAAAGAGATAAATATATATACATCGACCCACTCGGTCGGAAAAACAGAAAAACAGTTCATATTTCCTATTTTTATTGCGTAGGCGTACCTTTTAGCATTTTCAAGCAAAGCGGTTTATTTATTAGCATTTACGCAACCCAAAATGCAGCCAAACGGCTTCAAAAACCTGCACTTACTCAATTTAAACAGGTAAGTGACAAATATAGAAAATCTATTTAACAATTCACTTATTTCAATAGCAAATATATAAATTTCATAAGCAATGCATTCAAAATAAATTTCATTAGCAATTCATAAGGCTTCAATTCAACTTAAATCGCTTCCATCTAATCCATATTCAATTTCTATTTAATTCAAGTGATTAACAACTCACTTTCTTACATTCAATTCATTTCTAAGTGAATCTAACTCATATCTATTTCAATTGATATAAAAATCAATTTCTATTTGCTTTTATTAACTCATAGAATTTATATAGTCTCGTTTTTTTGTCAAACGATAATTCTTTCTATTCAGATTTGTTAATATTCATGCAACTAAATGATTACTTGAGCTAACAATCATTTAAATTGATTCCATTCAATTTAATTTACATTCCATATTCTCATTCATTTCATTTGAAACCATTTCACAAAAAATTTCTTAAGTCGAGCATTTATTCAATATTTACTTAAGCTATTTCACTTCAAAACTCAAATTCATTTCCTTGCAAACAATTTCCAATTTCAATTCCTGATGTGATTTTCATTTATCAAATTTATTCCATTCACTAATTTAATTCAATTAGTATATTCACTTATTCTTTTTAAATTTCACATTTCCATATTCAATTCATCGTGAATTCATTTTATCAATAACAAGGAAATTTTCAATTTATTTCTACTACCCACTTGAATTTATATACAAATTCAAACCATTTTAAATTTAGCTTACAACTCAACTTTAGTTTAACCAATTCAATCTCCAATTCATTATTTTGTGAATTAATACATTATTAAATCAGTTTGCTTAAATTCAATCCATTTTATTTTATTTTATTTTCCCAAGTTTGGATTTTTATTCAACTTTATTCAAATCAAATTTCATTCCATTTCTTTAATTCATTTATTTACAAATGTAAACTCATTTGTTCATTCACAAATTCATTCCTTTACAATTTGAATTTTCATTACAATCTAACTTTAAATATTTTATAAGTTATCAACATTTTTTACATTCCAAAACAATTTAAAGAAATACCAGAGTCTTTTAAACAATTACTCTGGCACTTTATTTTAATTTAGAGAACTCATTTATAAATTCACTTTACCATTTCAATAGATTAATGAATTTATTTCAAGTATCTCTGGAATTCTATTTTAATTTATAAATCACATTTACAATTTATTTTTACAAATTCTATTTGTATATGGATTCATTTCCTCATCTTTCAATTCATATTTATAAATTTCATTTATTAAATGAATTGATCTTCAAATCTTTGGTTATATCATTTTATTTCTTATTCATTTTTCATATAACAATGATAATATTTCAATGTTATCACTTCCTAACAACCAAGCATCCATATACTATAATAATTCATAGAAAATCGTTTCTTTTCTATACAAAAATAGTTTTGGGCAAAATTATTTCATTTACCCCATTTAAAACAATACTGTGTCAGTTTATCTTGTTTAAGAGTTTAGAAACCCCTATTGATTACAGTTAGCTAGACTGCACCGACCAGAATCCATAAACAATCAACCGATAAGTCAACACAATACAAAACAAAATTTATATTCACTAACAAATACGCACTCATATCTATTATTACACTCAACTCATTCTAGAGTACTGCTGACTTTATCTCTAATGAGTAACACCCAACAGAGTAGGGTTGTCGCTTAACCGGATGCTCTAATACCACATGTAACGATACGATTTTTCGACGCTCGAAAGTCAACATTAATACGTCCACTGTATCAAATGTCGCGCAATCGAATGCCGGAAAACCGAACCATTAGGGTTAAAAAGAAGAGGTAGAAGAAGACAGAAGAAAAAAAGAACAGAAAAACACAGAACAGAAACAACATCAGAATCTCACATTTCGCAGCGGAACAAAATATAATAGATAATCACTAGTCTTTTAAACAAAGAACTATATCAGTTATACAATGCATCATCAGAGTCAATATACAACTCTATACAATAATGGACAGTGATATAAACCTGTCCTCATACAAAATACACAGTGGAATAAATAAACAAGTACGGGTATACGCCTCGCCATCCAGCTCATCTCCCAAGCCCCAGAATATCCAGAATATCCTGATAACATAACTCTAGGCTGCCCGTGTGGAAAATTTTGGGCACCCAGAGTTTAGAAAGGGAACAATAAACTCCGAGTCAGTCATGGTGACTGGTGTGAGATCGTAAAACAGTTATTTTCATAAAGAAAATAAAACAGATTCGCAATGCTTTTTGGAAAATGAAACTACCATAAGACCTCCCGCCACACACACAATGCAAACGCAGAATTGGAGGAGATTTCTTCTTATGATAGTCAAAGATGCTTACTACGCCAATCAATGGATATTATTATTAATGTCTAGTGTAGAAAACATTTCGAAAGTATAATATTAATCTTAGCCAGCATAGACATTCCGAACTATGCCTACTATAGCTACCATCTAAACAGTGGGGCGCCACCATAAGTAAATGGCAGGTTCTACAACTAAAACCGTACAATTTCGTATTGGGAAATGGATTTCCAACAAATAGTCAGGCTAAGGAACTTCCTTTCCTACTGCCAAATGGGATCGCCTCTGGCTGGACGTCCTGAGAGACAAACTGCTTTCTGCCAAACAAGGTCGGGTTACCCCTCTAACTTGGTAACTCACGAATATGTCATCCCCCGGTCCTTTGGGACCTTTATCCGAGCGCTCGGTAACCAACATCACATATAATAAATAAAGTGTGTCAACATGAGTAAGTATCTGGGCTCCATACCATGATACCACCCCTTTCCAGAAGGAAATGACATACCCTAAAGGGCGCGACCCTCATAACCTTGCAGCAACATTCCTGTTTCGACCATTTCCGAGTTGTTGAGGCCTTGCCGAAGTCTCGTCCACAAAGCTACGCTTTTTTCACAAAGCCACGCTTTGATCACAAATGATCAATAATTGATCATCGTCACAGCAACACTCAACATGCCACGTTACCAAATTGGGAATATATCGTTGATAAATTTCAACTACATAACCTCTGAGCTCGTACGTCTCAGAGAAGGGTGTTAAGCTAAGAGAATAAATTCTCCGCCACCAACAGATATAGATTTGAAAGAAATCAGCTCTATATCTCAAAATGTAATGTCAGACACGTAACCATACAAGTCTGTTCCGGGTTCGAACAGAACCGAAGGCACTTCCAAAGAAGTCCTTGCAAATCCGGATATTCAAAATCCCGATAAAACTTCCCATCACAAAGGAAATCTCAATACCGTAGCTAACGGTGTAGAGACAATCGATAGGTCATCCTATCGTTTTCACAAATACCCGGTCTTCATCACCGGTCTTCAATACGATTCATATCGTCGTATCATTATTCGGAATGGGTTATCTGACACAAAGGTCCTTTCCCGGCTAAACCGAATAATAAGCGTTTGTTTGAAAAACAAATCAAGTGCCATTTCAAAGGCAATATTGATAGTCGGTGATTTAACTATCAACAGTATTCACAACAATCATCCAATTTAAATAATTTTCCCAAATTATTAAATTTCAAATATCTTCCCGATATATAGTTTATACTTCAACCATTTAAAAACAAATATCCAATCACTTTCATTTAACCCAATTAAATAAATCCTTATCGATTTATTTTCAAATTTACATCCCAATCCGTAAATTTATTTCCACACTTCATCACTTTGAAAACCCATTTTCAAATCATATTTTCCCCACACTTTTAAAAATAAATCAATGTTTATTTTTAAACCAAATTTCCCTTTCCTTTCATAAATTCCAATTTGTGTTTATATTTCCCAAATATTCACTTTTAACCCCAAAATCAAATTTCAAATTGATTTCAAATTTTATTTCAATATCGAATCAATTACAAATTGATTTCTAAGTTTTATTTCAATAGAACAAAACATTGCAATTTATTTCTAAGTTTATCTCCAAATAACAAACCATTTGCAAATCGACTTCCAAATTCATTTTTCAAACACTAAATCAATTTCAAATAAATTTCCAATGATTTATTTTCCATTACCAAATTAATTACAAATTTAATTTCTACATTTATTTTCAACTCCAAATCAATTTCCAAATCAATTTCTCAAAGGTTCATTTTCCAATACCAAATCAATTTCAAATTGATTTCTAAAAGTTTATCACTTTTAAATAAATTCCTTTGTTCTTTCCAAATTATTCAAAATTCCATTTTTTAAATGAATTCTTCAATTTTTGAAACAATATTATTCAAAACTCATTTTTCTCCATATTTTGGAATTTATTCGGTAAGATTTCAAAAATCAAATTTTAATACTTTAAAATTCCTTCTTTCAATAAATTCAATTCTTAACAATAAATTCACTTAAAGTTTTCCACTTTAATTTCAAAATCCAATTTATATTCATTTCTGGTATCCAACGATACCAAAAATACATTCGGCTATATTTTAGCCTTCAACAATTTCAATTATCAATACATCATCCACAGATTATCAATAATCACATCATTCACATATGAAATAATATTCAAACAATTTGAGGAATCCAGTTGGATCCCTCCAACCTATTTCCCTGCATCCACAGATGTTAGCACAATACCAATTCCACTTCGAGGTGGAATATCGCGGTATATGGGATTTTATAAAAATATCATCCGCTATTATGCGGCGCAATAGGGTCTCATCCGCTATATATTGCGGGAAATCACAACTGCAATATATACATATGCCAATATATATATATATATATATATATATATATATTGCTATATATAGATATATCCTACTATATCTAATATCACATCAATAGCAATCAATAACTGGAAATTCCACTTTCATTTTGAGTGAGAAAATCTCACCTTTGCTTTTATTAGCAATCTGTTTCCATTCCAGCTATTTCTCGATTTTCGACCTTGTAACAGACATTATATAAATTTATTAATATTCGAATTAAATCGAACAGCTCCATTTCTAATTTGATAAGTTTCAATTATACAATGATTTTAATTTTAAAATTTGAAATTTGACTTTTATACTAATTTCTTTTAAATAAATTACTTAACTAAACATTTCAATTTCAAACTAACTTTCCTTTAATAACTTAATTATAAATTCAATTTAAACCAAATTTTCTTTTGAACTATACATATACATACATATATAACTAGAGAGTTAATAGATTCAAAATCTAGGTCGTACATAAACTTTTCAACATTTAAAAATTCATATATATATATTTTTCTAACTGCATATATATATATATATGTATATGTATATATATCCAAAATTTTGAAAATAATAAATTTGTTTGCCAAACCTACTTTGATTCATACATATGTATATATTTTCTCTATAAAGATCAAAGCAGTATTTCCCTTTTTGTAAACTTTTCTATAAAATATATATATTTATATATGTGATTAAACTGAATTGAAAACAAGAATCAAATACCTTCAGCCCTTAATTGCCTTTATCGCGACACTCCAGAATCGACTATCCTCCATGACAGCGACGACCACGCGAAGACAATCCCACCATCGATTGAAAACGTGCCCTAGCTCGTCACGAACCCCAATCCGAAGTCGAGCACCCCCACGCTCGAACGCGGCCTCGTGCTCGCGAATCCACTCGCCTGCCGCCGCGCTCTCATCTACTGTCGAACTCCTCGACCAAAACGAGTTGCTCGAATCGAGCCCCAAGTCGTCGCCCACTCGCGAAGCTCCGCCTCGATTCACGACCCCAAGCGCGCGCGCCACCTTCAACCATGAGATTCGACTTCCCCCCTATACGCGAGTGCCTTCCCTGATCAATTTTATGTCACGATTTGTTTTCGATTTGAAGGAAATAGAACTTTGGCTTGTCGTCGTTCGAACGAGAATTTGGGAAAGAACGGCGCTTCCTTGTTAACGAACGAATTTGAATTCGTTTTGAGGAAAAAGGTTTCAATTGCGTTCAAACAGAAGGGTTGCGGCCATTGTTTTTATTTTGAACGAGATGGGTATACTTTTAAAAAGAAAGAACAGAGGGAACAGAATTACGTGATTTTGCAGAGAAAAGTAAGTCGGTATTGAAAAGTTGATTAAAAATTTATATTTTTATATTCGAAAATATCCCGTTATATTATATCAGTGCGTTTGCTTATCGTACTATCACAAGACAGCCCCAATCACCACGAAAATTGAAATCCGATAATAATACAATATTACGGATCCAATGGAACTGGTTTCGTCAAATTCCGAGACTATGCTCCGGAACGCTATTTTCAAATATCGATTTAAACGATATAAATTCAAAACTGAACAAAACACTTCCAAATTCAATTCTAAAAGTTCCAGTACCTTCAGAATTATCAATATAGATTTTCTAAGCCTTGAAAATATTTTTAATCAGCTTAAAACTGAAGATTCAAATTTTTACCCAATTGCAACAATTAAATTTACAAATATAATTGCCAATTTCATATTTACATTTGAAATTCAAGTTAAATCAACATTCAAATATTTAAATTCAATTTAATATTCTATTTCATATGTTCAAAATTTCTAGGTCGTTACAGTATACATCCAAAAACTACTAATCTAAGTAGTTAGCCAAAAGTCAGAATAATCCCAGAAGAGAAGTCAAGCAGAAGCACCTGTAATATCTCGGTCTGACCCGAGTATTATTTATAAGAAAATAATAAACGGATCAGTCTAGCGATAAATATCAGATGATATGGTATAAAATAAAAGACATGGCATGTACATGTAATAACCATAGTGGCATACTACTATAAGTATGTAATTGAAAATCAACATGAGATTAATCAATATCACAAGAATCTTCTCAAAGATAAAATAGGGTATCATACCCTAAACTTGTATTCATAACAAGTCAATGACACACAAATTCACCAATGCACAAAAATTGATAAACTTATCAATGAAAATCACGAAACTTGGTGAAGCACAAAATTTCAGAAATCATCACAAGAAATCCAGAAATCACAAGAAGGGGGAGGCCTATCACAAAACGGGAGTTTGAAAACTCACCAACACGTGTAACACAAGATGAGATGCTATCTCAGGGTAGCTAACCATTAATATTTGAGCCGAATCTCCACAAGAAAGGCCCGAAGACCGTGGGGCGCTACCCCACATATGTGATGTAGAAACATCACACAAACGGGGTTTAGTCTCCCTCGTAGACAAAGAGACATCGCACAATTGCTAGTCTAAATCAAATCACAAAAATGATCGTCATGATCATCAAGAAGTGTCAATCACACCAAGTTAGTAAGTATATGAGTTTAGCTTCATGTCCCATAACCACTTGCTTAACTTAAATATTTACGAACAAACTGTAGATCTTCACAAGAAAATTGTCACAAGAGGTTCAATCGAACAAGTCCAAGAATTAACCGACGAAGTGAACGCAAGCGTTTCGTACCACTCGTTTTACTAATTCGTTTAATTAGATTTCTCGTACGAGTGAGGTAAAGGTTTGTATATACTAGTAGATTGTAAAACGGTTTGAGAAAAAGAGTTTTGTAATAAAATAGTGTTGAAATCGCTTTGATAAATGAGTTTTGATATTTACTACTAGTATGGAAACCTTCATATTTTTAAAGTGGCAAGTCACAAAGTTGATTGTAGAAACGAATCAATCACAAGAATTCACATTCTAAGATGTGAACAAAACCCAAGGAAATCAGCTCAAAATGCATCAAAGTAGAAGTAGGTGGTGCGGCCTAATGTGCCGAGCGACCTAACGAAATACAGGTCGAACGACCTAAACATAAAAAGGCGAGCGACCTAACGTCTTAACAAGGCCGTGCGACCTAACGTGCTACGACCAAGTGGTCGAGCAATTTAAAGGGTCAGGCGACCTAAAGAAAATAAGGTCTAACGACCTAAAGGAAATAAGGCCAAGCGATCTAAGAGAGAACATGTCAAACGACCCAGCGGGTTGCGACTTAAGGGGTGAGCGACCTAAAGGGTAAAGACTGAGCGACCTATCGACCCAAGCGACTCAGTGTGGCCGAGCGACTTAACGTGAACGACCTAAATGGTTGAACAGGCCAAGCGACTTAACGTGGTGAGCGGCCTAAGGAACGAGCGAGTTATCTGCCGAACGACCTACCACATGCGAACGACCTAAGGGTTACGACCTAATGCCGAACGACCTAGTGGTGGAACGAGCTATCTGCTGAACGACCTAACAACAAATGTGAGTATATTAGGTCGAACGACCTAACTGCAAACGGTTTAAGGTCAAACGACCTAAAGTGGAACGACCTAAGCACGCGAGCGACTTAACATACTCGAACGACCTAACTACAGGCCGACCAAAAGGAGACTAGGCCGAGCAACCTGAGGTCAAGCGACCGACGACCTAGCGACCTATAGCCTAGCGACCTACGACCTACGGAAAGCGAGATAAATGCAGGCGAGCGACCTAAGCCCAGAACGAGCAATTTGCAGGCCGAGACGTTTCCACGCAGACGAGCTAGCAAGGCAGAACGACCTAAGCCCAGATTTTCGCCGAAAACACTAAAAATTGGGGTTTTTCACAATCCAATCCAAACCAAATGCAAATGCACATACACAAGTGATAGGGAATCATTCCCAACAATCCAATGACAGTTATAGACAAGAATGTGAGATAAAAATCTCACCTTTTCACGGAAATTGATGATAGAGAAGCTTGAGAGCAAAGCAAGAATCAACCACAAGCTTGAATCAATGTCTTCACTTGAATTTGGAGTTGGATGATGGATTTGCAAGAGAACTTGAACTTGGAGTTTTAATTTCCCATTCCCTCCTCTATTTTTGATGAAACTTGTATGTTAGGAAATGAAGAATGAAGTGATGAAGAGGAGATGGGTTGGGGGCTGAGTTAGTAAATGGTTCAGCCCAAACCAAAGCCATAAACGAAAAAGTGGCGAAAATTCCACTATCTCCAAACATATCGAAGTTTACACTCAAAAAGATCGCAAACGTCATTTTGAACTCAATGGAGGTGGTTTCGAGTCCTAATTTGACCGTATGCAAAAAGTATATTTTCGGACTTAAATCCGACTAACGATAAAATATTTAAATAAAATATTTAAATAAAAAAATCGATAAATATGCAGGTTGTTACAGACCCCCTCCTTAAAGAAATTGTGTCCTCGCAATATATAAGATGGAAATAAAAAGTAACATCCATAAAAGCGTATTAACACAAAAGAAATTTGAAATAAAAAGTTTACCTCAAGGAGCATGAGAAAGTATGTCCGGATGTGTTCGCTCGATGAATTCTCTAGATTCCCAAGAACAATCTTTAGGATTTGAGGACCATTGAACCTTCACAAGCGGAACATCTTTATTTCGAAGTCGTTTGACCTCCGAAGCAATAATTCGAATAGGATGCTGCTCATAAGTTAAATTAGGCGAAACTTCAATTTCTTCCACAACATCGGGCTCAAGAATAGAATCGGAATCCCGAAGGCACTTCCATAATTGAGAAACGTGAAACACGTCATGAATGGCAGAAAACTGAGCCGGTAACAATAGGCGATAAGCCATGGAACCAATACGTTCAGTGATAGGAAATGGCCCAATATATCGAGGCGCTAATTTTCCCGATCGACTGAAGCGTACAACACCCTTCATAGGTGAAACACGAACGAATACAAGATCTCCAACAGAAAATTCTAATTTCCTTCTTCGGTTCTCGGCATAGGATTTTTGTCTACTCTGGGCTTCTTGCATCCTATGTCGAATAAGGTCAGTCTTCTTTGTGGAATCCTGAATAAAATCTAAACCTAAAACCAGCTTCTCACTGGCCTCAAGCCAACAAGAACGAGATCGGCATGGCCTTCCATAAAGTGCCTCGAAAGGTGCCATACCAATACTAGACTGGAAGCTATTATTATAGGAAAATTCAACAAGTGAAATATGATCTTCCCAACTTCCACCGAAATCAAGCACACAAGAACGAAGAAGATCTTCAAGAGTTTGATTCACACGCTCAGTTTGTCCATCGGACTGGGGTGATAAGCGGTGCTAAAATTAAGCTTCGTTCCCAAAGCTTTTTGAAGACTCTTCCAGAATCCACTAGTAAATAATGGATCACGATCACTAACAGTGGAAGTAGGAACCCCATGCAATTTAATAATTTCTTTAATAAAGAGTTTGGCCAAAAGAGGAACGGTTCGGTTAGACCGAACGGGAATAAAATAGGCGGATTTAGTAAGTCTATCAACAATCACCCATAAGCTATTATGACCCGAACGAGAACGGGGAAGGCCATCAATAAAATCCTTGGAAATTTGATCCCACTTCCAAACTGGAATTTCCAAAGGTTGCAATAACCCACCAGGCCTTTGATGTTCAGCCTTGACAAGTTGGCAAGTCATGCAACACTTAACAAAGTTAGCAATATCAGATTTCATTCCCTCCCAGTAAAAAAGTCGCTTCATATCCGCGTACATTTTACTACTACCGGGATGAATGGAAAATTTGGAACGATGAGAATCTTCAAAAATATCTTTACGAAGATCTCTACTATTTGGTATGATAAGTCTACCAAATTTTCGAATGCCGCCACGAGAATCAATATCAAAGTCTTTCAAACCTTCAATATCGGTTTTATCCTTAATATTCTGGCTAAGAAGAGCCAATTCGGGATCTAGCCTTTGAGCATCAAGAATGCGGTCTAAAAGAGAAGGATGAGCTTCAAGGCTACATAAAACAAGAGATGCATAAATCGGAGACACGATCTCGAATTTCACAAGTGGATAAAACCTCGAGATCTTTTTATTCGGATATCATCATGGAAACAACCGCTTGTTGCTTGCGACTAAGTGCATCGGCAACTCGATTTCCCTTTCCGGGAGTATAAAGAATATCAAGATCATAAGAGGCATGGAATTCGAGCCAACGCAGTTGACGCAAATTAAGTTCCTTTTAAGAAAATAAATATTTCAAAGACTTATGATCAGTATAAAGTATAAATTTCTCTCCCAAAAGATAATGTCGCTAAATTCGAACGGGGAAAATGATAGCCGCGAGTTCTAAATCATGTGTGGCATATCTAGTCTCAGCCGGCTTCAATTGCCTAGAAGCATAAGCAATTACATGTTCTTTTTACATAAGAACGGCACCAAACCAACGCGACTAGCATCGGTATAGACAACAAAATCTTGATTCCCTTCGGGAATAACAAGAATAGGAGCATCAGAAAGGAGTTCTTTTAATTTCTGAAAAGAAGTTTCACATTTGTCCGACCAAATGTATTTAACACCTTTCTTTGTTAAGCCGGTAAGAGGCACGGCAATCTTAGAAAAGTCTTTTATGAAACGGCGGTAATAGCCTGCCAATCCGAGAAAGCTACGGATTTCAGTCACGCTCTTTGGTCTCTTCCAATTTTGAATCGCTTCAATCTTTGAAGGATCCACTGATATTCCGGATTCGGAAATAAAATGACCGAGAAACTTCACACTAGATTGCCAAAAGTGGCATTTAGAAAATTTTGCTTTTAATTGATTTCTCCTAAGAGTTTCCAATCGATCCGAAGATGCTTTTCATGTTCCTCCTCGGTTTTAGAATACACAAGAATATCGTCAATAAAGATGAGAACAAACCGATCGAGGAAATCTTTGAAAACTCGATTCATAAGGTCAACGAAATAAGCCGGAGCATTCGTTAAACCAAATGGCATAACTAGCCATTCATAAGATCCATAACGAGTACGGAACGAAGTAAAAGGAATACTATCCTCTGCAATACGAAGCTGATGAAAACCGATAGCCAAGTCCAATTGTGAAAAGACCCTAGCACCGCTAAACTGATCAAATAGATCATCAATCCGAGGTAAAGGATATTTATTCTTAATAGTAAGGTCATTAAGCTTGCGGTAGTCGACGCAAAGCCTAAGTGTACCATCGGATTTCTTCACGAAAATTGTTGAAGCTCCCCAAGGCGAGGAACTAGAGCGAATAAATTGCTTTGTCTCCAATTCGGATAATTGTTTGCGCATTTCCTCATTCTCCTTATTGGACATGCGATAAGGAGGACAAGTAGTCGGTTGAGCTCTAGGGGTAAGATTAATTCTGAACTCAATTGCTCGCTTATGTGGTAATCCTAAAATGGGCTCAAATATATCGGAAAATTCACGAACGACGCGAATACGAGAAATGACATCTTCCTCATCATCATTATCATCATCACGAGGATTTAAAGAATATAAAGATGCAACCAAAGCGGAATCCGAATCTTTAAGAATAATAGAAATCTGCTTTACAGATTGCGGATGTCGGAGATAAATAGTCCGCTCAGGACATAGGATATGAGCTTCATAACGGTTAAGCCAATCCATACCCAAAATCATTCCAAAGCCTAAGTAACGCATGACATGCAAATCGGCTAGGAAAGGAAAATCACACAAAATAATCTCCACATCTTTACAAAGCAAACTAAGAGTTGCGGATCCACCAACGGGATTCGCAATTCTCAAAGAAGTCATTAAAGCGACAACACTTAAAGAAAAGGTATCAACAAGTTCCTTTGATATAAAAGAATGGGATGCACCCGTATCAAAAAGAACTTGAATAGGTTGATCATGAAATATAATAATGCCATCAAGGACAGAATGAGACATACCTTGACCGCGAGATGTGTTGCCAAGGGCTTGAGCCACATTAAGCTTTCCCTCCTTCTTGCCTTGAAGTCTGGGGCATAAGTGTATATAATGAACCGGGCTCTTACAATAGCGAGAAAAACGGGGCTTTGAACACTTGTTCGCAAAATGGTCCTTAGAACCACAGTTATAGCATTGCCCGCTACTAGGGGAAGGAGTCTTTGCTGCCGGAGGTGCAGGTTTCTCCTTTTTGTTGGGATAAGGACCTTTGAATTTGTTTGGCCTCTTCTTGTTGTTGAAGTTTGGTTTGGCACCCACAATTTCAACATCACTTTCCTTATCTGCCTCTTCAAGACGAAGAGCGATATCAATGAGCTGGTCGAAAGAAACTTCTAATTTTAGAAGTAATGGCTTCTTGAGATTCTTGTTTAAGCCATAGACGAATCTTTGGTTCTTCTTCAATGGGGTGTTGATGTATTCAACCCCATATTTAGACAGTGACTCGAAGGATGTGACATAATCTGTCACAGAGGATTCACCTTGAACAAGGTCTATGAAACGTCGAGCCAATGTCACTTTCTCTGCTTCTGGTATGAATTTTAATTCGAAGCGTTCCCAGAATTGCTCCCAGGTGAGATCCGCTTCATTAATTTTAGAAATAAGAAGTTCGTACTAGTCCAATGCTCTTTCTTGGAGCATACTGGAGGCCACCTGAACACGGTGAAGATCGATAAGATTCATGCGAGAAAAGATTCGATCGCATGTTCTTAACCAAGCCTGGACTTCAATAATAGTTTCGGAACCTTTGAATGGTTTCCCACCCAAGTTGGTATAATCGTTGCACAAGCGTGCAAATCCAGACTTAGGGTGAGTAGGTTCCTGATTAGGACCAGTTTCCTGAGCATTCTTTACTAAATCAAGAAGCTGTTGAGCAGTCATAAAAACTTCATCCTGGGGAGTAACAGTAGATGGTCCGGCTCTAGGACGGCCTGGTCTAGAAATTCTCTTCTTTAAGGAAGAGAAAAGAAGAAAAGTTATTCTCTAAATAAATATCAAGCAAATCTTGATAGATAAAACAAGGATACATAAAAGGAAATAGGATGAATCGGTACGAATACTCGAATTAAATCCTAAGGCACGACTCCTAAGTTGGACTTAGGACGATGATCCTTGTTAAGTTATTCTACATTGTTCCGAAGTTTGGCTCTGATACCAAGCTGTAACGCCCCACCTCTATACCCACGCTAGCCAAGGAACTACGGAGTAATGCTGTCAACTAGCACGAAGAATAAGGCTATTGAGGAGCGACCATCCGTGTAATTTCTTTGTGCGAGCACCGATATGTCAAATAGTATATCATGTTTTTCATTTAAGGAGGAAATCCGACATACCGATACAAACTCAAAGCTATCACACGGTGGCTATAATCTCTTCGGAAACAAACATAGAAGTAATCATAACATAATCAGTCAAAGACATCCAAATCACAAAGGCGGAAAAAGATATGAATATATATATATAACACATGAAAGTGTACATCAGAGTAGTGGTCTGAAAGATCCACGATAATACAAGAGAATAGCAACATGTGCTATGCAAAAGAATAAGTATACATCATAAAGTCTATATCTCAAATGTATACATCCAAAAACTACTAATCTAAGTAGTTAGCCAAAAGTCAGAATAATCCCAGAAGAGAAGTCAAGCAGAAGCACCTGTAACATCTCGGTCTGACCCGAGTATTATTTATAAGAAAATAATAGAGGGAATTAGGCACAAGGACAAACTTTGAAAAAAAATTAGTCTGAAGGACACAAAGTTTCATTTTTGGGCTGAAGGACAAACTTTGAAAGAAAATTAGGCTGAAGGACAATGCTAAATATAGTTAGCATTTTGTACAGTGCAAACATTGTACAAAATGCTAATTATAACTAGCATTATATCCAGTTTTACATTGTACAAAATGCTAGTTGTATTAGCATTGTCCTTCAGCCTAATTATCTTTCAAAGTTTGTCCTTCAACCTAAAAATGAAACTTGTTGTCCTTTAGCCAAAAATTTTATGAAAATTTGTCCTTGTGCCTATTTTCCACAAAATAATAAACGGATCAGTCTAGCTATAAATATCAGATGATATGGTATAAAATAAAAGACATGGCATGTACATGTAATAACCATAGTGGCATACTACTATAAGTATGTAATTGAAAATCAACATGAGATTAATCAATATCACAAGAATCTTCTCAAAGATAAAATAGGGTATCATACCCTAAACTTGTATTCATAACAAGTCAATGACACACAAATTCACCAATGCACAAAAATTGATAAACTTATCGATGAAAATCACGAAAATTGGTGAAGCACAAAATTCCAGAAATCATCACAAGAAATCCAGAAATCACAAGAAGGGGGAGGCCTATCACAAAACGGGAGTATGAAAACTCACCAACACGTGTAACACAAGACGAGACGCTATCTCATGGTAGCTAACCATTAATATTTGAGACAAAGCTCCACAAGAATGGCCCGAAGACCGTGGAGCGCTACCCCATATATATGATGTAGAAACATCACACAAACGGGGTTTAGTCTCCCTCGTAGACAAAGAGACATCGCACAATTGCTAGTCTAAATCAAATCACAAAAATGATCGTCATGATCATCAAGAAGTGTCAATCACACCAAGTTAGTAAATATATGAGTTTAGCTTCATGTCCCATAACCACTTGCTTAACTTAAATATTTACGAACAAACTGTAGATCTTCACTAGAAAATTATCACAAGAGGTTCAATCGAACAAGTCCAAGAATTAACCGACGAAGTGAACGCAAGCGTTTCATACCACTCGTTTTACTAAGTCGTTTAATTAGATTTCTCGTACGAGTGAGGTAAAGGTTTGTATATACTAGTAGATTGTAAAACAGTTTGAGAAAAAGAGTTTTGTAATAAAATAGTGTTGAAATCGCTTTGATAAAAGAGTTTTGATATTTACTACTAGTATGGAAACCTTCATATTTTTAAAGTGGCAAGTCACAAAGTTGATTGTAGAAACGAATCAATCACAAGAATTCACATTCAAAGATTTGAACAAAACCCAAGGAAATCAGCTCAAAATGCATCAAAGTAGAAGTAGGTGGTGCGGCCTAGCGTGCCGAGCAACCTAACGAAATACAGGTCGAACGACCTAAACATAAAAAGGCGAGCGACCTAACGTCTTAACAAGGCTGTGCGACCTAACGTGCTACGACCAAGTGGTTGAGCAATTTAAGGGGTCAGGCGACCTAAAGAAAATAAGGTCTAACGACCTAAAGGAAATAAGGCCAAGCGACCTAAGAGAGAACAGGTCAAACGACCTAGTGGGTTGCGACTTAAGGGGTAAGCGACCTATGCACGCGACCTAAGGGGTAAAGACTGAGCGACCTATCGACCCAAGCGACTCAGTGTGGCCGAGCGACTTAACGTGAACGACCTAAATGGTTGAACAGGCCAAGCGACTTAACGTGGTGAGCGGCCTAAGGAACGAGCGAGTTATCTGCCGAATGACCTACCACATGCGAATGACCTAAGGGTTACGACCTAATGTCGAACGACCTAGTGGTGGAACGAGCTATCTGCCGAACGACCTAACAACAAATGTAAGTATATTAGGTCGAACGACCTAACTGCAAACGGTTTAAGGTCAAACGACCTAAAGTGGAACGACCTAAGCACGCGAGCGACTTAACATACTCGAACGACCTAACTGTAGGCCGACCAAAAGGAGACTAGGCCGAGCAACCTGAGGTCAAGCGACCTACGACCTAGCGACCTATAGCCTAGCGACCTACGACCTAGGGAAAGCGAGCTAAATGCAGGCGAGCGACCTAAGCCCAGAACGAGCAATTTGCAGGCCGAGACGTTTCCACGCAGACGAGCTAACAAGGCAGAACGACCTAAGCCCAGATTTTCGCCGAAAACACTAAAAATTGGGGTTTTTCACAATCCAATCCAAACCAAATGCAAATGAACATACACAAGTGATAGGGAATCATTCCCAACAATCCAATGACAGTTATAGACAATAATGTGAGATAAAAATCTCACCTTTTCACGGAAATTGATGATAGAGAAGCTTGAGAGCAAAGCAAGAATCAACCACAAGCTTGAATCAATGTCTTCACTTGAATTTGGAGTTGGATGATGGATTTGCAAGAGAACTTGAACTTGGAGTTTTAATTTCCCATTCCCTCCTCCATTTTTGATGAAGCTTGTATGTTAGGAAATGAAGAATGAAGTGATGAAGAGGAGATGGGTTGGGGGCTGAGTTAGTAAATGGTTCAGCCCAAACCAAAGCCATAAACGAAAAAGTGGCGAAAATTCCACTATCTCCAAACATATCGAAGTTTACACTCAAAAAGATCGCAAACATCATTTTGAACTCAATGGAGGTGGTTTCGAGTCCTAATTTGACCGTATGCAAAAATTAGCTTTTCGGACTTAAATCCGACTAACGATAAAATATTTAAATAAAAAAATCGATAAATATGCAGGTTGTTACAATATTACTCTAGAGATGTACCATCGGAAGGTAGTCCCTTACTTTGTCATTATTGGAAATCCATTCTCCAATACGTGCTTTTATGGTTTTGATTGTAAAACCTAGTATGTTGGAATTTAATTAAAGTAACAATTTCGGCTATGATTAATATGTTATTTGAAATGGTTTTCAAAGTAATGTCATTAGAAATAATATCAAATAGTTTGATAAAAATGTTATAGTTATCATAAGGTAAAATCCCGTCCATGGTTATGTGCGGCGTGGTCTTATGAGATACTCTTCTTTCCAAAGGTTTTGCTTAACATCAAAGTCGATCTATGACACTGTCATATATATTTATGATTTGCGTTTCTCACGCTGGTTTGCCAAACTGATCCGGGTATTTTTAATATTCGGATCAGATCCAGGTAGTTTCAGGATTAGCCGAAGATGCTTGGAGTTTCCAGAGGAGAGTGGAGATATACATAAGCATATGAAAGTAGTTTCCTTTTCCGCTATGTTTTTGTTTTTCAGCATTTGTACCAGGCTAAGCTTAGGTTAGACTCTGATATATGTATTTCAAGTTTTCTGCTGTAAAGATTATTGATATTATAAATTATTCCATTCTGTGAGATTTTGTTCTGTCTTTGTTTTCTTTTACCCTTAACGGTCGGTTTTTTCGGCACTTAAATGCTCGGCATGCAATATAGTGGATGTATTAGTGTCGACTTTTTAGGGTCAAAAATCCCGGTCATCACAAGTTCTCTCTAAATTCATATATGTATCTGACTTGTTTAGAAGTCTTGGCTCAGGAGACATCACTTCCGTCTCTAAATGCTGAAATTCTACATTCAATAGCTCGTTCTACTAAGATTAGTGAGCAGTAAGATCTTCCTTTTTATCGAATTTGCTCTCTCTCTCGGAAATTTTGATCTCTAAGAGCGTCAACAAGACAAGAGGATGGAAGACACGGTTTTTCTTCGTTAAATGTTGTTCTCCCATTAGAGGAACATTCTCTATTGTCAGTAAGTCTATATCATTGGTTATTCATACTCATTTAATATTCTTTGCTAATGAATGTTTCCTTTGAGATCCCACTCCAAAAAAGCTAAGCTCCACCGACCAAGAAACTATACAGTCCCTAACTCGGGCAGCAGATAAGATGGGGAACAAGCTTAAATTGTTAACCTCGGCAAAGCTTCTTCAGTATTCCAGTATTTTGGATCACCACAAGATTTTGGGAGAGCCTCTAATGGTCAAATATAATGCTTGAGGAAAATGATCGTTAGTTATGGGCAAGCTAGGATCATTTTCTACTAACTCTCCGGTTCAGCTTGAACCTGCTGGTAGGTTTCAATATAGCTAATATGGAATTCCAAATGTTATTGTTTTAGTAACTTCTATTTTCATTTTAGGCTCATCTTCCCTTGTCGTTGCTTCTAAAGAGGCAAAGGTTTAAGATAGTATTCCTAAAAAGAGGAAGAATAAGGATGAAGTTTTTGCAGCTTCTTAGTTGAGTAAGCCTACTTCTATCAAGAATTTTGTTGCTAGAGAAATTCAGACGTTAGAGAAGAATGCGGGTGAGCATGTCATTACAGATATTCCACCACCTTTTCCCATGCAAATGACCCAAGCTTGTGGGGGATTTCTCCTTTGTTACTGTAGATGAGGAGGGACATGTAAGCATCGATTCGAGTCCTGAAGCGGTGAATTTGGGTAAAGTTCTGGAGTATCCAAAGGAGGCTCAAACTCCCGAGCACCTTCTAAATATTGCTTTTCCTACCTCTCCAATAGCCATCAACCGCATATGCGCCTATCTTGGTCGGTTCCTTTCTCCAAATGATCCTTTTACTTGAAAGGTTTAGGCTCAGCCTCCTATGACAAATTTTAATGAACTTGTTCGATTGGCCATCCAATCTCCTTCTGTTCCTTCTCTCCGATCATCGCGGCCTCGAACTTATTCTAATGATTACCTTTCCCTCATTCTTAAACGGCTTATATTGGTATGTCTTTATGTTTACTTGGTTAATTTTGACTTTACAGACCCCGCCTTGACTCAGACTTGTTATACATTTTAGGTGGGAGAACATATGTTTCTTCTTTGAGATACTTCTCAAGGGCCTTCCAACGAAGTAGTCGAGCTTAAAAGGAAGATTTCTTCACTTAATCACAGCACAATCGATATCACATCAACAAGAGATGAAGTTGTCACTAAAAAAGAAAAGCTCGTCTTCTCGCTCAATGAGGAGAAAAATGCCAAATAATTGCTAGAGAAGGAGGTAAAGACCTTGAAAGCGGACCTTAAGAAGGAAAATAAAGAAAAAGAAGAGCTGAAAACAGATTTGGAGGATATTCTAGAAAGGAAAACAACTATCTTGCCTACTCAAACAGTATTATTAGAGACGCCAAGAAGAAAGTTGCTTCTTTCATTGATAATGCTCTCCCCAAAATTACTGAGAAGTTTTACGAAGTGGCTTTGTTCGTGGCATATTCTGATAATATTCGAAAATGTCCAGACTTAGACTTTCCATCCCTCCCTAATTGAAATGAAGAGTTCAAAATAAAGTTTAGTCTTAGGCTAAGGAAGGACAAAGAGACTCTTTAAAAAGAAATGCCTATTGAGGAAGAGGTCGATGTTGAAAAATGGCTAATCTTTGATGACCCTCCAATCGATGAAGAGACCACATCTGAAAGAGAAGAGGATGATGGTGATAATGATAGTGGTAATGGAGGTAATGATGATGATAACGACGGTGATGGTGATGATGACGATAATGATGGTGATAATGACGACAGTGGTGGTGGTGATTAAAAAGGTCTCTCTGGATTGGCAGATGGGAAGGATGGATCGAGAGGTGCTAACCTGGACTTGGCAAAAGACATTACTAAAATTACCGATTCTCCAAGTAAAGGTTCTCTTTAAAAAGACAATGCTCCTCAAAGCCACAAACCCAAAAGGAAGGAGCAAACTTCTTCGTCTTCAATTCCACTCTCTCAGGTATGGATCTCTTTATTTAAATGTCTTAGATTACCAAATAGCTTTTGGTTAATATGTTCATTATTTTAGTTAAGGAAACAATCGAATTATCATTATGAAGTTATGCTCGAAAAGAAACAAATGGAAATAGATCGATTGAATAGAGAGTTGGATAGACAACTGAAAACGTATAATGAGTTGTCTGAGAAACACAAGAATCTCACTGCTAGAGCATCAAAATTAAGATTTTTCAAAAAGTGGAAAGTTCCTCCATGGATTAAGAAGGCATGCCTTCATCGGGAGAGACTCTTGGCAAAGAATGCAGAGCTAATGACCCTCTTTTGGATGTCGATTAATCATAGGAGTGCATTGGAATAATTTCTCTATAAAGTTTACTCTAGGTGTAACAACCCTGCCTCGTACACCGCAAATTAAATAAATATAATTAAAATAAAAATTTTGAGGGTAATATTTAATAATTAATATTTTAAAAAATTAATATTTATTTAATTGAAATCTATTTAATAAAATATTTTGTTATAATAAATTGAATTAACTTAATAAAGTCTTTTCAAATAATATATTGAAATTGAATAAAGTGTTTAAATAAAATATTTTTAAGGTGTAAATAAGTCTTATATGATTAAAATAGTTTAAAAAACTGAATTTATTTGGTAATAATACAATGAATAATTAATTAGGAATAAGGGGGTAATTGAATTGAAAGGAATTGTCCTATTATTGAAATATAATTTGCAAAATGAAGTATAGATCAAATAAAACTAGATTGCAATAAAATTTGCAAACTAATAAAATGAGTTGTTAAATGAAAAAGAACAGAAAAATAATTGGGTAAAAATTAATTAGTAAATAAGGCCCAAAGCCCATTTAAACTCTTTCCTTCCTTCCTCTAGAAGACTCTTCTGTCTTTATTGCCCAAAAATAAAACTAAAACCCTCAAATAACCGTTCGAGCCCGAGCCCATCAAATTTTCTTTCTTAAAGTCGCAACCTGGAAGAAAAAGAATTTCGCGCATGGAAAAAATATCGCGACTTGAAATCGACGATGTTAGGCTGTGGATGCGAATGACCTGGGTGTTGTCGCGATCTATGATTTGAGGATGGCGATGTAGGGTGGCACGAACATTGGCTGGTTTCTACGTGATGGGTCGCAAGTTTGACTTTGGTCGCGTGTTGAGGTTGGTCACGACCATTGGGGATGAGCGTGTTCTTGCTTGGCTGTGGAGAAGATAATGTGGTTGAGACAGTTTCGAGCATTCCGGTGGCTAGTGTGATGATCTTCGATAATGCAATGACGATTGGTGAACGGATGGGAACAATTTTGACATCATTTGGCGTTGATTTGAAATTCAAAGTGAGTTTTCTAACTCACAATCTATATCTAATAATTTGTTATTTATTGTATATATATACACATAATCCCGATATTGGTTGAATTGCATCGTTGGAATGTTTGTCTGGAATTTGATTAATTATGAATGTTAAATTGTTTGCTTGGATAAACTATTCGATCGGGATAATTTTTTGGTTGTTTTTTATATTGGATATGAAATTTGATGTTGGATTGTCCAAAACGCAAAGGAGATGCTGCCCGATTACATTTTGATTTGTATATTTCACATCTCTTAGGGTCATTCAGTTTAGAGTACTTCCTCTCATGAAAACTATTGGTCGAGATGGATCAAGAAATTTTATTTGTTGTGTGTGTATTTATGGATGACCAAAATTCGATGTAATTCGATTCGGGTCAAGCGATAAAATTATATATCGATGATTTGTTGTTGATTTTTGGAGTAATTTGCTCCATAAACTATGTTCTAGATGATTTATTGAGTTTCCCGTTTTTAAAATATTTTTGAAGCAGTGGGAAATTATTTTTGGTGTTTTAAATTCTATTTGAAGTATACTTATAAATAAATAAAAGTGGTTGGAAAAATAAAATACTTTATTGGGAAGTGTTTTAGGAATAAAAGTTGATTTAAAAATGAAAATAAAGATCTTCAAGAATAATTAAATGTATGGAATTTAAAAAAAAGGTATAAATGAGGGGTTTAAATAATATTTTCTAAAAGAAAAATCTTTTCTAAAAGAAAAATCTTTTCTAAATTGAAGGTTTAATATAAAGGATTAAATGAAAATTTAAAAAAGGGAGTTTTGATTATAGGAATCTATTTTAAGAGTTTAAAATATATCCCCTCTTTTTGTATAATTATTGATTCGAATTTAGTTTATTTGATGACTTAGTGTAATCGAAAGGTTTAATAATACTACGCAAGGAGATTTTTAAAATTATACAATCTATTTTGAAGATAGATTAAATTGTGAAATATTTAAATGAATTTGAGAATTGAGTTATAATCCTATTTCGTAAAGGGTTTATTTGGAATTATTTACATTTGATGATTTTGTGATTTAATTCTATATAATGAGAATATTAAATAAACAGTTTAGTAGTACTGGATGGTATGGGACGCTCGGTAATATTTTTCTGGTTATTCTGTTGACTCATATTATAGAATAATTATTGATTTGAGAAGTGTAGTTTACTAGCTTCCAATAAACATTCAAGTAGGACTGAGTAGTATGGGATGCTTAAGTAATACTTGTTCGTTTACTATTAGTGAGTAGATGTCACTTATATTATAGAAATGGGTTTGAAATTGTGATATCGTCTACGGGTGACTCCTTGGAGCTTAGTTTTTGAAAGTCCTAGTACTCTTTAAGGGCTACAAGCTAGAGATATGTTGTGATTTATTGATTTATCCTCTTAGTACTAACTAGCCGAGTTATATTATTATTTACTCTTAGGGCTAGTAGTCGAGGAAGTATTATGTAGTGATGCTCTCATTAGGATGCATGTAGTCGAGAGTACTTATTATTACTCTTATCTAGACTCGTATCATCGAGAGTATATTTTGTTGCATCCTCTAAGGACTGACTTATTGATTATCATTATATACTCTTAGAACAAGTAGTTGAGGATTTGTTATTGTGAGATACTCTCAATAGGACCTAATGAGACGAAAGTAGTTGTTGTCAGTCTCATAAGGACTTCTACAGTCAAGAGTATTAGCTATCACTCTCATTAGGACTTATATAGTCGAGAGCATTTTGTTGGGAATCTACGTCATAGGGTTCACACCACTATGGAGAGAGCATGAATTAGACCCACTAGATAGGCTAGTTATCCATCCTAGCGCTCTTGATCAAGGGACCATGCCCCGCCGTGATGTCAATTTGTGAGTTGTAGGCCGAGGATTACTTCTCTCATTAGAACCATTACCCCCACGTCACTTAAAAACCAACCGTCCATTACCAAGGGAAAGCAAGAATGGGGCTAATGCTCGGCATAGCTCGACAGTGTGTTTTTGACATGCGATGGATGTGATTGTCATGATTCTAGGTGTAACTAAAGGACTGTAGGAAACGAGCTACGGCCATTAGCGTTTTCTGGAGCTGTGCTGTGGTACATCAGTATGCCATCTGGATGACTTTGGTAGATCCATCATATTTGAGATATTTGATATTATCACCACCTCAATTGACATTAGAGACTGGCTGTGTGTCCTTCTATCAATTGAGATTCCTTAACCTAAGACAATGCGTGTTGTCTATTTATGACATTAGAGACAAGCTGCGAGATTATCTGCCATTCTATCATAAGATCGTAAGGCTAAGAGATCTCCTTTTTATTTGATTTGTTGTTTCTATCTCCTAGGACCATTCAATCGAGAGTTTTGCCTCTCTAAGGACTGGCGGTCGAGATATATGATTTTGAATTTTGAATTTTTGATGAGCTTTGATACTAATTTAAGTTTATATTTGTTGATACATCCGAGGGCTTAACAGCCAGAGGATATCACTTCCATTTCGGACTGTAGGTCGAGATAATTATTTGGATATTGCTTCAATATTTTGTATGAATTGTGGTTATTGGGATTGGTATTTCTTGCTACCTCCTTGGACTAACAGTCGAAAGTATATACTTCCATTAGGAATGAAAGTCAAGATAGTATTTCTGGATAATGATTTCTGTATTTTATATGGACTGAGTTTTATCTATGTTCCACATTTCTTAATATATCTTCCTTAACTTAACAGTCAGAAGTTATTGCTTATATTAGGACTATAAGTTGAGATTTGATGCTTTGATTATTGAGCATTCGTGCATGGTATATTATTATGAGGCTTATGATGGATGTTACTCTGAGTCGTATTCGTACTTTAATTTTTAATACCATGCTTATTGTCGGGTTCCTACCTTGGATTTAGATATAGTCTGACCTGTTTATTATTTATATAATACTCGGTTCAGTCCAAGACATTACAGGTTCAGGGATAGATGGCCATTATGTGGTTCTTGAGCATAGATGGAGGATAGGATATTATTATATATCACCATGTATTATATTACCTCATGATTGTATGGCATTATGTTGTATTGGATGTACATTGTATGGTTTTGAGATAGTGGGTGATTGACCTATTTTATAAACCACTCAGCTTTGTATATATTTGTTTCATATATGTCATCGGTGCGTTACTAACTATGTGTTCCCAATGATTTATTTTATATTATGTATTGTTCTATCCTGGAAGCACACGAGGTTATTATTTTGTAACAATACTGTGCACGTATAGGTGAGTTGTTTATGATTTCTTTTTGAAATACGTGTCGTTGTTAGCCCAAGAGAATATTCACATGTGTACCTCATACAACCTCATTCTCTGTATTATCTGACAATACTACCCAGTAATACTCTTGGATTGTATGGGTATAGAGGTGGGTGTTACAGTTGGTATTGGAGCAGGTTCATAATAATATATGATATATGTGACACGAGTCTTGGCCCCAGAGTGACTTTAGTGTCCATGTTCCCCTTGGGTGTGTGGTAATTGCCCTATAATAAAGGGATAGTAGGAGTATACGATGATTAATGGGGTGATCAACTGGGATGTATTTGTTATTTTCCTACTATATATGTTTCTTATCTCTACCTCTTTTATGCGTTATTTCCGAGTGAAACAGAATTTGTTGAGAGAGGTAGTGAAGTAAGTAGTTATTAGTCCGACAAGTAATGTCGGCATTGATGATGGTGAATAAATCTCTATGTGGCTTGAATATGTGATCCGGTAGTGTTTACAGTTGCGCAACGGAAACCAATAGATACTTTTTCATTGAAGGTGTTTGTTTGTTTGTTTGAAATTGTGTGTATTATTGTATTGATTTTGATTTTATGGATGGTATGTGATAATTTTCATTGTTGTTGATGATTGATAAATTGGATGTGTATATGGATTTCAAAATAAATAAATAAATATTTTTATTTGAACAAATAAATGATTTGATAAAATATGAATTTGACTTTTATAATGTGATTGAAAATGTTTTAGTAATATACAATTCATGTTAATTTGTTTGTTTGGTGCTTTAAGAATTCTGGTTGATGCGCCTGGCCAACGTTATCGATAAAAATTCCTAAACACTAGGATAAGACATTTCGACATAATCTTCTGAAAAGAAAATAATAATTTGGACGAAGTACATTAACTTGTAAAAAAATATATAATGCTTTGCAAAGAATACAAAGTTTTGAAAAAACTTCATGTTTTGGAATATAAATAAATAAATATATTATACTATGTCTTGAAAAGAGTACAATGTTCTAAGAATGAAATAATATTTTGAGAAATACTATAAACAATATTTTGATAGGGGAAAACGTTTGAGATGAGTTAAACAACATTTTGAAAAGAGTAACATTTTGACAATGTTAGAGTGATATTATGAATTAAAAAGGATTTTGGGTTATTGACAAAGAAAATCCCAAGTGTTGCCATTTTTATTGATAATCATCATTCACTTCTTTTCCTTCTTCATGCTTTCAGTTATGACATAATCTTAGGTTCATCAGAAATGATGTTATATGTTGTAAGGCATGCAATTTCTTTTTTTAAATTAGCACTGGATTTTGGATCTATCTTAGTGTTGTGGTTCTGCAATAGCTACAATGCCAATCTGCATTAAATCGGTTTACTTTGCAATGAATGGATCTTCTTTGTATGAATTTCTTTTTAAATATATTTCCAAGTCAAGGTGAATTACATTTGTTTACCTGACTTCTCTGAAATTCATATCTTAATCGCTTGGGTGTTTAAAACTCGATAGTGATTCACTACTAACCTTTCTAAAGTTATGTACTCCAAGAACAATCTTTGATAGCTTGTCGTTCCAACTGTTATATGTAAGGCTTAGACTATCTAAATTAACTGGCACAGTCACTTCCTGTAATCTAAGTTTAGAATGTATAATTGTCTTATTAGTAATTTACAATTTTATTAATGAAATCAAAAGTATTGATTTTGACATACAATGAAAGTTTCTTCTATTGTTTTCATATCAAAATATTCTCTTTTATAATGTAATATCTATTTTTCTTTCGAAATATTATGGGCACGGGTATAAGTTTACCTAGAACAGCCAAAGGCCAACTATAGAAGGTTAAAGAATAAATTTAATACGCAGTTGCTATTATATGATAAGAGGTGTCAAACAGAGCAATAAAGATTAGGAAAATTGCAGCTAGCTTCCATATTTGTTAGATGTAAATAAAAGATCAGTTTCAAAAAATAAATTAAAAGCCATTTTAATGAAAATTCATTTAATCTATATTGAGACGTGAAACTCCAAGAAACTTTCTTGAAGTTGCATTTCAAGTTATATTGCTTAAGAAAAGAATTAATAAAAAGTAGAATTTATTCTTTGAAATACAACGATTAGTTTTTACCTTAGATCTCAAACAAATAATCTGTTTTCGACGATTTTAAATTTGTTTGAAAGCCATGTCATTAGAGAACAAATATTGTTGAAATGCAATATGAAATTTTGAGTTTGACTAATGTTAAAACATAAATTAAAATGGATGTGTTTCGCTGTTTTGAAAGTGCAAAACATATAAAACAGCCCTGACTTTGCTCAACCATAATTTTTGAACGACTTATCCGGTTTTGGCGATTTTACCCATTCCAAAAAGCTAGGAACATAAGAAACAACTTTTGTTTAGAGAGTTTTGTGAAATTTTGATGTCTCTAAAAGTGGGCCTGTGAACATGTTAAATCTGCTATATATATGATTAGAAAATCTTTAATAACTCGGGTTGTAATCCTTATTTTTACAATCCAAAAGATGTTTTAGAAAGCTAACACACTATGGAACAATTAGCCTTTTGATATCGTTGTCTAAATTTTTGTTTTTGACTCTTGAAAGTTGTTGGAAAGTGGCATATCATGAAGTTTGCATTTCCTTTACATTGTTCGAGCGTATATTTACTATACTTCCTTTATTGAAGCTAATATTTCAAACTTGAGTTGAGATTAGGTGCTTCTGGAGCATATTTGGATACTTTGGTGAAAATAGCTCGCATATAAATTAAATAACTTGCTTAAAATGCTAAAAAATAGGTATGTTTTACGATATGTTGGTATATATGTGATATTGTATTATTTTCCCCGTGGTTTAGGATGCCCCATTGATTGGGATGTATATTATTTGTGATATATTGTGTTATAATTTTTCGAAAGCTCTCCGTACAATGGAGACTCTGTTGAAATTTTTTGGAAATTCTAACATAGAGAAAATTTTCCATAAATTATCGTATGCGAAAAATAGAAAATTGTTGAATGAATATATTGCATACGATTAGAGAATTTTGTGAAAGAACCGCATAGAGGATTGTATAACGTTGTAGAAGTTGTAGAATACGTAGAAAGTCAGGGTTTGAGTTGTGTATACTGTTTCTCCATACGAAATTGCGAGGACACGGTTTTTTTACGAGGGGAAGTCTGTAATAACCTTGCCTTATAGGCCTCAAATTAAATAAATATAATTAAAATAAAATGGTTTGAGTGCGATATTTAATAATTAATATTTTAAAAAGTTAAGATTTATTTAATTGAAATCTATTTAATAAAAGGTTTTGTTATAATAAATTGAATTAACTTACTAAAGTCTTTTTAAATAATATAATGAAATTGAATAAAGTGTTTGGATTAAATATAAAATATTTTTAAGGTGTAGATAAGTCTTATATGATTAAAATAGTGTAAAAAATGAATTTATTTGGTAATAATAAAATGAATAATTAAATAGAAATAAGCGGGTAATTGAATTGAACGGAATTGTCCTATTATTGAAATATAATTTGCAAAATGAAGTATAATCAAATAAAAACTAGATTGCAATAAATTTTGCAAATTAATTGAATGAGTTGTTAAATGAAAAGAAAGAGAAAAATAATTGGGCAAAAATCAATCAGTAAACAAGGCCCAAAGCATATTTAAACTCTTTCCTTGCTTTCTTTAGAAAACTCATCTATCTTTCTTACCTAAAAATAAAACTAAAACCTTCATATAACCATTCAAGTCCAAACCCATCGGATTTTCTTTCTCAAAATCATAACTTGGAAAAAAAAGAATTTCGCGCATGGAAAAAATACCACGACTTGAAATCGACGATGTTAGGCTGTGAGTGTGAGCAATTTGGGTGGTGTCGCGATCTATGATTTGAGGATGGCGATAAAGGGTTGCGCAAACATTCACTGATGGTTGGATGATGGGTCGCGAGTTTGATTTTGGCTGTGTGTTGAGGTTGGTCATAATCGTTGGGGATGAGCACGTTTTTGCTTGGCTGTGGAGAAGATGACATGGTTGAGGCAATTTTGGGCATTCTGGTGGCTAGTGTGATGATCTTCGGCAATGCGATGGCGATTGACGAACGGATGGGAACAGTTTTGTAACACCCCGAATTTTAATGATGACATTATTCCGGAAATTTAATTAGAATAAATTAAATAGAATAATGTAGATAAGGAGATTTAGGTTGATTAATAAAAATTTAGTGGTCGTGCTTATTTAACAAAATGAACTTATAAATGGTTAAGTAATTAAACATAAGGGAATTAGGGTAAATAGCCGCTTATATTTCCCTCCTTATACTATTCTCCTTAGTCATACACGTTCATTTTATCTCAAACAAAAGTTTATAACCGTAAGAAAGCAAGGCCGATCATTAGGAAGAAAGAAGAGAAGATAAAAATCAAATTTAAGCTTAGGATTCAAGTTAGAAGAAATCTATCTCAATCAATCTTCAATTTCCTTATCCAATCTAAAGTGAATAATAATTTCTACATCTCTATTTTGGTTTTATATTCATATGGTTTCGGATTTAATGGTAAATCTTTTTTATGATATATTGAATGATGATATGCTTGATTTATGATTTATATATGTTTAAACATGGTTGTTAAAGGAGATATATGTGGTTTTAGGGTAAAACTGAGATTAAATGATTTTGAAATGCCATGGGAAAATTTTATGTTATGGAAAATATGATTTTGGAGTTGGGTTTCAATTTTTATAATGTTCCAAGCCGTGGAGAATTAGTTATGAATTTTCAAAGGAAAATATGGTTATTTGAGTTTATAAATTTATTTTGGAAAATATATTAAGAATTTGAGTCTGAAATTTTGATATGTTAGATAACATAGTTAAAGTGAATTTTTGGAATTTTTGGGGATTTCTACTAAGTGATTTAGTATGGAAATTAAATTATTTCGAAAGGAGGACCTAAATGATTTAATTATTTTTATAAGAGGAAGGGCTTAATTGTTAAATGTTAATTTGATTTTAGATCTGAGAAAATGCGGAAAATATTATCCAAATTATTTAAAAGTTGTGAAAGCCAATTAAATGTTTACAAGTAGGCAAGTTTGTTACAAAAAGTATACCTATTTTGGTAAAATCAGCTTTTACCCAGAAAAAGGTGGTTCCGCCTTCTTGGGCAAACCTTTCGACTTTGACCTATCGATGATGACCTTTCCACTTCAATGACCAATAAGGTCGAAAGCAATGCACATGATATCATTCAGGTGGTTTGAAGTGAATTGGACCAAGTCGGAAGGTATAGTGTCGAAGGGTTGCTTTCGAAGGAGATGGACCCTTAGTTTACTTCGATTTGAAAAAGAAAATCACTTGCCTGTTTTAAAAACCTTCCAACAAGGTTGAAAGCTCTGTTTGCTTTCGACAAGGTCAAAAGCTATGATTTCGAAAGGTTGGTTTTATAAAGAGGTTCTGACAAGGTCGAAAGTTATGCTTGCTTTCGACAGGGTCGAAAGCTATGGTTTTGAAAGGATAGTTTTTAAAGGAGCTTTCGACACGGTCGAAAGCTATGTTTTTGAAAGGTTGTTTCAAAGAGGATATTGAAAAAAAGAGTCGCCACCTTTATTTTTGTTTAAAGCTTTCGAAGGGGTCAAAAGCAGGAGCTTTCGACATTGTCGAAAGGTTTAATGGATTTTATAAAAACAAGCCGCTTCCTAAACCTTTCGAAGGGGTCGAAAGCAGGAGCTTTCGACGTTGTCGAAAGTTTCAATTGTTTCCCAACTGTTATAATAATTTTGATAGGATGGTTTCAACACCATCAAACTTCCCCAATATTTTATAAAATAAAGTGTGGTTTTGAAAGAGATACTTTAACCTATTTTCACTATGACCCAAAGTAATATTTTTAAGTACAAACCCAATGCTTTTGGAAAGTTTGATTTTCAATGGTTTCGAAAGGTTCTACTCTTATTTAATGATACTTTAACAAGGTTGAAAGGTTTCGAAGGAAGTGTTTTAAAGTATTAAAAAGGCTGGAGCTTACTGTTTTAAAAGATATGATTTATGCTTTCGAAGGGGTCGAAGGCTGAAGCCTTCAACATTGTCGAAAGGTTTTAAAACCCTAACTCAAATTTTTAAAGAAAAACCCACGGCTTATATAAAGGAGTTTTGTAATGACTTTAAGTATGTAATTTTGAAGAAGTATGGCCTTGATAAAAATATAAGTTAAAGGGGTTAACTATGTTTTATATGAAATGTAATTCAAGGACCTTAAACCCACAGGAGTGGTATTGTTAAATTTTTGTTTTGCTTCTTCAAATATGAATATATTCACATGATAACCCATAACTGTATTCTGGGGAAAAGGGGATTGAAGAACCAACTAGGTTAACTCTGAAGTGAATATAAATTGCTTAAACTCCTGAATGAGTAGAATTGCATCCAAGGAGTCAAGGTGACCAAAAATATAGGATGCTTACACTTAGTAGTTATTGGAGGTAACCAAAAGGTTCATAGTAAACCCATGAAAACTATGATTATGTAGTTATTGGAGGTAACCAACAGGTTCATAGTAAACCGATGAAAACTATGTATTAAGGATAGTTAGCAGGGGCTGATTGGTTTGTAGTGAACCCATGAAAACTTTATCCAGATTAAGAATTGACATTAGTCAATAGGTTCCTAGTAAACCTATAAAAACTAGGATAAGAAAGCGGCTAATGGAAGTATCAGTAGGTTCCTAGTCAACCCATGAAAACTAGGATGTGAAGTGAGTTACTGGATGAATCCATAGGTTCCTAGTCAACCCATGAAAACTAGGTTAAGGTGATTAGTTATTGGAATAACTAATAGGTTCAAGGGGACCCATGAATTAATTAAGTTAACTGGCATGAGCCTATAGGTTCTTAGTGACCCCATGAAAACTATGAAAAGAACTGAATGTTCATTAATTGTATAAAGGTTATTAGTAAACCCATGAAAACTAAAAGGTTAATGGTGACCCTAGAGACTATAATTTTGAGAGGGAGTCGGATTAAACTGGGGATGGGAAATCCTAATTGTTTTAAGTATGCATATCATCATGGTATTTTGAAAATGTATGTTTTAACCATTGTGGATGCAGGAGCACGGAATATGGTTTAAAAAAGGTTTTAGGATACCAGTGAAGGGAAAACCTATTCCGCTAAGCGGCGTGGTCTCACTAGATATCTAAAAGGATTGAGATGTTAGATTATTATTCATACCAGGCTTTATGTCTGACTCGAAGTTTTTGTTTTCCCCTTAAACTCTCGGGTACTCAATTGATTTTGAGTAGTTTAAGGTTTAGGGTTTTCAGGTTCTCTTCTTAGACGAATAAAGCTTCCGGAGGCGCGTAGGAGGCAAATAGTTATTTAGAGTTATGTTTTTCCACTGTGTATTCGGATGTAAAGGCAGATTTATTAGCCTTATTATATACTCTGATCAACCAAGGGGGCATCTTCATATGTCGCTCTTGGCGTATGTGTAATAATTATATTTTTTGTTGAACGTAGTTAACGTTTCGGGATTATGTAATGAATGTGAAATGTTTTGAATGGAATGTGGAAATATGTTTTTGAATTGTTAAATTTTTTCCATATTCTTGTGATCTGTGTATCAATGAATCTAGCACCGCCGTATTTGGTCGCCGAAGATTAATAACTATGGATGACTGCAGCATCCGTAGCCATTAGTTTTGGGCCTCCAAGTAGGGGGATGTTACAAGTTGGTATCAGAGCATAGGTTTATGAATCTTTAAAAGAAAGGTTAAACCTAAAAGCTTTATGAAACATAATCAAATGAATTTAAAAATATGATCGGGGTTTGGGTTAAGGTTATAGTAATGTACTTGTATTTGATATATAGGTATATATCTAAGTACGTGTTCCTCTCTCTCTCTTAGACCGTTCTTTTGTATCTTATTAAGGCTCGTATGTAGATTTACGAGAAAGAGGATATGGAGGCAGGAAACAGAAGAGGAAATCTTGGTGGAGGAAGCACCATAACCAACGGAAATGCTCGACCTAATACTCGAAGAAACCAAGGTCGACAGGCTAATGCTAACCAAAATGCTGAGGCCAATGTTGGTGCTAGAAATCCGCCAGTAGATGCAGGGATGGTGTATCAGCTGTTGGCTAATCTTTTGCAAGCAGGAGCTGCTGGTAATATTGGAGGAGTTAATCATGTAGTTCCATTTGGTTATAACTATGCCAAGCTAAGCAGAGACTATACCAGTCTAGGTGGGAAGTCGTTTGTTGGAATGGAGGATGCGGTGGAAGTTGAGAACTGGCTGTTGAACTGTAAAAGGATCTTTACAGATTTAGGCTTGGAGGATGGAGAGAAGAGAAGGCTAGCCTCTAGACAGTTGCAAGGGTTAGCGCTTCACTGGTCGAACAGTGTCACGGCCAGAGTTCCGGAGGAAGAGCTGACATGGGCTGATTTTAGAAGGAGGTTCGAGCAGAGGTTCTTGTTTGAGGTTGCCAAATCAGCATTGATGAGAAAGTTCATGGATCTTGTCCAAGGACGGATGTCTGTGATCGAGTATGCTGCCAAGTTTGATGAGCTATCTCGATATAGTTATGCTTTGGTTGACACTGATGTCAGAAGAAATGAGAGATTCATTAGAGGATTGAGGCCAGAGCTTGGCAGAATAACTATGACTCATATTAGAGAACCTTATCATGTAGTGGTGGAGATAGCCATCCGCTATGAGGAGATGCTTGCTGTGTCAGTTAGGGAGAAGCCAGTTGAGTCCCAGGGTCTTCAGGGAAAGAAAAGGAAATTCTTTATGAAGAAAGGAGCCCAGAAAGGGAAGTTCGCTAAGAAGGCAAAGGCTGATTTGGTATGCTATAAGTGTGATAAGAAGGGCCATTATGCCCACGAGTGCAGAACTGGTAAAGGAAAGAAGCCTCCAGAGAAGAAGAATGTGAAATGCTTCAACTGCGACCAAGTTGGGCATTATAAGAACCAGTGTCCAGAGCCAGTCAGGGCGGACAGAAGGAAGGTGTTTTCTATTGGACCACCATCTTCTTCTAGACCTACTGCAACAGAGAAAGGGAAGACTATGGAAGAATGTACGCTTTTGATTCAGAGTATACCAGTTAGGGTACTTTTTTATATCGGTGCATCACATTCATTTATATCACAGTTTGTGGTTGATAGGTTATGTATAGAACCCACATACCTTGTTACTTCCTTAAAGGTTGCAAATCCAATAGGAAGACATGCAACTCTTGGGATGAGATGTGACCAGTTAGAACTTGATTTTTTAGGTCATAAGTTTGCATGAAATTTGTATGTCTTTGATTTCATAGATTTCGGGACCATTTTGGGTATGGATTGGTTGGGTAAGTATGAGGCTAGGATGTTTTTTCAGGATCGGGAAATATCATTGAGGCACCCAGATTGTCATAACCGAATCATTTTCTCAGTGGAGAATTCCAGTAAGAGTGTTTGTGCTTTATTGAGTGCCATAGAAGTTGAAGGAGACCTTAATCAGGTTCGTGTGGCTAGCGGTTTGTAGATATTTTTGAGCCGGTTACTGGATTACCCCCGAAACGAGCTGTTGAGTTTCAGATAGATCTTGTACTAGGAGTTGAACCTATCAGTAGACCACCTAGCAGGATGACACCAACAGAGATGAAGGAATTGAAGGTGCGGCTAGCAGATCTTGAGGGAAGGAATTTTATTAGACCAAGCAGTTCTCCTTAGGGAGCGGCTATGGTGTTCGTGAAGAAACCAAATAGGCCGTTAAGGATGTGCATTGACTATCGTCAGTTAAATGAAAGGACGATCAAGAATAGGTACCCTCTGCCAAGGATAGATGATCTGTTTGATCAGTTGAGTGGAGCCAGAGTATTTTCCCAATTGGATTTGGCGACGGGGTTCCATCAGTTGAGAGTGGCGGAGGATAGCATTCCTTTAATGGCATTTCGGACTAGGTATGGTTCGTATGAGTGGTTGGTGATGCCATTTGGCTTGACAAATGTGCCTGCTTTCTTCATTGAATTGATGAACCATGTTTTCCGAGAGCACTTGGATAGGTTCGTGTTGGTTTTTATAGATGACATTTTGGTATACTCAAAGGATAAAAGAGAGCATGAGATTAATCTTAGAGTGGTGCTGGAGACGCTGAGGCAGAATCAGCTAAAGGTGAAGTTTTCCAAGTGTCATTTCTAGAAGAAAGAGGTTAAGTTTCTTGGTTATGTGGTTTTAGAGAAGGGATTGTCAGTCGATCCAGATAAGATCAAAGATGTGAGCAATTGGAAGAGACCAGAAATGATGACCGAGATTAGAAGTTTTCTTGGACTTGCTGGCTATTACTGGAGATTCATCAAAGATTTCTCGTGGATAGCAGTGCCTTTGACTAAGTTGACCAGGAAAGACGTGAAGTTAGTTTGGTCTAACAAATGCGAGAAAGGGTTCCTTAAGTTAAAGCATTTGTTAACCAATGCGCCAGTGTTAGTAGTTCCAGATGGTAACCAAGGGTTGGTAGTATACACTAATGCATGTGGAACTGGGTTGGGAGCCGTATTGATGTAGAGGAGCAAGGTTATTGCTTATGCATCTAGGAAGCTTAGACCGCACGAAGTTAGATATCCTACTCAAGACTTAGATTTGGCAGTGGTAATTTTTGCCTTGAAGATGTGGAGGAATTATCTTTTGGGAGAGAGATTTGAGTTGTATACCGACCATCAGCCATTAAAGTATTTATTCTCTTAGAAGGAGTTGAATATGAGGCAGCAAGGATGGCTGGAGTTTTTAGCTGCTTATGATTTCGGTATAGAGTATACTCCAGGGAAAGGAAATAAGGTAGCAGATGCTCTCAGTAGAAAACATCAGAATGTGGTGTTTGCAATGTTGGCAGAATGGAAGGATCTAGAAGCTTTAGCTAGTTGTGATGTGCGGTTGAGATCTACTGCTAGTTCTAGTCAAGGTACTGCCATGATATCTTGTTTAGAAGTATGACCAGTGCTGATCGAGAAGATAACTTCTAAGAAAAGAGAAGACCCAGTTTTAGCTGAAAGGATCAGAAGGCTTGATGTTGGAACTGAGGTTGATGATTTGAAATATTTTAGTCTTGACCAAAGAGGATGGTTGAGAAATAAGGGACGATTATGCATTCCAAATGTGGAGAACTTAAGGAGGGAAGTTCTAGAGGAGTGTCATCGATCGAGGTTTATGATTCATCTTGGAGGAACCAAGATGTATCAAGATATGAAAATGAGCTTTTATTGGGAAGACATGAAGAGGGATGCTGGCTTGTGGGTTTGACAGTGTGTTAACTGTCAACAAGTGAAGGTCGAACATTAGAAACCAAGTGGGTTACTTCAGCCTTTAGATATTCCAGTCTGGAAATGGGATTCGATATTAATGGACTTCATAGAAGGGTTACCAAGGTCAAATAGAGGAAATGAAAGCATATGGGTTATAGTGGACAGGTTGACCAAGAGTGCTCATTTCATTCCGGTAAAGTAAATTAGAACGGCACCTGCTTTGGCTAAGTTGTTCATAAAGAACATAGTTATTCTTCATGGGATTCCTAGTAGCATAGTCAATGACAGAGATGCGTTATTCACTAACGAATTTTGGAGGAGTCTACAAGAGGTATTAGGTACCAAGCTCAAGATGAGTATTGCATGTTACCCATAAACTGATGGGCAGATAGAGAGAGTTAATAAGGTACTCGAGGATTTTTTAAGAGCTTGTGTATTGGACTTTGGTGGGACTTGGGAAGATCACCTACATTTGATTGAGTTTTCCTATAATAATAGTTATCAGACTAGTATAGGAATGATGCCTTTTTAAGCTTTGTATGGAAGACCATGCAAATCACCAGCATGTTGGTTGGAGACAAGAGACAGATTGGTCTTAGGTCCGGATTTGGTTAGAGAGGCGTCAGAAAAGATTGAGTTAATCCAAGGACGGATAAAGAAAGCTCAATCCAGGCAGAAGAGTTGCGTAGATAAGAGGCGTAAAGACTTAGAGTTCTCAGTGGGAGATAGGGTTTTCATTAAAGTATCACCAATGAAGAGTGTGGTACGATTTGGGAAGTAGGGAAAGTTGGCCCCGAGGTATGTTGGTCCGTTTCAGATTATAGAAAGGATTGGAAAGCTCGCATACAGAGTAGAGTTGCCAAGCATTTTCGTAGGTGTCCATAATGTATTCCATGTGTCTCATCTTTGCAAGTTTGTGCATGATCCAGAGGCTACTATTCCTCAGACAGGGTTGGAGGACATAGTAGTGGAGCCTGGTTTTACTTTTGTTAGACAACCAGTTCAGGTTGTAGCAAGAGAAGAGAAGAGATTGAGGACCGAGACAATCAAGTTAGTGAAAGTTCAGTGGAGTGACAACGAGAAAGACTGTACTTGGGAGATAGAGGACAAGATTCAAGAGGCTTATCCTGATATGCTTTGATGGTATGTCTATATTAGATCTATATAGATTGGTTGCTAGTCCGACGGGCTAGTATGGTTGTTAGGAGATGTTACAGAGGATTTCTATGTTTGCTAGTTAGACCTTACTGAATTTCGAGGACGAAATTCTTTAAGGAGGGGAGCCTGTAAGATCCCTAATTTTAATGATGACATTATTCAGGAGATTTAATTAGAATGCATTAAATAGAATAATGTAGATAAGGAGATTGAGGTTGATTAATAAAAAATTAGTGGTCGTGCTTATTTAACAAAATGAACTTATAAATGGTTAAGTAATTAAACATAAGGGCATTAGGGTAAATAGCCGCCCATATCCCCCCCTCTTATACTACTATTCTCCTTAGTCATACACGTTCATTTTATCTCAAACAAAAATTTATAACCGTAAGAAAGCAAGGCCGGCTATTAGGAAGAAAGAAGAGAAGAGAAAAATCAAATTTAAGCTTAGGATTCAAGCTAAAAGAAATCAATCTCAATCAATCATCAATTTCCTTATCCAATCTAAGGTGAATAATAATTTCTAAATCTCTATTTTGGTTTTATATTCATATGGTTTCTGATTTAATGGTAAATCTATTTTTATGATATATTGAATGATGATATGCTTGATTTATGATTTATATATGTTTAAACATGGTTGTTAAAAGAGATATATGCGGTTTTAGGGTAAAACCGAGATTAAATGATTTTGAAATGCCAAGGGAAAATTTGATGTTATGGAAAACATGATTTTGGAGTTGGGTTTCAATTTTTATAATTTTCCAAGCCGTGGAGAATTAGTTATGAATTTTCAAAAGAAAATATGGTTATTTGGGTTTATAAATTTATTATGGAAAATATATTAAGAATTTGGGTCTGAAATTTTGATATGTTAGATAACATGATTAAAGTGAATTTCTGGAATTTTTGGGGATTTTCACTAAGTGATTTATTATGGAAATTAAATTATTTCGAAAGGAGGACCTAAATGATTTAATTGTTTTTATAAGAGAAATGGCTTATTTGTTAAATGTTAATTTGATTTTAGATCTGAGAAAATGCGGAAAATATTATCCAAATTATTTAAAAGTTGTGAAAGCCAATCAAATATTTACAAGTAGGCAAGTTTGTTACAAAAAGTTTATTTATTTTGGCAAAATCAGCTTTTGCCTAGAAAAAGGTGGTTCCGCCTTCTTTGGCAAACCTTTTGACTTAGACCTATCGACCAAGACCTTTCCACTTTAATGACCAACAAGGTCGAAAGCAATGCACATGATATCATTCAGGTGGTTTGAAGTGAATTGGACCAAGTCGGAAGGTATGGTGTCGAAGGGTTGCTTTCAAAGGGGATGGACCCTTAGATTACTTTGATTTGAAAAAGAAAATCACTTGCCTGTTTTAAAAAGCTTCCGACAAGGTCGAAAGCTATGCTTTCAAAAGGTTGGTTTTATAAAGAGCTTCTGACAAGGTCAAAAGCCATGCTTACTTTCGACAGGGTCGAAAGCTATGGTTTTGAAAGGATAGTTTTGAAAGGAGCTTTCGACACAATCTAAAGCTATGTTTTCGAAAGGTTGTTTCAAAGAGGATTTTGAAAAAAAGAGCCGTCGCCTTTATTTTTGTTTAAAGCTTTCGAAAGGGTCGAAAGAAGGAGTTTTCGACATTGTTGAAAGGTTTAATGGTTTTTACAAAAACAAGCTGCTTCCCAAACCATTCGAAGGGTCGAAAGCAAGAGCTTTCGATGTTGTCGAAAGGTTCAATTGTTTCCTAGATGTTATAATGCTTTCGAAAGGATGGTTTCGACACCATCAAACTTCCCAAATATTTTATAAAATAAAGTATGGTTTTGAAAGAGATACTTTCACCTATTTTCACTATGACCCAAAGTAATATTTTTAAGTACAAACCCAATGCTTTCGGAAGGTTTGATTTTCAAAGGTTTTGAAAGTTTTGACCTTCATTGGTTTCGAAAGGTTCTACTCTTATTTAACGATACTTTAACAAGGTCGAAAGGTTTCGAAGGAAGTGTTTTAAAGTATTAAAAAGGCTGGAGCTTATTGTTTTAATAGATATGATTTATGCTTTCGAAGGGGTCGAAGACTTAAGCCTTCGACGTTGTCGAAAGGTTTTAACACCCTAACTCAAATTTTTAAAGGAAAACCCACGGCTTATATAAAGGAGTTTTGTAATGACTTTAAGTATGTAATTTTGAAGAAGTATGGCCTTGATAAAAATATAAGTTAAAGGGGTTAACTATGTTTTATATGAAATGTAATTCAAGGACCTTAAACCCACAGGAGTGGTATTGTTAAATTGTTGTTTTTCTTCTTCAAATATGAATATATTCACATGATAACCCATAACCGTATTCTGGGCAAAAGGGGGTAGAAGAACCAGCTAGGTTAACTCTGAAGTGAATATAAATTGCTTAAACTCCTGAATGAGTAGAATTGCATCCAAGGGGTTAGGGTGACCAAAAAATATAGGATGCTTACACTTAGTAGTTATTGGAGGTAATTAAAAGGTTCATAGTAAACCCATGAAAACTATGATTATGTAGTTATTGGAGGTAACCAACAGGTTCATAGTAAACCCATGAAAACTATGTATTAAGGATAGTTAGCAGAGGCTAATTGGTTTGTAGTGAACCCATGAAAAGTATATCCGGATTAAGAATTGACATCAGTCAATAGGTTCTTAGTAAACCCATGAAAACTTGGATAAGAAAGTGGCTAATGGAAGTATCAGTAGGTTCCTAGTCAACCCATGAACACTAGGATGTGAAGTGAGTTACTAGATAAATCCATAGGTTCCTAGTCAACCCATGAAAACTAGGTTAAGGTGATTAGTTATTGGAATAACTAATAGGTTCGGGAGGACCCATGAATTAATAAAGTTAACTGGCAGGAGCCTATAGGTTCTTAGTGACCCCATGAAAACTATGAAAAGAACTGAATGTTCATTAATTGTATAAAGGTTATTAGTAAACCCATGAAAACTAAAAGGTTAATAGTGACCCTAGAGACTATAATTTTGAGAGGGAGTCAGATTAAACTGGGGATGGGATATCCTAATTGTTTTAAGTATTCATATCATCATGATATTTTGAAAATGTATGTTTTAACCATTGTGGATGCAGGAGCACGGAATATGGTTTAAAAAAGGTTTTAGGATACCAGTGAGGGGAAAACCCGTTCCGCTAAGCAGTGTGGTCTCACTAGATATCTAAAAGGATTGAGATGTTAGTTTATTATTCATATCAGGCTTTATGTCTGACTCGAAGTTTTTGTTTTCCCCTTAAACTCTCGGGTACTCAATTGATTTTGAGTAGTTTGAGGTTTAGGGTTTTCAGGTTCTCTTCTTAGACGAATAAAGCTTCCGGAGGCGTGTAGGAGGAAGAAAGTTATTAGAGTTATCTTTTTTCGCTGTGTATTTGGATGTAAAGGCATATTTATTAGCCTTATTATATAATCTGATCAAACAAGGGGGCATCTTCATATGTCGCTCTTGGCGTATGTGTAATAATTATATTTTGCTGAACGTGGCTAACGTTTTGGGATTATGTAATGAATATGAAATGTTTTGAATGGAATGTGGAAATATGTTTTTGAATTTTTAAATTTTTTCCATATTCTTGTGATCTGTGTATCAATGAATCTAGCACCGCCGTATTTGGTCATCGAAGATTAATGGCTATGAATGACTGCAGCATCCGTAGGCGTTAGTTTTGGGCATCCAAGTAGGGGGATGTTCCTAGTTTTGACATCGTCTAGTCATCGATTTGGAATTCAAGCATCGCTTAGGTGAGTTTTCTAACTCACAATCTATGTCTAATAATTCGTCATTCACTATATATATACACATAATCCTGATATTGGTTGAATTGCTTCATTGGCATGTTTGTTTTGGATTTGATTGATTGTGAATGTTGAATTGTTTGCTTGGATAAATTATTTGATTGGGATAATCGCTTGGTTGTTTTTGATATTGGATATGAAATTTGATGTTGGTTTGTCCAAAATGCAAAGGAGATGATGTCCGATTGCATTTTGATTTGTATATTTCACATCTCCTAGGGTCATTCGGTTGAGAGTACTTCTTCTCATTAGAACTATTGGTCGAGATGGGTCGAGAAATTTTATGTGTTGTGTGCGCATTTGCGGATGACCATAATTCGATGTAATTCGATTCGGGTCAAGCGATAAATTTTTATATTGATGATTTGTTGTTGATTTTTGGAGTAATTTGCTCCATAATCTATGTTCTAGACGATTTATTGAGTTTCCCGTTATTAAAATATTTTTGAAGTAGTGGGAAATTATTTTCGGTATTTAAATTTTATTTGAAGTATACTTATAAATAAATAAAAGAAGTTGGAAAAATAAAATAATTTTTTGGGAAGTGTTTTAGGAATAAAAGTTGATTTAAAAATGAAAATAGAGATCTTCAAGAATAATTGAATGTATGGAATTTAAAAAAAGTATAAATGAGGAGTTTTAATAGTATTTTCGAAAAGAAAATTCTTTTCTAAATTGAAGGTTTAATATAAAGGGTTAAATGAAAATTTAAAAGGGGGAGTTTTGATTATAGGATTATGTTTTAAGAGTATAAAATATATTCCCCCTTTTTGTATAATTATTGGTTTGGATTTAGTTAATTTGATGATTTAGTGTAATTGAAAGGTTTAATAATATTTTCGAAAGGAGATTTTTAAAATTATACAATCTATTTTGAAGATATATTAAATTGTGAAATATTTAAATAAATTTGAGAATTGAGTTATAATCCTATTTCATAAAGGGTTTATTTGGAATGATTTACATTTGATGATTTTGTGGTTTAATTCTATATAATGAGAATACTGAATAAATGGTTTAGTAGTACCGGGTGGTATGGGATGCTCGGTAATATTTTTTTGGTTATTCTATTGACTCATATTATAGAATAATTGTTGATTTGATAAGTGTAGTTTACTAGCTTCTAGCAAACATTCAAGTAAGACTAGGTGGTTTGGGACGCTCAAGTAATTCTTGTTCGTTGACTATTAGTGAGTAGATGTCACTTATATTATGGAGATGGATTTGGAATTGTGATATCATCTAGAGGTGACTCCTTAGAGCTTAGTTGCTGAAAGTACTAGTACGCTCCAAGAGCTACAAGCCTGAGATATGTTGTGATTTATAGATTTATCCTCTTAGGACTAACTAGCTAAGTTATATTATTATTTACTCTTAGGGCTAGTAGTCCAGGAATTATTATGTAGTGATGCTCTCATTAGGACGAATGAAGTCAAGGATAGTTATTATTACTCTCATCTGGACTCATATCGTCGAGAGTATATTTTGTTGCATCCTCTAAGGACTGACTTGTTGAGTATCGTTATATGCTCTTAGAACTAGCAGTTAACGATGTATTATTGTGAGATACTCTCAATAAGACCTATCGAGCCGAAAGTAGTTGTTGTCGGTCTCATAAGGACTTCTAGAGTCGAGAGTATTAGCTATCACTCTCATTAGGACTTGTATAGTCGAGAGTATTTGTTGGGAATCTACGTCATAGGGTTCACGCTACTATGGAGAGAGCGTGAATTAAACCCACTAGATAGGCTAGTTATCCATCCTATCGGGATCGTGCCTCGGATCTGTGGTGTCAATTTGAGAGTTGTAGGCTGAGGGTTACTTTTCTCATCACAGCCATTGCCCCGACGTCACTTAAGGACCAACAGTCTGTTGCCAAGGGCAAGTAGGAATTGTAGTCAATGCTCGGTGTAGCACGACAACGTGTTTTTGACATGCGATTGTCATGATTCTGGGTGTAACTAAGGGACTGTAAGAAACGAGCCGCGGTCATCACTACAACAAACAGACCCTTTTATAGCATTTAAAAACCACTAGTAAAGCCTTCTACAGCGTTTCTATAAACGCCATAGATCAACAAGTTGTAATAAGTCTGATAGATACAGTAGCGTTTCAAAATTGCAATGGAAAACGGACTTTTAACAGCGTTTTTGTTGCCATCTTAGACTAGACGTATCGGTACAACTACTTTTCTATATCATTTTGAAGCTTGCTATAGAACTTTTACACAGAGTTGTGTTTTTATGATACTAACAATTATGACATAATTTAATTGCTATAATATGTTGACATGCCATATTATTATAGCGTCTAAAAACGCTGTGGAAATATTATGTCAATCTTTTATTATGCATTGAAACGCTATAGAAAATTCATTACTATCTATCGTGGCATTATTTTTTGCTATGAAAACTGTTTAATTCTTGCAAAATATTTTGTATAGCACTAGCATAATTGTATATGAAAGCTGAAACAATTTTTCTTTTCGTAGCATAGTTAAAACGCTATAAAAAAAATTCCATTGCATTTTTTATTGCCATATACATTCAAGCTTACAATTTTCAAGTCTACTGAACTTATTTCAACTAATATATTATAACAATTCAAAAAACCACACTTATCACATTGTAATGTACGTAATCAAATGGAGTCATAAGCCAAACCACAATATATATATATATGCATAATATTTTATACATGAAGTATTAAGCATATAAATATTTGTGACCAAAAGTAATAATACATACAACTGTAGCTAACCAAAACGATACATACTAAAAACAAAGACGTATTACGCCGATAGACAATACATTAATGCAAGCATGACCGAGTTGAAGGAGAAAGAGTGTGGCATCATGTAGCAACCTCAGAAGCATTACACAACACCTGTCAAAAAGAAGCACATACGTGCGTATGTTAGTCATAAATGTAGAAATGTATAAGTACTAAACGGCATGGTTTCAAACAGAAACTTTATGAATTAATCACTCAAAATAACTAAGAAACATCCACAAAGGCTAACACAAAGTAGACAAGCAACTTAGACAGGACCAGCTATTTCAAACAGACTTGTTATTTCAGGCAAACTTCTAGTTTGATAGAAAATGTCCATTCTACTAGCCAAAACATACAATAACAACAGTAAATTGATTTACATCGTTAACTTAGTTAATAATTTGTAAAACTTAGTTAATTTTTATAGAAGTATTTAATTTTTATAGAACTTGTTTAACATAGTTATTTGTTGTAAAAAATAGTTATATTTTGTAAACTTTGTTAATTTTTATAAAAAATCAACTTAATTAAATTTCTATAAAAATTTGTTGGTTTTTATAGGCATATAGAGTTTCATAAAATTTCGACAACACCTTCTTTGCACGGTTAGTGCTTTCCCGCACACCCCAATTATATATATATATATATATATATATATATATTTCCACGATCAATACAAAATCAGATCCATATCATATATAACAAAATATACTTCATGTCTATAAGAGGGGGGGTGTGCGATTGGTTTGCATAAGTTATTTATTGTTAATATAATTAGTTATTATAACTAAAATGTTTTGTACAATGTCCTGGATATATATGCTGAAAGCAAATCCAGAGATGAATTTTATTGTGTATGTTAAAATTTCTATTATACTATGCAGAATAATTTATTTGTTCATCTTTGTTACCTTACTGGCAACTTGAAGGATTAAAACCCAAGGGTGCAGTAAGTAGAGTAGTGAAATAGGAATTAGGAACCCATTCCATTTTTTCTCGTTCAGAGTCTTCTAATTTTTGTTTCACCATCTTGTAACTATCCTCTTTTAGTAAAATTCATTGTACACGTTACACTCATCTGTCCAGGACAGATCTAGCTGGCTGTTTAGCCATCTATTGTTATCCTCAAGAACATATTGTCTAATAATTTTGTAGTTTTCTTCATAAACTAAGTTCAGTATTCTATTTGTGTCTTTTGCTTTTATCTCTTGTTGTTTTATTTTGGTTACAACTTTAGTTTTGTCAAGCTTTGGTTCGTCTGAAAGTTCTATGAGTTCTTCAGTGTATTTATGTTTGAAAATTTTTGCTATGTTGTACTGTTGATCTATATTCATGTTTGTTTGTTTTAGAACAAAAAGTATTTTTATCATAAATTTATCTTCTAAAAAGTTTTGTAATGATTCTTTGGTGTCTATGTTAGGTAAATTTTTCATACTTGGCTTATTTTGTCTGTGATTTCATGGTCTGTTTTATTTTGGTTTGCTTTAAATTTATTCCATTCTATGCAGAAATCTTTCATGAATTTTTCTGTTATTATGATATTTCCTGGTTCTCTGTATATGCTAAAGTTTTTGAACATTTGTAATAGGTCTATTTCACAGTCAAAAATATTTATTAATTCAGTTGTGTATTTTTGTTTGAATATCACTAAGATCTGATGTTGTTGGTCTTTGGAAAGTTGGCTATTTTTTGTGATTTTTATTATGTTTGTTAAAAATTGTTTTTCTAGATATTATTGTAGTTTTTCCATAACAGTTGTTAATTGCGAAAATATTTTTGTAAGATAAATTGTTCGTAACAAGTTCTTTTTAAAGAGAGTAGTCAAAGCTTTCAGAAAGTACTTTGGGTTTTCTCATAGAAAAAAGTAAGGGCCCTTCTTTTTCTTTTCTTTTTTCAAAACGTTTTTACTAGAACAAACCTTATTTCTTTTAAAAAAATTTAAAAGAAATAAGGTTTGTTCTAGTAAAAACGTTTTGAAAAAAAAAAAAAGGCCCTTACTTTTTTCTATGAGAAAACCCAAAGTACTTTCTGAAAGCTTTGACTACTCTCTTTAAAAAGAACTTGTTACGAACAATTTATCTTACAAAAGTATTTTCGCAATTAACAACTGTTATGGAAAAACTACAACAATATCTAGAAAAACAATTTTTAACAAACATAATAAAAATCACAAAAAATAGCCAACTTTCCAAAGACCAACAACATCAGATCTTAGTGATATTCAAACAAAAATACACAACTGAATTAATAAATATTTTTGACTGTGAAACAGACCTATTACAAATGTTCAAAAACTTTAGCATATACAGAGAACCAGGAAATATCATAATAACAGAAAAATTCATGAAAGATTTCTGCATAGAATGGAATAAATTTAAAGCAAACCAAAATAAAACAGACCATGAAATCACAGACAAAATAAGCCAAGTATGAAAAATTTACCTAACATAGACACCATAGAATCATTACAAAACTTTTTAGAAGATAAATTTATGATAAAAATACTTTTTGTTCTAAAACAAACAAACATGAATATAGATCAACAGTACAACATAGCAAAAAATTTCAGACATAAATACACTGAAGAACTCATAGAACTTTCAGACGAACCAAAGCTTGACAAAACTAAAGTTGTAACCAAAATAAAACAACAAGAGATAAAAACAAAAGACACAAATAGAATACTGAACTTAGTTTATGAAGAAAACTACAAAATTATTAGACAATATGTTCTTGAGGATAACAATAGATGGCTAAACAGCCAGCTAGATCTGTCCTGGACAGATGAGTGTAACGTGTACAATGAATTTTACTAAAAGAGGATAGTTACAAGATGGTGAAACAAAAATTAGAAGACTCTGAACGAGAAAAAATGGAATGGGTTCCTAATTCCTATTTCACTACTCTACTTACTGCACCCTTGGGTTTTAATCCTTCAAGTTGCCAGTAAGGTAACAAAGATGAACAAACAAATTATTCTGCATAGTATAATAGAAATTTTAACATACACAATAAAATTCATCTCTGGATTTGCTTTCAGCATATATATCCAAGACATTGTACAAAACATTTTAGTTATAATAACTAATTATATTAACAATAAATAACTTATGCAAACCAATCGCACACCCCCCCCCCTCTTATTCTGGAATCAGAGCTGGTAATTCACTGGCCATATAAAATAATAAATGAATTATAAAAAATTCAACTACCTTAATCTAGAAATTAATAATCCAACAAAAAGGATTATTACCCTAGACAAACAGAAACACATATGTTACATTAACAATTTCGAACATAAACATAAGCTCCATTCAGAAATTGAACATATCAATTCCTTGACAGATTTAATAATCGAACTAAGTGAGAATTTAAACCTTTATAATGAAAAACACTATAACTTAATGCAATTAGTCCTTGAAGGGATAATTGAAAAAAATAAATTACTAAAACAAATTTCAAATAACCAAGAATATTTGAAAACAAATTTAATCAAAATAGATAGTTTTGAATTAACCCTAAAGAAACTGTCGGACAAATTTAAAGTATTAAAACTAAAAGAGTTTCCTAATAAGAAGGACATAATCCAATTAAAAAACTTAATTGAAGAAAATAAACCTAAAGATATAGAAATACATTCCAAAGATTTATTAATAGAACTAAAACACCAAACAGGGAAAGATAAACAAGAGTTCGAAAAACAGATACAACAAATAGAGAAAATGATCAGTGAAATCAAACATTACATCTTAAATTAAATGAGTTTTGAAAATAAATATTATCAGGAAGCAACAAAATATATTGAATCAAGTTACAGATTTTTTGATTCAACTATAAATGTTGGGTATAATAAAGATGATACTACACAAAAAAATGATAGGATAATGATTTTACAAAACAACACAATAATTGCAATGATAACACAATTACAAAATAAAATTGATAGTATTCAAAACAAAATGTTTGACATAGACAAAACTGGTAAAGACCAAGAATATGAAATAAACAAACTAACAGAAAGTTTACAAAAATTAAATTTAGGACCAAGTGATCCTACAACGACAATAATAAGTAAAAAATCAAAAATGAATTTTCTCATGTACAAACAACTTGATAAGGATAAAATATGAGCACAAACAATAGAAGATTATCCTTTGGAGGTTCCTCTAGAACCCTAACAGATGATAGATCCAATAGGACTAATGAAACAAATTCTATCTCAGCATTAGGATGGATAGATAATGTACTCAGAAGAAGTACAAATACACAAACCCAATTAGAAGAAATAATTGATCTTAATAGAGATATTGAAATATTTTCGAATAACCAATTAAATACATTAAACCCCAGAGAAATATACAGAACTGGTATATTTACTGTAATAACAGGATTATACAGACACCACAGAGAACAGATGTTTGCTGTCCCAGATGGGAACCAACAAATAATAAGCCTTATGACTCCAGAAGCCATAAATCAGCTTAAAATACAAAAATACAAACTGATCCACCTAGGACTCATTGTCATAGGAGTAAGAGGATTAACAAGGCAAAAAATAGGAGCCAAACTCTTATTAATACTAATAGACGACAGACACCAAGACTTAGATAGAGCCATATTTAGAACTATGGAAGTTGATATGAACAACAACGTTGGAATTGTTTATATAGCCCCAAACTTTACTATGGATATAACTGATTTTTACAAACATGTAAAATTAATTATACAAACTAAAGGATATGAAAATTTCCAAGGAAAAAACATATTGCTTGATATAACATTTTTAGGAAAATGTATGTCAAGACATGCCCCTAAAATAAAATTAAAACTAGATAAGATCATTGAAACATTAAATTCCACTGGAATAAACTTCATAAAACCAATGGAAATTGATTCCTCTGTTCTTGCTGGTCATGAATGGAATATAACAAATCCAAATGAAACAGCCGCAACAGTAAAACCAAACAATGTCGTAACATATAACAACCTAAACAAGTCCATGTCTATAAGATTTAAAGATTATGGTCCATCAAACCAACAAGAAGTTGAGACAGATGATGAAGCTGAAGAATTAAGCAAAAGGATAAATGGATAAAATAATTTATCCTAAAGAACTAGGGATGGCCCTCGAACCATCTGACATATTTAATCTCGAACAAAGTCTAAAATCATCAGGACAAATAAACCAAGATACCTTTATCTATATTGACGATGAAAATAATATAAGAATAAGAGAAATACAAAATATGGATATTTATCTAAACGATTCTTTATTAACTTCAGAAATTCCTAAATATAATATCCCTGAAGACATAATCTCAGAATTCACTGAACATATGGATTTAGCTGACCCTGAGTCAAGTGTTGAATCAGGAATAAGTCACAAATATCCAGATAGAAACAAAGACCAAACAATGCCATATGAGATAGGACAACCTCCTAGGAGGGCTTACAATACCTATATAGACAAAAATCCAAATTTAAGAACAACAGGAAAAAGATTACCAGATGAAAAATCTTACTTCCAAAATAACTCAGTTATTTTAAATATAACTGAATGTCATCCTCAGTTACTAGATACATATCTAGAACAATGGACTGCTGCAATTGCCAGGGACTATTCAGCAAGACACTTAAATGTCAATTCTGGTGAAGAAATGATTAGGATTGCCGAAAATTACTTAGGAGACAATGCTAAGGCAATATGGGAATCATACAAAAAAGATTTCCCAGGAGATATTGCAAACCTTGTTGCTCAAGGAAACAATATCTACAACTTTGCTTATTCCATCCACACCATCTTAACTGGAAGAGATGTAAATACAGGAATAACAATAAGACAACAAGAAGCAATGCGAGACCTTGAACAAATACAACTCCTAGACTGGAGATATATAATAAAATTCTTAAAAGAATACTTGCACTATGCTACAATTTCAGGAAATTATTACAATACTGAAGTAGGCAACAGGTTATTTTCTAAATTACCAGGTGATTTAGGAAAAGAAATCCATAGATCTTGGATAACGGATTATCAAGATAAACCTGAAAACTTACCTCCGAATTGTAACAACATTGGGATAAGGATTACACATATTATATCAGAATTAAAAAAGAGATGTACTTACATAAAAATTCAAAAGGAATTAAAACAAAAGAATTATGGTTTTTGTGGACAAATATATACACCACAACAATATGGTTCTTATAAGATTGAAAACAAACCAAAATTCAAAAAGAAATATACAAAAAAATACTATTTAAGAAAATCTAATGCTAGAAAACCTTACTTAAATAAAGATAGACATGTCAGGAAATATAATCCCAAGAAAACTTACACAAATACAATTACATGTTTCGCATGCAATGAAAAGGGACATTTATCATCCTCATGCCCAAAAAAACAAAACCTATATACAAGAGAATCAAACCTTGTTGATTCAGTCAAAGAAGACCTAATAGAAATTGCTTCTGATGTTTCAGAAACATCCACAATATATTCTATAATCTCTCTTGAAGGATTAGAAGAACATGAACAAGCAAATTCATCTGATTATGGTCTAATCAATGAACTAACAACATGTGAAGAAAATATAACAAATGAGACTTTTTTCAACATGATGAATAAAGAAATTTGTATCCATAATTTTAAATATAAAATGGGAACTGACACAAAAAAATGTGAATTTTGTCCTTGGTATCCTGCTTTTGACAAAAGATATAAATGTACAATTTGTACAATTGAAATTTGCCAAATTTGTGCTACAAATAAATTTGCTATACAAGTTCCTAAAGAAGTAAAACTTATTTATACTGACAAAAATAAAATAAATGAAGACAGAATAAAAATTCTCGAAGAGAGAACAAATAATATTGAAATAGAAATAGAAGACTTGAGAAATAAAATACTTACCCTTGACAAAGGAAAAACTATAATTACCTCTAACGAGTTATTAGATGAACAAATATTTAGCCAAGAACAAATAAATTTAAATAATACCCTCTACCATAATACACCTCTAAACAATGACCATGAACATCATGCTCATTTAAATAATATTGATAAACCGATACAAATTCCTCTTATTTGTAATACTGGGAGTTTGAAAGAACTACGTATTCCAACGAAACTAAATATAAAAGGGGTGGACATTCAAGTTTTAGCTTTCATTGATACAGGTGCAACTAGTTCAACTATTTGCTCTAGTCTTGTTCCATACAAACATGTTACAAAAGCAGATAAACCAAAGCAAAGCGTCCAATTTGATGGAACAACAACTATAATAACAGACATTGTAAAAAATATAAACATATGTTTTACCAATACATGCGGAGAATGGTCCCCATATTATAATATAAAACAACTTTGGGTTTTAGAATTAAACCTACAAGATATTAAATTAATACTTGGGTTGGATTTTTTATTAAATGATAATGGCAGTTTTTCATTTAATAAAGATTATATCCAAATTTCCAAAAAAACAACACTTACACCCATACTCTCAGAGTTTGCACGAGAAAAGCGTGGTGGGAATAAAGACACCTCAAAAGACAAATTAACAAACTGCAATTGCCCAATTCCTGGCCAATGCAAAAACCTAAATCATATAACTGAAGCAAACAATAAAAATGAACAAAACGATGATGAATTTCTTCCAACAAAAAATTATATTTATAAGAGAAAAGACTTGATAAATGATTTACAAATGATAAATCCACAAGATATTAGTAAATTATTACTAACAAAAGATGACATTGATCAAATAATTTCTAAATTAGAAAAAATAGAAATTATAGGAGAAAAACCATTAAAATTCTGGGATAAAGATAAAATACAATGTAAACTAGAAATAATAAACCCAGACCTAACAATAAAAACTGGTTCTCCAAAATATGATAATTGGATCATGGATGAATTTAAAATGCACATCAAAATTCTTACTGATCTAAATATCATAAGAAAAACAGATTCAAGACATAGAACGGCAGCATTCATTGTACAAAAAGAATCTGAAAGAAAACGTGGCCAATCCAGAATGGTCATGAACTATACAAGACTTAATGACAATAACCATGAAGATGGATATTGTATACCAAACAAAGATGTTCTCATTAACAAAATACAAGGTTCAAATTGGTTTTCTAAATTTGATCTTAAATCAGGATTCTGGCAAGTAAAAATGCACCCAGACTCCATACCATGGACTGCTTTCACATGTAGTGAAGGTCATTATGAATGGCTTGTCATGCCTTTCGGATTAAAAAACGCACCACAAATTTTCCAAAGAAAAATGGACAATGTTTTCCAACATTGCAGTAAATACACTTGCGTTTATATTGATGATATCCTTGTTTTTTCAAAAACAAAACAAGAACATATATCACACTTATACACAGTTCTAAAATTAATTGAGGCACATGGCCTAATTATATCAAAAAGAAAAATAGAACTAATCAAAAATACTATAGAATTTCTTGGAGCCCGTATTGGCAAAGGAACTATAGAATTACAACCTCATATAACAAAAAAGATACTAGAATTTCCTGACAAAATAGAAAATTTAAAACAATTACAAGCTTTTCTTGGGCTTGTTAATTATGCAAGACCATATATTAAAAACCTTTCAAAATATACTGGGCCTTTATATAATAAGGCCAGCCCAAAAGGAAACAGAGATTTTAATATTGAAGACATAAAACAAATACAAAAAATAAAAGAAATAGCAAGCAATTTGCAACCTTTAAGTTTACCATTACAAACAGAATATTTAATAATAGAAACAGATGGATCATCCTTAGGATGGGGTGGTATTTTATTAAGCAAAAAAAATAAATACGAAAACAAAACAACAGAAAAAATATGTAGATACACCTCAGGTATATACAGAGAAAAAGGTTATATGACATCTCTAGATTATGAAATTTTAGCCATAATAAATGTTCTAGAATCCTTTAAACTATTCATAATCTCACAAAAGGAGATAACAATCAGAACTGACTGTGAATCTATAGTAAAATATACAGAAAATAAAAAGGACAAAGGAATACTAAATAATAGATGGCTCAAATTTAAAAATGCTATAACAAATTGTGGAACAAACATACTTTGGGAGCATATAAAAGGCAAAGATAATTTCTTGCCAGACAAACTTTCCAGGTTGTTAAGATAGATCTACATTTTACTAACAATCTTTATGCAGATTACAGAAAAACAGAAGACAAATATGGGAGAACAAGATCCTTCTATGCATCTCAAAACATATCCAAAACAAAATAAGTTCCAGACAAAAATGAAAGTCACAGAAGAACAACAAATGGTTCTAGATAATATCTGGAACATGAAGACACCACAGGAATCCAACAAACAAAAGCTGAGTGTTTTGTACACACTCCTACAAATTTTTACAAAGTTACAAGACAAAAAATACCTTTATTATGGTCTTTTTACAGGTCCTGATGCTGGCATATATGCCTCATGGGAACAGATTATAGTAAAAATAAATTTTCTAAAACAAAATCCCAGATATGGGAACCCACTTTACAAAGGTTTCAACACATATGATGAAGCAATTACCGAGTTACAAAAAAACTTTGGAGATGATTTTATTATTTCTGATGATATACAAAGTTTACAAAAAATATCTTTGGGGAAATTTACAAAGGAAGAACCACTCGAGGCTTCTTCTTCAATAAACCTGAGGCCCCAAACCTCTTATGCCTCGGCAACAAAGACTACTACTACAAAAATGACAAATTTGGGACAACCAAAAACAAATTTCCAACCACCATCTCCTCACAACAAACCTCCACAAAAAATTGTTTTACCAAGCTTCCCTGAACAAATGACTAGAGAATTACAATTCGTTTACCATATTCTGGAACAATCTCCAAATATGTTCAATAATATTTGCGAATTCTTCTCACAAATATCCCACATTAAAAATGAAGGCCTGCAAATCCATTGGGAGATAATGAGGAACACCAACATACCTTGTACAAAAAAGCAATCCCAATGTTTACAAACAAGTACAAATTGTCCATGCACAATTATATGTGCTATCCCACAAGTAACACTTAACCTCAACAAGTACAAATACCTAATCCACAAAGACATAGTACTAGATCCCATGGTACTAATAAATTTTGGATTTGTCAAAAGGATTTATGCAGAAGAATGGATCCAAGATGACATACCAGAACCTTTTGGAACTACCATAGAACAACTCACAAACATATTAGCGACAGATATATACATGGATTTTAAGTCTATACCACCTCATTTTGGCAAACATATTTTCGAACCTACAAAACATGCAGTACAGGTTAAAGCAAAGTTTCTTGATCAAGATTATACAGATTGGGATACAGACTACAAACCAGAAGTTATCCAATACAAAGAGATTAAAGAACAAGCCTACGAAAGATATAGAGCCACAAAAATTGTTGAAGAAGATGAATGGGATACAAAAAACAAATTCCTTTATACAGAAACTCCTACTACAAAAATTTTTATCACAAATATGCTAAGAGATCAAGGGATTCATCACAGAAATTTCGACATTTTCCATCCTAAACCGTCCCTAATACAAAACTACAGGAAAGAAAGACAAAGAAAAAGAAACATTGATGATGACATAGAATCAACTACTATGTCTACAGATGATTGAGTTGACAGATTATTCTCCACTTAACAAAAACAAAGCCTACAAAGTTTTCTTCCAGGCAAAGAAAGAATCCACTTTTTAAAAAGATGTAGTGTGCTGGCCATCTTTTTATGTAAAGTATGTACCTTTTTCTTAGTGCTTTCAATAATGGAGAATATATTTATCTCCACTATGTATCAACAGACAGCTGTCTAGTTCTTGTATCTTTTCTCCATCTATATAAGGAGATGTAGTTTGTTATGTAAGATATAGAAAAGAATTTAGCTACCACTGTAAGCCTTCGTTGTAAACTTTCCATCTTAATTAAAAAACTTCTTTCTTTGTTAATGGCTGCAACTCAGATGAATTCTAGCTAAACACCAAAGTCAAGGCTCAAGAAAGGAACAGGTTTTTCTTCATTAAAAATATGTAAGTGCCTTTTTATCCATTGTCTTTCTTAATTTTTATTATCTATCGATGAAACTTCAAAAGTTCAATTGACACTATGACACCCTTAAATCTTTACTTAAAAATTTTTTTATTCCGGATTAGAATTATTTTTGATTCCAACAGACGTACATCCGCTTGACAGAGCTAAGTACCCATCCAAAGCCGTTTAGACAGGAAGTCGTTAGGCATATAGGGGAAGAAACTCTTTAGGATAACAAGGTGAGGAATGAAAATAATAATAAGCCCAGTTTATCAAAAAATTTTAAAAGAAATAAGGTTTGTTCTAGTAAAAACGTTTTGAAAAAAAAAAAAGAAAGGCCCTTACTTTTTTCTATGAGAAAACCCAAAGTACTTTCTAAAAGCTTTGACTACTCTCTTTAAAAAGAACTTGTTACGAACAATTTATCTTACAAAAGTATTTTCGCAATTAACAACTGTTATGGAAAAACTACAACAATATCTAGAAAAACAATTTTTAACAAACATAATAAAAATCACAAAAAATAGCCAACTTTCCAAAGACCAACAACATCAGATCTTAGTGATATTCAAACAAAAATACACAACTGAATTAATAAATATTTTTGACTGTGAAACAGACCTATTACAAATGTTCAAAAACTTTAGCATATACAGAGAACCAGGAAATATCATAATAACAGAAAAAATCATGAAAGATTTCTGCATAGAATGGAATAAATTTAAAGCAAACCAAAATAAAACAGACCATGAAATCACAGACAAAATAAGCCAAGTATGAAAAATTTACCTAACATAGACACCATAGAATCATTACAAAACTTTTTAGAAGATAAATTTATGATAAAAATACTTTTTGTTCTAAAACAAACAAACATGAATATAGATCAACAGTACAACATAGCAAAAATTTTCAAACATAAATACACTGAAGAACTCATAGAACTTTCAGACGAACCAAAGCTTGACAAAACTAAAGTTGTAACCAAAATAAAACAACAAGAGATAAAAACAAAAGACACAAATAGAATACTGAACTTAGTTTATGAAGAAAACTACAAAATTATTAGACAATATGTTCTTGAGGATAACAATAGATGGCTAAACAGCCAGCTAGATCTGTCCTGGACAGATGAGTGTAACGTGTACAATGAATTTTACTAAAAGAGGATAGTTACAAGATGGTGAAACAAAAATTAGAAGACTCTGAACGAGAAAAAATGGAATAGGTTCCTAATTCCTATTTCACTACTCTACTTACTGCACCCTTGGGTTTTAATCCTTCAAGTTGCCAGTAAGGTAACAAAAATGAACAAACAAATTATTCTGCATAGTATAATAGAAATTTTAACATACACAATAAAATTCATCTCTGGATTTGCTTTCAGCATATATATCCAGGACATTGTACAAAACATTTTAGTTATAATAACTAATTATATTAACAATAAATAACTTATGCAAACCAATCGCACACCCCCCCTCTTATTCTGGAATCAGAGCTGGTAATTCACTGGCCACATAAAATAATAAATGAATTATAAAAAATTCAACTACCTTAATCTAGAAATTAATAATCCAACAAAAAGGATTATTACCCTAGACAAACAGAAACACATATGTTACATTAACAATTTCGAACATAAACATAAGCTCCATTCAGAAATTGAACATATCAATTCCTTGACAGATTTAATAATCGAACTAAGTGAGAATTTAAACCTTTATAATGAAAAACACTATAACTTAATGCAATTAGTCCTTGAAGGGATAATTGAAAAAAATAAATTACTAAAACAAATTTCAAATAACCAAGAATATTTGAAAACAAATTTAATCAAAATAGATAGTTTTGAATTAACCCTAAAGAAACTATCGGACAAATTTAAAGTATTAAAACTAAAAGAGTTTCCTAATAAGAAGGACATAATCCAATTAAAAAACTTAATTGAAGAAAATAAACCTAAAGATATAGAAATACATTCCAAAGATTTATTAATAGAACTAAAACACCAAACAGGGAAAGATAAACAAGAGTTCGAAAAACAGATACAACAAATAGAGAAAATGATCAGTGAAATCAAACATTACATCTTAAATTAAATGAGTTTTGAAAATAAATATTATCAGGAAGCAACAAAATATATTGAATCAAGTTACAGATTTTTTGATTCAACTATAAATGTTGGGTATAATAAAGATGATACTACACAAAAAAATGATAGGATAATGATTTTACAAAACAACACAATAATTGCAATGATAACACAATTACAAAATAAAATTGATAGTATTCAAAACAAAATGTTTGACATAGACAAAACTGGTAAAGACCAAGAATATGAAATAAACAAACTAACAGAAAGTTTACAAAAATTAAATTTAGGACCAAGTGATCCTACAACGACAATAATAAGTAAAAAAACAAAAATGAATTTTCTCATGTACAAACAACTTGATAAGGATAAAATATGAGCACAAACAATAGAAGATTATCCTTTGGAGGTTCCTCTAGAACCCTAACAGATGATAGATCCAATAGGACTAATGAAACAAATTCTATCTCAGCATTAGGATGGATAGATAATGTACTCAGAAGAAGTACAAATACACAAACCCAATTAGAAGAAATAATTGATCTTAATAGAGATATTGAAATATTTTCGAATAACCAATTAAATACATTAAACCCCAGAGAAATATACAGAACTGGTATATTTACTGTAATAACAGGATTATACAGACACCACAGAGAACAGATGTTTGCTGTCCCAGATGGAAACCAACAAATAATAAGCCTTATGACTCCAGAAGCCATAAATCAGCTTAAAATACAAAAATACAAACTGATCCACCTAGGACTCATTGTCATAGGAGTAAGAGGATTAACAAGGCAAAAAATAGGAGCCAAACTCTTATTAATACTAATAGACGACAGACACCAAGACTTAGATAGAGCCATATTTGGAACTATGGAAGTTGATATGAACAACAACGTTGGAATTGTTTATATAGCCCCAAACTTTACTATGGATATAACTGATTTTTACAAACATGTAAAATTAATTATACAAACTAAAGGATATGAAAATTTCCAAGGAAAAAACATATTGCTTGATATAACATTTTTAGGAAAATGTATGTCAAGACATGCCCCTAAAATAAAATTAAAACTAGATAAGATCATTGAAACATTAAATTCCACTGGAATAAACTTCATAAAACCAATGGAAATTGATTCCTCTGTTCTTGCTGGTCATGAATGGAATATAACAAATCCAAATGAAACAGCCGCAACAGTAAAACCAAACAATGTCGTAACATATAACAACCTAAACAAGTCCATGTCTATAAGATTTAAAGATTATGGTCCATCAAACCAACAAGAAGTTGAGACAGATGATGAAGCTGAAGAATTAAGCAAAAGGATAAATGGATAAAATAATTTATCCTAAAGAACTAGGGATGGCCCTCGAACCATTTGACATATTTAATCTCGAACAAAGTCTAAAATCATCAGGACAAATAAACCAAGATACCTTTATCTATATTGACGATGAAAATAATATAAGAATAAGAGAAATACAAAATATGGATATTTATCTAAACGATTCTTTATTAACTTCAGAAATTCCTAAATATAATATCCCTGAAGACATAATCTCAGAATTCACAGAACATATGGATTTAGCTGACCCTGAGTCAAGTGTTGAATCAGGAATAAGTCACAAATATCCAGATAGAAACAAAGACCAAACAATGCCATATGAGATAGGACAACCTCCTAGGAGGGCTTACAATACCTATATAGACAAAAATCCAAATTTAAGAACAACAGGAAAAAGATTACCAGATGAAAAATCTTACTTCCAAAATAACTCAGTTATTTTAAATATAACTGAATGTCATCCTCAGTTACTAGATACATATCTAGAACAATGGACTGCTGCAATTGCCAGGGACTATTCAGCAAGACACTTAAATGTCAATTCTGGTGAAGAAATGATTAGGATTGCCGAAAATTACTTAGGAGACAATGCTAAGGCAATATGGGAATCATACAAAAAAGATTTCCCAGGAGATATTGCAAACCTTGTTGCTCAAGGAAACAATATCTACAACTTTGCTTATTCCATCCACACCATCTTAACTGGAAGAGATGTAAATACAGGAATAACAATAAGACAACAAGAAGCAATGCGAGACCTTGAACAAATACAACTCCTAGACTGGAGATATATAATAAAATTCTTAAAAGAATACTTGCACTATGCTACAATTTCAGGAAATTATTACAATACTGAAGTAGGCAACAGGTTATTTTCTAAATTACCAGGTGATTTAGGAAAAGAAATCCATAGATCTTGGATAACGGATTATCAAGATAAACCTGAAAACTTACCTCCGAATTGTAACAACATTGGGATAAGGATTACACATATTATATCAGAATTAAAAAAGAGATGTACTTACATAAAAATTCAAAAGGAATTAAAACAAAAGAATTATGGTTTTTGTGGACAAATATATACACCACAACAATATGGTTCTTATAAGATTGAAAACAAACCAAAATTCAAAAAGAAATATACAAAAAAATACTATTTAAGAAAATCTAATGCTAGAAAACCTTACTTAAATAAAGATAGACATGTCAGGAAATATAATCCCAAGAAAACTTACACAAATACAATTACATGTTTCGCATGCAATGAAAAGGGACATTTATCATCCTCATGCCCAAAAAAACAAAACCTATATACAAGAGAATCAAACCTTGTTGATTCAGTCAAAGAAGACCTAATAGAAATTGCTTCTGATGTTTCAGAAACATCCACAATATATTCTATAATCTCTCTTGAAGGATTAGAAGAACATGAACAAGCAAATTCATCTGATTATGGTCTAATCAATGAACTAACAACATGTGAAGAAAATATAACAAATGAGACTTTTTTCAACATGATGAATAAAGAAATTTGTATCCATAATTTTAAATATAAAATGGGAACTGACACAAAAAAATGTGAATTTTGTCCTTGGTATCCTGCTTTTGACAAAAGATATAAATGTACAATTTGTACAATTGAAATTTGCCAAATTTGTGCTACAAATAAATTTGCTATACAAGTTCCTAAAGAAGTAAAACTTATTTATACTGACAAAAATAAAATAAATGAAGACAGAATAAAAATTCTCGAAGAGAGAACAAATAATATTGAAATAGAAATAGAAGACTTGAGAAATAAAATACTTACCCTTGACAAAGGAAAAACTATAATTACCTCTAACGAGTTATTAGATGAACAAATATTTAGCCAAGAACAAATAAATTTAAATAATACCCTCTACCATAATACACCTCTAAACAATGACCATGAACATCATGCTCATTTAAATAATATTGATAAACCGATACAAATTCCTCTTATTTGTAATACTGGGAGTTTGAAAGAACTACGTATTCCAACGAAACTAAATATAAAAAGGGGTGGACATTCAAGTTTTAGCTTTCATTGATACAGGTGCAACTAGTTCAACTATTTGCTCTAGTCTTGTTCCATACAAACATGTTACAAAAGCAGATAAACCAAAGCAAAGCGTCCAATTTGATGGAACAACAACTATAATAACAGACATTGTAAAAAATATAAACATATGTTTTACCAATACATGCGGAGAATGGTCCCCATATTATAATATAAAACAACTTTGGGTTTTAGAATTAAACCTACAAGATATTAAATTAATACTTGGGTTGGATTTTTTATTAAATGATAATGGCAGTTTTTCATTTAATAAAGATTATATCCAAATTTCCAAAAAAACAACACTTACACCCATACTCTCAGAGTTTGCACGAGAAAAGCGTGGTGGGAATAAAGACACCTCAAAAGACAAATTAACAAACTGCAATTGCCCAATTCCTGACCAATGCAAAAACCTAAATCATATAACTCAAGCAAACAATAAAAATGAACAAAACGATGATGAATTTCTTCCAACAAAAAATTATATTTATAAGAGAAAAGACTTGATAAATGATTTACAAATGATAAATCCACAAGATATTAGTAAATTATTACTAACAAAAGATGACATTGATCAAATAATTTCTAAATTAGAAAAAATAGAAATTATAGGAGAAAAACCATTAAAATTCTGGGATAAAGATAAAATACAATGTAAACTAGAAATAATAAACCCAGACCTAACAATAAAAACTGGTTCTCCAAAATATGATAATTGGATCATGGATGAATTTAAAATGCACATCAAAATTCTTACTGATCTAAATATCATAAGAAAAACAGATTCAAGACATAGAACGGCAGCATTCATTGTACAAAAAGAATCTGAAAGAAAACGTGGCCAATCCAGAATGATCATGAACTATACAAGACTTAATGACAATACCCATGAAGATGGATATTGTATACCAAACAAAGATGTTCTCATTAACAAAATACAAGGTTCAAATTGGTTTTCTAAATTTGATCTTAAATCAGGATTCTGGCAAGTAAAAATGCACCCAGACTCCATACCATGGACTGCTTTCACATGTAGTGAAGGTCATTATGAATGGCTTGTCATGCCTTTCGGATTAAAAAACGCACCACAAATTTTCCAAAGAAAAATGGACAATGTTTTCCAACATGGCAGTAAATACACTTGCGTTTATATTGATGATATCCTTGTTTTTTCAAAAACAAAACAAGAACATATATCACACTTATACACAGTTCTAAAATTAATTGAGGCACATGGCCTAATTATATCAAAAATACTATAGAATTTCTTGGAGCCCGTATTGGCAAAGGAACTATGATAACACACATTTAAATGCATAAAAATGTACCTTTTATTAGAACCTTTTACTAACAATCTTCCATATAGTAAAGAAATGTTTTGTGTACCTATATAATAAAGTAAAGAGAATAATTAAGACGCAAATCTATAAAATAAAAATAAAATAAAATAAAGAGTTATGTTCTAGTTTCTGAAATTAATAATATCGTATGTACTCACACCGTGATGTTATTGTTCACACTGTGATGCAATTAATCTCTATAGTAGTGTTTCTTCACAATCCACTTGAGATATTTCCATAATGCCTATCGTTTACATTGTGATGCTAACCATCATTTTGCTGCAACTATACTGCTACATTACTCAATATGCATCTCAGTTTATTGCAACGATTGCAGTTTTGAAGTCCAGTCCCACTTAGTTATTCTCAGACTCTACCACAATACAACAGTTTTGTTCCTGTATAGCTTCAACCTCACTGCTATATATTTTTGCCAAATAGCATCAACTCAATTTATGTCACTTAGCTTCAGTCATACTGCATCCCATCGCCTACATTCTCATATTCCGTAATGCACTACATCTCCATGCTTTGTGATAAATTTTAGAGCATGTTCCTGCATTTTAGCGCCTGTTGATGCTTCAATTCATCCCTACTGATACCATTACGCAAAGAATGAAAAATACAGAAAGTAAAAAGTACATAACCATTATACAAAGCGCTAATTATGTTTAAAAGATAATTGTTTGGCCAAGCCCGTCAATCCTCTAAATTTTGAAATAAGATTGAAACTGCTATCATGTAGGAATCAAATAATAAAAAACAAATGAGAGATTATGTTTAAAAGTTAGTTCCAGCATATCTTGCTTGCTACTTGTCATTGTCATCCATCCTTCATTCATTGTCATCTTTCCTCGGGTTCCAAACTTGCATGTACATTTTCACCTTGCCCTACAACCGCATTTCACGAGAATTACTTCTATAATAAATTAAAACATCGAGAGAAATGTAATAAATTATGCACCAGTAGTTGGTTATTATTGCTTCTTTAGTAGCAATTATCGTAGTCTTACTAGAAACTGAAGAAGATTGCATCGTATGCATGTACAGATAAGAAGACATAAAAGGTTGTAGCACCATTGAAATAGCAACAGCCACATCATTGAAGTAGTGCAGCTTAATGCTGTTGTTGTGCACTTGTTATTCCTTTATATACTTGGTAAGCTTAGTTTCTATAAACCTGGTTAGCTTAGTTGATTTCTATTAAATTTAAAACTTAGCTAACTTAATTAATTGTTTATAGAACTTGGTCAACTTTACAAAACGTAGTTAAATTTTTGGGACTTGTTTATTTTTTTACAAAATGAGTTAATTTTTTTAAGGTCGATTAATTTATTTTTTATAAAATTAGTTGTCTATATAAACATATTTAATTTTTATACAATTTAGTTAGCTTATTTGATTTTTGCAAAAAATTAGTTAATTTTTATAAATTTCGTTAATTTTTATAAAACTTAGTTTATTTTTTGTAAAAATCAGTTAACTAGTTAATTTTTATAGAATTTTATTGACTTGGTTAATTTTTATCCAAATTGGTTATCATAAAGCTTGGTCTTTAGATGAGTTGATGGAGGTTCCATGTCAATGGCTATTACAAATGAAAACTAGTCCAAATCAAATTATTAAAAATCAATTTCAGTTGGCATGATTTCCCTATTTTAATATGCCTGCAGATCTTCAATCTGCCATGACGGTCCTCAAACCTGGATCTGCCATTCACTGGCCGCATATTCTGACCTACCTTACACTTAGTTTCTCAGTTTCAACCTAATATATTCTAACTTGCCTTACACTTGCATATTTTGGCATGCATGCCTGCCACACATTTTCTTATTTCATGAGCATTTCATCCACCTACTTACATATACTTGTTCTATAATCCTCAATATTCATTTTTGTTCGACGTAATCACGTTTAGAGCATATTCTGGCAAAGTTCAGTCCATAATGCAAGCAGTTCCAACCAAGGTCAAACCAAAATACAAATAGTTTAGATCATAAAATTCCCAGTAGTATTGAGTAATCATACTACGAAAAAGTTCAGCAGTTCTATTCCCGCATCTTTCCATGTATTGCAGCAACATACATCAACCATTTTCTAGTTCATATTTTGATCACAAGCGGTATATTAGGCCATCCAAGATGTTATATTACTCCATCCAAGCGGTTTGACCGATTACTATACTCATCGCAGTATACTGCTAATTCAAACCATTGGTCTCAACCAATTGTTTATCTTGTTAACAAGCTTTCAAAATGGATTATGGGTCTAGCATTTTCAATTGAGGGGAAGATGGAGAAAGAAAATAAAGAGCTATTGAAATAACTAAGAAAAAAGCGACGTCAAAATAATTTCGAATCCCGCCCACGTAATTTCTTATCTTACTTGATAATAGCATTTATATTTCATTTTACATTGTAGGATCAAAAAATTATAACAGTGAGCGTAAAAACACCATTAATAACCAATTTTCGGTGCTATTAATAGTTATTTTTCTTGTAGTGGTAATTTGTTGTACCATTCATCCCTTTGATGTATCATTCATAGATAAATTCAATGCCTAAACGTCGTAATTTTACAATCCATGAGCCCACTTCATGGTCAAATTTACAGATGTATGGAGCTTAACCAATATAAAATATAAAACTATATTTGCAAATAAGAAACTAAAATTACAAAAGAATGTGAAACAAGAATGCCCATATACCTCCAGGTTATAGATGCTTACCTACAAAGGAAATTAACAAAGATGAAATCAGTATGGTATTCAAATGACAATATAATAATTATATGACTATCTTATTCAAATGAAATATAATAATTGTATGACTATCCATAAAGTTTGCCTATGATGAAAGAAGCACAAAAATAAAAGGATTTTTCCTTGAAAAAGATGCCAAGTTACTAGAATTAAATAGTTAACCATACATCAATCAGACGTATGCAAGTTATTAAGATATTATAATAATAATTATTTATATTAGTTCTTACGTAATTCACATAATATAATTCATACATGATATAATTAATTCATATATAATTTTATAATATATGTGTATAATTTACAAATATATAATTAATGTAATATAATTTATATAGTACATATATTTATAAACTTAATTATTTGTTATGAACTTATTTAACGTTCATGAACTTAGTTCATGTTAGTTAATGCTTATTTAGTAAAATGGATAAAATATGCCTAAAGTAAGAGGCATTTGGAAGCTGGAGCATGTTTAATTTGCACATTGCTTAAAGTATATAAAAGTCCTCTAGGATAACCCATGTAAAGTAAGAAAAAGGGAAATAAAGAGAGTACAAAAGGAAATAATTACCGAATGCCATTTTAATTTGCACAATGCCGCTACTAGAGACCATTGAACAAATAAAGGAATCCAGGTCCTCTTATCTATATACAAATCCTCATATCTAATTCAAACTTAATACATACATACGTACATAAATATATAATTATACGTACATATAAACATATATATAGACCTAAAAGTAAAGTGATTAAAATGTACCGTTTTAGGGAAAAAGGTGCATTTCCCCATACCTTAGCAAGTAACATCATGCTCCTGTAAATTGCTATTATGGCTGAAGTTAGTTTACAGGGATACTCCATCCATATTGCCTAACACAAACTTTGGATCTTGAGTATCATCTATTATTTTGCAAAGCTGTGTAGCCATCTATATAAGCTCAACCCGCGTATATATAATCATACTAAACATTTAATCATATGGATAAATATTTCAATCACGTCATAAAGTTGAAGAAACATGTGTGCATATTCACCTATAGCCAAAGTATGATAAATGTGAAGGAAGTAAAATTAGATATGTTCATAATTTAAAGATCTCATGAGAGAGCAGAAAGAGAAAACACTGGTTACTAACTATTAAATCAACTTTTGACTTAACTTATTAGTGTAAGTAGTTACTGATCTTGATTGGCTCAAGAGTTTTGAGTACTTGGAATTATCTAAAGATGATAGATGAAAGAGTTATCACATAGTTTATTGCCATTTAATTTCTAGTTGAAGAAGATATTTCTAGATGCAAGAGCTCCCGCTGATATCCAGCTGTTAACATCAATGAAGAAGAGATAATAATATCAGTTACTGGGTTTATGGTTAAAGAAGCATTGACGGTATGTGTATAAGATATTAAGATATGATGTTTATTTGAGAAGGTAAAGAAAGAACATTACCTAAACCTGAAACTATATTTGTGGTGTTGTGCATTTTCAAGGACTGTATTATTTGTATTTAGTTCTATTGGATAAGAATCCATGCATGCATTTGACTTAAAGGTGATACCTTAATATTAGATAGTAGACTCTTGGTCATGTCACAATTACCCAGTTTTTGCATGTCAATATCCACTACGCCATAAATGGCCTACTGCAACACAAAAAAAATGTTGGCTCAGGCCCGAAATATGTTGCCATAGATCTATGGCAACACTTTTAGGGTGATGCAATTTTTGCCTTTGCCTTAGACCTCAAAGGCAACATTTTGACTATCTAAGGCAACATAAGTAATATTGTTGCAATAGAACCCTATTTGGGTCTATGGCAACACCCATAGGTATCTGTAGCAACATTCCAAAATGTTGCTATAGATATGAACTTTTTGAATTTGTGGGGCCCACAATGTAGAGCATATTTGATTTTTTAATAAAAGTAAATATTTATTTAATAAAATGCTATTACACAGAATTTGATATTTAAACAGTAATTTATTTAAATAAATATTTTATTTCAACATTTGAAATAGTACAAATTCCTGACTCCACTATTTTACAATTCAATGATATATAACACTGATATTCACATATACAGATATTCCTCACTACATCACTCAGTTCACTCATTACATATGCAGTTTCAATTTATACATACATCGACACTGACAAATATATGCCGAGCCGAAGGCGAGCCGAGTGCCGAGCCGAAGGCGAGCCGAGAAGCGGGTCCGGGCGCAGCGCCGGCGGGGGTCCGGGGCACCGCAGTATTCATCCGATTTTGGAAGATCGAGCCTTCTTTGAAACCTGTCTTCAGCTCATGCATTCATACACTCATGCACATTTGATTTGACTCTGTCTTCAAGCTTGTATCCAGCTGTCCAGTCTTCAATACCTGTCATATATAATTCAAAAGCAGTAATCAGGAAAATAATATTTAACTCAAATAGAAAATGAAAATATTTTTGTTATAATATTTGCCTCAGGTATTTGGGTTGTTTCTTTTCATAAGTGCATAAGCCAAACATGAATGCAACACATGGATACAAGGACACGGCACAAGGTCAAACCCGAGTCATCGACTGGATTCAACTCAGGGCCAAGCAACCAACAAAACAAACAAGAACCAGGTTCAGCAAAATATAGACAAGCCAGTGCAAGAAACACAGCAGTACACATAGGCAGCCCATCAAGCAAAAACAGTGAATGCATCAGGCATGTACAAGAGAAACATAGGCAGTAATATGATATACAGAGGACTTGGAGCACCAGTTCATGTTCTGGTTTAACAAATGCAGCAGAAAGGAGCTAACAAGCTCAGACCATAAATCAAAAACAAGCCAGTGAATCAAAATCCAACATACCAAATAATATCACATCGCAATTCATCATCGGCAAAGCAAAATCAAGCCAGTGAACCAAAATCCAACATACCAATACATCATCGCAATCCAACATACCAATACATCATCGCAATCGAACATACCAGATTTATCAAAGTCCAACAGAAAGATTAAACCCGAGATTATAGGAAATAAAGCCTATAAATAAATCCCAATTCATCATCGGCAAAAGCATGCGAGTGTAACCAAAATCGAGAATAATCAAGTAAATCAGAAGGCATAAAACATACCAAATAATATCACATCGCACTCGACGACGAAGTCAAAGCAATTCGAGCAATCAATCAAGGAATTGAAACTGGTTTTATGATTGCTGGCCAATTTGAAAATTTAAGCGGCATTCTCTCAAACAAGAAATCTGCGTTTGACATCTTCCTTGAATCTGAAAATGGTACTTTTTGAAGCAATCGAGCAAAACTTCATCAGAATCGAACTTCTTCTGAACATTGGCGAGAAAGATTCAAGCATCAGATCTGGTCGAAGTATCATAAATTGCCAACCCTGCCGTCACGAAACCACCAGATTCGAGGAACAGCGGCTGAGCCACAACTATCGCTGACGTATCCTCCTCGATGGGTCCGTTAAGGCAGATGACGCGCTCTTTGAGAAGCCGGGAAAGGATATCGCAGGCACGCTGGCCACGGGATGTGTGCTCGATGACCATCGGAATCAGGCTATAGAAACGGAGGGGGGTAGTGGAGTTTTGTTGGGGGCTGCGGTTGGTAGGATTTGGGAGAGGTTGCGTATCAACATGTAGGCAAACAGCAGCGAAATTGGGGGTGAGAACGAAATGGGAACGAAAATATGATTTGAAAATTAGGGATTTGGAAATTGGGGATTTGGATTTGGAAATTGGGGGTGAGAACGAAATGGTACGAACAGTAAAGCGGAAAAACGAAAATTTAGGGCAAATTGTAGCGGTGATCCATGTTAACAATCAGATTAAATGTAGACCGTTGGATCGTATTCACGCGGATTGCTAATTTTATTAATTTTTTAATTTGAAAACATCTATAGCAACATTATATAAAAATGTTGCATCGTGTTACACTTGTTTAGCTAGAGCAACACATTTTTATGGCTAAGGTAACACCAAAAATACAACGTTGCAGTAGGACCAAAATTTTATAGCTATCGCAACATTTTAGCTGGCAACACCTTGCAAAAATGTTGTAGAAGGTCATTTATGGCGTAGTGATCGGTGGAGTATAAAGCAATTGGTGAGAATATTGAATTACTGGAGCTGGTAACAAAAAGAGGATTCTTAGAACAACTGAAATTAGAAGGTGATTTACGATTAATATCCTTACCTCCAAAGGATTCAAGGTCACTATTTTGTTAGCACAACTGTGTAAATAGGTTCACCCATCCTGCATGATTGTAAACGGACACTAAGGACTATGAGTGGAAACTTATATGGCTGTAAAGATAACTTCAAATTTCAGACAGATATGTCATGCAACACTTCAAATCATCATGAACATCGTAAATGTAGATTATAACCATTTAACATGTTTAAAAAATACGTGACTCCAAGGAAAATAGTATAATTTATCGTTTTGCTAGCATCACACTTCCAGAACAAACTAGAAAGACGCTAAGCCTACTGGCTGAACCCTGAAATTAAAATCCTAAAAAGATTGGCAGCATCACGATCAAACCTATCTAATCGACGACTAAAAAGATTTTTAATACACACACAGAGCAATCTTCATAATAAGCATGAATTGCTAAAATTCGAGCTGATAACTAACGCAACCACAGGAGAGTACGTACCTTATCCTAAAGCTCTGAAATTGAGCTTAATAATTCTTGGCTCTGCATAAATTTGATAACCATAACTTAAATAAGCTTTTACGAGGAAACATTTTACATGTAATCCTTTAATAAAAAATTAATATAAGCTTTAAACTGACATTAACTAAGCTGCAAATTTGATTACTTGCCTTGCGAGTATGGAAATTTTTGAGGGAACTTTCAAGTTGTTGTTCAAGCTGTCCAATTTCTCAGACTCAAAGGTTCTAGCAGTTCTCCTATAAGCTGCCTGCATAGTTTAATTCATTATGGGAAGTGAAACATATATTTTTTTATCTTAATTTTTTTAGTTCCAAGAGCATAATAATATTATGATAAGTCTTAACAACATGAAACAAAATCGAAATTCTCTAAGTAAAACGTAAAAGTAAAGGGTACCGCTCAAGCCACGGTTGCAGAAGCAGCCACTTCTCTCCAACTCCATTCGCCTCAGCCTCGGCAAGAGTATCCATTTTCTTCACTGCGGATTCCTTCTCAATAGGCTACTGCACCTGCTCTTCTTTAGGCAAGGCTCTTCCATATAATGATTTTCAAAGGCATCAGCATGTGCTTGATAAATCTCTATTATGGCTTAATCAGATCCTTAAGTAGCCATGATTGCAAGAGAATGTGCACTGTTGATATCCTTGGTTTTTGGTAAAACTTCATGGGCAGTCTTGCAAACTGATAACAAATCCAACTGTAAGCCATCCCTCTTGTCAAAAAAATAACTTATTTCCCACCCTTTTAATCACAATATCCCATCAATACACGGACCTGGGAGTGCACATCAAATTACTCAAAAACTCAACCTTAGCTTTTAGTTTGTGATTTTCAAAGCTCTAATCCCCCTAAAATAACAAATAGTTTTTTCATTGAAATATCTAATATTATTTGTTGCACTACAAGAAAATGCTATAATACTGCTTATGTTAGCCAAATAGCTACAATGTGATTGGTAATGCAAAAAAGAATTGCATTTGATGTAAATAATTATAAAAGCTTATTAATGAGTATGATATATATTAAAAAGTAGTTGATGTAATGAGAATAAATGGATGCATGATACAATACACCAGAGACATGAAATCTCATCTCAGTGCCAATAATTAAACTTGATCCTGAGAGTCAATGCCACTCGTTGTTAATGATTTTTCTAGGAACCGATAAATTTCATACCTCTCAAGGATTTTTTCCATAATACATAACATAAACAGTATATAATTCATTGCCAAGAGTGAAATGTGTTTATTCATAGCCAAAGTGTGTTAAAACTTGCAACAATCTGAATGTGGATATAATTATATGCACGTTTACACTGTAATGAGGTAAAAAAACATTAATTGTGATCATAACAAATACTCAATATTTTTAATCGGTTTTGTACACGTTATCCAATTAGGAAACCATTTGATACGATGGAGTAAAATGTTCTTGAATGGAACTGAAATTTTTGTATTTGTGACATTCTACTATATTCGTATAACAAGTGAACCATTTACAAGAATGTATAAAAAAAATACACAGACATCTAACCTTATCATGTAAATGAAGCTAGAATGTTAGACCTAAAATACAGCTAATGAAGTTCTGGTATTGCCTAAACAAGATTATACTTCAAAAATATTTATCTTGACAGTTTAATAGAACTGTACAGTAGTACAAATATACACAACTAATAACATAAAATGATCTACAATATTTACACTAAAGTATTCAATGTCAAATAAATTTTACAGTTCAAACCTATTAAATAAAACATTAATACATCAATTAATTAGGTTTTAAAACTTGAAGGTGGACTTTTCGATAGACGGGGCTAGAAGCCTAGAATTTGAGCATTTAAATCAGTAATTGTAACAACCGCATGGTCTATTGCCATTTAATTATCTAGGTGAAGAAGAGATTTTGTGTAGAGTTTGAGGTGTGTCCACATGTTTAGACTTTCTCTATATCATGATAGAACACACACACACCCCCATACACAATCACACATGTAAAAACTGCTATAACTCTGCACTGGTATAGGAAGTAAAATTTTAAAATCTTCACTGATAAAGCAATAGTTATGTGAAATACAACAAAATAATTCAAGTTTATCCCCATTGTCATATTATAACCCTTCATGTATAGGAAGTGAAATTTCAACATTTCTAATCTGTTTATTTTCTATAATGAAACACGCTATACTATCACCGGTAACAAAAAAGAGGGAATTGAAACTAAATAGTAATAAGATAAAACATAAAGGTTCGCCTCTTCTGCATACTTTCATTGGTAAATATTTGATTTTAAAAAAGGGGTATACCCATAAAAGTCAAAAGAGGGATCGAAAGAGAGTTTGCCCACAAAAAGGAGAGGAGAGAGGTAAGGGCATCTTTGAAAAAAACCAGAGACTTAATTTTTACAAATTCGTTACTTTTAGTGGGGAACAATCCAATGAAGAATCAAATTGATAGCTGCATCTGTGATTTAAAATTAGTTCAGTATTTACAAATATGAGCAGAGAGGAGAGTTTTACCTTGATGGAGACTACAACCATGATTGGAGTTAGGGTTTCTCATTGTTGTTGACGAGAATTGAAGCATCAAGTTGAAGGACGAGATACAGTGTTTTGGTTACTCAAATCAAACTAAAAAACGAAAATAAAACCAGCTAGGTCATGAAGGCAATCCAAGGAGAAAAAGGGAAAAGGAAAAGGTTGGATGATTGGCGTAGAGATAAACGATTTTAGGGTTTCGTTTGATTTGATTAAGGAAAATTTGGATGACAATGTGAACAGTGGTTTAATTGTAAAAGAAGCGGCCGATGAAATATTTTGGGTTATTTCTTGTAAAATTGTGTGCCAAGTTATTTATAGCGCGTATACACGTTATATGTACATTATTTTTGTTAGGCCAACGGTATAGATAGCAGGTAGCATTAAAACACTATTTCATAGAGTTTCTTAATGCTATAATGACAAAATTTCTTGTAGTGCATTAGCATTTTCTGGAGCTATGATGTGGTACGTTAGTCTCCCATTTGGATGACTTAGATAGATCAATTGTATTTGAGACATTTGATAGTATCACCACCTCAATAGAGACGATCATTATTGACATTAGAGACTGGCTGCGTGTCCTTCTATCAATTGAGATACCCTAACTCAAGACAACTGCATGTTGTCTATTTATGACATTGGAGACAAGCTACAAGATTATCTGTCATTCTCTCATAAAAGTGTAAGGCTGAGAGATCTCCTTATTGTTTGACTTGTTGTTTCTATCTCCTAAGACCATTCAGTCGAGAGTTTCGCCTCTTTAAGGACTGGGGGTCGAGATATATGGTTTTGTATTTTGAGTTTTTGATTGGCTTTGATATTGATTTAAGTTTATATTTGTTGAAATCTCCAAGGGCTTAACAATTGGAGGATATCACTTCCATTAGGACTATAGGTCGAGATATTTAGTTAGATATTGCTTCAATATTTTGTATGAATTATGGTTTTAGGATCGGTATTTCTTGCTACCTCCTTGGACTAACAGTCGGAAGTATATACTTCCATTAGGACTGAAAGTCGAGATAGTATTTCTGGATATTGATTTCTGTAGTTTTTTATGGACTGAGTGTTATTTAGGTTCCACATTTCTTAATATATTTTCCTTGACTTAACAGTCAGAAGTTATTGCTTTTATTAGGACTATAAGTCGAGATTTGACGCTTTGATTATTGAGCATTCGTGCATGGTATATTATTATAAGGTTTATGATGGATGTTACATTGAGTTGTATTCGTACTTTACTTTTCAATACCATGCTTATTATTGTGTTCTCATATTGAATTTAAATATAGGCTGACCCGTTTATTATTTATAAAATACTCGGGTCAGTCCGAGATATTAATGGTTTAGGAACAGATAACCATTATGTGGATGTTAAGCATAGATGGAGGATATGATATTATTGTATATCACCATGTATTATATTACTTCATCATTGTATGACATTGTGTTGTATTGGGTGTACATTGTATGGTTTTGAGATAGTGGGTGATTGACCTATTTTATAACCCATTCAGATTTGTATATATTTGTTTCATATATGTCATCGCTGCGTTATTGACTATGTGTTCCCAATGATTTATTTATATTGTGTATTGTTCTATCCTATAGGCACCCGAGTTTATTGTTTTGTGTCGATATCGTGTACGTATAGGTGAGTTGTTTATGATTTCTTTTTAAAATACGTACCAGTGTTAGCTCAGGAGAATATTCACGTGTGTACCCCATACAACTTCATTCTCTGAATTATCTGACAGTGCTACCCAGTTGTAACGACTCGGGTTTTCGGACCAGTCAAAATTGCTGAAAACCCCTTCTGTTCTAAAACTATGAATGAAAACTACCAACATAATACACAATATTTGATAATATTTAACACTATTAAATGTATATGATACATTTCAATTGTACAAGTTATCAGAGTAACCAATTTAATCTACTAGGTGTGTTTTAATACATATCAAATACAAATATAAATAAATCTACCACTGCACAACTCTGATGAGAGAGACAGCAATAGTCGTTCATGTAAACTCAATAAACATGTCAAATGCGGAATAAAATAGTAAGCAGTAAAAATACATCAATACACGACATATAGCAAACAATAAATAGAAAAATGTTATGTTATTATTGGGGCTGCGTCACTATCACATGTGACTACCTACGTACCCCTATCTAATTGGGTACCCAGCTAGATATAGGATCAAGCCAACATAGTTCTCCTACCGCAAATAGGACTCATGGAGCCTACGATGCAACAAATAATATGCAATTTCCAAAATTGCCCACTTAGGCTTAATCTTCAAATTTAGATTTTCAAAATCTAATTAACTTTATTATTTTCAGAATATAATTCTCTTCGGAAATAATCTCTTTGGACCAATCTCCCATTTTTTTATTTCAAACCTTTGAAATAATATATATACATCTTTTGTATCAAATAATACTTTACTTTGGGATTTTAAAACAAATCACTTCTAAAATATTTATTTGAAAATCATAAAATACTACTATAAAAGCATATTAAAGTATATGCAACCAGATCGGGAGGTTTCTCTCATAAACAAGGCAACTGGATCTCAAACTTTATACAGTCGATAAATAAGTACATCCCTCTATTCCAAGAGTGGATTATACCAAAAACATATGCCCACTTTTTAGTTATGGGTTACCCGAATCATTGGTAACATAACAAATCATTTTATATCCCGAAGTGATAAATCATTTTCACAAATATTCACAAATACTTTCAAATCATAGTGTTGCTATTTCCCAAAACCTTTTGAAATCATTTTCAAACACTGGGTTTTTGTCCTCAAAATTCTCTTCTATAAAACACTTTTATAAATCATTCTTTATATAAATCACCTTTATTATCACTTCAAATATTTATTCCCAAAATATTTCCATTACCTTTCAAAAGAAACCATTTCATTTAAAAGATAAAATATCTTTATTTCCAAAATTATAATAAATATCTTTTATTATAATTTCTACTTAACCAACATTTTTATCGAACACCTTATAGTCAAACTATGAAATTCTAATCACAAGGTGTTCGTATTTAATCATTCTCAATTTATTATCTACCTAACCCATGCATATAAAAATGTAAACTGCTCATAAACTGGTCGAGCCTATTCAAATAATCAACCAATGAAATAAACACAATAATAAATGATAATCAACGCTTCATTCTATCAAATATTTATAACACCTATTATTTTATCTTGGGTTAAAACGGTTTGATATTTATTTTGGAGCATTTGGGCTTTCCCTTTGACACGTTCCGTCCCTCGCCCAAGTCTCCTTGGATCTCACAGACGAAACACGTGTACTAGTCGTTTCCGCATACCTCATTAAGTATTTAACTTCTTAATTTTAAAAAACGTAATTAACCATCCAAACATAGTCAAATAAGGAGATCAAACCATTTTTTAGCAAAAAAGTAAACAAGCATTCAACAAGGGTTTTCAAACAACACTTAACACTTAAAGTTCCTTCAACTTAGAAATGATTTTAATGAACTTAAAGGAAGAAATAACTCACTTTGGATTCCACTCCCTCAAACTTTAAGGCACGTAACTCAAGATCTAAACCATACTTCCTACCCTACTTCGAAACCGACCCAAAATAAACTCGAATTCCTCCTTCCTCCTTAATAGGTTCGGCCTCACCATTCTCTACCCTTTCCTCCATCATTCTTTAACTTTTTAGAAGCTAAACCATATTCTAATAGCATTTTAAGGTCTTTGGCAAAGTTTGGTGGAGTTTGGAGTTGGTTTGATATGATTTAAGAAAATTAGTAAGGAAGAAGAAGAGACCAAGAATCCATTAAAATAGCTTAAAGAAAGAAGAAAAGGAAGAGAATGTGTGTGATAAAATTAGAGGAAAACTTGTGTATTTATAGGAAAAGAAAGAAGTGGTAAGTTACCAAATTACCAAAATACTCTTCCTTAACTTTAAAGTGAACTTACTTTTTTCAATACTTACCATCATCCATAACTTCATTACTTTATGTCATTTTCACTTAATACTTAAGGAATGTATTTGGATGGAAAAGTGGATTAAAGTGAATATTTGTCTTGGTTTTGGTGAGATTTGATTTGATGTTTACTTCTTGACTTTTTAAACTGCCTTACTTACTTTTACTAATGATATTCTAGAATTTTCTAAATGATACTTAGTAAAAGTAAACTTGATTATTTTTAAAATGTATATATATATATATATATATGTGTGTGTGTGTGTGTGTGTGTGTATTAAAATATGTTAACAAAGGTGTAATAATGTTGCGACAACTTATATTGAACAAAACGTTGATTTTCAACAAAACGTGTTATGGTCACATTTTAACTTTTTTGTTAAACTATTTATTTACGTAAAGAAAACTTGAAAATAAGTTTCTTGTCATCTTTAAATAATTAAAACAAGTGTATTTGACTTATAAAACCATATTTAACAATATAAAAATCCAATTGTAAAAATACGACGTCGATTTGTTAACGTGTGACGAAATTTGTCAATCTTTATAAAACAAGTATATATTTATAAAACTTTTATTAACCAATTACTATCACTATATAACAATTTTAAAAAATAATTTTTTATCATTAAAAACAAAAATTGAACGTATAACCAATTTTATCGAAAACCGGCTTTTGTCGATGAAAATCCAAAATCTCTTATTTTTGTAAACCAAATCTAAAAATAAGTTCGCCATTCTTATTTATCACATAAAACATGATTATTTAAGTGAGAAAATTCGATATCTAAATATTTAAAATAAATTAAATATTCCATTTTCAAAGTGGTAAAATTACGAGTCGTTACATACTTCCCTTCTTAAAAGAATTTCATCCTAGAAATTTCTAGGATGGAAAAATATAACGAAACCAAACAATTAAGTACACCTAAAACAAACATCACCCATAACCCCGGTCGGAGGTACGATGCCTCATCCTATCCATTTTTATTTATTAAATTAAGGTAGTTTTCATTTTAAAATTCCTAGGTTAATTTTACTAACCTAAACAAATTTTACATAGGCACCTAACCTAAGCTCTGATACCAAATGTAACGACTCGGGTTTTCGGACCAGTCAAAATCGCCGAAAAACCCGTCTGTTCTAAAATTACGAATGAAAACTACCAACTTAATACACAATATTTGATAAATATTCAACAGTATTAAATGTATAGGTTACAATTTCAATTATACAAGTTATCAGAGTAATCAATTTAATCTACTAGGTGTACTTTAATACATACCAAATACAAATACAAATAAATCTACCGATGTACAACTCTGATGAGAGAGACAGGAATAGTCATCCCTGCAGACCCAATAAACATGTCAAATGAATAAAATAGTAAGCAGGAAAAATACATCAATACACGACATATAGCAAACAATAAAAAAATGTTATGTTATTATTGGGCTGCGTCACTACCACATGTGACTGCCTACGTACCCCTATCTAATTGGGTATCCAAATAGATATAGGATCAAGCCAACGTAGTTCTTTTACCGCAAATAGGACTCATGGAGCCTACGATGCAACAAACAATATGCAATTCCCAAAACTACCCAACTAGGCTTAATCCTCAATTTTAGATTTTCAAAATCTAATTAACTTTATTATTTCCAAAATATAATTCTTTTCGAAAATAATCTCTTTGGACCAATCTATCGATATTTTTATTTCAAACCTTTGAAATAATATATATACATCTTTTCTATCAAATTATACTTTACTTTGGGATTTTAAAACAAATCACTTATGAAATATTTATTTGGAAATCATAAAATACTGCTACAAAAGCATATCAAAGTATATGCAACCAAATCGGGAGGTTTCTCCCATAAACAAGGCAACTGGGTCCCAACCTTGATACAGTCGATAAATAAGTACATCCCTCTATTCCAAGAGCGGACTATACCAAAAAATTATGCCCACCTTTTAGTTATGGGTTACCCGAATCATTGGTAACATAACAAATCATTTTATATCCCGAAGTGATAAATCAATTTCACTAATATTCACAAATGCTTTCAAATCATAGTGTTGCTATTTTCCAAAACTTTTTGAAATCATAATCAAACACGGGGTTTTTAGTCCTCGAAATTCTCTTTTATAAAACACTTTTATAAACTATTCTTTATATAAATCACTTTTATTATCACTTCAAAATATTTATTCCCAAAATATTTCCATTACTTTTCAAAAGAAACCATTTCATTTATTTAAAAGATAAAATATCTTTATTTCCAAAATTTTAATATACTTAACCAACATTTTTATCGAACACCTTATAGTCAAACTATGAAATTCTAATCACAAGGTGTTCGTATTTAATCATTCTCATTTTATTGTCTACCCAGCCCATGCATATAAAAAGGTAAACTCCTCATAAACTGGTCGAGCCTAATTCAAAACATCAATCAATGAAATAAACACAACAATAAATGATAATCAACGCTTCATTCTATTAAATATTTATAACATCTTTTATTTTATCTTGGATTAAAACTATTTGATATTTATTTTGGAGCATCTGAGCTTTCCCTTTGACATGTTTCGACCCTCGCCCAAGTCTCCTTGGATCTCACAAACGAAACACGTGTACTAGTCGTGTAACGACCCGATTTTTCGACTTCCCAAAGTCGACATCAATACGCCCGCTGTATCAAATGCCGCACAATCGAATGCCGGAAAACCGAATCATTAGAGTTAAAGAAGAAAGAGGTAGAAGAAGAAAGAAGAAGAAACATAAACAATAATAGAATCTCACATTCGTAGCGGAACAACATATAATAGATAAATGAATAATCTTTAAACAAAAGAACTATATCAGTTCATACAATACATCATCAGAGTTTACAACAACAACACACAACACTGGCAGTTATAATAACATGCCCATATGATTGAATACACAGCGGAATGATAATAGTATACGGAAGTACGTCTCGCCATCCAGCTCGCCTCCTGATCTCCATAGCATACATTTCTGACTTCGCTCTAGAACAACTGATAACCTAACTCTAGGCTGCCCGTGTAGAAAATTATGGGCACCCAGAGTTTAGAAAGGGAACAATAAACTCCAAGTCAGTCATGGGACTAGTGTGAGATCTTAAAACAGTTATTTGCACAAAGGAATAAAAAGAAATCCGCTATGCTTTTGGAAAATGAAACTACCATAAGTAAATGGCAGATTATACAACTAAAACCGTACAGGACGCGTATTGTTTCTTTGGATTTCCAACAAATGGTCAGGCTAAGGAACTTCCTACATCACATGGGTACGCCTCTGAAGGGACGCCCCAAGAACCTAACCGGATCTCTACCAACACAAGGCCGAGTTATCTAACGCTTCAGGTGCAATGAAGTTGTAACTAGATAACTCCACACACGAGCTATGCCATTCCCGGTCGTTACCGACCTTTATCCGAGGATCCTCAACACCAACAACCACAAAGTAATAAATTTGTAGTAATCACATAAGTTAAGTATCTGGGCTCCATACCATGATACCACCTTTTTCCAGAAGGAAATAGACATACCCTGCGGGCGCTACCCCCAAACAACCTTGCCACATCCTTCCTGTTTCGACCATTTCGGGTTGTGAGGTCCGACGAAGTCTCATCCACAAAGCTACGCTTTTCAAAAAAGCCATGCTTCGATCAACAAATGATCAGCAACACTTAACATGCCACATTACAAAATTGGGAATATATCACTAGTAAAAATCAACTACATAACCTCTGAGCTCGTACGTCTCAGAGAAGAGTGTTAAGCTAAGAGAATAAATTCTCCGCCACCAATAGAAATATATTTGATAGAAACCAGCTTTACATCTCAAAGTGTAATATCAGACATACATCCATACAAGTCTGTTCCGGGTCCGAACAGAACTGAAGGCACTTCAAAGAAGTCCTTGCAAATCCGGATAATCCCTAATGACGTCCGGACTCCCCATCACATAGGGTAATCAAAATCTCTATACCGGAGCAACTTGGTGCAGAGACATTCGACAGGTAATCCTTTCATTTTCGAAAATACCTAGTCTTCAACACCATCTTCAAATGCTATCCCATTTCATCGTATCATTATTCGGAATGGGTTTTATGACATAAATTCCTCTCCCGGCTTAACCGAATAATGAGCGCTTGTTTTAAAAACAAATTCAAGTGCCGTTTCAAAGGCCAATATTGATAGTCGGTTATTTAACTATCAAACGATATTCACAACAATCATCAGATTTTAAATAATTTTTCCCAATTATTTATTTTCAAAATATCTTTGCAAGATATATTTTAACACTTCAACACTTTGAAAACCAATTTCAAATCACTCTTCTTTTACGGAATAAATTTCTAAATATTTATTTACTTCCACTGAAAATTTGCCGAGTCCGAATACTTCAAAATGATTTAAATCACTTATCCAAAAATATATGTACTTGGTGTTAGCACCAAAATTGGTCACTAACCTCGTTGAGAAAGATTGTGTAGAGAGATAAATGATGAAAGTAAATTTAAACAAAGAACAATATGCTAAATTGAATGCAAAGACGAGAACGCCAGATTTATAGTGGTTCGGCGTAACTACCTACGTCCACTTTGAGGTTAATCTTTATTGCTTTACTTGATAATTGATTACAGATACAATCAGTATACCAACTACTTGAATACAATTGCTAAGTAAAGAGAATGAGCCTTGAAAGCGGCAGAGTCTCCCCAGTGTTCTCCAAAAAAAAGGTCCCTTTCACTGTGCCCCTGCCTCTCTATTTATAGACAAAGATGGGTTGGACTCCCCTGGTGGGCTTGGCAGCCGATTACCTCAGCCCAGAAAGAGTGATTTCTGGGTGCCGAACCACTGATGCCGAACCATAGATGCCGAACAGACTGATGTCGAACCATCGATGCCGAACAGACTGATGTCGAACCATCGATGCCGAACAGACTGATGTCGAACCATCGATGCCGAACAGATTGATGCCGAACCATCGATGCCAAACAGACTGATGTCAAACCATCGATGCCGAACAGACTGATGCCGAACCATCGATGCCGAACAGACTAATGTCGAACCATCGATGCCGAACAGACTGATGTCGAACCATCGATGCCGAACAGACTGATGCCGAACCATTGATGCTGACCAGACTGATGTCGAACCATTGATGCCGATCAAACTGATGCCGAACCATCGATGCCGAACAGAATGATGCCGAACCATCGATGCCGAACAGACTGATGCCGAACCATTGATGCCGAACCATTGATGCCGACCAGACTGATGTCAGACATCTCTAGACGCCGATCAACTCCGTATGTCGAATGCTCTGCCATGCCGAACGACTGACGCCGAACCATCGATGCCGAACAGACTAATGTCGAACCATCGATGCCAAACAGACTGATGCCGAACCATCGATGCCGAACAGACTGATGCCGAACCATTGATGCCGACCAGACTGATGTCGAACCATTGATGCCGATCAGACTGATGCCGAACCATCGATGCCGAACAGACTGATGCCGAACCATTGATGCCGAACCATTGATGCCGACCAGACTGATGTCAGACATCTCTAGACGCCGATCAACTCCGTATGTCGAATGCTCTGCCATGCCGAACGATCCAGGTACGCCGAACGATCCAGGTACGCCGAACTATCCAGGTACGTCGAACGCTTCTGCCATGTCGAACGAAGTGTGGATGCCGATCCATGTATGTCGATCACTCTAGAATGTAAGTGTCGAGTGCCTAGTTGTCTGGTCAAACCTTCAGGTAACACTTGCCCCCCAATGTACATCATGTGGTTAAATGTGGTGTGCTTTGAATCACCCTGGATGCCGAACGATATGTAAATACTGAACGACACAGCCGAAGTCGAGCACCCTGGATGCCGAATGACATAGCCGATGCCGAGCACCCTGGATGCCAAAAAAGGTTGATTTGACCGGTTCAACCGGTTATAGTCTCTTCGACTTCCCTTCTCTCTATATAAGCCGATGCTCCTTCTTCTTCTCCCTTTTACTTCTACCTCCGCTTTTCAGTATTTACGAACTTTGCCTCTCAACAGACTTCAGAGAATTATCTACTTTTCCCTTCCCTTCTCAAACATCATTCATTGCCTCACTTCCTTCCCCAACCAACTGAATCCAATTAGAACCACGTTCCCTACTCCAGAATCTCCCCGAGCTCCGACTCATTTCTTAGGTAAAAAAAATTTCCTTAAATACTTCACTCCGATTAGGATACCTAGCGTGAGATTCGAACTTGCGAATCTCTGCAAAATCAAAGTCAGAAGTAATTGCGTGGAGCAGAAGGAGTTAATGGCGAAGTGTGGGTGTTTTAAAGGAGTTTAAGGCTAGACGAGCGGTAGAAGAGAAGAGGATGGCAGAGGTGTTTGAAGGAGGGAGTTGGTGGAAGACGTATTGATGTGGCTCGGCATGACTTCCTTATGCCGAGCGATGGAGGGGAAGTACGGTAGTGAAATTGGAGTTAAGGTTTAGTGAAGTTGATCGGCATGACCGTGGTTTAACATGGCTTGCCGAACGACTCGGGTACGTTGGCTGGGAGAGATGGAGGAAAAGAAGAGAAATGATGTTAAGGGCAGAAGGCCGAGTGAATCAGCTCGGCATGACTTGCTGTGTGCACTCGTTTTTAAGCCGAACAGGAGAGAGGTCGAACAGGATTCTGGCCGAACAGGATTCTGGCCGAACAGGGTTTTGGCCGAACATAATTTTGGCCGATCAGAATGAAAGCCGATCAGAACGAAATCCGGACAGAACTTAAGCCGAACAGAACTTAAGCCGAACAAAACTTAAGCCGAACAGAACCTAAGCCGAACAGAACCTAAGCCAAACTCTTATTCACCTTGCCTAATCATATAACAAACACAAGGACAAGGACCTAAGCACACTAGCATATCGAACTAATCTGGACTGATAACTTCTTAGTTTCAATAATCACAAGCCTGAACTTAAACCAACAAAAACGGATTAAATATTTTAACACGTTGTGCCAATGTCCGAGTTCAATGATTGAAAACATTGCAATGCTGGTTTCTGGAGACGGTCAGCGATGACGGTCTTCGAAGACGACAGTTCAAAGCTCGACTTCATACCATCAATTCTGTGACTTATAATTTCTCAGCGTTTATACCTGAATGATCGTACTAGTTCACACACTACACGGGGGGAATATTCGCATTGTTAAGTCTAATGTCGATTATTTTTAAGTATAGTTCGAACAGGTACTTTGCTAGATTCATTCCTTATCAGCGATGTCTAGAAAATCTAGCTCCGCCACGATTTCAGACAGGCCTGGGCCGTCCTCTCGACAAGAAGTCGCAGATACTTCAAACCCATAAACTTCCCCTGCACATGACTTAGCTCCCGATGCTCTGGAGGCAGCAATTCTCTTGGACAACCCTGTCGATTCACATGCTTCAAAGATCAATGAAAGCACACTCCGTTGGATATGCTCTGTCCACGGAATACCCTTTGAGGACGTGCTAGTTCCATCGGGGCATGATCGTCCACACTTGCCCCCAGCCGAATACACTGCTTGTAATAAATTCATGTGCTGGGTTGGCAGTGTGCCACCGTTCAACTTGTTTCTTCGGGATGTGCTGCAATATATTGACATTGCCCCATCACAACTGCACCCGAATGGCCATGCATTCCTCTACGGTACCTGCATCCTCTTCATGAATGTCTTCTCTAGGCTCCCAACTCCGGGCGATATCCGATACATATATTGCATCAAGAAGCGGAAGGATAGCCCATCATTCATATTTCTCGAGCCGCATAACAAATGTCAAATCTTAACCGGGGCGTGGACCAAGTTCGCCTTGTATAAACATGAATGGTTTTATGTGCGCTGTCCTCCTGGCTTTGCGAGTAGATGGGTTGAAGGAAGTAAGCCTTTTTCTTGGTCTGTTACTCATGTTTAGTTGAAGCCATACCTTTTCTAAACTTTATCCATCTTTTCAGGTATTAGCCCACGTCCTAACGGCCGTAGATATTCTAATGCCGTCGACGCCATTCGAGCCCTCCCCGCTGAAGAACGGGACATTAGAAATCTCATTTCGAATGAGTCACTTACAAGGCTCGGATTGTTGGCAGAAGGCCGTCGGATAAGCCTTCCTCAAGGCGTCACCATTCCCAGGCCTGGCTTTGGTAAAGGGAAAAAAGAAGCCGAGTCTTCAGCACGTAATGCTCCTGATGCACTGGAAGAGGGGGAAATTAAGGAGACTGAGACGCCCGAAGTACAGGGCGAGAATATTAGTTCGTCTCGGGAATCGGCGGTTGAAGTTCATGACATAGAGACGTCGTCTTCCCCTTCGAAGGGAGAGAAGAAATCGACGCGCAAGATGAGAAAGAAAATTGTGGGTGGAACTTCTAAAGTTACCCATATGCCAACAAAAAAAGAAACTTCCTCGGAGCACTTAGAAAGTTCTCTGAAGGGCCTATCGAACCTTACCATTCCTAACGATTTACTCAACTACAGTTTCGACGATCCAGAGGCCCTCAAGCTTCATTCGCCCGCTAGAGGCGGTACGGGAGTTCAATCCCAAGTCCAGGGAGATAAAACTCCAATTAGTAAAGAGTCCATCAGGGGGAAACACTAGGACACACACGGACACGCGCACTTCACTTTGCACTTCAATCTTAATCGTCACCCTGATCTTCTCTAACCTGTTGTTATTCTCATTCTATGCAGGTGACATGGGACTCTCCCACGGATTTGATCGTCTACGCGGCTCTTCCATCTTTCACCACCCTGGCCGGGATTCGGGCCCTGGTAAACGCCGGGATAGGGACGACTACGGAGATCGTGACACCCGTCCCCGAGAGTCGTCTTATCGAAAGAAATCACATTCCCAGTCTTCATACTCTCGCGATCTCCCTCCTCAAACAGAACCAGATAGAGAAAAATCTTCACAGAAGGGGTCTTAACCAGATGTTTCTCGAGATCAACATTCTGGTTCATCAAGCACACGACAATCTCGGGAACATCGTAAGAGAATTGAACTTTCAAAACCTCCTCCTGTTCTTGCAGCAGACCCAACGATATCGGAGAAACTGGTCGATCTAAAAGCCAAATTTCCCAAAATCTGCTTCGATGGCCTGAAGTTCCTCCCAGCTATTCATCACATTCCGAGACATGTCAAGCAGAGTGCCATCGCTTGCAATAACGACGTCTATGTTCAACATGACGCATTCGTTCATTTAGTCGAAAAAGTCTCGGAAGTATCCGTTGAGCGTCAACAAAAAATCGACCGCTTGAAGCTCGAAGCTATCTTCGATAAAGACATCATCAAAAATTAGGACGAAGAGCTCGCTTCGTACAAGTCCAAACTTGAAGCTACAGAAAAGAGTGCTAAGGAGACTACGGAGGCCGTCGCTCGTCTGGAGACGACTCATAAGAAAGAACTTGACGTCGCAGTCCAACGCAGTGGGGCCCTAGCTTTAGAAAAAGATTCTATTCAAAAAGAAAGGGATGCACTCGCCCTGTAGGTTAAAGAGTTGAAGGAGCTATTCTCTAAGGAGAGAGAAGAGAAGATAGCGGCTCAAGAGGAGTCTCAACGGTACTGTAACGAGATCGTTGATACACGTCTCTTAAAGGCAAAGCTTGACGATAAGTTGGTACAATGAAGGATGAAGCTCACGAGGAGGGCAAGAGAATAGCTTCCGCAGAGATTGACTCCCGCCTTGAAGCGGCTGCAGAGGGCGGTAGAGAAGAAATCAAGTGTATGTTCGACCCATTGATAGCCGAATACAATGCCCGTGTCCTCATGCACCGGGACTTGACTTTCTTAGGCGAGGGCTATCTTGAATCTTTGGCCGAGGCTTGGGAGACTTTAGTAAAGATTAGACAAGTGGAGTCAGGCACTGAGGAGGTCGACGAGGAGGCTTTAGTGAAAGAGTTTCTCAGGGGGAATGAGCCATCGGACTTGTCTACAGCTATGGCTCTTTTAGGTAAAGGCTCTCCTCCGTCAAAAGAGAAAGATGACAAAGCTGGTCCATCTAGAACTGAGGCTGCAGACCCTCTTTCTACTCAATCGGCCGATCGGCCAGCACTTGACCCATTCGAGCAGCATGCCGGCTATGATCCGGAAGACCCCGGTCTCGGCATTCACGTGCTATCTCCCATTCTGGAGGGTGAAACTCCGCGTACAGCTGAAAGCCAGCAAGAAACTGGTATAAAACTCTTCTTCTAGAAGTCCAAAGATCTGTCGCTTTTTGCGATCGGTTATTGGTCCTAATGTTCGTTCTTTATGTTTTTGTGCAGGCCGCTATGACCCTGAACTGACTCCGAGGAGCGATGACACCAAGGAGGAGACGGGGAAAACAAGCGATGCTACTCACGCGGGAGTAACTCCCGGTCCTGACGCTCAAGTGATCGGGGCGCTAGATGATGATAAGTCTGACACTTCATCTCCCGTTGAAGGGAGTTATGAAATTGAAATCATGGGCGCCTCAGAACACACTTTGAAGGTGAGTATGAAAGAGCGACTCGCGGAAGAGAAGAAAAAGAAGGTTGAAATCAAGGTCGAGTCTCAAGTACTAGAGCTTACCGACCCGTTGAATAGGCCTTTGAAAGTCATTCTTCCCGGCAAATCCAAACCATTGGATGTTCCTCCTCCCACTCCTGACTCCACTTCTTTGGCGAGCAAAAAGTCCAAGAGGAAGCATGAGGGAGAGGAGTCATCTGAGAAAGCAAAGGAAGACAAGAAAAAGAAGCCGAAGAAATAGCTACTATACTCGTTCAACGAGGTTTTGTTTAGGTCATGTAACTACTTTTACTTTTTCTTTTTCGTAGTTTATGCAGATAGATTTTTAACTCCAAGTTTTGGAGGAGTAGTTGTATAACCCCATTTTGGATTATTGAATAAAGTTTAGTTTCTTTGTCATTTGAACGATTTTTGCTTTTTAGCTTTCTGCATAATTGTGGTCGAAACTCAAGTTCTTAAGAGTTACATAAATTCTCAATCCATTCTTACATTGTTTGGACATTCTTTGGGATTGTACATCTCTTGTTTCACATTTTTGGTACTTAGAATAGTTTCTAATCCGCGTTCTGGGGACGTAGAGTATTTCGGTCCGCATTCAGGGGACTCGGAGATTCAAGTCGTTTTTACTCTAGTCCGCGCTCCAGGGACTTAGAGTACTCCGGTCCGCATTCGGGGACTCGGAGATTCAATTCGTTTATACCCTAGTCCGCGCTCTGGGGACTTAGAGTACTCCGATCCACATTCAGGGGACTCGGAGATTCAATTCGTTTATACTCTAGTCCACGCTCCGGGGACTTAGAGTACTCCGGTCCGCATTCAGGGGACCCGGAGATTCAATTCGTTTATACTCTAGTCCGCGCTCCAGGGGCTTAGAGTACTCCGGTTCGCATTCAGGGGACTCGGAGATTCAAGTCGTTTATACTCTAGTCCGCGCTCCGGGGACTTAGAGTACTCCGATCCGCATTCAGGGGACTCGGAGAGTCAAGTAGTTTATACTCTAGTCCGCGCTCCGGGGACTTAGAGTACTCCGGTCCGCATTCAGGGGACTCGGAGATTCAATTCGTTTATACTCTAGTCCGCGCTCCAGGGACTTAGAGTACTCTAGTCTGCATTCAGGGGACTCGGAGATTCAATTCGTTTATACTCTAGCCCGCACTCTGGGGACTTAGAGTACTCCGGTCCGCATTCAGGGGACTCGGAGATTCAAGTCGTTTATACTCTAGTCCGCGCTCCGGGGACTTAGAGTACTCCAGTCTGCATTCAGGGGACTCGAAGATTCAAGTCGTTTATGTGAGTTCGTATGTCAGACATAATAATACAACTTCAGTTGTTTGTCACCAGACTATAAGGCTCAGAAACATCAATAATTCGTAGAAAGGATGGCTTCAAGCCTTTATTAATGAAAACAAACTAAATCTTCCGATTACATGCTAAAAAGGAAACGAATAATCAATGGAATGTAAACATACGGGAAACAATTTCACCTAAAACAGAAAAGAAACATGCTAAATATAATAGGGTCGTAAATGTTCACTGTTCCACGCTCGGGGGAGTGTCACGCCATCAACGGTTGCTAGCTTGAATGTTCCCTCTCCAAGCTTCCGTTCAACGACATACAGACCTTCCTAATTGGGATTCATATGTGATGGTACCGGGAAAACCCGTTTCAAAACGAGATCACCCACATCAAAGATTCTTGGGCGGACTTTGTCGTCGTAATATCGCTTGACTCGGTGCCTATATGCTGCCGCCCTTAATTCAGCCTCTTCACGTTTTTCATTGATGCAATCCAGTGATTCCAACAAGAGATCCTGATTCGTCTTAGGATCATAATATGTCACTCGATGTGATGGAACTTCAAGCTCCACGGGTATAACAGCTTCCGAGCCGTATGCCAATGTGAATGGAGTATGGCCAGTCGCGGACTTGTGGGTAGTTCTATAAGCCCATAGCGCTGTTGGGAGTTCATCTACCCACTTGCCTTCGGCTTTTTCCAAACGCTTCTTCAATATGGACTTGATTATTTTGTTCATGGCCTCGACTTGTCCGTTAACTTTCGGATGTGCAACGGCGGCGAACTTTTTCTCAACGCCGTACTTTAAACAGAAATCTTTGAATTCCCTGCTTTCAAACTGCGCTCCGTTGTCCGTAATGATGGTTCGCGGGAGGCCAAAACGGCATATAATGTTTCGTACAACGAAATTAATGACCTTCTTGGAGGTGATTGTGGCTAAAGGCTCTGCCTCGGCCCATTTTGTAAAATAGTCGACCGCAACTATCGCGTATTTTGCACCACCTTTGGATATAGGCAAAGAACCGATTATGTCGATTCCCCAGATTGCAAACGGCCAGGGACTAACCATTTGTGTGAGTTCTGTTGGTGGAGCTCTTGGGATTTTCGCATATCTTTGACACTTGTCACATTTTCTTGCATAATCTGCAGCATCCCGATTCACAGTTGGCCAATAGTATCCGTAGCGGAGGATCTTTTTTGCTAGTGTCTGCCCCCCAGTATGGTCGCCACATTCTCCTTCATGAACCTCCTCCAAGACCCGCTTTGCCTCATCACGGGCAATGCACCGTATTAAAGGGACCGAGAACCCTCTCCGATACATTACTCCTCCCTGCATCACATATCGCGCAGCTTTGCGAATGACCTGTCGTCTTTCGCTTCTTCTTTCAGGCAAAGTCCCGTTTAGCAGGTATTGTTTGAATGGGGTCATCCACGACTCCTCCTCGATTTCCGTTTCCAATGCAAAATTGACTTCCATCACATCTATGCTTGGAGAGTGTAAGGTTTCGACGGGAACTAATCTCATTTGCTGCGCATCGCCAGTGCTTGCGAATTTGGCCAACGAGTTGGCTTCCTTGTTTTGTTCACGCGGGACATGCGAAATGTCATAATGTTCGAAGTTCTTCAATAGTTCCTGAACCAGAGCAAGGTATGGAGCAAGCTTTTGTCCCCTTGCTTGGTAGTCTCCTCGCACTTTGTACACCACCAACTACGAGTCACAAAAGATTTCAACTGATTTAACCCCGAGTTCTCCAACGAGCTTTAAGCCAGCAATCAGTGCTTCATATTCTGCTTCATTATTCGTAGCCGGGAAATTGAGCTTCAAAGCGTAACAAATCGATCGATTTTCTGGGGTCACGAGAACTACACCAGCTCCGGAGCAACGGTCGTTTGATGCCCCATCGGTGTACAATTTCCATCGAATGGGGGGAATGACACTATGACCATCTGGTTCGTCAGATACTGTAAACTCAGCGATGAAATCTGCTAATGCTTGCCCTTGTATGGCTCTTCGTGGCAGGTAGGTAATATCGAACCGACTCAACTCGATATTCCATTTTAACATCCTTCCAGAAGTTTCTTGTCGTTGGAGTACCTACCGTAAGGGCTGATTGGTATAGACACTGACTGAGTGTGCTTGAAAGTATGGACGCAGCTTACGTGATGCAATCACCAAGCAATAGGCCAATTTCTCAATTTTAGGGTAATTTCTTTCTGCCTCCGTTAAACGTTTGCTAACGTAATACACCGGCTTTTGGACTCGGTCCTCCTCGTGGACCAAAGCCGCACTTATAGCATGCGGGGATACGGCCAAGTATACGTACAGCATCTCGTGGTCTACTGGTTTCGACAGCACTAGAAGACTCTCCAAATGCCTCACCAGATCTCGGAACGCTTCCTCACAGTTGGATATCCATTCGAAATTCCTCTTCCCTTTCTTTATTATATCGAAGAAGGGAATGCACTTGTCCGTGGCTTTGGATATAAATCGACTCAGCGCAGCCATCTTTCCATTCAAGCTTTGCACCTGTTTTATAGTTCTGGGCACTCGCACATCTCGAATAGCTTGAATCTTTTCCGGGTTAGCTTCAATTCCCCTGGCATTAACAATGAATCCCAAAAACTTCCCCGATGCAACGCCGAAGGAACACTTCAGAGGGTTAATCTTCATCCCATAATATCTGAGTATATCGAACATCTCTGCTAAGTCTCGAATGTGGTCATTTGACTGTCGTGACTTCACGAGAATGTCATCCACATAAACTTCCATCGTTCTACCAATCTGGTCTTTGAACATTCGATTCACCAAACACTGATAGGTCGCTCCTGCGTTTTTCAATCCGAAAGGCATTACTACATAGCAATATAGCCCAACATCTATGACGAAACTGGTGTGTTCCTGGTCCGGAATACTCATCGGGATCTGATTGTATCCCGAGTACGCATCCATGAATGACAACAACTCGTGTTCTGCAGTGGAGTCGACCAACTGATCAATCCTAGGTAATGGGAAACTGTCCTTGGGGCATGCTTTGTTCAAATCGGAATAATCTATGCAGGTTCTCCATTTCTCGTTCGCCTTTTTCACCAGCACGGGGTTTGATACTCATTCAGGGTAGAGGGCATCGCAAACGAACCCATTGGCTTTGAGTTTGTCCACCTCCTCTCTAAGAGCAGTGGACCTCTCCGGGTCCATTCCTCTCCTCTTTTGTTTAACTGGGATGTACTTCGGGTCTATGTTCAACATATGACTCGCAATAGCAGGAGAAATCCCACACATGCCGGAATGTGTCTAAGCAAAAACATCGAGATTCGCTCGGAGGAAATCATTGAGATCTTCAGTCATTGAGGGGCTGAGTTGTAATCCAATCTTCAATACTCGCGACGGGTCGTCTCGGCTGACTGAAATGTCAATTGTTAGTTCAACCGGCGCTGCCTTTTCTTCCCTGGGTTCCTCATCGTCGTCTCTCGGATCTATGTCTCTGTAGATCCGAGGATTTTGCCCGAGCTAGGACTCGGGCGTTATTTGTCAATTGTCGGTATTATGGATGCGGACGGGATTGTCCGCAACCTTTCCTTCTCTCTCCGTTGGGCTTCTCAGAGCTCAGCCACATAACATGCACGACCGGTCGCCATGAACAACACCTACTCCTTTGTCAGTCGGAAATTTCAAAGTCAAACACCACGGGGCTAATGCTGCCCTAAACTCAGCCAGGGCCGGTCGGCCCAAAAACACATTGTACGGAGAACCCACATCCAAAACTACGAAAGGTAGGATTCACACCCTCCTTCGTTCACCTTGTCCCAGTTCAACTAGCAACTCAACATATCCCACTACATCGGTCGCGGCGCCATTAAAGCCATGTATACGAGCTTTAGATGGCTTCAAATCCTTCGTCTCCGTCTTCATTTGATCATAAGCCTTCTTGAAGATGATATTGACAGAACTTCCACAATCAATCAAAATTCTCTTTACATAAGCCAGCCCGATTGTCGTGGATATGACCATCGGGTCAATGGTAGGAGCCTCCACTTGGTCAGCATCTCTGCTCTTGAACACTATATCGTCTGTCATCATGCACAGCTGCTTAGCAGGGGTCCCAACCTCTACGTTGGAACAACACTCGAAGTCTGCATGCCTCAGGGAATTAGCATATCGTTCCATCTCTTGCCAGTTCTTATCCGCAGGGTGAGGTCCACCGATGATCTTGTTTATGACTAGTCTGCCCACGGTCCGGGCAGGCTCCTCGGGATGACACGGAGCTGGTGCACGACCTGGATTGGATGTTCCCTGTCCACCTTCATGCGGATTCTTCACAAACTCCTGTAACTTTTTCTGCCTAATCAACTTCTCTATAGCGTCGTATAGGTGTCTGCACTCTTCAGTATTGTGCCCATAAGTCTCATGAAAGCGGTAGTACTTCCCGGTCCGCTTTTGTTCTTCGGTTGACTCCTTTGGACGTGGCTTTCTGTACTGAAAGGTATTGCAGGTTGATAGGTAAATGTTCTCGACAGACGCATTCAGCGGGGTGTACTCGTTGTAGGTCGGAATTCTCGGCTTCCATTTCCCCGATTCTCTCTTCTTCCCCTAATTTCTTCCTCCAGATTCCGTAGATTGCCCAGGCTTGTTCTGGACATTGACTTGAAATTTCCCCGAGTTGTCTCCGGACCGCTTCACAGCAATGTTGCTTTTTACGGACTCCTGAACAGGCCCCGGTGCCTTATCTTGCCTTATCCACCTGACTTCCTCTCTTCTTATGAACTGATGTGCCTTTGAGTAAAAACGTTCTAGCGTAGTCGAAGGTTTTCCTGCCAACCAATCTCCAAACTCTGAATCCGGATCCACACCTCACATCACAGCCATAAGAATTGCATGATCATTGGGATTACTGACTTCAGTAGCCGCAACATGGAATCTTTGTAAATACTCCTTCAACGACTCCCTAGGAGCTTGGATTATACTTGATAGAGACATCACGTCCTTTGGACGAGTAGTATGTATCCTGAACTGTTCTATAAATTTCTTCGCCAACTCCTCGAAACTGGATACGGATCGCGGAGGAAGTCGGGTGAACCACATGGTAGCGATCCCAGATAGAGTTATTGGAAAGCACCTGCACTTGGTTGCATCATTCGCTCTAGCTGAATCCATCATCCATTCATACCTCATCACATGCTGCCTGGGATCAGACTTTCCTTCATAAGCCGGGATAGTTGGCATACTGAACTTCCTGGGGTACTCCGCCTGTAGAACAACGTCTATGAATGGAGTATGACTTCTGGACACTCCCCAATCGTCGTTTGATAAGCCTTGATTCTCTTTCATCAACTGTCTGATCATAGCTGTCAGGTATGGGGTTTGTATGGAAGGTGGAAGGTTGGAGTCTGTCCGACGGGATTGATCAGGCTGATGCCTCCTCTGCTGGCGATTTTCCAAACGTGCATCTTAAGGTTCGATATCATTAGCATCTTGGTGAGCAGGGCGTCCAGCCTCCACCTGCACTCCAGCTCCTAAGTTTCCAGTTCCGGCTTGGTCATGGTCTCCGAGGTGTAAATGGTCCCCGGTTGTTCAGACAGCAGCACCTGCCTGCATAGTTTTAGTCTTGCGGCGTCTACGCCTGGGAGGTTCATCGGACGAAGTCGAGCTATCGGATGATGAATAAGGAGCTGGATTTCCCCCAGCATTCTGATGCTGTTGTTGAGTGAGTTGTGCCATGAGGTCGGCATTAGCTTGCATCTGCTCTCCGAGTTGTCTCCTGCTTTCCCTGAGTTCTCTCATCAAGTCGTTGAACTCTATTCTGGTGACAACTGGCATTTGGTCCTGGGCGGTATTCCCTGCACCTAGAATTGCTTGCTGATTGCTAGGCCCTACTTGTTGTACGCTAGCAGTCTCATGGGCGTCCGCATTATGAGAGGCTGATCTGGTACGTGGTCTTGCCATTGTAGAGTTATTGGTATGAACTCTAAGTAGAATCAACGGACGTCCTACGAATGACTCGGATCTTCTTCGGGGGATTTATCCAATCCAGTAGCTTCAAAGCAGATCCTTGAGGTATGAGAATTCGATTCTCAGTGAAAGCACTAAAGTGTTAGCACCAAAATTGGTCACTAACCTCGTTGAGAAAGATTGTGTAGAGAGATAAATGATGAAAGTAAATTTAAACAAAGAACAATATGCTAAATTGAATGCAAAGACGAGAACACCAGATTTATAGTGGTTCGGCGTAACTGCCTACATCCACTTTGAGGTTAATCTTTATTGTTTTACTTGATAATTGATTACAGATACAATCCATATACCAACTAATTGAATACAATTGCTAAGTAAAGAGAATGAGTCTTGAAAGCGGCAGAGTCTCCCCAGTGTTCTCCAAAAAAAAGGTCCCTTTCACTGTGCCCCTGCCTCTCTATTTATAGACAAAGATGGGTTGGACTCCCCTGGTGGGCCTGACAGCCGATTACCTCAGCCCAGAAAGAGTGAGTTCTGGGTGCCGAACCATCGATGCCGAACAGACTGATGTCGAACCATCGATGCCGAACAGACTGATGCCGAACCATCGATGCCGAACAGACTGATGTCAAACCATTGATGCCGACCAGACTGATGCCGAACCATCGATGTCGATCAGATTGATGCCGAACCATCGATGCCGAACAGACTGATGTCGAACCATTGATGCCGAACAGACTGATGCCGAACCATTGATGCCAAGCAGACTGATGTCAGACATTTATAGACGCCGAACAACTCTGTATGTCGAATTCTCTGCCATGCCGAACGATCTAGGTACGCCGAACGATCCAGGTACGCCGAACGCTTCTGCCATGCCGAACGAAGTGTGGATGCCGATCCATGTATGTCGATCACTCTATAATGTAAGTGCCGAGTGCCTAGTTGCCTGGTCAAACCTTCAGGTAACACTTGGATACATTTAAAAAAAACTATTTTTAAACACTTTATTTAAAACATTAATTATAAAAATATTATACTAATATCTCATATAATTTCAAACCCAAACTAATTTTAAAAAATGAAATTATTAGATATAGTATAATTATTTAAATATCCATTTTCTAAATCAAATCTCAATTTGATCTTTAAATAATCACTTCTATAATTCACCAAATAAATCTTTACTTTAAAGATTTAAAAACAACTAAAGAAAAAAATTTCTCCAAAGTATCCTTTTTAAAACCATCCTTAAAACTTTCAATTTATATTTATCGGCTACTTTGAAAACATACTCGGCTTTCCAGTGAAATTACACTTTCCATTTCAAAATGATCCATTTAAATCAATTAATAAATCCTTCTTGACTTATTTCAATTTACATTCCAAAACCGTAATTTCTTTCCACACTTTTTAAAATAAACCAATATTTATTTTTTTAAAACAAATAACCCATTCCTTTATAAATTCCCATTGTGAATTTACATTTCCAAATATCCATTAATATATAAATTCCAAATTTATTTCCAAATATTCACTTTCAAACACCAAATCAAATTCCAAATTTATTTCCAAATTGATTTCAAATTTTCTACTTTAATTTCCAAAAATCCAATTCTATTTATTTCTGGTATCCTACGATACCAAAAATATTTTCAACTAAACTATAGCCTTCAAATAAATTCCATTTATCAATATAATCATTCACACCAATATAATCACATCACAACATATGAAATAAATTCAACAATTTGAGGAATCCAGTTGGATCCCTCCAACCTGTTTCTCTGCATCCACAGATGTTAGCATAACAGTTAAATACCAATTCCACTTCGAGGTGGAATATCGCGGTATATGGGATTATATAATATCATCCGCTATTATGCGGCGCATAGGGTCTCATCCGCTATATAATGCGGGAAATCAATCACTCCAAATATATATATATACTACTACTATCATATATACTATCATCCAACAGATAAATTATTAAATTCATCCAAGCACATCCAATAATTTAAATTATTCGTTTAAATTAACTAGCAACAAATTTGAGTGAGAAGATCTCACCTTTTATTATGCATGCAATCCATTTCCATTTCGGCTTGATTTCTTCACTGTATTAGACCTTGTATAAACATTTATACAATTTATTAATATTCGAATAAATCGAACAATTAATTTTCCTTTTAATAAATTTAATTACTAATGATTCAATTTAACTCAAATAATTAAATTTTAAACTAATATATTTTTTTCTTTATATTTTCCTACATGCATATATATTATAAGTTTTTAAATTAAACAAGGATTAACTCAAGATTTAAAACTGCTTAACAGGTACAAATCTTTCTTTTTACTGTGTATAACAACAGTAATCCTTTCTACTGTTTAAAATTTTTAAACAAACTGTTATAACCAGTATATATATTTTTCTTTTCTATACATATTTATTTTAATATAAAAATAAGATTATACCTTACTGTTAATCGAAACCCAACGATCTCCGTGCTCTGCCTCGATTCGCGTACGACCACCAATGCCCCTCCTGATCGAGATTGCCGCCGCGACCAAAACCTGTACACGCGCAAGCACTACGAACTCTAAATCGCGAGCATTACTAACCCCGAGCACATCCAACTCTAGACCATCTTCGAGCTTCTCATCGCCTAACGACGCCACTGGTGATACATCGTCACCACTCGCGAATCCCCCTCGAGCGATTCGTGAATAATCTATACGTTGCTGAGGAAGATTATAACAAAGGACTCGAATTCGACTTCTAGAATCGAACGAAGGCGAGAGGGAGACGCGATTCTAATCAAAATCGATTCGAAAGCTCTTCCGCCATTTTTTTTATTATCTCGTTTTGATTTTTGATTTTAAGGAAGGGCTCAACATTTTTTTCTCTGGGCAAATTTGATTTTTAGTTTTGAACGAGGATGTTTTTTTTTCTTTTCACTAAAGAAGACGCGTGTTATTAATTTGAATGCCAAGTGTTTGAAGAACACAGAAACGTGTCATTTGCCTTGTAAATGTGAATATTTATATTCAATTTAAATTCAAATTCAAATTGCCTCGATAAATGCAACTTAAAATTTCGAACTCCTATTGAGGCATGCCGCTAAGCGTTTATAATGTTAAACCCCTATTTTGAACACAATGGAAAAGGTTCCGAATCCAAATTCGATCGTATGGAGAAGATAGCTTTTTGGACCTCGGTTATTATATTAAATTCTCGATGCATATTTTAGCGTGTTTATATATCGTACGATCACATGACAACTCCAAACACTACGAAAATTGAAATTCGATAATAATACATAATTACGGATCGAATGGAACTGGTTGAGTCGAATTCCAAGACTGTGCCCCGGAAGGCTATTTTTAAATATCTATTTAAACGATAAAATTCCAAAACTAAACAAACACTTCAAATTTCAATTTTTAACACTTCCATTATCTTCAGTATAATCAGTATGAATTTTCTAAGCCTTAAAAATATTTTTGACAAGCTCAAAACTAAAGATACAATATTTTACTCAACCTTTAATAATTAAATTTAATAATTTTTTTAATCGCCAAATAAATCCTGATATTTGAAATTCAAGTTAAACTAACTTCCAAATATTTAAAATCAATTAAATATTTCAATTTCAAATGTCCAAAATTCAGGGTCGTCACATTCTTCCCCACTTAAAAGAATTTCGTCCCGAAATTACAAGTTAGGAAGAATGAACCATAACCCGTTTATCATTTTCCCAAAACCAAACAGTTTTATCAACTTGCTTAAATAAATCTTTTTATAAAAGATCCATTATCTCTCTTATTAACTTTCCAAACTCAACTATAAGTTATAAACAATATTATTTTCTCAACAATTCAAATTTCAATTCAAATTCAAATTTTAAATTCAAAACTTTTCTAACTCTCTAAATTTTCAAAAAATTTCGCCAGCGTCTCCTTTGCGCGGCTATCTCGGTACGACTACAAAATGCCTCTACGGCCCCCAGATTTCAAAAGAAAACAAAAGGCCAAATGGCTAGATCAGAAAAGGATCAAATTTCATATAGAAATTTAAATACATACCTTTGTTGGACAATTCAATTTTATCTTCAAAAATAAAAAATTCAATTCCCTTTCCTTTATAACCCCTGTATATTTTACATAACAATAATGTCCAATTACAACATTCAAAATCTTTTTGCATATTTATATTTTGATTTCTATCCACTTATTCACAATCACCATTTTACAACTTTCCGTTAAATCTTCATTCACTTATTAACTTAGAATATTTTCTCGATTCAAAATTTACTTAAGAATTCCATTATCCATTTCTTAAGTTCAATATAAGTATTTACATACTTCTTATATTTATTTTCACTTCACTACCAAAGTTATATATTCATTTCCATTCAACTTTGCATTTTCAATTCCATTTGAATTCAATTTACAATTTCAATTCTATTTGAATTATTTTTATTTTCAAACTCCGAATATTGAATTTTATTAATTATTTTTCATTCACAACTGATTCATATCATTGTTTAAATTAGTTTTATTTACTAATTTTAATTTTAATACTTTGCTTCATTTGATCCAACTTGACAAATTTTCCACTTCACTTTGTTTATCACAGATCAAATTCAATTTCCAATATTCAGCAATTTCATTTACTTACAAATTCCAAATGAATTTCAACATTCAGTTTTCAATTTCATTTACTTGCAATTGTAAATTCATTTATTCATTTAGAAATTTATTTCCACCTTAAATTTTATTTGAGTAATCATTTCACTTAGTCTCCTTAGACCTTTCTTTCAATTCACTTTTACTTAACTCCAATTCAATTTAAATTTTTAAACTTCTATAAGTTTCCCAAATTGAATTTCATTTCCTAATTTCTTTTGATTCACCTCAATTAATTAGCTTACCTCCCACTTATTTGGGTTTTACACTTACTTTTGTTTATCCCTTTTCAAGTTGAATCTTATTCCAACAAATTTTAAATTTTTATAAGTTATCAAACTTATTTAGATTCCGTAACATTTTAAATAAGATTCCAGAGTCTTTTAAACAATTACTCAACATTTGAAAATCATCTTTTGAAATCAATTATATCCAAAACTCCTTGGTTATTACCTTAATTTCTTATTCAATTTCCATACAACAATGATAATAATTCAATATTATCACTTCCTAACAACCAAGCAACCATATGCTATAATAATTTACGGAAAATGATTTCTTTTCTATACAAAAATAGTTTGGGTAAAATTATTTCATTTACCCTATTTTAAAACAATACTGTGTCAGTTTATCTTGTTTAAGGGTTTAGAAATCCCTATCGATACAGTTGGCCAAACTGAACCGATCAGAATCTATAAACAATCAACTGATAAGTCAACACAATACAAAACAATTTTTTTATATATTCACTAATAAATACGCGCTCATATCTATTATTACACTCATACTCATTCTAGAGTACTACCGACTCTATCTCAAATGAGTAATCCCCACCAGAGCCAAGGTTGTCGCTTAACCAATTGCTCTGATACCACTCTGTAACGACCCGATTTTTCGACTTCCGAAAGTCGACATCAATACGCCCACTATATCAAATGCCGCACAATCGAATGCCGGAAAACCGAATCATTAGAGTTAAAGAAGAAAGAGGTAGAAGAAGAAAGAAGAATAAACATAAACAATGACAGAATCTCACATTCACAGCGGAACAACATATAATAGATAAATGAATAATCTTTAAACAAAAGAACTATATCAGTTCATACAATACATCATCGGAGTTTACAACAACAACACACAACACTGGCAGTTATAATAACATGCCCATATGATTGAATACACAGTGGAATGATAATAGTATACGGAAGTACGTCTCGCCATCCAGCTCGCCTCCTGATCTCCACAGCATACATTTCTGACTTCGCTCTAGAACAACTGATAACCTGACTCTAGGCTGCCCGTGTAGAAAATTATGGGCACCCGGAGTTTAGAAAGGGAACAATAAACTCCGAGTCAGTCATGGGACTAGTGTGAGATCTTAAAACAGTTATTTGCACAAAGGAATAAAAGGAAATCCGCTATGCTTTTGGAAAATGAAACTACCATAAGTAAATGGCAGATTATACAACTAAAACCATACAGGACGCGTATTGTTTCTTTGGATTTCCAACAAATGGTCAGGCTAAGGAACTTCCTACATCACATGGGTACGCCTCTGAAGGGACGCCCCGAGAACCTAACCGGATCTCTACCAACACAAGGCCGAGTTATCTAACGCTTCTGGTGCAATGAAGCTGTAACTAGATAACTCCACACACGAGCTATGCCATTCCCGGTCGTTACCGACCTTTATCCGAGGATCCTCAACACCAACAACCACAAAGTAATAAATTTGCAGCAATCACATAAGTTAAGTATCTGGGCTCCATACCATGATACCGCCTTTTTCCAAAAGGAAATAGACATACCCTGCGGGCGCTACCCCCAAACAACCTTGCCACATCCTTCCTGTTTTGACCATTTCGGGTTGTGAGGTCCGACGAAGTCTCATCCACAAAGCTACGCATTTCCCAAAAGCCATGCTTCGATCAACAAATGATCAGCAACACTTAACATGCCACATTACCAAATTGGGAATATATCACTATTAAAAATCAACTACATAACCTCTGAGCTCGTACGTCTCATAGAAGGGTGTTAAGCTAAGAGAATAAATTCTCCGCCACCAACAGAAATATATTTGATAGAAACCAGCTTTACATCTCAAAGTGTAATGTCAGACATACATCCATACAAGTCTGTTCCGGGTCCGAACAGAACCGAAGGCACTTCAAAGAAGTCCTTGCAAATCCGGATAATCCCTAATGACGTCCGGACTCCCCATCACATAGGGTAATCAAAATCTCTATACCGGAGCAACTCGGTGCAGAGACATTCGACATGTAATCCTTTCATTTTCGAAAATACCTAGTCTTCAACACCATCTTCAAATGCTATCCCATTTCGTCGTATCATTATTCGGAATGGGTTTTATGACATAAAGTCCTCTCCCGGCTTAACCGAATAATGAGCGCTTGTTTTAAAAACAAATTCAAGTGCCGTTTCAAAGGCCAATATTGATAGTCGGTTATTTAACTATCAAACAATATTCACAACAATCATCAAAATTTAAATAATTTTTCCCAATTATTTATTTTCAAAATATCTTTGCAAGATATATTTTAACACTTCAACACTTTGAAAACCAATTTCAAATCACTCTTCTTTTACGGAATAAATTTCTAAATATTTATTTACTTCCACTGAAAATTTGCCGAGTCTAAATACTTCAAAATGATTTAAATCACTTATCCAAAAATATATGTACTTGGATACATTTAAAAAAAACTATTTTTAAACACTTTATTTAAAACATTAGTTATAAAAATATTATACTAATATCTCATATAAATTTCAAACCCAAACTAATTTTAAAAAATGAAATTATTAGATATAGTATAATTATTTAAATATCCATTTTCTAAATCAAATCTAAATTTGATCTTTAAAATAATCACTTCTATAATTCACCAAATAAATCTTTACTTTAAAGATTTAAAAACAACTAAAGAAAATAATTTCTCCAAAGTATCCTTTTTAAAACCATCCTTAAAACTTTCAATTTATATTTATCGGCTACTTTGAAAACATACTCGGCTTTCCAGTGAAATTACACTTTCCATTTCAAAATGATCCATTTAAATCAATTAATAAATCCTTCTTGACTTATTTCAATTTACATTCCAAAACCGTAATTTCTTTCCACACTTTTTAAAATAAACCAATATTTTTTTTAAACAAATAACCCATTCCTTTATAAATTTCCATTGTGAATTTACATTTCCAAATATCCATTGATACATAAATTCCAAATTTATTTCCAAATATTCACTTTCAAACACCAAATCAAATTCCAAATTTATTTCCAAATTGATTTCAAATTTTCTACTTTAATTTCCAAAAATCCAATTTTATTTATTTCTGGTATCTTACGATACCAAAAATATTTTCGGCTAAACTATAGCCTTCAAATAAATTCCATTTATCAATATAATCATTCACACCAATATAATCACATCACAACATAAGAAATAAATTCAACAATTTGAGGAATCCAGTTGGATCCCTCCAACCTGTTTCTCTGCATCCACAGATGTTAGCACAACAATTAAATATCAATTCCACTTCGAGGTGCAATATCACGGTATATGGGATTATATAATATCATCCGCTGTTATGCGGCGCATAGGGTGTCATCCGCTATATAATGAGGGAAATCAATCACTCCAAATATATATATATATATACTACTATCATATATACTATCATCCAACAGATAAATTATTAAATTCATCCAAGCACATCCAATAATTTAAATTATTCGTTTAAATTAACTAGCAACAAATTTGAGTGAGAAGATCTCACCTTTTATTATGCATGCAATCCATTTCCATTTCGGCTTGATTTCTTCACTGTATACCTTGTATAAACATTTATACAATTTATTAATATTCGAATAAATCGAACAATTAATTTTCCTTTTACTAAATTTAATTACTAATGGTTCAATTTAACTCAAATAATTAAATTTTAAACTAATATTTTTTTTTCTTTATATTTTCCTGCATGCATATATATTATAAGTTTTTAAATTAAACAAGGATTAACTCAAGATTTAAAACTGCTTAGCAGGCACAAATCTTTCTTTTTACTATGTATAACAACAGTAATCCTTTCTACTGTTTAAAATTTTTAAACAAACTGTTATAACCAGTATATATATTTTTCTTTTCTATACATATTTATTTTAATATAAAAATAAGATTATACCTTACTGTTAATCGAAACCCAACGATCTCCGTGCTCTGCCTCGATTCGCGTACGACCACCAGTGCCCCTCCTGATCGAGATTGCTGCCGCGACCAAAACCTGTACACGCGCAAGCACTACGAACTCTAAATCGCGAGCATTACTAACCCCGAGCACATCCAACTCTAGACCATCTTCGAGCTTCTCATCGCCTAACGATGCCACTGGTGATACATCGTCACCACTCGCGAATCCCCCTCGAGCGATTCGTGAATAATCTATACGTTGCTGAGGAAGATTATAACAGAGGACTCGAATTCGACTTCTAGAATCGAACGAAGGCGAGAGGGAGACGCGATTCTAATCGAAATCGATTCGAAAGCTCTTCCACCATTTTTTTTATTATCTCGTTTTGATTTTTGATTTTAAGGAAGGGCTTAACATTTTTTTCTGGGCAAATTTGATTTTTAGTTTTGAACGAGGATGTTTTATTTTTTTTCTTTTCACTAAAGAAGACGCGTGTTATTAATTTGAATGCCAAGTGTTTGAAGAACACAGAAACGTGTCATTTGCCTTGTAAATGTGAATATTTATATTCAATTCAAATTCAAATTCAAATTCAAATTGCCTCGATAAATGCAACTTAAAATTTCAAACTCCTATCGAGGCGTGCCGCTAGGCATTTATAATGTTAAACCCCTATTTTGAACACAATGGAAAAGGTTCCGAGTCCAAATTCGATCGTATGGAGAAGATAGCTTTTTGGACCTTAGTTATTATATTAAATTCTCGATACAGATTTTAGCGCGTTTATATATCGTACGATCACATGACAACTCCAAACACTACGAAGATTGAAATTCGATAATAATACATTATTATGGATCCAGTGGAACTATCGAATTCCGAGACTGTGCCCTAGAAGGCTATTTTTAAATATCCATTTAAACGATAAAATTCCAAAACTGAACAAACACTTCAAATTTCAAATTTTAACACTTCCATTATCTTCAGTATATTCAATATGAATTTTCTAATTCTTGAAAATATTTTTAACAAGCTCAAAACTGAAGATACAATATTTTACTCAACCTTTAATAATTAAATTTAATAATTTTTTTAATCGCCAAATAAATCCTAATATTTGAAATTCAAGTTAAACTAACTTCCAAATATTTAAAATCAATTAAATACTTCTATTTCAAATGTCCAAAATTCAGGGTCGTCACAAGTCGTTTCCGTATACCCCATTAAGTATTTAACTTCTTAATTTTAAAATACTTAATTAACCATCCAAACATAGTCAAACTAGGAGATTAAAATATTGTTTTAGCAAACAAAGTAAACAAGCATTCAACAAGGGTTTTCAAACAACACTTAACACTTAAAGTTCCTTCAACTTAGAAATGATTTTAATGAACTTAAAGGAAGAAATAACTCATTTTGGATTCCACTCCGTCAAACTTTAAGACAAGTAACTCAAGATCTAAACCATACTTCCTACCCTACTTCGAAACCAATCCAAAATAAACCGGAATTTCTGCTTCTTCCTAAATAGGTTCGGCCTCACCATGCTCTAAACTTTCCTCCATCATTCTTCAACTTTTTAGACGCTAAACCATGTTCTAATGGTATTTTAAGGTCTTTGGCAAAGTTTGGTAAAGTTTGAAGTTGGTTTGATATAATTTTAAGAAAGTTAATAAGGAAGAAGGAGAGAACAAGAAGCCATTAAAATAGCTTATAGTAAGAAGAAGAAGAAGAAAATGTGTGTGATAAAATGAGAGGAAAATTTGTGTATTTATATGAAAGGGAAGAAGTAGTGAGTTACCAAATTAACCCCTTACCAAATTACGAAAATACTCTTCCATAACTTTAAAGTAAACTTACCTTTTTCAACACTTACCATCATCCATCACTTCATTACTTTATGTCATTTTCACTTAATACTTAAGGAATGTATTTGGATGAAAAAGTGGATTAAAGTGAAGATTTGCCTTGGTTTTGGTGAGATTTAATTTGATGTTTACTTTTTGTCTTTTGAATTATCTTACTTACTTTTACTAGTGACATTCTAGAATTTTATAACGATACTTAGTAAAAGTAAACTTGATTATTTGTGAAATGTATATATATATACCTGTGTGTGTGTGTGTGTTAAAACATATTAACAAAGGTGAAACAACGTTGCGATAACATATATTGAACAAAACGTTGATTTTCGACAAAACGTGTTACAGTCACATTTTTACGTTTTTGTTAAACTATTTATTTATGTAAAGAAAACTTGAAAATAAGTTTTTATCATCTTTAATTAAATAAAATAAGTGTATTTGACTTATAAAACCATATTCAACAATATTAGAATCTAACTGTAAAAATACAACGTCGATTTGTCGACGTGCGACGAAATTTGTCAATCTTTATAGAATAAGTATATAGTTATAAAAAATTTATCAACTAATTACTATCACTATATAAAATTTTAAAAAATAATTATTTATCATTAAAAATAAAAATTGAACGTATATCTAATTTTATCGAAAACCGGCTTTTGTCAATTTTACGATGAAAAACTAAAATCTCTTATTTTTGTAAACCAATTCTAAAAATAAGTTCACCATTCTTATTTATCACATAAAACATGATTATTTTAATTTGAAAATTCTATATCTGAATATTTAAAATAAATTAAATATTCCATTTTCAAAGTGGTAAAATTACGGGTTGTTACACTAATAATACTCTTGGATAGTATGGGTACAGAGGTGGGGTGTTACAGTTGGTATCAGAGCAGGTTCAAAACAATATATGATATATGTGACACAAGACTTGGCATTAAAGTGACTTTAGTGTCCCTATTCCCCTTGGGTATGCGATAGTTGCCCAATAATAAATGGTAGTAGGAGTATACGATGATTACCGAGGTAATCAACTGGGACGTATTTGTTATTTTCCTACTATATATGTGTGTGTGTGTTTTCTCTTATATCTACCTTTTTATGTGTTATTTCCGAGTGAAATTGAATTTGTTGAGAGGGGTAGTGAAATAAGGAGTTATTTGTCCGACGAGTAGAGTCGGCGTTGATGATGGTGAATAAATCTCTGTGTGGCTTGAATATGTGATCCGGTAAGGTTTAGAGTTGCACAATGGAAACTGATAGATACTTTTTCATTGAGGGCGTTTGTTTGTTTGTTTGAAATTATGTGTATTGTTGTATTGATGTATGTTTGATTTTATTGATGGCATGTGATAATTTTCATTATTGTTGATGCTTGATAAATTGGATGTGTATATGGGTTTCAATAAAATAAAATAAATAAATAAACATTTTTATTCGAACAAACAAATGAATTAATAAAATATGAATTTGACTTTTATAATGTGAGTGAAACGTTTTAGTAATTTATAATTCATGTTAATTTATTCGTTTGGCGCTTTAAAAATTTTGGTCGATGCGTTTGGCCAACATTATCGATAGAAATTCCTAAACACTAGGACGAGACATTTCGACGTAATCTTCTGAAAAGAAAAGAATATTTTGGAAGAAGTACAATAATTTATAAAATAATATAATGCTTTGCAAAGAATACAAAGTTTTGAAAGGACTTCATGTTTTGGATACACACACACATACATACACACACACACATACATACATATATATATATATATATATAATATACGATGTCTTGAAAAGTGTACAATGTTTTGAGAATTAAATAATATTTTGAGAAATATTATAAACAATATTTTGAAAGGGGAAAACGTTTGAGATAAGTTAACAACATTTTGAAAAGAGTATAACATTTTGACAATGTTAGAGTGATATTACGAATTAAAAAGGATTTTGGGTTACTGACAAAGAAAATCGCAAGTGTTTCCATTTTTATTGATAATCATCATTCACTTCTTTTCCTTCTTCATGCTTTCAATTATAACATAATCTTAGAGTTTGTCAAAATGTATATTATAAGGCGTGTAATTTCTTTTTTTAGGTTGGCGGTGAATTTTGGATCTATCTTAGTGTTGCAGTTCTGTAATAGCTACAATGCCAATCTGCATTAAATCGGTTTACTTTGCAATGAATGGATCTTATATTTATGAATTTCTTTCTAAATATATTTTCAAGTCAAGGTGAATTACATTTGTCTACTTGAATCTGGACTTCACTGAAATTCATATCTTAATCGGTTGGGTGTTTAAAACTCGATGGTGATTCACTACTAAGCTATCTAAAGTTATGTACTCCATGAATAATCTTTGATAGCCTGTCAGTTCAACTGTTATATGTAAGGCTTAGACTATCTAAATTAAATGGCATAGTCACTGCCATTCGACTAAGTTTAGAATGTAAAATTATCTTGTTAGTAATTTACAATTTTATTGATGAAATTAGAAGTATTGGTTTTGACATACGATGAAAGTTTGTTCTCTTGTTTTCATATCAAAATGTTCTCTTTTATAATAATATCTATTTTTCTTTGGAAATATTCTGGGCACTGGTATAAGTTTACCTAGAACAACCAAAGGCCAACTATAGAAGGTTAAAGAATAAATTTAATATGCAGTTGCTATTATATGACAAGAGGTGTCATACAGAGCAATATAGATTAAGAAAATTGCAACTGACTTCCATACTTGTTAAATGTAAATTAAGATCAGTTTCAAAAAAAACTCAATGGCATTTTATTAATGAAAATTAATTTAATCTATATTAAGACATGAAACTCCAAGAAACTTGCTTGAAGCTGCATTTCGAGTTATATTGCTTAAGAAAAGAATTAATAAAAAATAGAATTTATTCATTGAAATACAACGATTAGTTTTTACCTTAGATCTCAAACAAATAATCTGTTTTCGACGATCTTAAATTTATTTGAAAGTCGTGTCATTAGAAACAATTTTTGTTGAAATGCAATGTGAAATTTTGAGTTTGAATAATGTTAAAACATAAACGGAAGTGTTTCGCTATTTTGAAAGTGCAAAACATATAAAACAGCTCTGACTTCACTCAACCATAATTTTTGAACGGCTTATCCGATTTTGACGATTTTACCCATCCCGAAAAGCTAAGAACATAAGAAACAACTTTTGTTTAGAGAGTTTTGTGAAATTTTGATGTTTGCTAGGCGAAAAACTTTGATTTCTAAAGTGGGCCTACGAACATGTTATAAAATCTACTATATGTATGATCAAAAAATCTTTAATAACTCGGGTTGTAATCCTTATTTTTGTAATTCGAAAGATGTTTTAGAAAGCTAACACACTATGTACAGTTTTCCTTTTGATATCATTGTTTAAATTTGTGTTTTTGACTTTTGAAAGTTGTTGGAAAGTGGAATACCATGAAGTTTGCATTTCCTTTACATTGTTCGAATGTATATTTACTATACTTCCTTTTATGAAGCTAATATTTCAAACTTGAGTTAAGATTGGTGCATTTGGAGCATATTGGATACTTTGGTGAAGATAGCTTGCATATAAATTAAATAACTTGCTTCAAATGCTAAAAAAGAGGTACGTTTTTACGATATGTTTGTATATATGTGATAATGTATTGTTTTTCCTCGTGTTTCGGGATACCCCATTTATTGGGATGTATATTATTTTTGATATATTGTGTTTTAATTTTTTGGAATGCTCTTTGTACAAAGGAGACTCTATCGACATTTCTAGAAATTCTAACACTAAGAATTTTTTTCCATAAATTATCGTATGTAAAAAATAGAAAGTTATTAGATGAATCTATAACATACGATTAGTGAAGTTTGTGAAAAAGCCACATAGAGGATTATATAAGGTTGTAGAATACGCAGAAAGTCAGGGTTTGAGTTGTATATAACGTTTCTCCATATGAAATTGCGAGGACGCAATTTTCTTAAGGGGGAAGTCTGTAACAACTCTACTTTCTACGCCGCAAATTAAATAAATATAATTAAAATAAAATAGTTCGAGTGCGATATTTAATAATTAATATTTTAAAAAATTAAGATTTATTTAATTGAAATCTATTTAATAAAAGGTTTTGTTATAATAAATTGAATTAACTTAATAAAGTCTTTTCAAATAATATAATGAAATTGAATAAAGTGTTTGAATTAAATATAAAATATTTTTAAGGCTATGTCTCTTAAGGAATAGTTAGAAACGTCACGTGGGCAAGTTTTCGATTCAATGTCTAGATCTGCTACAAATACCAATGAGAGGTGCGCCTGGGGGTACCTCCTAAGGTGCTTGCGTTTGAGCCCTTCCTCTTGCCATACGAAATTCTGCATTTCAAGCCTTTTAGGGTGTAAATAAGTCTTACATGATTAAAATAGTTAAAAAAATGAATTTATTTTGTAATAATACAATGAATAATTAAATAGAAATAAGTGGGTAATTGAATTGAACGGAATTGTCCTATTATTGAAATATAATTTGCAAAATGCAGTATAAATCAAATAAAAACTAGATTGCAATAATTTTTGCAAATTAATTGAAAGAGTTGTTAAATGAAAAAGAAGAGAAAAATAATTGGGCAAAAGTAAATTAGTAAACAAGACCCAAAGCCCATTTAAACTCTTTCCTTCCTTCCTCTAGAAGCCTCTTCTATCTTTCTTACCCAAAAATAAAACTAAATCCTCAAAAACCGTTCGAGCCCGAGCCCATAATATTTTCTTTCTCAAAATTGCAACCAGCAAAAAGAAAAGAATTTCACTCATGGAAAAAATACCACGACCTGAAATTGACGAAGTTAGGCTGTGGGCATGAGCGACTTGGGTAGTGTCGCGATCTATGATTTGAGGATGGCGATGTAGGGTGGCGCAGACATTGGCCGGTGGCTGTGTGATGGATCGCGAGTTTGACGTTGGTTGCGTGTTAAGGTTGGTCACAACCATTGGGGATGAGCTCGTTCTTGCTTGGCTGTGGAGAAGATGACGTGGTTGAGGTAGTTTCGGGCATTCTGGTGGCTGGCGTGATGATCTTCGGCAACACGATGACGATTGGCGAACGGATGGGAATAGTTTTGACATCGTCTAGTCGTCGATTTAGAATTCAAGCATCGCCTGCGTGAGTTTTCTAACTAACAATCTATATCTAATAATTTGTTATTCAGTATATATACACACATAATCCTAATATTGGTTGAATTGCTTCATTGGCATGTTTGTTTGAGATTTGATTGATTGTGAATGTTGAATTGTTTGCTTGGATAAATTATTTGATCGGGATAATTGTTTGGTTGTTTTTTATATTGGATATGAAATTTGATGTTGGATTGTCTAAAATACAAAATGTTGTCTAATTGTATTTTCATTTGTATATTTCACATCTCTTAGGGTCATTTGGTTGAGAGTACCTCCTCTCATTAGAACTATTTGTCGAGCTAGATGAAGAGATTTTATTTGTTGTGTGTGCATTTACGGATGATTGGAATTCGATGTAATTCGATTCGGGTCAAGCAATAAAAATTTATATTGATGATATGTTGTTGATTTTTGGAGTAATTTGCTCCATAATATATGTTCTAGATGATTTATTAAGTCTCTCATTTTTAAAATATTTTTAAAGCAGTGGGAAATTATTTTTGATGTTTTAAATTTTATTTGAAGTACACTTATAAATAAACAAAAGAGGTTAGAATAATAAAATAATTTACTGGGAAGTGTTTTAGGAATAAAAGTTGATTAAAAAATGAATATGGAGATCTTCAAGAATAATTGAATGTATGGAATTTCTTTTTAAAAAAAGCATAAATGAGGAGTTTTAATAATATTTTCGAAAATAAAATTCTTTTCTAAATTGAAGGTTTAATATAAAGGATTAATGAAAATTTAAAAGGGGGAGTTTTGATTATGGGAATCTGTTTTTAAGAGTTTAAAATATATTCCCCTATTTGTATAATTATTGGTTTGGATTTAGTTTCTTTGATTATTTAGTGTAATTGAAAGGTTTAATAATATTTTGGAAAGGAGATTTTTAAAATTATACAATCTATTTTAAAGATAAATTAAATTGTTAAATATTTAAATGAATTTGAGAATTGAGTTATAGTCCTATTTCGTAAAGGTTTTATTTGGAATGATTTACATTTGATTATTTTGTAATTTAATTCTATATAATGAGAATATTGAATAAACGGTTTAGTAGTACCGGGTGGTATGGGACGCTCGGTAATATTTTTCTAATAATTTTATTGACTCATATTATAGAATAATTGTTGATTTGATAAGTGTAGTTTACTGGCTTCTAGTAAACATTCGAGAAAGACTGAGTGGTATGGGACGCTCAAGTAATACTTGTTCATTTACTATTAGTGAGTAGATGTCACTTATATTATGGAGATGGGTTCGGAATTGTGATATCATCTAGAGGTGACTTCTTAGAGCTTAGTTGTTGAGAGCCCTAGTACTCTCCAAGGGCTACAAGCTGGAGATATGTTATGATTTATAGATTTATCCTCTTAGGACTAACTAGCCAAGTTATATTATTATTTACTCTTAGGGCTAGTAGTCGAGGAATTATTATGTAGCTATGCTCTCATTAGGACGCATGGAGTCGAGAGTACTTATTATTACTCTCATCTGGACTCATTTCGTCGAGAGTTTATGTTATTGCATCCTCTAAGGACTGACTTGTTGAGTATCGTTATATACTCTTAGAACTAGTAGTTAAGGATTTGTTATTGTGAGATACTCTCACTAGGACCTATCGCGCCGAAAGTAGTTGTTGTCAGTCTCATAAGGACTTCTAGAGTCGAGAGTATTAGCTATCGCTCTCATTATGACTTATATAGTCGAGAGTATTTGTTGGGAAGCTACATCATAGGTTTGGTGCCACTATGGAGAGTACGTGAATTAAACCCACTAGATAGGCTAGTTATCCATCCCAGCGGTCCTGATCGCAGGTTCGCGCCCTTGATCCGTGGTGTCAATTTGTGAGTTGTAGATTAAGAGTTACTTCTCTCATTAGAGCCATTGCCCCAACGTCACTTAAGAACCAATAGTATGTTACCAAGGGCAAGTAGGAATCATGGCCAATGCTCGGCATAGCTCGACAGCATGTTTCTGACATGCGATGGATATGAGTGACATGATTCTGGGAGTAACTAAGGGACTGTAGTAAATGAGCTACGGTCATTAGCATTCCTAAACGTGTGTTATGGTACGTATGTCTCCCATATGGATGACTTAGGTAGATCCATTATATTTGAGATATTTGATATTGTCACTACCTCGATAGAGACGATCATTGTTGACATTGGAGACCGGATGCATGTCCGTTTGTCAATTGAGATACCCAAACCCAAGACAACTGCGTGTTGTCTATTTATGACATTAGAGACAAGATGCGAGATTATATGTCATTCTCTCATAAGAGCGTAAGGCTGAGAGATCTCCTTTTTGTTTGATTTGTTGTTTCTATCTCCTAGGAAACCATTCAGTCGAGAGTTTTGCCTCTCTAAGGACTAGGGGTCAAGATATATGGTTTTGTATTATGCGTTTTTAATTGGCTTTGATATTGATTTAAGTTTATATTTGTTGATACCTCCAAGGGCTTAATAGTCGGAGGATATCACTTCCATTAGGACTATAGGTCGAGATAATTAGTTGGATATTGCTTCAATATTTTATATGAATTATGGTTATCGGGATTGGTATTTCTTGCTACCTCCTTGGACTAACAGTCGGAAGTATATACTTCCATTAGGACTAAAAGTCGAGATAGTGTTTCTGGATACTGATTTCTGTATTTTGTATGGACTGAGTTTTATCTGGCTTCCACATTTCTTAATATATCTTCCTTGACGTAACAGCTGGAAGTTATTACTTCTACTAGGACTGTAAGTCGAGATTTGACGCTTTGATTATCGAGCATTCGTCCATGGTATATTATTATGAGGTTTATGATGGATGTTACTTTGAGTTGTATTTGTTCTTTACTTTTTAATACCATGCTTATTGTTGTGTTCTCACCTTAGATTTAGATATAGTCTGACCCGTTTAATATTTATATAATACTCGGGTTAGTCTGAGACATTACAGGTTTAGGGACAGATGATAATTATGTGGATGTTGAGCATGGATGGAGGATAGGATATTATTGTATATCACTGTGTATTATTTACCTCATGATTGTATGACATTGTGTTGTATTAGATGTACATTATATGGTTTTGAGATAGTGGGTGATTGACCTATTTTATAACCCACTAATATTTGTATATATTTGTTTCATACATGTCACACTGCTTTATTGGCTTTGCGTTCCCAATGATTTATTTTATATTGTGTTTTATCCTAGAGGCATACGAGTTTATTGTTTTATGCCGATACCGCGTATGTATAGGTGAGTTGTTTATGATTTCTTTTTGAAATACGTATCGGTGTTAGCCCAGGAGAATATTCACATCTGTACCCCATACAGCCTAATTCTCTGTATTGTCAGACAGTATTACCCAGTAATACTCTTGGATAGTATGGATATAGAGATGGGGTGTTACACTATGGATATATTCATTGATTTTTCCTGTTTAGGCGACAACTGTGGGGGTTTGCTCAAATGCTTTCATCGTAGGTACTTGAATGAACACTGGTCCGATCCTCATCCTGGGGCATGTTGAATCTCATGAGAGTTGCCTTTATCCCTCTTTCTTCTCGCTCTCTTCCCCCCGAAAAACTCAAGTATAATAGGAAGAGATTTATTTCTGAATTGTATAAGAAATGAATCTTGTATGAACCTGAATGATTGTATAATTATAATATGTAACCTGAATAGCTTATGAACTTTAACACTTTCGTTTTACTCTTATCAGTTTGATTTTAATATATCTTATAGTTTAAAGAAATCTCAAGCAGTCTTGTTTCCATGGAGCTCTTGAGTAAATATGTCAAATTAAAGAAGGATTTTAAATAAAAAATCTCTAATTCTCATGACATCGTAGTTAGCTAGACACTACTTTCTTAGAGATCTACAAGAAGTCTACATGCGGTTTCCTCACTTTTGCTTCGATTTCTTGGGTGATGAAAATGATAAATTATTGAGTGAATTTCGAACTTATCACGCCAAACTGATATGCGATCATGCTAGCTCTCCATTCGAGGAATGAGACTATCATCGATTCCCTCTCGTTAATACCCTAGAAGGGATTAAAGTTTCGTTTGATTCTACTCTTACCCTATTTGTTGGGTCATTTGAAAAGGCCAAAACCGCTGTTTCAAAACTTTAAGAGTTAATTAAATATTTGAAAATAGAATTATGATGTAATTCAAATTTCTTTATCATTTGTAAATCTTTGTTGTTACTAATAAAAGAAGTTGTTTATCATGTATTAATTCATGTTTTACTTATTCTTGATAGGAAACCCAGTTAGTGCGCACTTTTGATCCCTTATATGTTTTCTCATGAGTGATTGAGATTAAAGGTAGATCACTAAGGAGAGATAATGGAGAAGGATAAAAGAATTCCAAAGTTGAAAGAACGGATTGACTTAGCTTTTGAATCCAGGCCTTCGGTTGAGATTGACGCCGAAATGGCTAAATTATACCAATGAATCAATGGCCTTAAAGTGGAGTTAATAAAGAGTCAAGCATCTTGTCAATCCTTGAAACTCATTGTCAGTGAAGGCGATTCCAGCCTTCCCACTCCTACTCTTGGAAGGGCAACGAGATCTCGATCTTTAGCTAGTCAAGAATTTCTTACTTTACTGAATCCACCTCCGGGTCTAAGCGATGATGTGATATGCAAATGGAGCATACAAGTTAAATTTGAATGCATGCAATTTTTTAGTAACAAGTGGAATGAAAAGGTATCTAGGCAAGGCTTTGATGCAACCAGTGCTCTAACTTACCTAGCTTTAGTCTTGAACGAGGAACAAAATAAGTTGAAATGTCGAAAATGCGTTAATCTTGTTGTTTACTTACTAGTTTAAAAGGTAATTAACTTTGTTTAACGCTAAAAGCCGACGAAGTAGGCTTATCTATTTCTGAGGGTTAAAGATTGATGTTGAGTAGGGACGATGCAATAGAGCTCTGACCTACCGGGCTTCCCTCTTAAACGAGGAATAGTTAAGTCGGGAATGTCAGAAATGGGTTGATAATGTTGTTTGTTACTTGTTTATGGAAATCATTAATACTACACTTAACGCTAAAAGCCGACAAAGTAAGCTTATCTATTTCTAAGAATTAAAGATTGATGTCAAGTAGGGATGGAGCAATAGAGCTCTAACCTATCGGGCTTTCCTCTTGAATGAGGAATAATTAAGTCAGGAATGTCAAAAACTAGTTAACAAGGTTGTTTATTACTTGTTTATGGAAATCATTAATACTACACTTTACATTAAAAGCCGACGAAGTAGATTTATCTATTTATGAGAGTTAAAGACCGATGTCGAGTAGAGACAGAGTAATAAAGCTCTAACCTACCCGTTTCCCTCTTAAATGAGGAATAATTAAGTTGAAATGTAAAAAAAACGAGTTAAGTATAAAAAACAATTTATAAGCAATTGTTTTGATTAGATAATCAATTAGTCGACTATCAAACTTAACTAGATATTAACTTAAATCTTTAAAAAGAACGTTTTTAAAGATAATACAAGTATATAATAGTTTTGGTTTTGTTGTGACGATGTGATAATAACATTCGTCTTTAACCTTTTTTGATTAAACTTATGAATGTAAATAGATCTTTAAAAGAATGTTTTACAGATCAACATAAGTGAAATGATTTTGGGTTTGTAGTGACAATGTTTCAGTAACATTAATCTTAAACCTTTTTGAATTGATTTGTGAAAGTACTTAGATCCTTAAAATGGATATTTTGAAGGAAATTATAAGTATGTGATCTTTTGGAAAAAGATAGAAAAAATAAAGGTTTAAGGTAAGAAATCTTGTTAATGATTTGTGAATACACTTATATGATTTGAGATAAGTATATGAATACTTTTTGAAGTATTGAAAAGAGTACAAATGAATAGTAGAAATTGATAATGATGTTTTGTTAGATAAAAGAAATTTTATTAATAAAAGAGGTTTTAATTAATAAAGATTAATTAAACAAAAAGGGGATTAGAAGTCGCTTATGCGACTTAATCGTGCTTTGTGTGACTTGATCATGCTTTGTCTGTTTACTCCTTTATGGAAAACATTTAGTCGTATACTTAGCACTAAAAGCCAATAAAGTAGGTTTGTCTATCTGTAGGAATTAAGACTGATGTTCGTGTAGGGATATGAGCAATAGAGCTCTAACCTACTGGCTTCACTCTTGATTAAGGGATAGCGTGAGGTGAAAATATCGAAAACCTGATAATATACGAGACTTGGTTTCCATATGTGATCGTTCTCGTTATCATTAAATGACCAAATTCATCGATTCAGTCTTGGAGAGACCGGGATTGGTAAGTGTTTTACTTACCGAAAACCACTTCAAGGATGAAATACGTGTTCTATCTCTTGGCTGTGGATATGTTTTAGATGCGAGAATCCATGTCGAGATTCGAGATCTGTTTAAGATGCTCGAACACATGTAGTTGTTTGCGATCTATTTAGGATGTGGGAATCCATGCGTGACTCCGAGATCTGTAGAGATATAGGAATCGATATGTGGTTTCGAGATCCATTTGAGATGTGGGAATCCAATTTGGGATTCATGTTCTATTCGAGTGATGAAGACTCGTATGAATGATGCCGAACGCGACCTCGACATCAGTAATGGCTAAAGACAGAGTAGGATGTACAATCCGGGGTTTAACTAACCCACGACAGAGTATTGTCAACTCCACATCTAGAGTATGCTTATCAATATTACGCGCGGGAGTTGATGGTATTTGGTACCACGTGGTTCATGTTTATGTTCAGGTGTGGGCCTTTGTGTTTACCTTATGGTATATTTTATCTAGAGATATACGACGCTCGGAAGGTGTTTTCTGATCCTTGTGCATGTAGTTCGGATTCGGCTTCTTCAAGAGATCTTCGTGGAAAATCCAATATGCGAACGTTACTTATCGGATTTGATTGTACTCCTAATATGCTATTGAATGTAACCAATATAACCATTCGAACTATGTTATAATATTTATATTCGACACCCTACCTATTAGATGGTGGTCCTTTTGAGGTGATAATCGTTATGACATTCCATGCGGTCTCGAAGTGCTGTTATATGTTGATCGTATATTTCTTGAGTTTCTCATACCAAACTTTTGTCTGACGCTTGGTTTTTTGTTTTCCCTAAATTCTCCGTGTGCTCTTTCGAGTAGTTTGAGAAAGGCATGTTTTTGCTGATGTTTTATTGGAGCTCGAGAAGACCAACTGGATGTTTCACCTATCATAGCATTTTTATTTCCACCGCATTACTATTGTATATATTAGCATTTGTGAGGACAAACGGTTATAACTGTCCAGACCGATGATAGTATTTAGGTTTTGTAACTCCAAAATTTATATATCGGAGTAGCCCTTTGTGCTATTCCTTTGATATTATATATTATCGTTCCGCTATGAGATTTTGATGTTGTGTTCTCTGCTTTCTTGTTCTATTTATTTTTCTTTTTATTTTACCCTAACAATTCGTTCTTCCGACACTGGGATGCTCGGCACACGAATACCGTGGATGTATAAGTGTCGACATTCGAAGGTCAAGATGACAGGTCGTTACAAAATTTAACACCAACATGGATTCTGCTTGTATTGCCTGTAAATTAGTAATGGTTCTTGCTTTTATTAGTAGAGTCGGCACGAATGGTAGGCAGACACCATTTGAATATTTGAATCATGATATCAACCCGAAAAAGCGAAATGGTAAATTGCAGAAAACAACAAAGCGATAGGTTTACAGTTTTGAACTACATTGAATGGAGATGAAAAATATGACATTGGTTGAGATATTGCCTTAATAACTGAAACTGAAATACCACAAACTACGGAGAAATCGAAATTGCCTTGTTATTTGATTTCATATCTTCTATCACCGTGGATTTTATTTAGAAATAATTTGGACTTTTTTTTGAAATTAAGAAAATTAATATGAATTTAAAGAGTGGGTCGATATGAATGAAGAGGTGGCGAAAGAATAATAGTTGATTGAGCAAATTAAAACAATGGCATCTTTGCCCACTTCAAAACAGACGGTAATTATTTGTTTTTTTTCAAAAATGATGAGTGAGTGGAGCATTTATGAAAAAAGTGGAGATAAATAAATTTAGTTATTAACAGAGATTAACAAAGCCAATGGACATTACTCATTGGTTGGATGAATTCTAGCCATTTGACGTCTTTATGAACTATAAATCTCAACCTTTCTTTGTTTTCTCCATTAAAAACAGTACGCACGCACACATTTGGTCATTTTTTTTTTTACTATTAGACCCTCTAATTTGTGCGTGTGTATAATGTATGTATACACATATATGTATGTGTGCATACAAACATAAGTTAGAGGGGTTTAATAGTAAAAAAAAAAGACTAGAATGAACGAGAGACCAGACTTCAGCATTTGATATCTATGAGACGGCTGCCTCAATTTTTGAAGTTTGGGTAGATCAGCAAATTGAACCGTCCAATAGGTCCGTATCCAGTGCCACGTGCGGCAAGTGACGACAAAAACAGCACTCCTCTCATCTTCGCTTTTCGTTATTTTTTCACTGCTCGAAAATCGCTACTTTTTCGCTTCTCGATAAATAAATCTCATTTTTTTTCGACAACCCTAGTTTTATTTCTTTAGGGTTTCAAGCCAAATGGAGGACTTTCCAGGCGGACCAACTGATGCGTCTCAGATGCATTCTACCATGATCGCAATCGAACAAGCTTGCTCTTCCATCATGGTTCTCTATATTTTTTTCCTTCGCCTTTTCAATTTTTTAGTTGTGGAACGCTTTTTATCATGTATGAATAATTGCAGTTTTTGGATTTGGAATATCAGTTGGTGCAGTATGTTTTTATTAATGGAGCTAATATTGGAATTGGGTGTGTTTAAATGTTAATTGATAATTGCAAGATCGTCTGGTTATTGGCATAGTAATGTCCATGCATTTCTAACTCAAATAGTTAGTTCATAATGGCTGTTTGAGCATATCGTAGGAATCATAGGCAAAAAAATACGATGTTAATTTTTTAAGCATTTGTTTTGTGAGGTTACTTCTATTTTTGTGTTCCATCCTCATTTTGCCTTGTGACAGATGCATGCTAATCCAGAGGAATCAGAGAAATTATTCATGCTGCTTCGTCAGTCTCAGATGCCATATAAGTCATGTCGATTCATTCTTGGTATGTAAACTCTTTAGATTTTGTACATACACTAGTACATTACTGATACTCATAGACAACCGAGGACGTCAACGGTTGTTTAAGCTGTGGATATCTGTTGGTATCGTAATATTAATGATGGTTAGTGGCTGAAGCAGGACACAAAATATAACTTGATAAATTTAGTTCTGGGACGTTATGTAAGCCTGGACAAAACTAGCCTACCATGGATGTCCCACCGCTAAATGATCTAAACTGTCTGGTTGTTTTACTATATTGATCTTGGAGATTACATATTGGTTATGGAATTGATAATTCACAATGCACCTCTAAAATGAAGATTTGTATCTGGCTCCACTAATTATGAACAAAAGCTTAATTTTTGACCATACACCACTAATTATGAAAATACCTTCTTATCATCCTTATAAATCACACTATTACTCTTTTCCTCCAGTAATTTACTATCAGAATAGTTCTCATGGAGAGGATGATGGGTTATGAAGAGTGCATATCAATCATGATAGTAGTAACAATATTGAGGGAAGAGTAGGAGATCAATAACTATTTGGATGATGGATATCAATAACCATTGGCAAATATATACGTACATACTTGTACATGTTGCCCTCACTAACTTGGTAATCATCAACTATTTGAATGATAAATATCATTTTTTATAACATGAGTATTACTTTATTCAAGCATAGCACTTTTTTTTTGATATTTCAAGGGCTCGAACCCACGACCTTTAGTTAGTACCAGCGTCTAAAGCGTCGCACCTCTAACCATTTGCGCTAGAGGTCCTTGACGGATGATAGATATCATAAATAAAATAAGAAAGTATTAATGAGAAACAAAATTGGATTTTAAGCATTTTAGTTTTTAGTGGACGTGAATTGAAATGAAAAAAATATATTAATGAGAATGCTAAATGGATGGTTGAAATTAAAAAAAGAAGATGAAAGTAGAAACAAGAGCGTGAGAGAGAGATTGGATGTGGCACCTGTAAACGAGAAAATTAGGTGAAACAAACTTAGATCGTATGCACATACAAAGAAGACAAGAAAATGCACCAGTAAGAAGAGAAGAAAATATTTATATTGAAAGAAAAATAAAAGGAAAATCTAAATTGACATGGGAGGAGAATATTAAACATGATCTAAAATGTTAAATTTAACTAGTAATATGGTTCAAGATAGAAAGATATGGAAATTAAGAATTCACGTGGCCGATCCCAATTATTTGGGAATCAGGCAAGGATGACGATGATTAATGGACGTGAATTCAAATGAGAATGAATGAATATTGGATATATAGGATAAAAAAAGAATCTAAGGTAAAATAGGATTTGACATTTTTTCGAAATTAATAAGAATGATTTGACTTGTAAATAATTCATGCAATGATATTTCTGGCATTGCAAAAAAACTATCATGATGAATCATTTGCATTATACATGTGAGATTTTTTGGCACGTGCAATTCACGTGCATATAAAAAAACCCTTATATAATGATCTAAAATGATTATGATAAACATGAATTGAAAATATAAAGAAAAATGATAATTTTTTTGCTAAGACCAAAATTCAAACATGAGATCTTATTGATATATCGAAGTTTCCATTTGAAAATATATGTTAATTTTTATTCTGAGTCGGATTCGAACTTTTTATCCCTTGTTTGCATGTAAGAGCAACTATGAAAATTCATAGTTAGATCAAAAGATCATGAATCTGTTTCAGTTATTAAAGTGCATGTGTGTATATATATGTGTGTTTGTGTGTATATATAATAAATATCTCATATGGATTCAAGAGACTTATGTGCCTCTGTGTTGTTAATAACATGGTTGATACTAGTTTCTCTATATTAAACCTAGACCCACTTGGGGTCCTACCATTAACTTTTGGGATTTGCTTGATACCCGTCTCTAATTTAAAATTTTACAACCTCCAATGTTTTTACAGTTTTCAAATTTATTTAACTTTATTCATTTCTTTATTAATATTTGGTATAACAACATAAGTTATTAGTCCGGCCACGAAGTTCTAAAAATGCCTTGATATGCAAATGAGAACTTCTGAGTTCTAATTCCACTTAGAATAAAAGTTAACATCGATTTTAAAATGAAAATTTTAATATGTAAATAAGACCGCAAATTAGAATCCTAATTTAACATAAGATTTATATATTTTACAATTTAAGGTTGTTAATATTGATATTTAATAATTTTAGATCAGGAATTTTTTATGCACATGCACGTGCCAAAAAATAAAATTCTTGTTATATTATTATTAAACAAAATTAATCAGTATGTGTAGCCCTGCAACACATATGCACATAAAAGAATATTCATATCGTAAATAAGAAAAAAATATTAATGAGAAGCAAAATCGGATATAATATTTTAGTGGATGTGAATTCAAATGAGAGTGGATGAATATTAGATGGAGGATACAAAAATAAATTTAGGTAAAATCAAGGTATAAGATTCCGAGCGGAACCACGAAATTTCAACTGTGTCTGCGGTCAAATCCGAACCGGACTGTTAAATATTAAAAGTATTCAATGTTCAATTTTTATTTTAAAACCAAGAAACCAAAGAGGAAAAGAATCAAAGTTGGATTACTATCTAGTAAAGAAACAAATTAAGCGAAGAGTCTGAAACAACAATAAAAATGCATGAAAGAACTTACCTAACCTAATTCACGATCTCATATCTACGGATAAAGAAAATCGATAGGAACTTGATTGAACTTGGGGTTTTCTTCTAATTGATCTCATTCTCTTAGTGCCGGAGGTTAAAAAAAAATGTTGATTTTTACTTTGTTTTGTTTGACGGCGGAAGTGAATGAGTGTCGATGGGGCTTAGGGTTAGGAAAGGGAACAAACTTTGACTACCAAATGTTATTGGACTGCCTAAATAACGAAGTTTATATTTGGGTTAGAAAATATAACCGGTTATCATTTTCAATTTAATATAATGGATTGTAAAATATCAATATGTTTGAATTTAAATAAATTAGTTTAATGTTTATTTAGGTTAATGATCAAAACCGAAATCGAGACTTCAAATTTTCTAAATCGAATGAAATCTGTCGAAATCGAGATGAAACCGAAATCTTAAACGATGGTTAAAAATTAAAATATGATTTTGACCTTTTTTCAGAATTAAAACGAATAATTTATTTTTTATAAGTAATTCATGCAAGGTTATTTTTGTCATTGCAAAAAAAGCTTTGCCAAGGTTAAACATTTGCATTATATAATAGAAGATAGAAAATAGATATTAATAAGTATTTCAGGTAAAATATGGTTTTGACTACTTCAACTCAATATGCATTTTTACCAATTTCTATTTTATTTTATTTTGGTGTTCATATTGAATGTTGGAAATCCTATTTTATTCTTTTATAATGTAACCTTCTATTTAAAATTGATTTGTTGTAACAGTCAATTTTTTACAAAAAAGAATTATGATGCTTCATTTAAAATCGTTTTTACTTTTACTGTCTTTTAACAGAAGAATTCAGGCTGAAACTATTCTGAGACCATTTTTAACTAATCATTTTGTTTATATCAATATTTTTTGTCAGATTACAAGTAATCGATATACATGAAAATTAGATCTTGATTGCTTCAACATATGTATATTTAAAATTAAAGATAGTTTAACTCACACATGCTTCACACATGTCAAAAAAACAAGTCTTGAATAACAACCTTTTTAAATATGTTTACAATATGTTTTTAGTTACATTCGAAATACGCTACTTGTTACGAACATATGCTATTTCTTAAAAGAATAACTCAAACCCATGCACGTGATTATAGTTTTTATCTAATTATATTTGTCTATTTTTGTTTCATCGATAGAAAGTAAAAAACACTCGCAATTTAATTGATTCTGAGTATGCTGCAAAAACTCACAAGTTGCATCCAAGTATAGACTAGGAGGCATAGCCTGGTTCATGGATTATATCAGATATTTAACCTGTCCAGCGCATTTTGGGTCATGGATTAAGTGCAGACCTACTCAAGTCGATCCATGCTCTACCCTAGCAGATGTGAGATGATATCCCAAGATAGAATTATCTATATGATTGTAATCCATCGCTTCTAATTTAGCACATAATGTCAGAAGATTTTCCAACTTGTTTTCAAGGCAGCTCGATTAGATGCTTGGCAATTTCATTTTTGCCAGAGTCGTTCTTAGAATCTTGATATTAAAATGGAAGCCATGTTTCACGTTTACAATTAACATTGTTGATTTAACACTTTCCTTCTTCCTACAAATTCTACTAGTTACTACATTACTAAAACTGCTTGTTCTTTACTGGAAAGCCTGTGGTTTAGTATTTAATGCATTAAGTTGAGGTAACATCTTTTTAATAGTTAATATCAAGAAACCAGTCCAGTAGTATCAATTGCTGTAAGCGTTCAATGTCAGTATGTTAACTAAAGATGTTTTCTAATAGGCAATGTTGATATTAAATATAAAAAAGAAGATTTAGTAGTGCCGTCTATTATAACTAGCGCTCACTGCTATTATGTTAACTTGAATAATGGCTCGGAGTTGTTGGTTGGGCCAGAGGGTGCGAGTCTGCCGGTTGCCTTTTTCACCTTCACTTTTTTTCTTTCTAAGTCATGGTGCTTTGTTTTAACTTACATCTCTGTGGTTTTTCTTCAAGTGAATGCCATATGCTCTCCGAGGGACATACGTTTTGTATCTTTCCTTTCCATCCCTACCCTCTTTATTTTAGATGGTAAGTTACTTGAACATTTGGAAATTTAAGTTGAATAATATATAGCTCGTAAGAACGTATAAAGCTGGAAGTAAATCAGAGAAAATCAAAAGATTATCATCTGTGTGTATTATGCTCTACTTCATTTCCGATTTCTGAGTTTCATTTGTTCTTATTTATTAATTGATGTTAATATACTTGTTCTGCCTGCAGAAAATTCTCAACTTCCGAATGCAAGATTTCAGGCTGCTTCAGCAATTAAAGATGCAGCGATTAGGGAATGGGGTGTGCTTACCCAAGACAATAAAAGAAGCTTGATACTGTATGCTAGTTAAATCCTAGTTCTATTGCTGCTTAGCTAACGTTGTTTTGATTACAGTTTTACTTCTTCCTTTGTAGATTTTGCTTGTCATATGTTATGAAGCATGCAAACTCGAGCGATACTTATGTACAGTCAAAAATCTCTGGTGTTACTGCTCAGTTACTTAAAAGAGGCTGGTATGCTATTGTAGTGACATTACCGCTTGTCAGTCTGTCCTATACGTTTCCCTCCTATATATTGATATGTTGACATAAAAATTAACTGAAATTATGTGTTACATTTGTCATTATCTTTTTCGTCTTAATGAAAGTGAGCTTTGATCTTTCATTTCCTGAGCAAGTTTTTGTCTGAATTAGATATTGGTGATTTACCTGTAGGTTAGATTTTGCTGATGCTGAGAAGGCTGCTATACTATCAGAGGTGCGATCTTTTGGATCTCTCTCATTTTATATGATTTATTTCATATGCATATACTGTTGCACATTTCTTATACCTGCTATTTATCATTTATATGATTCCTAGGATCAATCATCATTATTGAATTTTAATGTGTGACCGCATGATTATCTATGCTGGTACTGAATCACCGGTAATGACCGATGAGTGATGACCTGAATATACAGCAACTGTCGGGTGGTTGCAAGCCATGCATGCTTAGTTAAAATTTAACCCGTAAAAAAAGACTGCATGCAGCTACACTATCTATCCATTATCCATGAACATATAAGTTATACTTGCCTACCTGCTGTACTTTTGTCAATGCAGTTGGATTTCTGTCTGTTCCGGTTCAGTCCCGGCGTGGGCCGGCTAGAATTTTAAGAAAACATAGTTTTTGAACCTTAAACGTAAAAAAAAAGGTTTAAAAGTCCAGTAAATTTTCTACTATTAAAACGTACCTGAAATTTTCTTTTTGACATCCGAGAAGATTGAGTGATCAGGTTTTTTTTCTAATTTTTTTTTGGGATTCAGAAATGATTGCTGAAAGAATTTGGGATTCTGAAACCAGAAATTTAGGGCTCGATTGCCATCTGGGAAGTGGGAGAGAGCGATGGAATTTGAAAAACTAACATTCATTTCTGTGAATTTTTTGGGTTAAAGTGAGTTTAATTTACGAACTGGATTACAGATTGGTTAATATAATAGATGGATTAAATTATTAGTTAATTGTGAGTTAGGTTTAACATTCTACTTGTGTGTTAATAAGGAAAAGCATACCGTATTTAATAATAAATATAGAATTATATTAATATTATTGAACTCGATAAAGAAATTATTTTGTCTATAACGTTAAGTGCTTATTCACCATATTATAATTCAACACAGGACGAAGACAACAACTATCACAATTTATACAATGCTCAAAGAAACAACTACTGTATTAAAATTATTACACGTTTATTTTTCCGTCAAAACACGTATTTATTTTTTGTAGCGGAAGAATGTAGTATGAATGTATGTCAGTACTGAATATGTATTAATGTACTTGCGTTGAAAAACTGCCGACGTACATAAACTCACAAATTTGAACTAAAATGGATTTTTTGAAATTTTCAAAACAAAACTAACATTTTAAGACTTACGAATGAACATATCAAAACAGAAAACAGAATTTTGAACATCGGTTATCATACCTTTTTCACTTCATAAAGTTTCAGTGCGATTAACTTCATAAAGCCATTTTGACTTGTAGGCCTTATTTTATTTCTAAATCCGACATCAAGAACTCATAAGATCAGCAAGTATCTCCATAATTGTCTTAGTATTATTAATATATGCAAGTGTTGTCTGATGTGTTCTATTATAGGTGAAACAAGCTATTATGGGAGTACATGGTGTTGGGCCACAATCTGAGGGAATCCAGTTTTTAGAGTCCTTGGTATTTTTGTTCTTTTTGATATTTGTATGATGTATATACCGTTCACTAATCCTAGTTTGTAAATTCCAGGTGTCAGAATTTTCACCCGAATCATCTTCTGCTATGGGTTTACCTAAAGAATTCCATGAACAATGTCAAATGTCACTAGAGTTGAATTATTTAAAGGTTTGCTATTTACAATATTAAACATTTGTTCCACAAATTGTTGGATTACCAATGCTGCATGGCCTCTTTATTATAACAAAATAAATGCCATACCTCCGTATGCACTAAGATAAGATGATTATTACGTATGATAGGCACATTGCAGGGTAGTTGCAAATTTATTAGAACAAGCTATCGTTCTCTGAATGGGAAAGACGATACAAATAGTACTTGTTCTATGTATCAGACAAGATAATCAATACAAACAGCACATGCTACATGTGTGAAAGAGATATCGTCATGTTTTGAAATTCAAAAGCACAGGTTTTAATTCCTGACATCATCACATCAGTTCAATATATGTAAAACTTCTAGAGAAGTTCATTATAAACGTAGTAGAGTGGTTCGACATATTAAAATATTATTTTACCAATTGTTTTATCATATTTTTCAGATTGAGATAGACATCAATTTCACAACAGATTATACATGATAGAGTTGGAAATGTTTCTTAATGAATATTTTGATTGAAGTCACAGTGCTAATGTGACTATTGAACTTGAAATCTGTTGTTTGTTTTATTAGATTTAACCCCATTGTTTGTCATCGTGGTCTATTAGTTACTAATCAAAAACTAATTTAATTTTTTTTTACAAACTAGGTTGGAAGGTATTAATATTTTCAATTAGGATATCTGTTCTTTGGTACGTGTGATTTTACGTTTAGTGGAAATGTACAAGTATGTGTGTATAATAACTATCTTTGAACAAACTCATAATATATTGAAATATTATTGTTTTGCATGTAGCATATGTTATATTTATTCGATGAAATTTGTAATTAGAATTATTAAACTTCGAAGTGATTCCAAAACTATTACACAGTGGATAAAACATGAAATGTAAAATTGTATATGTTTATAGCATGAAATCTTAAATTCAAGTTTTAAGAAAATACATCTTATAAAATAAGAAAATCGTGCGAAATATTAATTTTATAATTGCATTTCGTTTTCAGTGAAAATGTTTTTTAATTGATTCATATTAGAAAATATTTTTTAAGTAAGGTAAAATTACTAATAATATTCAAAAATATCACATGCAAGGTAAAATTACCAATAATATTTTTGAATATTATTGATAATGAGAATAAAAATGATATTATACAAAATGTAAAAATTAGAAAAATAGAAACTTATCATCACTAAGATTTGAACCCTTGCATGTGATATTTTTGAATATTTTTATCATTTTGTTGTTACTTTAGATTTTAGATCAAAAATAATGGAGCAATATAGAAGTTCACGTGCACCTAATATTGACAGCATAAATGTTACAATTTTTTTCAAAGATAAGATTAGTAAGGTAGCAAAACTACACTAAAGTCATAAATTTTGGTTTGAATTTGAAGATTAATAGCAATTTATATGATTAAACATACACATATTTACACACACATATATGTATTGTGTTTTTTGTTTATCAAACATTATACAACTATATAAATACATACATATTTACACACAGAGCTAAATATTATAATAAAGCTTCCAAAGGGTGGTTAAGTGGTTGAGTATCATATTAAGAAGCCAGAGGTGTGGAGTTTGAAGCATGATTACATATAAACCTTGTTTTTTCTAAATCCCATGTAATTCAGAGGTAAACATAAACTCCACAAGGTTTACAAGTGGAACTCAATTTAGTGGACTTCTCCATAGAAGAGGTTAAATCCTAGTAAACATCGGTTGGTTAAGTCTAAAGCATTACTATTTTGCACCCATTTCTTTCAAGCTATTAAAAATAAATTAAGATTATTAACCGACACTCTTTAGTGGAAACATTGAAATTTGTGTTCAGTTTGGGTCGATTTCATCCATACTATAATTGTGATTGATAAAATTTAACGGTTTTTGCAAGAAATAAAATTAGAACTTGAAATTCATGATAATTGATAAACAAAAAAAATCATAAGTAGTTTTAAGCAAGGTCCGATAACTCGGTTTCGGTCTCTATTTCGGTTAGTTGAAATTTTCTTAGTTTTGAGCGATTTCGTAAATTTTGAAGGCTTCGGTCCCGGTTGCGATTTTCAATGATTATTAATGAAAATGTAATAATAATCCTTGTAAATACAATATAAACATAGTATATAAAAAATAGAATTTAACATAAAATATTATAAACAAATAAACAAAACCCTAATTACTTTATGCTCCTAATTAATCATTATGTAATCAAATAGGAAATAATTGTTAGTCCAATCCAGCCCACGCCGAAGCTTATAAAATTAAAAAAGTCGATGTTCTTCCTTTCTATCAAGCCCAGGCTTAACTGTTAGCCCCAATTAACCATTACATTATGCCCAACCCAATCAATATTACCCTAATTCAACATCGTCTCACTTCCTTTCTCTCAAAGTCAATGTCAACATCGTCCCACTTCCTTCCTCACAAATTTGACGTCGACAGATAGGGCAAGGAAAAAGAACGAAGTTAAAGAAAAATTTGTGTTATAATTCCCGAAGTCTGAAGACGAAGTCGATGATCGATTTTGCTCAAGTAAGTTGATTCGTTGAAGACGAAATGGGTATGCTATTTTGATTTCGATTTCATTTTAAAAACCTAACGGAGATCGATTTTTTTGTCCGATGACCAACGATACCGGTACAGTGCCACTAAAATTTCGGGATACCGTTCGATACCTTACACCTTGGTTTTACGATTAGACAAATTTAAATATATGAATAGTCAAAATTAACGATTAATTTTCTAGTTTGATTTTTCCTTCTATTCTCCGAGGAAAGAAACCGAGGCAAACACAGTCCTCAAGGTTTAATGTGAAACTCATTTTATTAGGCTTACTCTCTGCATCAGAACTATTAATTTAAAAGAAAATAAGCTTGATATTGATGTATTTTGATATAAAAATTAGTATAGAAGAGGTTATGTCTTAATAAACATGAGTTGGCTTGGCCTATAAGGCATTACTAATTTGAGCCCATTTCTTCGTAACTGTTAGAAATAAATTAAGATTATTATTTCTAGATGGGCGTAGTTGAAACGATGAAATTTTTGTTTATTTTGTTTCAGTTCCATGTAAATTATAATTGAGATTAGTAAAAATTAACGGTATTTGTATGAAATAAAAAAGAACTTGAAATTAATAAGATGTGATAAATCGAAGAAAAAGTATAAAGTAACCTTAAGATACAAAATTTCACTCAAATTCAAAATATTTGCGCTATCAAAATTCACTAGTTATTTTCAAACTTGACTTTTTTTATCTCTAAGTTTTCTAAGGAAAGAAAAAAAGAAAAAAAAGAAGAAGCATCACATAAATCAAAATGAGGCGTTCATAATAAAATACTTCGTTGTATATTCTTATTTATTTTGGATTGACTTCATTTAAATCTTAATCAGGCTTTTAACAATTTTATAGAGTTTGATGATTACTAAAGGGAAAAACAATTTGAACAAGGGACATGATTCGTTAAGGGAAAAAAATGGAAAACAGAAGTTTGATAATAGAAAAATGTTAGCTGGTTTTGTCGTTTTAGTATTATTTATTGACCAAAATATTACACTTGTGAATTTGTTTAACGAAAAAGACCAAAATGTGTAACTTTTGAAATTTAATTCAAAAAAGAAGTTAATATTTGATTTATAAAATCATAAAATTGGGAGTTTTATTTTTTTAAATTTCAATTAAGAAAGTGCAATGTTTCTAAAATTTTATTTTTAAATAGTTTTCAACTTATACCAAATTTCTAAAATCATTCAGAATAAAAAATGAATTTTGTTTTTTCATAAAGAATTGGTTTTAACTAATTTTTTTAAGGTAAAGCGTTATTCTAATGGTTCTTTGCAAGTAAAAACATATTTTGTTCTTTTCTTTTATATGTTATTTTTTCCTAAAACACCATTTCAATAATGCTTGTTATCTACAATTTGTTTCCCTTTGACAATCAATTTTTTGAAATGTTATGTATAGTTTATCGTTTTAAAATAATAATTTTGACCTTGACAGTTCAATTTCATTGAGCTTATTTTTTTTAAACTGACTATTGGGATGTGCATTTTTAATTATTTGGATTCATTTTGGCAAATATCTATCGCTATATTTGGCCTATTAAAATGTGAGTATAATCTATATCAAAATTAGTTTTTTTTCGATTAAAAACCAAAATGTTAAACCAATACCTAAATCAGTGTTCGAGATTTTGTTCGACTTGTCAGAACTTCGGTCATTCCGGTCCGGTTACGGCATAGGCCGGGATGAAATCCGTTAAAAAATCTTGGTCCGGACTAGATATAATTGAAAAAACCTAGATTTTTATCGTGGAAAAAACCGTCAGAATTGAGAATTAATGCAAATGTATCAATATTCAAAGAATTCAATTGTTCAAAAGACATGTTATGGAAGAAAAAAGGAATAACTTTCTTGATAACAAGAGTGATACTTTATTTATGCAAAACACTCATCATGATGTCTCAAAGACTCGAACCCATGACCTCTAGAACTTGTGTTCAAAACACCATATCCCTAACCACTTGAGCTAGAATTCCTTGACAAAAAAAATAAAATAAGGGGACAACTTTGATATGCCAAACCATAGGTTTGTTATGCGAGCGAAAGAAACTTTGAGAACCAACGAGGCGGGAAACATAAGCGTTGTGTGTCTTTTAGATTGAAAGTCTCGAGTGATGCAACGATTGGATTAGGGCATGATGAACACATATGAAGAGAGGTATGTGTTTAATTTAAAGTTCAATGGATAGACATGGCCTTGTTGGCACTTTGGTATTATTTCATATTTGAGCTTACCCGGTGTAATTGGCCCAATTACTTTACATAGGGAACACTTTCAGAATGTTCTGCTTTGGGAAACCAATGTAGTGTTTGGTTTGTTGTTTTTAGTTTTGGGTTTTCGTCCATACAAAAATGCACAAGACACATGTATATCGTCGAAAACGAAATTAACATATAAAATAGAAAACAATTTTTTTCTTCTTCGTGTTTTGGGAAATAACACAAGCATGCGAAACAATCCATTCATCCGTCGTCCCTCTATCATCTTCGTCCTTCCATCCATCTTTCTTTTATCCCCTCCGTCGTTCCTTCATTCTTCTCATATTTGACATACATGTTGAAAACCGAAAACATAAAATTCGTTTTTAAACCAAACACTACATAAGTTTTTCAATTATTTTAAAATTGGTAATATTTAGTAATGTAATTGTACAAATATTAAAATCCGAAATGAAATTAAAATGAAATTTCTGAAATTTCTAAAATGAAAGCGAAAATTTTAAATTTTCACTCGATCGGAATGGAACTGGAAATCAAAATTTCAAATCTTGACCTAAATCAAAATCTTGAACAACTATTTTAAGTTTCAATTCTCTTCCTGATGTTTTTTGAGATGTTGAAATATGCAGACGACCTATATTTTCTCTTCAAATTGCATTGCACTTTCTCAGTAGAAAAAGAGGAGCAAAGTTTGTAAAAGTGGAGTTGGATTTCTATTGCCTAATTTTATGATTGTGTTTCTCTTCATTATTATTAGGCAATAATTAAACGCTGAGGATTTATTAATTATTAATAAGGCCAACGACCACTGAGTATTAGTGGTAAGACACTTAATTTGAGTAGTCAGGGTTCTTAAATTCAGTCGCTCAACATACACAACAACCATTGTTCATAAAAATAAATGATATAAAATAGTGCATAAATTGCAAGTAGGTAACACACACATGAATAAAATATATGGAATTGGATTGAGGCATTAATTTTAACGGTGTTCACTTTACTTTATCACATTTAAAATCATGGAATATTAATATATTAATTAACAAAAATAATAATTTGGTTGAGCTTGTAACATCTTGCTTCCTTTTTCCAGGAATTTTACATTTGGGCTCAAAATGCTGCATTGAGCATGACAGATATAATAGTAGGAGGAACTCCAACTTCTGCACAAAATAAAGTTTGCTCTGCAGCGCTACAACTTATGCTACAGATATTAACCTGGAGTTTCAAGCATAGTAATACTGGTACATCTGATAACAAAGAATATGTGTGTACATCAGGAATTAGGAACGAAATTTCCAGGCTGAAAAAGTTTGAGCGATCCTTGGTACAGGTTGGTCAATCATTTTTCTTTTTATGATTTTCATTAATAAGCCCTTTATGTTAGTGTTTAGTTATTTTGTCTCCTTTAATTGATAATGTAGCCAGGGCCCACTTGGCGTGATACTTTGTTATCCAACGGACACATTATCTGGCTTACAAATTTGTATGGCGCACTACGACAGAAATATATATCTGATGTGATGTGGGTGGATTCGCCTCTTGCAGTGTCTGCTAGACAGCTTATAATCCAGATGTGTTCTTTAGCAGGCACTGTATTTCCGTTAGGTATAGCATCTGCTAACAGTAGAGAAATTGCCACTTGAATCTTATTTCAACATTATCGTCTTTTGTTCGTTCTGATATTTTGTTCTGGTATATCATCAAAATGCTATGAATTGTTAGGGAGGTTTATGAAACCTGATCACTGTAGATGATCTTGCCTGGTATTTTTACTCGTTGAAAGTTTTTATAGTTGGATGATAGCATCTCCAACCCTATTGTGATTAAGTGATATACAAGGGCGAAAAACAATGTGATTTTGAAAAAAGTCGCCGAAAGCAATTTTTGAGTAAACGTAAAGATGACGTGACAAAAATAATAAAAGAGAACAATGTGATATGAAGACTTTATTCAATGCAACTGCAAAGCCGATGTTGCAAAAGGATGCAACTTCTTGTATTATCTTCATCAATTCAGCTTCATGATTACTTGACAATTGTTCCAGACATTATAGTAGTTTGGCACACCATCTGACATTGCATTATTATTTTATGAATAAATAAATCATCTTGTGTCTATGTGGCAACCATTTAATAACATAATAGAGTTGGAGATGCTCCAACTGAAATGTCATGTTTGGGGAGCTGAAGTTAATTCTCAAATACATGTGTACACAAGCTACAATCACTTAACCTATCATCTATCAGTCTTTCTTGCATTAAATATCTGTTGGTTACTTGCTGATATAAACATTCAGATAATGGAGAAACGCAAATAAAACACCTTTTGCAAATACTGTCATCTGTTATCAATTGGATTGAACCTGCAGATGCTGTTATTACAGCAGTATTATCTGGGCAAACTGAAAGGTATTGTATTACAAATTTGAATCTACATGAATGTTTAGAATATTCGATCATCTTCAATATAGGCATTGCTGTTGATTTCAGTGAGTTGATTGATGGTTGCCACTTGCTACTATCTATGGCCACAGTGACCAGTGCTTCCTTATTTGACAACCTATTAAGGCATATGAGGTTAGCATATCATTATTTCTTATTTGATAATGTGCATATAATTGTTTGCATTTATGATTAACTTAGCCACATGTTTAAAAAAAACACATCATACTTCTACATCTTTAAAATTTTGATGTTATAAATATCCAAGGTTCGTTTGACCTCAAACCGAGTTGGACTATGTGGATAAGGCATTTGTTTAACTTCATGATTTCAGTATTTTTGCCTGATCAGTTACCTTTGCATGGAGTGTCTACTGTTTGATGGATTAAAGAAGCCATTTTCATATCCACTACAACTACTGTCTATGTTTCTGCTCTTAAACCATCATGAATTTTAGTTTATATTGAAGGGGACGTAGCTACGATTATGCGCGTGTGTGCGCGCTTATCTTAAACTTAATCAAAGATTAGTATATCTTCTCTAACAACATAATGATGTGCTCTAAGGGACGTTACAACGTATCCTCATCATCATAATGTTTTCATTTTATTCTCTCTTTTTAGCCACAGCTAATTTCCAATAGCTTATCCATTTTGTGTTTACCGTGATGACTTCATTTCTTCTTCTTCTCATTTTCATGTTCTTTTATACTGTAGGTGGCTAGTTTTTGTTTTCCTTCTCTTTTAGTTTATTTTGTTGGAAAGTTAAGTTATTAGTGCGTTAATGCTTGCGCTAACAGTTAGATCAACTATAATATTAGGAGATTTCTATTTGTGACGAAAGCTTTGGTATCCTTTTATTATACAGGTCATATGGCACACTTCATTTGTTGTCTATCTTGACATGTGAGGTTGTAAAAGCTGATGTGGCCAGAAATGATGAAGAGGAAACATGGGCTTCTGATGTTCTAGATCTTTTATTGGAAACATGGAGTGTCATCCTTGGGGTTTGTGCACAATCAGTTGCATTGTCATATATATCAAGCTGTACTATGATTGATTTTCAACTTGAGTTTATGCTTCCTTCCTTATCTTTTTTGAAATTTCTTTTTTGACATACTCGACTTTGAGGTTTTATTTTGAAGGGCATTGTTTTCAAAACAAAAAGTATACATTCCAAGGACAGCACAATAGTTGTTATGTTCAAAGGACAATCCATTACCCAAATCACTAGATAAACTCACAAACATCATAAAAGGTCAAAGCAAACATTAGTTTCACTCATTAACAATCAAGAATCGTTCAACTGTAGAATAGTTGTTAAATCAATTTCTGAGAGTAGAAACCAGTCTTCCTTTCCAGCCTCAAATTTATTCATTAATAATCAATAATCAATCAAAAGTAGAATAATAAATCCAAACAATAAGCCGAGTAGGAGCTGATGTTCAGCTTTCCTTATTGTTTGCTTTCAATCCAAACAATAATGGCTGTTAAATCAAATGCTATGAGCGGAAATCAGTCTTTTTTTCCAGCCTAAAATTCGGTGTGCCAACAAAATCTGTCTGAATCATCAACTCCTTCCCAAATCGATTTTTTTCGTCAAACTTCAATTATTTATTTATCTGATACGAAATATAGAATTATGATATGTTAACTTTTAGTATAATGCTATAACATGTGTGCTCTACATATAATTCCATTACTTGTTAGCTCTACACACGTTTTATTGAAGTATTTATAAAAGCTATATTTGTATGTCTTTAAAACTAATAGCATTATTCTTATAGAAAAATTATATCAAACATGATTAAATATAGACAAATGACTATGCACATGAATAGAGCAGAGAACTCAACATTATTATTCAACCACACACACATATGAAAAAAATCAAAAAACAAAACAAAAATGCTATATCCATATGTCTTTTTGAAATAATGCTTAATAAATTTACATCCATATATCCTTTTGAAATACTGCATAATTAATTTATATCTATATATCTTTCTGAAGTATAATAATAATATGAAGTTATATCTATATATCAATTGCTCAGAGTAGAGAAGACATAATCCTACAAGACAGCAGCAAAATACTACCAACTTTGGTAAAATCAGTAAGTGAAATTGATATCATATATGTGAGGATCATCGAGTGGCTGTGCATAAGCGTCCTCCTGCCTTATCAGTCTTATGATATTGTACAACTCCTCCCAGATTGGCCCCCAGATTGCACAGCTAACTTAGGCCTTATTGGTCTTATGGTATCGTACATAACTACCTTGATTTGGTTCCACGATTGCACAACTGTTTTCCCCTGAAACCGGATTACCATTGCAGCACAAATATTCGAAAAACCCTAAGTCGAATTGAGAAACATGAACCTAATCGATTAGAACAAACTAGGTAATGATTTTGATTTGAGTTTTGAGGAAGTATCGAATTTGTGAAGTATCAAATCAAGGAAAGATCATGTAACAAAATTGAAGGATTGTAATGAGATAAGTATCAAATTTGTAATTCAGGAAGATTCAAAGTTGGTCTTCAGACTACAATACATATTGTGTACAAGAAGCTAATTTATATCTAAAATTTGGTCCTGTGCAGATTTGTATATTTTCACTTCAGGGGTAAACCTGCTTTATTTTATGTCTGCAGGGACAAGAATCTGACAATTGCTCAATCTCAGCTGAAGGAATTTCCTCTGCTGCGCAGATGTTTACTACTACTGTTGAATCACTTCTACATGGTACGAGATATTAAATTTTAGCGACGCATGCTATATATCCAATTATTTAATATCTTGCAAATACCATCAATAAAAAAGATGCTCCTAGCATTGAAAATTTCATAGCATGTATCATATTATTTAACTAAACAGCTTTTATACCTTGCGAAGCTAGATAGGTTAAGAATGACTGAAAATGTATGTTATCTGTGTTGTCCTATCAATAGATATGTAAGTTTCATAAACTGAGGATTAGGTAATAACAACAGTATTTGTGAGCACATGCTAGTAAATATGAGTGGAATACAACATTGTTTTCTTTCTAATCGATTGTTTATTGGCATATTCTTTCAACTAATAGCCTTAAATGTTATTATCAGCCGCTGCCAAATCAGCATTTGATAATAACAGCGATTCTGAGCACTTTGTAGCTTGTGTATCAAGTAAGTTATTGTCCTTTCTTCCACCATATTCATCATAATACTTTTGCTATTTTTCAATTTGTCAACGTTTTCTTATTATCTTCCGTAGAAAGGGATGAAAGACTTGGGTCATATGCTCTTATTGCACGAGAAGCAGCTGACATTACCATTCCTTTCCTCTCAAATAAGTTTACTGAGCGCTTTTCAGTCCTTAGTGAGGTCGGTATCTGTTAGTTTCCAGTAAATAAATTAATGCTCAGAATCTTCACCATTTTGCTCATTGTTTGTTTTAGAGAAGCGATAAGTACATTCCTCTTTACTTCGCCACCCTCTTTGCTGACAAATCCCCTTCATTTTTGGTCCCTTCATAGTCTCCTAATATCAACCATTGAATCTATCTACTCAGTGGATGGAATTAATTCTCTCCCATCCTTCTATTATTTTCTCTGTCTCTTATATCATCATTAAATCCAACCATCGATTAATTAGGAGGCTATGAAGGAGCTAAAAGGTGCTATGAAACATAGATTTAGTTCTAGACTTCCAGTTATAATAGCTTTTTTAATTTATAAAGTCAGTTTACTACCTTAATTCACAGGGAACAGTCCTTGTTAAATTTGGATGTGTGCCATCATCTGACACACATTTCATTTCTTCAAGGTTTAAATAAAATTGAAAACCATTTAACTGGGGGTATCCAGATGCTCAAAACTATATTATGTTTGTGTCATAATATGTTGTCTGATATTATTTTATGCTCGTAAAATAGAACTTATGTGGAGATTGAATCCCCTAAGTGAGGGCATCTATAAGTCAATATGTTAGCACAAGTCATTTTATGCTGAAAAATAATCTTTTGGACAGTTTAATGTTAAATGCCCATTCATCTGCTGGATATACTAATGATTAGGCCAGCTAACAGAATTTTCGGAATCTCCTCCAAGTTATACGTCAATAGTCTTTTGGCATTTATATATTGCAGTTAAAAAAGAATTCTACTATATCCATCTTACGTAGTTCTTTGCTCTATTGACAGAATAATGGAAGAAGCGATCCTACTCATACACTAGAAGAGCTTTACTGGCTCTTGCTGATAACTGCTCATGTTCTCACTGACTCTGGAGAAGGAGAAACCACTCTGGTAATTATTGCTCTGCAACATTATTTTAACTCTCTGGTTTCCTGTTTTATCTATCAAAATCGATCATCTTTAGTTTTAAACTAGAAACTGATTTATATGCTTAATTTTTCATTACCGACTTTTGTTTGATGGTGTGCTGCCATTAAATATGAAAGTAGACGTGATGCTCCAGAAAATATAATCTTTCTGCCACCAAGTCAGAACAACTTTACTTAATGCGATTGTGCGTGTGTGTTTTTTTTGCCACTTAAAGTATTTATATAATTGTTTTTTTAAACTAACAAACAATTTATGTCAGATTCCTCAAGCTTTTCAGGATGCATTTCCAAATGTCTCAGAAGAAAGGCAGCACCCCATAGTTGTTCTTTCCTGGTGAGTTTGGTTTTATCAAATCTCACTACTAGAATGAAAATTGTTTTAACTGTGCATAGTTAAACTTATTGTGTAGAATATATGTTAGACTATACTGTATAGCAATGTCATTCATGGACGTTCCTGGTTTGAATTTTTATCAAACATGTATCATGTTCATCAAACAAAATGTTAGAACATTATTAAACTTTTTAGTTAACGCAGCACTATATACTTAAAACCCATTTGGCCTATTTTTGTTTGTTTTTTCATTGGCAGTCATAATTGCTATCAAACTATTTAGACTAACATTCACAATTTTCCCAAAAGGATGGTGTTCATTATTCCAGACTACATACATAGAAAATTAAGGGCAGTATGCTGTGTAATTGGTATGAGACTTAAAGGGGAAATTAAGAGAGTTACTTGGGCCTATCATTTTACACGATAGAGCGTTTTTGAAAGGATTCCTTTATTCTTCATGGATAAAAGGATCTGTATCGTGACATCATGTTGGCATCATTCCAAGCATAGTTGCATTCCTTTTAGAACACCATTTTTATGCTACAACTCTCCACTTATGTTGCATGCTGTGCATGTGTGTTACCATTCTTGTACGCTACTACCTGATTTAATAAGATATTCTTGTTGCACCGTCAATGTTCACTGTTATAAACAGAAAATACCCTTCTCTGGTTGATGCAGGTCAATTATTGAGTTTGCACGATGGAGTTTAGATGAGAAAATGAGAACACTGTACTTTAGTCCTCGTCTTATGGAGGTACTTTTTATGTATCTTATCAGAGACCGTCTGTTCATTTTTCCTTTCCTTCCTCCTTTTTTCATGCAAATCCCTATCTGTTGTCTTAGTTAATGTTACACAATTTCAGTAACGAACTGAAACATTCCTTGTAATGCTGACCTTTGTAAAAGAGCGACCATAGTATATATTTTAGATAGATATTAATAATCAAGTTTATTTGTAGGAAGTATTTGTATGTATATGTGTGTGCGCCAAGGTTGTAAAAATCGCTAGGCAGTTAGTACGGATTAGTTAATCGTTTAGGCATGAGTTAATGAGGATTAATCGGAGCTAGGAATTTTTTGGCAACTCTTGTATTTTCAATAAAATTTTAGTGTTTTGTTTAGTGTCGATTGATATAAATTAGGATTTTAGAGTTTTGAATGTACTTAGAAGTAGCCAAAGATGCAAGATTGCCTAAAACTAGCATATTGATGCTTTTATGTGGCATTGAACCTTACGTAATGCCTAACAAATGCCCAAATACATGTTTGATTCTTAAATGAGGTGGTAAACCTGGTCTAGGAGGGCCTAGGCAAATCTTTAGGCGGTAAGCCTCGCTTAGCGTCTAGGTGGGGCTAGGCGGATGCCTGGAAGGATTTTTACAACAGTGGTGCGCGCGCTTGCATATGTATTCATGTGAATATTAGTATATTAATCATATTTTATACAGTCTTGTATAATTGTATTCTAGTTAGATTCATTTTTCATGATTATTTTTAGGGATGTTTTTTCAAACGCCCTCAAGTTTCAAAATTCACTTCCGTCCCAAAAACAAGTATCACGAAAAACCCCGTTAACTTTTTCAGCGAAAATATACTTGCAGTTAGAATTACAAATATTTGCATTCTACGCTGCAAATATTTGTAGTTTTAACTGCAAATTTTGTAAAATGAAAATTTGAAGTCTACACCGCAAGAATGTGCATTCTATACTTAACATACTTGGAGTTCACACTGCAAATATTTATTTAACAAATATTTGCAATTTAAACTGCACATATTTGCATTTTAAACTACAATTATTTGCAGTTTAACTGCTAATATGTGCAGTTTAAAATGCACATTTTTGCTGAGAACATTGACATGGGTATTTCGTGAATCTTGGCTTTTAGAAGGGTTTTTTAGGTATTAAGTTTGAAAATAAGAGGCGGATCCTAATTTCCACTATTTTTAAGCCAATGTAGAAACCACCTAGTTTTGAGTTTCAAAGCGAGTGCTTTCCACTGGATCTAAACTGTTTATTGGCCTAGGATTTATAATGGTCAACTTCTTGTACAGCTGCACATTGGATAATGAAGAACTCTGATACAAATCTTCTTTGTTTCAAACTGATTAATTGGGAACGTGATGGTGGCTTTAAAACTCATTACGATATAGATTAAGCTGACAAATAATTCTGGTTATAGTAAATGTTACCCATTAGTGATAACTAATAGCACACTACACTAAACAGTAACAATTAACATGTTTGATTTTTTTTTCTCAACTTACAGGCAGTAATTTGGTTTCTTGCAAGATGGGTAGATACATACTTAATGCCACCTGATGGACCTAAAGGACAAATCAATGCATGTTACCTTGAAAATGGACAGCAAGATGGATCACGTCTTTCAAAAGTGTTCTTATATAGTTTTGCTGGGGAGCATAACAAAGGTGGTGCCGTTCTTGATATTGTTGTCCGTATTTGCATAATTGCCCTTACATCATATCCTGGTGAAAATGAATTACAGGTATATAAATGGCCAAAGTACTCTTATCAATTTCAAACAATGTTTCTTTAGTTTATAATCATTCAGAATTTTAGGTCTGTTTTTCCTATTTTATCTAGGCTCTGGCATGTCAGAAGCTTCTAGTAGCTCTTGTTCGCCGGAAAAACGTTTGTTTTCACCTAGTTGCACTGGTGAGAGCAAAGCTACAATCAGGATCTCTTTGACTTTTGTGCAGTATCTTTAATATTTGTCAAATATGACAACTGCTATGAACCCTCTCTTAATGGAATAAAATTAAGTCGCTGCTTGATTTTTTTTTCACAGATTTTATTTATACCTTTGTGTTTCCAGCATATTTGATTCGTACATGGTGATTGATGTCTTGTGATACAAGAAAATTCCACTATTGCCACTTTACATATTTAATCGTTTCTGAAACTTGACTAGGCAAATTCCTACTAACATCACATTTCCGCTTTCAATTTTTTTCCTTCCACACTATTATACTCCACATAAGTTTGAAAAGCTGGATTGAATTGCAGTAAACCAACCATTCTACGTACGACTCAGCCCAACTAAATTGAATATTCAAACTAGTAATCAAAATTCAGTAATATTGTGGGATTGAAACTCATTCATAATTGTTACTAGATTTCACTTGATATATGACATAATTAGGTAATTTACTCTACAGGATTCATGGCATGATCTAGCTAAAGCCTTTTCAACTGAAAGGATTTTGTTTTCGGTCAATGCCCGTTTACAGGTTTTACCTTGAGTTATTGACATTGAAATACTGTTCCTGATATAGATTTATCTGCCATTCATTCTGATTATCAACCAAAAAACTCTTGCAGCGTTCTCTTGCCGAAGCACTTGTTTGTGCTGCTGTTGGCTTAAAAGACCCAGAAGCATCAAATCGGCAAGTTATCATTTTTTATTGGAAGCTCATCTTTACCATTATAAATTTGTATCTGAATTATATCAGCCATAACTACTAACAGGTATTTGAGTGACCTGATGAGACCCACTACCTCATATCTTGTAGAAGTTGCTTCTAGGAACAATCTCAAAGCTGTTGCCCAACAAGCAGATGCAATACATATGGTGAGTACTGGCACCCGAGCCCTCGATGAACACTTGTATTTTTCTTCTCATAAATCAAATTCAGGATCAAGTTGTAAAGGAAAATACATTTGTGTCTGTATAGATCAGCTGCATGTTGGAAAGGTTAAGAGGAGCAGCTAGGGCTACACAGTCAAAAACTCAAAGGGGTATATTTGAGATGGGTCATGCAGTGATGAATCCATTGTTAACTCTTCTAGAAGCCTATAAAAATCAGGTACGATATTGGTATAGTTCTATTTTATTATTTTGCTTCACCCCGTTTATTGAGATAAAAATATTATTGTGTCTATGATATGATACACTGAGTAAATGTTGCAGATTTAATTCTTATTCTGTTTTAGCCTGCAGTTGTATACCTGATACTGAAATTTGTAGTTGACTTGGTTGATGGGCAAGTCACTTTCTTAGAATCCAAGGAAACCTCCACTTTGGTGAATTTCTGCTTACAGCTGCTTCAAATATACTCATCGCATAACATTGGCAAGGTAATATTCTCTTTCATGAATATCAGGTTTGTTTGTTGATTTCCCTTGAATTTGTTGAGCTTATAGTCTACAGAATGACTGCTACTCTCTTACATATTACAGTACTACGTAAGTACATGCAATTCATATAGCTAGATTGCCATTTCTGAATAGCTTCTTTCATGTGGTTATCTGCAGATATCACTATCACTCTCTACCAGCTTGCGAAGTGAAGCACAAGCTGAAAAGTATAAAGATTTGCGTGCGTTGCTCCAGCTTCTCACTAATATTTCTTCTAAAGATATTGTATGAATTATAGTTTTATGTTTACCTTTTCTACTTTGCTAGCTTCTTGTTATATGTATAATAAAATTAAACAAGTGCAGGTTGATCTTTCTTCATCAGATGCGAATGATGCAGATGGTCCTGATATTGCACAGGTAGGTTTTATATTCCATTGGCTTGCCATAATAAGAAGTTTCTTATGAACTTCTGTACAGGTCATTTACATTGGATTACATATTGTCAGCCCACTTATATCTTTGGATCTTCTTCGATACCCCAAACTAAGTCGAGATGTAAGTTTGTAAGTTTTGCTGAAGCAAAATATAAATCTTATAGCAATGTAGGCTTTCTCGTTTCTTACAATTTATTGGTACATATGCTGCAGTATTATTCATTAATTACACACATGTTGGAGGTTTACCCTGAGAAAGTTTCTCAACTTAACAAAGAGGCATTTGCCCACATAATTGGCGCCCTTGATTTCGGCCTCCAACATCAGGTATGCAATTTATATATTTCTTTCATGTTGGACTTTTGTACCAATACGTTGAAAATAGCATTTCCATTTAATATGTGGTGAACTTAGGAGAAGTTCTTGCTTATATGTCAGCCTTATATTAGTTAGAAATCTATTACAATGTCTTGTTTCGTTAATATATCTACAGTGCCTAATTTATATTGGCAGTCAGCTGTTGTTCTCAGTTCTACCCTATGTTGTATTTGCTTCTTAGGCATACCCAATGGAGATGCAGGCGGATTTCTTGTAATTCACCTACATGCAGTTAGGGCTGTTATGACGTATGATAATGATAATTTTCTCATTGTCATACCATTACTAATCAAGTGATTACCATATTTGACCCAAATCAGTATGTTTTGTAAGATCTGTACAGTAATGGTAAATCATTAATGTTGGCAATATTTTTTTCAAATCCAATGATAGCGATAATTTTCTGACCCATTTATAGAACGTATATATATTCATAGAATTAGTTGTATTACAAATAACTAGAAGCAAGACCAAATTCAGTCTATGAATTCAATTTAAGTGATACTAAATTGCACGTCTTTTATTAAGTGTCATAATGGAACATATAGTGGAACACCATCATAATGTAAAATACCATCTTTTTAACAGAATAATTTAGCATTACCATTGCAACAGTTATCAGTATACCAATCTTTCAGTATAATGATATCGGGAACAATAGCAGATACGCATTTGGCTTTACCAATAAAATCAATAAGGTAGGGGTATTTCCAAAATGGTAGTAATAATTGTAAAAATAACGGCCCTACATCGAATAGGGGATCGATGGGTGGGTTCTCACCCACTAATCCCACACTGCGAAAAACTGGAGGTGCTTAGAGCGCAAGTAATTTATCCAATGGTTATAATGCTAGGAAAAATATTGGAGCCATGTAGAAGCAGTAAACAGCGGCATGGCTTGTTAGAGATGGAGTTATTCTCGTTTTGTTTTGCTGGTGTTTATAATATCGGGTAAACTCTAACATGATTATTTCCCAACATTTTCAATTTATTTTTGTTTATTGCTCTTATTTAACTGTGCACATATCTTCTACTTCACATCATTCTTATTTATGAATTGGTTTCATACATGTATGAACCGGTTTCATTTGAAATTGATTTTGAAATAGTATTTTTAAGAAGTGTATAGTGGAAAAAAGAAAATAATTAATGTTTTAAAACTGAATGTTGTGTTTTAAATTGAATGACTGCCGTTGCTACTCTTAGAATGGAACCAGTGTCCTGTTAGAAACTGAATGTTGTACTTATGCATATGTAATACTGTACAAATTAGAATGTTTGAAATGAAATGGCTTTGTATACACATACTCAAGATCGTGATGATAGCTTGGATGGAGATATGTTTATAAATGAGGGGTAGGATACCTTTTGATATTCAACGATATATGTGGATCGAATGTTTAACGCATACAGATGATTGTAATTTTTTTGGGGTGATTTTGGACACTTGATGTTCCTTGTTTTAATATTCAATGTTTATTGTTTTAGGCTTAAATCTTTGATATGCCATGTGTATAATGTTTATCTGAAAAGCTCATGCTTCAACGTCTCAAGGCCTACGCCTCATCTCGAGAGAACAATATTACCTATCACACGTTCGCCGTTCAAAACATTGACATCTACCTGTACAAATTCTGTTGAACTTGAAAATTGTTTGTTACACGATACTAATGACATGGGTGTCAGATACCTTTACGTCTAAAACAGTTATTAATGCCCAATTTAATAGGGAAAATAAATAAATAAAAGTACTCGACTATTAACTTTTTTGAAATAGCATTTTTAAGAAGTGTAGAGTGGAAAAAAGAAAATAATTAATGTTTTAAAACTGAATGTTGTGTTTTAAATTGAATGACTGCCGTTGCTACTCTTAGAATGGAACCAGTGTCCTGTTAGAAACTGAATGTTGTATTTATGCATATGTAATACTGTACAAATTAGAATGTTTGAAATGAAATGGCTTTGTATACACATACTCAAGATCGTGATGATAGCTTGGATGGCGATATGTTTATAAATGAGGGGTAGGATATCTTTTGATATTCAACAATATATGTGGATTGAATGTTTAACGCTTACGGATAATTGTATTTTTTTTGGGGTGATTTTGGACACTTAATGTTTCTTGTTTTAATATTTGATATTTATTGTTATAGGCTTAAATCTTTGATATGTCATGTGTATAATGTTTATCTGAAAAGCTCATGCTTCAACGTCTCAAGGCCTACGCCTCATCTCGAGAGAACAATATTACCTATCACACGTTCGCCATTCAAAACATTGACATCTACCTGTACAAATTCTGCTGAACTTGAAAATTGTTTGTTACACGATACTAATGACATGGGTGTCAGATCTAAAACAGTTACTAATGCCCAATTTAATAGGGAAAATAAATAAATAAAAGTACTCAACTATTAACTTTTCTCCGTAGTTTGAAAATGTAACTACTGCTTCATTTTGGTATCTGTCATTTATTCTAGCAACAGAACCTGCCTTTGTAAAGAATAACAACGAATATATTTTGCTTAAAATAATTTGCCTATATTAGTTTTTCGTCATGCAGCATTAAGACATGATTGCACTCGCAGGACATTGATGTTATTGAATTGTGTCTAAGAGCAGTAGAAGCCCTTGCTACGTACCATTATAAAGAGAGAATAGCTGGCAGAGAAGGATTAAGTGCACATACATCAAATTCTCAGATTAATGGCAATTTGCATGAAAACATCACTAGTCATTTCTTGCGTCTACTGCTTCAATCACTTCTATTTGAGGATCTCAGGTCAGTGGTTTTAGAAAGCCAGGTCATTCATATTCCTTTGAAGAAATTGTGACTACTCTCTCGAAATTACATGCATATTACTTTTATGTTGCACATATCTTTTTTCCTTTCCATTTTATAAACTGAAGTTGTGCTGTTGTAGAATGGAGCTGGTTGGTACTGCTGCAGATACCCTTCTTCCATTATTACTATGTGAGCAAGAGTTATACCAGGTATATATTTGATACACTAGTAATAAATTTTAGTGAGCATCGGTGAGAATGTTAATTATCAAGAAATGCTCGTTCTGAAACTTGTAATTAAACTGTGAAAACATTATAGTATTTTGCAAACATCCACTTAAATTATCAACCATTTGGTGATTTACAATTAAACTGAAATCGATTATAATTTACAGTAACAATCTCTTTAGTTTTATTTGTGTTTTTATTTATTAACATCATCCTTTGATTCAACTGATTTCTATTTTGCATAGTAATTAAAAAGTGGCAGCTGCTGCTTCGATTTCTTTTGCTTATGACATCTTAAATGTGGAAAATTACTCATACATCTATCTCATCTTACAAGGCTTTCTAAGTCATATTATTTGAATATAATTTTCCTATTATTGACAGAGATTGGTTCAAGAATATTTGGAGAGACAACAAAATCCTAATATTCAAGCAAGACTAGCGAGAGCATTGCATTCCCTAACAAGCTCAAACCAGCTCACTTCTTCGCTGGATAGGCCTAATCGCCAAAGATTTAGGAAGAATTTTCAGGAGTTTTTGACCTCAACCTCAGGACTACGACTAAAGTGAATACGAAGACACAAAAATTAGCATTGGGAATTATAAAGAGCTATCCTTCTATCTGAGGAGATGATGATATGTTAGGTACTGTCGTGTTAGTACGGGATAGAAAATGGTGTCATGAAGTTGATAATTATGTCGATTTGAAGATAGGTTAGGTGAGCATGCAACTTCATATTTTTCATCTATGGGACATGGGGTGATGACAGTGCTGTACATTATGATCTTTTACCAGTGTCATCTTTTGTCGTTTTTGGCCTTCTTATTTATATGATTGAGTTGCTAGCAACTTTTAACGCTCTTTAACGTTCCTTGCTGTCCACCGAACTATGGATGTATATGGAAATGGGAGAAAGAAAAACATTTTGGATTACCCATATGATATGATTGAATGCGTGGTTGAGCCTTGTTTTCTCAATATGAACTGAAACTGTCCAATCCAAATTTCGTAGCATTGGTTGTTTAATTTCGAGGCCAACCAACAATGGATTGTTCAGTTGAAAACTAGCCACGGAGCAATCATGTGTGATTGGTTCAAACTAATTTCGTTTCTAGTTCACTGAACAGTGGTTAGTTTTTATAACGGCGAAATCTTTGCCGTTATAAGTTGTGATATATCAAGCAACGTATTGCTGGTTTATAACGGTGAATACTTCGTCGTTATAAATTTTACTAATTATTTAACTTCATTGGTCCGTGACTAGTTTTGCGGTTACGTGGACGTGCAGCTCGTTTGTTCAGTTTGAAAGCATGAAAAGGAGTGAAGTGAGTCAGAATGTTGGTAACGGTCTTAGAAAAACGTACAAAAGGTGCTTTCTTCAGCAAAAAGTTTGGTGCGTGCTTTTTTGTCCATTTTATAATTGTTAATGGAGGCACTAATATAATAATATATAAAAATGTGTGTAATTTTATTCTTATATTTATCTTCTTTAACTTCGCTACTGCCAAAATAATTTTTCATTCACGTAAACATTTAGGGTTCACGAGCTTTAATCGATATAGGCTTGGCGAAAATCATTTACGATTTACGAGCTTTTTCATTCACGTAAACAAGTTTAGGGTTTACAAATTTCGATAATGGTGCGAACGAAGACCAAAAAGGAAGCGGCTTGATCCCAATATCATGGAGTGAATCTTGAAAAGGTACACGGTTGTAGTGTTTGAAATTTGATGTTGTGTCAATTGTGTTATTTCGTTAAGGTGAATGTGTGATTGAGGAAGAAGAAGAAAACGGTGGGGATTGTTGGCTTCGTTTTTATAAAATGGTGGTATGTTGCCAATAAAAAGTTTAATAAATAGCCATACCTTGCCTTTTTTACCAATTCAACTCAATGTTTTTTTGCACCAAGAAAAATACATTTATGTCTACTAGTGTACCACCCATGGCTTCTAATCGAAAGAAGTTAGTTATGGAAAAGCAAAAACAATTCCTAGCGCAAAAAGGAAAAGAAGTGGATGTAAATGAACAAGAAGACAATGAACCTGAACAAAGTTTAAGTGAAAATCAAAGTGCTGATGAGAGTCGTAGTTCTGATGAGGAGACAAATACTAGTGGTGGCGATGAAGACGACGAAGAGGACGAAAATGTACAACATGAAGAGATAGAGGAAGAGACTAGGAAGATAATTAAAAAGAAAGGTCAGAGTATGAGACAACAAGAACATAATGAGCATGACAGTCAAATTGATGAAGAGAGTGATAGTGACGAAGGTAATGAAAATGTAGAAGAATAAGAGACAGAGGAGGGGAAAAGGAGTAAAAGTAAAAAAAGAAAGGGAAGAGTCCAAGAAAACAAGCATCCCCTCAGTCATTTGAATCTGAAGATCAACCATCACTATTGTTCGCATTCAAAGATCATATAGCTCATAAAATTTGGAACTCCGATGTAAGGTTTCCTTTTATGACGTCGAGAATTAAGTTAGAGTTATTAGTTTATATGTATTGATTAATGTATATATAACTTAGGAACCACGATGAGAAGCTAGAATAATAAAAGTTCATAGTCATGTCGGAACACAAAGGTTGTGGGATTATAAGAAGTGTTTTTTTTGTATAGGATGTAGTTGTTCGGTCAGGATTTTATCAGTTAGTAATATATGCTCACGAAAAACTTAATAAACATCTGATCAATTCCTTTGTAGAAAGATTTTATCTCGAAACAAACACTTTTCATCTACCCTTCGTTGAAATGAGAATTACTATTGACGAAGTCGTTCACATGACTGGCCTTCAAACTGAAGGAAGAGCTGTGATAGGACCTCTTAGAGGATATAAGGGTATTAGTTATAGTGATGTGTATGACCTGTTGGATCAGTGTTTTGGGGTTGACAAGGCAACTGCTATTGTTGTATTGGCGGGTGAAAAGAAAATTAGATTGGAATGGCTAAAAAGTCAGTTTGAAGGTTCCAACAAGTCAGATAGTGATGAACGCAAGACGCGCTGTGCGATAGCAACATATTGTACATGATTGGGCATGTAGTTTGTTGTGATAAGTCTGAAAATAAAGTGTCTTAGCATTTTCTACAATGCCTTAGGGAGTTAAAACAAGTGTATACTTATTTTTGGGCAATTGCTTATTTGAGTTGGTTGTTGCGTAACCTAGGTCAAAATACAAGAAAAGATGTCCACCACCAAATGATTGGTTGTATGACCTTACTTCAGGTAAGCGTGCAAGTTACTCAAATCATATATAATATCGTCTATTTATACATATGTTACTTGGTTTTAGGTTTGGATTTTTGAGCACTTCCCAAGTCTCAGACGATATAATCGATGTGTTGGTACGGTTAAAGCTAATGTGAGAGTCACCTTTTATTTTGCAAAGGAAACCGGTACGAACTTAGCTTTTGATTTGGTTACTCTCTCAGAGAGGATTGATGATATACAAAGTTGTGACGTTATTTGGGATTGTTTCAAGGAGAAATGACAATTTGACCAATTTCAGCAATGTGCGTTATACAATGGTCCTGTTATTTGCTTTGAAACCGTAGAATTGTATCTCCTCCAAAGATTTGTACGTCAATTTGGTTATGTTCAGCCCATCTGGACTACTGCATTCACTCTTGATAAGAGATGTTTAGGTCATCGTCTCGAGGATTTAAAGTTACATACTATAATTTAGGTGATTTTGGTTGGAGTGAATGGAGGAACCATCTCCTCAATAAGAGTCTAACATCATAACATCATGAGAAGTTGTAAATCTTTGGGATTGTGATGAGAGTTATATGTAGTGGTACAAAAATGCATCTCATCCTCTTGTGGCCAATCCGAAGAAAAGGATTACTGAACCAGTGAATACTAGTGAACAGAATTCGCTTCTTTTTCGCATTGTAAGTGTCTTACTTGCATTAATTTGTTTGACGAAACAAAATATTCCTACCGCACATAATACTTGTATCGACTCTTTGTTTTTTCTTTCCAGAAACGTCAACTTCGACACATTGCTAGTTTTATTCGATCGTGTGCTCCTAGTGAATCGATGACTCAAGTGTTACAAAAGGTTAAACAAATAGAGAAAGCTGAACCATCAGAGCTTTATAGGGAGACCGTGTTAGTACAAGAACAAAATGTAGTTACGAAGGTGAGAAAAAGTAAAGCTACTGCTGTTGGAGCAGAAGGCAAGTGTGTGAAGAAACTTGCGACTAAGAAAAAATAGATGTGGTATTCTTTTTTGGTTTGTTTTGTGTTTTGGTTGGTGGTATGTTGTTTTACTGGTGTGGTTTTTTTTGTATTTAGACAATGTGTTATGTTGTTGTTTGAATGTATTATGGGGGTTATTTAAACAGTGTGGTTTGTCTTGTATTAAGACAATGGGGTTCGTTGTTGGTTTCAATTCTGTGATATAGCATGTTGTCATTGTGTTTGTTAATTGTGGCTGCTATAATTCTGTGATATAGTTTGTTAATTGTGATATAGTATGTTGTAATTATGTTTCAATTCGGTGGGTAAGTGTATTAAGACATTGTGTTTGTTAATTATGAAATACTATTTTTGGCAAAGCATGACTGAACAATGGTGGTGGATATGATATATAGTTGCCGTAAACTCTCGAGTTAGGTGGATAATATTTGGCGTGGTCTAGCCCCAACATTAGTCATGATTTCAACAATCTTTAATTCACCATCTTTCATCTTCGCAACATAAGCATGACCGGTTAGGCAATTAGGAAGATTGTGATTATGAAGTCCATTTTTTACCGTAAGTATCCACTTTCCATCAACTCGACAAGTAGCACTTAACTCAAACGGACAACCGCATTTCTTACTTTCCGTTCTTCTTCACTTTTGTTGGGTTTTCGGTACAAAATTCTTTGCTCTGTAGCTGCAATATTCACCATTCCGTTCACATATTAGTACCATTCATGATCCCCTGTATTGTTGTTTACATTTCAAAACCTAGTTCTTCTAGTCACAATAACACAGCTGACACCCCAGTCTATGTTCCATACACCAGTCTCATACTTCCTTATTCCAATCAAAAAACTGCATTATTTATGAACATATGGATTCAAATTTTTTAACCTACTATAAATGGAATTTAATTACTTATAATTCAAAAATGAACTGAAAATAATCATACCTGTCAGTTGTGAAATGTTCAGTTAAATATGAAAATTCAACATGGTCCTCATTTTTTTCAACTTTTCCGCGTCATTATCATCATCTTTTCCATTTTCTTCAAACTCATCTTGTTTTCGAAGCAAATCATTATCAAATTGTTCACCATTCTGCAGTGGAATTTTTTTTAAAAGTAAAATAATCAATGGGGGTAAATACTATTTCATTAAAATCGGCAAAGGCACACCGTTTATATTGAAAAAAAACTGCTACGATCCACCGTTTTTTCGGTAATATTTTCGACAGCTCCTTGGCGTTTTTACATCGTATCACAATCTTCTTCAAATTTCCAAACCGGCAAAGCAAGACCGCTTTAAGCAATTAAAAACGGCGTGTGTTTACCGCTTTAAAATTATAAAAACGGCCCGTCGTTGTCATGTCGCTTCACTCCACCTCGTTCACCCAGCGCCGAAGGAAAAAACACCATGCTATAAAATTTCTTACCTAAGGCGTCAACCTCCGATCTTCTATGAAGCTCTCCCCTATTTCAATTATTTTGTCATGTTTAATTTTCAAATTGACGTCTTTTATAAAATCAGTAATCTTCATAGGAAATTAGGGATTAGATTATGACATATTAGAAAGAATTAATGAGGAGGTTAATATTGTAATTGTTACTAATTTATTTACGAGGAGGTTGATCTATTATGTACCCCTTATACCAATTTAAGATAAAAATAAAATTTAGTCCCCTTTATCCAATAGTGAAGTTGCTATAACAATCCCTCCTATTTTTCAACATATAGCATTTCTATACTAATAACTTATCAGTAATAAGTTGTAATATTTACTCATTGGTAACATGTGGGATAAATAAATTAAGTGTGATCACATTATTTGAGCAGATGCAAGCATTATATGAACAGTGGACTGAGAGACTAGGTTAAGTTATTCTTCTGCCAGTGGAAAGAAAAAAGTGCAGGAAAATTTAGTGTTAGTACATACCGCCTTCGCGAATTATTAATACGAGTGGTATGGCACGCGCTTCGCGCGTGATGATGGCATGCACTTCGCATGTGGATTGTTTTTTTTACAAATTGTATATGTTTAACTCATTCGAAAAAAATATGATTTGCACAAATATTTAACCGTATTTTTACGCTGAAATGATATGCAATTAGTTCAAATTTTACTTTCTAAATTGCAACTTCTAATTTTTTGTTAGTTTGAATTTTTATTTCTATCATTAATTAATAAAGAATGAATTTAATTTTTTATTAGTTTGAATTTTTATTTCTGTTACTAATTAACAAAAAACGACTTTGAATTTTGTTGTTGTTAGATCCTATTTTTAAGTGATATTAAAATTTCGATAATATCCATAGAGGGGCGTTTTGAATTGGTAAAGATAACTCATTTGTTTAATCCTATTTTTAGGTGATATCAATATTTAATAATATTTGTAGAAGGGCATTTTTGGTAGTTCACGTTGATATCAGAAAAGTGCGACACCAAAGGTATTACAACTATTAATAAAGATATGATAGATTGTCCTCGCTAGCATCTTTAATGGTCGCTTGAGCCCCGAGGATCCCAAAATTTGTAAATCTATTGGCTGAAATCTGTCTCAATCCTGGTACCATTGAGAACTAAAACTTGTTATGGTTGATCCCAAAGTGAATGAATAATCTTGATTCAGATATAGTGGCAATTTGGGTTTAGTTCAAAATCAGGGCCCGTTTTCTTTGCGGATTGTTCACAGTTTTTATAATAAACTTCTGAAATTGTGTTGTAGTGTGGTTGGTGTTCAAGTGATATATATGTTTAGATGCCGCAAATTCTAGTCTGGTGTTTGCATATATATATGATTATCAATACATAATCGTGCATAACAAGTTTTTGTCCAAGGCAAACTAAAATACAATTGATAATAGGATTTTTTTTTCTTTTCGCTTTAGCCCATTTTTTGAACTTATTATGTTATAGCCTCGTTTTAAAACTTATTACACGTCTAGTCCTATTTTGGCTAGCTCAATGCAGCCAGCTCAGCGTTGAGCTGACCATATTATACTGACGCCATTTCAAATGACGCCAGAATGCATTTTTTTAACGTCGTGGATGACTTTTCAAAAGTTTTCCACTACGCTTTTAAATATGTACGGGCAACTTTTGAAAAGTCGCCAGTCGGTGACTTCTCAAAAGTCGCCCATTCGATTTCTACTCCAAAACAGAAGCCAGCCCCCATCCTCCATCTCACTTTACCCGTTCAAAAAAAAAAACGAAAATCTATCCCTTTTTCTTACAAAATCGAAATTTGATTGCAAATTTCATAGATTTCTTGTGTTTTTAAGGATCTATTTCAACAAGAATAACATCTCCTTACTTTAAATCAATCATTGTATGAATTTATAAACCTTAGTTTTTTGGTAGATTTGTAAATAAAAACCGCGTAATGTTGTATCAAATATTATTGTAGAATGACTTCTAATTTTATTCCAACTATATGTTATTTTGATGATGAATTGGTCATTGATAATCAAATGTGTAGAAAGTATGTTGATGGGTCTTACAAACCCGCAAAAGTTTGTAAAGGATCTAACTTTGAACAGTTAAAAGAATTGATTTATAAAGCAACTAAGATAAAGTCGGAGGAGTTTGATATTGATTTGGTTTGCAATTGGCTAACCGATTCCAGATCTAAAGCAATAAAAATTGTTGACGATGATGACGTTGAATTAATGTTTTATGCTGTATCTAAATACATAGGGTTGCTTGTTGGGAAAATTAGAAAGTTGGTGGTAGAACAACCTGTACCGGCGCTGTAACGACCCGAATTTTTAGCCATCTGATATTTGGATAATTAACTAATTTTAATTATTGGAATATTAAAATTTATAAGTCGAATAGATAAATTTTCTGATATTTGAATATTTGAATCTATTAATTTTGAAAACTATATTAATTTTAAATTGTAAATTTCTGAATAAGAAAAATTAATATATATATATATATATATATATATATATCTGTGTGTGTGTGTAAATTTCACCATTTCAAACTCGTGATAAAATATCTATATATCTATATACAAGCTCCATTTTGATGACAAAAACATATATAAGTTTATTTGTATGTTTATATGTTTATAAAATATTGTATACGCAAATAAATACATGTACATGAATGTATAAACTTCATAATGGAAAATTTCAAACTTATGATTTTATATATGGGTTTATGTTTATGAAAATAATGCATATGCAAATATAAATATCTAAAGGTAATAGGAAAATGTAAATATGTATATGTAATAGTGAATATGTAAATATATATGTATATGTAAATAGTGTATATGTAAGTCTATATATATACATACATGTAGGATATATATTCACATGAAGCTTCATGATGATAATCTCAAATCAAGCACCCAAAACTTCAAGTCAAGCACATAATAAATCCAATCACACACAAAACATTAAATCAAGCCACAAAATAAATCAAATCATATCAAACCATGAAATCACATCAGCCTACATAAGTAAAAAAATGAAAAAAATAAAAATAAAAAAATTAAGAAGCATGTACAACATTTATGCCACCCTATAGTGCATTGCGTCTTCATTTTCATATATATTATCACAAAGGCGGAAGAAGATATGAATATATAACTAACACATGAAAGTGTACATCAGAGTAGTGGTAAAAAAGATCCACAATAATACAAAAGAATAGCAACATGTGCTATACCAAAGGGATACAACTATGAGTCCATATCTCAAGTGTATACAACAAAAACTGCTTAACTAAATAGTTAGCCAAAAGTCAGAGTAGCAAATCCCGGGAGGAAGTCAAGCAGAAGCACCTGTAACATCTTTCATGTGTTAGTTATATATTCATATCTTCTTCCGCCTTGGTGATATGGATAGCTGTGACTGATTTGTGTTATGCTTATTTCTATGTTTGTTTCCGAAGATTATTTTATAGCCACCGTGTGATAAGCAATTACATGGATGGTCGCTCCTCAACAGCCTTATTCTCCGTGCTAGTTGACAGCACTACATCGTAGCGTTCTTGGCTAGCGTGGGTATTGAGGTGGGGCGTCACATATATACACAGATAACCTCCTTTGTTCACTTGTTCACTTACTCGTATGAAAGAAGAAAAAAAAGATCAAGTCAGTAAAAAAAAATTTGAAGCAGGAAACAGAGCAAGGCAGTGTGTTCATCAGTATGTATATAATAGTGAGCAAACCATCTTCTTTTGTTCACTGGTTATCGCATACACACACACATACACACATATATATAACTGGGATTTTGGATAAATCTGTGATGTAAGTAAATGAATATGTGATTGTTTTAAGGATTTGTGCATGTATATGTGAATTCAACATGATCAGTTCACCAAAGCTACTGTTCTTCTTTCTCAAAAGTTCTGGTATATGTTTTTGTATATAAAAACAGTGAACCCTTAACTTCAAAAATCATTATCTTATAATCTATTTAGTTTTAAATCTTGCTTCCAAAACAAAACTTGTTTGTTTTCGAGTATAGTGTGTTTTACAATTTATTTCATTAAGTTTCATGTAGCATAGAAGAAGAAAACTCTATGTTACAGTAAGTAACTTAAGTTTGGTTAAATTTCGTATATCATGATTTTATGATTTGATTATATGGTCATGTTAGTTGTTGAAAATCATGAATTTTAGAGGTGGTTTGAGATATTTTAGTTGTATATGGAAGGAGAAAGGGGAAGATGAATGGATTTGGGCATGATAGTGAATTCAAGCGGTGTGGTTGATTTCGTGTCATAGGATTTAGAGTGGAGGAGGTTAAGGGGATGGGGAATACACGAAAATTTGTGCGGTGATTTTTAGGGGCGTGTGATGGCCAAACGAGGTCAAACTATGGTTTTAGGAGGGTTGGATTTGGGTCTCGGGTTGAAGGAAATGGCGACGTCGATGGGAAGAGAGGAACGTGCGCACCAGGGGGAAATGGAAGCGGAGGTGGTGGCGATGCTGTGGGTGGAGTCTGATAGTGGATGGTGGCACGGGGCGTTGTGGCGAGGCGTTTGATGGTCACGACGATGTTCTAGTTTTTGGGTAGCAGTAGGAATTTCGAACAAAAGGTTTGAACGCGTTTTCCAGCTGGGCAGTTGGAATGCGATGGTCGAGGGCGACGTACGAGGGTGGTTTGCGTGCACATGTACGTTTCCGTGCACAGTTGCGTGTTCGAATAATAGAGAAGAGAGGGAGTCGGAGAAGAAGGTAAAGGTTTGGGTCGAGTTTAATTTGGATGGGCCGGTCTTAGTTTTTTATATGGGCTGGGATGTTATTAAAAGTGAATTAAATTTATTATTTTATTTAAAAATCTATAAAGGAAAAACAATATTTCTCTTTATTTTAAATCCAATCGAAGCGTGAGTTTTTGCATTGAGCCCTATCGCCATGTATGCTCATCTAAATTAATATCGTCGAGTTTTTTTTGCAAGATAAAAATTTAATGTTTTAAATAGTTTAAGCGAACAAATAAGTAATTCCTTAATTATTAATTATATCTTAATCAATTATTTTTAATGAACTGTTTAATTTAAAAAATTAAATTGGAATAAATCATTTTATTAAATTTCTTGGATTGGTAAGTAATATGGATTAAAATATAATATGACTTAGTTAATTTAAACCAGTCCAATTTTGAATTGTAAATTGATTTAATATCAATTATCTATTGTCTGTGCCATTAAGTAGCCAAACAAATTAAAGTAGATGGAATAAAACGTTGACACGTTTTATTGGAAGTAAATCAACTTGTGCTAATCACTATTCTGAATTTCAGAAAATGTGATGATTACAAGCGAATTAATTTCGATGGATAGGTCATGATAAAGTAAACATATGGAATGGATTTTCATATGTGAATATCGGCACCCTGATTATAGAATTGTTTTTTTTAATAACAACTTGGCTTTTCAAATTTATCGTTTAAATTCGAAGAGACCGCGATCGGGATATTATCCGAAACCACCTCGATCCAATATTCGCCACGAACCTTTACGGTTTTGATTGTAGAGCCTAGTATACTGGATTTTAATTAATGTAACAATTTCAGCTATTTTAATAAGTATTTATACTTAGACACTATTATAATATCACTGGATTTTCTATAAAAATATTTTGGTTATCATAAGGGAAAAACCCATCGTGTTGATGTGTGATGCGGTCTTAAGAGATACCTTTGTTTTTCGAAGGATTTTGATAACTTAAGTAATTCAAATTAAGTGTGCTTACTCACGCTAGTTTTCCAGATTGACTCGAGTGTTACTTTATTGTAATGCTCCGGTCAGATCGAGTATTACAGATTCAGGTTAGGATGCTTGGAGCTCAGGGGGATGAGCTGGATGGCAGAGACGTATTACACGTACTTGATTATATTCTGCTGTGTATTGTAGGCTGTATATTCAGCACTTTTTGAGGACAAGTTAATATGACTATCCAGATTTCTATGTTGATGGTTGTACGCTGATAATTTGCATGTATATTAACAGTTACAGTTTCTTTATATAAAATCTGTTATTATTATATTTTGTTCCGCTGTGATTTTGAGATTCCGTGTTGTTGGTATTTCTATTTCTTCTTCTATCTCTTTTCTTATTAACCCCTAATGATTTGGTATTGCCGGCACACGACTGCTCGACATTCTATACAGTGAACGTATTAATGTCGATTTTCGAGGGTCGAAAATCCCCGGTCGTTACAGGCGCTTGTAGTTAACTATGGCGTTGAAGATTATTCTAGAATGTTGGGGACCATGAATACTTCTCCAGGAATTAATTCCATCTCCTAGCTACAGTAATCCGCCTATAAATGTAGCGTAATATGGGTAGCAACAAATGTTCTTCGAATATCCTCCTTTCACTAATTTTCAGGAAAACGTACAGTTTAGCTATCCATTTCTAACACATGATAGTTTTGCACGCGTGTGTCAAAGGTAACACCTATTTGGTAATCTTCGTAAATCGTATATTATTCATTGTATTAGATGTGATAAAAAAATTTATTTTCATATGTGCCTTTACTCCGTAGCAACATCTGATGCAAAATAGTGCTGGACCATCGAATAGCAAAATAGTGCTGGACCATCGAATAGTCGTACGTCTTGTCCGATGTAGTCCACACTTTTTGAATTATAACATATGAGCCAAAAGTGCGTTACATTTTGCAATGTTGATGAATTTTGTTGCATTTTACAACAGTACAAAAAATGTCGTATATTCATATTGCAGCTTTCCAAAACATGATATTGATACAAAATCGAACATTCAACCAACAACTGAGTTAGGGGTTTCTAATGTATCTGATGACGATATGGATATAGATGCTGATGTAGATGTACAAGTACATAACATTCCTGCTCTTGATAGCATGACTGTTTGTAATCAGATCGGAGAATGATACACCATGGATCGATAACATGCAAGTAAATGATGATCCACTAAACTTTGATTTTGAAGATGATGCTTGTGGGGATATTGATTAATCAGACATGGAGATACCTTTGGATGATGACTTGTGTAATGCATAGAAGATGGCTAGACCCGTCGTCGCAAATCTGCAATTCAACGATAGAATATTCTCATCGTCTAGTGTTCAAACGATTGCAAAGTAGGGATGGTATTTGAGAGCAAAAGAAAATTTCTGCAACAACTAAGTGAATGGTCAATTTTACATGCAGTTTCTTTTAAGCCAATTTAGTCAAACAAAGAAAAATACACTGCCATTTGCAAGGTCGATTCAAATTGTCCGTGGAGAATACATGCTATAGATTCAAAAAAATCACAATATGGATGGTGGGTTTTTAAAAAATATCCAAGCGATCATACTTGCGTTAATCCAACATTTAACTCTAATCATAAGCAAGCAACATCTACCTTTTTGGTTTCGAAGATCATGCCTTTCGTGAAAGCAGATTTGAACATAACAGCTGGAACGATGCATGTTTTAATGGAGGAACAACTTTTTATTAAAGTCGGTTATATAAAAGCATGAAGAGCATTGAGCAAGGCAATTGAATAGATATATGGAGATTTGGCAGAGTCATATTCCAACGTACGACAATATTTTGTCGAAATTTCTAGAACAAATGCAGGTAGTGTTGGACACATAACAACTGATGAGTATGGAGCATTTGATCATGCTTTTTGGGCTTTTGGCCCTTGTATCGATGGTTTTTTACATTGTCGGCCCTTGTCTTGCATTGATGACACACATCTGTATGGAAAATACAAAAGTACTATACTTGTTGCTACTGTAGCAGATGCAAATGAATATCTTTATCCTATAGCTTATGCGATTGTTGAGTCGGAATCATGTGGTAGCTGGGGTTGATTTTTTGCTTGATGCGAAGGTTCATTCATAGTGTTAACAGTCGACGTATTACCTTCATTTCTGATAGAATAAAAGGGATACCATCAGCATTGGAGAGCCACCGGGGATTACCTCATAAGCATAAATTCTATGCTAGACATTTAAAAGCAAATTTTCAAGCCGCTAGATTTAGAGATAAATGTTTGACAGGTTTATTTTATGCTGCAGCATGTGCTTCGTTAGATGTTGATTTTATAAAAATCCGAGAGGAATTAATACCATCAATATTAGAGCGCACAATTGGATAGAGAGAAGTTTTGGTGGGAAAAAGAAAAACTGGGGTTTGTGTAAGAAAAATGGTGGTCGTTTTCATGTTATAACGACTAATGCGTTAGAAAGTTTTAACGGTGTACTTAGAATTGCAAGAACTTTACCTGTTAAAGCTTTGGTTGTTCGTACATTCTTTCGATCGGTGGATTATTTTGTCAAAAAGATATTTTGCTAATACTTCGACATCTCGTTTAACTCCAAAATGGGAAGCAAAGATAACCGAAAGAGCAAGTGAAGGAAGACGTTCAAGGATTGTCCGATTCAGTCAGGTCGAATGGCAAGTGATTCACTACTTTGGTGGTGAATTTAAATTAACAATCGATGGTAATACTTATTCTTGTACATGCAACATCCCATTACTTTTGAAAAGTCGCATACTGGCAATTTTTGGAAGATCGCCCTAGTATTTCTAGGTTTCAAACAGAAATCTGGAAATTCAAATCCGATACTACAACTTCCAACATCGACCATCCATATCAAATAAACCAAATTACAATAGCAACATCAACGTATTTTCGAGATTTAATTTAACATTCGATTGATCAATAAATAACAATAAATCCATAACATTCGATAAAACATTCTAATCTGACACAACATCCGACAAAACAATAAATCCATAATACGAATAAACTACAAATAACATTAAATCCATAAAATCAAACCTAATCTCGTAGGTTGCAGAGTTCTCGAGGAGTTCCTTTTGGCTTCCTCCATGATAATGGGACATCGTCCGACGAATCCTCCTCCTCGCTTTGTTCCATGTTTCCTAGAGGTTGTAAAGACCTGAGTCCAAATTTCGCTTGCGAAGGTTGCAAGGATGAAGTAACTTGTTGATGTCTACGTCTTTGATATGTGAGATTCGTAGGCCGAGGCTCGAACTCTGCTAGTGGTGCTTCTATGAGCTCAGGAGGGGGAGGAGGAGGAGGCGCCTTGGGTAATGATAGCTTGTTCTTTCCCAAGATTGTTTGTAAAATGCGCATCACATTAAAGCATTTACCCTTTGAACGCTTTGGTACTTCTTCGGATAGCTCATCAACCAATTCCAGTGCATGGTAAACGCCTTCTGCCGGCCAAAACAAAGTAATTAAAACGTATATAAATTAACTATGCTCAGTTAATCAACGACTGTACATACCACATTCCTCTCAAGAGGAGCTCTAGGAGTGTATCGGTTTGTCGCAATAAGAGGTTCTTTGGCACGAAGAACTTAGCGACGCGTGATGTTCCAGTACTAAGTATACTATTCTTCGTCCGTTAACATGAGGTCTCTCTCTTGTTGTGTGTGAAACTGGTGATGATTGCATGTCTCAATCGACATATCATACTCTCCAGATGCAATATCAATCCTGTAATGAGAGGCTTGTTCTGGCAGATGCTGTCGCATACCAAATTATTGCCCCACTTTATCGAGAAGATAGTGCACTACATCACTCAAACAAATGAGCGGAACCTGTGCTGTCCATAACTAAATAGAAGCAGCGTATAAGTTTGGAAGGTCTCCAAGCACAGGTGCATATGGAGTCCATGTCATAGAATCATAATCGAGTACATCGAACTCGTTACAGTAAAACATAACATTGCGCCTGGGATACTTCATAATGCTCTTCGGTCCTACCAACCTAAAATAGGAGAATACTATGAATTATTGGATCAAAACATATGTATATAATTGTAACAACCCTGAGATTGCAATTACCGAATGATAAATTAAAATTATGATTTTAAGTTGAAATGGGAGCTAAACAAATTTTTGGGAATTTAAACCTTTCAATTGGTTTGCAAATTAAAATATTTTGGGGTTAAAATGGGGAATTTTTAAATGTGATTATGGGTTTAATTGGCCAAATGAGACAATTACATGGTTTTAATTAAAACTAGGTTGCTACTTAGGATTTTGTTCACATGATAACCTTAGAAAAAAATAAACTAAGTCCTAAAGGGTTGTAAAACCTCTTAACATGGCCCATTAACCTACCCACTTCTATATAATATCTTAAACCCATTCCATAAACCCTAACCCTCCTCTTCATAATTCTTAAACCTAGATCTAACCCTAACTAATGGCCTCCCTTTGGTAGAAGATCCATCCCCTTCTCTTCATAACTAAACTAGTTTAATCTTAGCAAAAAGGTAATGCAATCTCCCCTATTCTCTAATCCTTCTTAATCCCTATTTTATCTCTACCATCTTATTGTAATCTTTGTTTTGTTTTTTTTTGATTTTTGGGTCCTTGAAGTTTCTTGATCTTTTGCTTTGGAATTGAAGATATTGACTTGCTTAGATATTGTTGCACACAAACTACTTGATCCTTTGCTTCTTTGAGGTAATTACTATTTATTAGTGATTATTGCTAGTTAAAATATTGGTGAAATTTGATGCCAAAAACTGGAAAAAAAAAACACTCCAAATCACCAAAAACAGCAATTATTGCTGACTGGAATGTTTCAGCCAGAAAACAGGCCGAAACAGAGTTCTGGGTGCACCAGGGCAAGCCTGGGCTGCACCTAGCCGCAGCAGGCCAGCCCCTAGTGGGCTGGCGCACAGGAACCCCAGCCCAGGCGGGCTGGGGACTACAGGACCCCAGCCCGCATGGGCTGGGGCTTCCCCAGCTCAGGCGGGCTAGGGCTTCCCCAGCCCAAGCGGGCTGGGGCCTAAAAGGACCCCATCCCGCATGGGCTGGGGCTTCCCCAGCCCAGGCGGGCTGGGGTTGGGCTAGATTGAACCTCAGCCCAGGCGGGCTGGGGACTGCTACTACTTCCCCAGCCCAGGCGGGCTGGGGGCTGATTAATTCACCCCAGCCCGCTTGGGCAAGGGTTTGTATCTCATCCCCAACTCAAGCGGGCTGGGTTCGCGATGCCGCCACGATCGTATCCGAAGTCAGAATTCGACGTTCTTAGTCTCGTTGGAAAGGTGGAGTTTCGAACTCCATCTCTGAAAAATTTGGGCATCATCGGAGTTCGTTTGATACTTCGAGTTTCGTGTCGAAGTTGAACTCTGGTCGCTATTGGTAAACAGTGTGAATCTTGTTCTGGGTCCAACTTTGAGACGTCGCTGCCACTTCGTCTCAACTCGGAATCCAGAAATTCTTTTTTTCATCTTAAGTAGGGATGTTGGACTACATGCCTACAAATTTTCATGACAGTTGGACACAGTTTGCTGGTCCAAATAAATTGCCGAACTTGGGTTCGCAGCTGTTTTTGAATGTTTACAAACACTTAGAATATTTTGATGAATTTTTGGTTTTCGTCGATCTCTTCGAGATTGTTCTCTAGATTTCGCACACGGGTTTTATAAACGATTTTAAAATGAACTTTTTCACTCAAATTGGCCTTTGAAAAATATTATTAAATATTATTTTTAATTATTAAATTAATTACTCCATAATAGGAGAGTTTTCAAAGACCGCTTTAAAGTGATTTCAAAATCAATTATAAATCCGTTTCGCACCATTATTTTCTATAATAAAAATCTCACACTCACTTTTTAGCACGTCGAACGAAGTGGAAAGGTGCTTAAACGGTTAGGAAATCTCCGGCCTATGGAACCGTGTGTATTTTCTTTCCGGTTAATCCCCGACCTATTCGATTGATCGTTTTGACCTTTGGGTCTAGTTTACCGATGATACGAGGTGGACTTTTCATTGTTTGGAGTGTGAGATTGCTATTGGTTAGGAAACCTTTTAGTGCGAACGTGGGGTATGGGACTCATTGTTAACACTTTACGGGTTCCTCTCCAAGAAGTTTGTGACACATTAGCCTCTAGGCGGCCAGTACTAGACCTCTGGGTCACCACGCCTCTGGGCAACCGTCTCTGGACACCTGCTCTTTGGAGCAGTTTATTTTCGGCATGCGCCTCTGGGCCTTTATCCTTTTGGAAAGGATCTTGCCGTCTCGCGCGTTCCGCATCTGTGCGAGTGATCGATCACAACTCTACAGTACTTGGCAATAACGACTCCGGTCGGTGCACGTGCTATACTTGTATTATCTGATGATTTTTATATCCATTCGAGTACCGCCATTCGGTGTTGGTTCTATGGAACCATACGATGTAAGTGCGATTATCTTGTGGATTCACAGTGTCTCTGGACACTGCTTTTCAGTGTTTGATTTCATTGACTTTTCAGTATATCCCCATTGCTCTTTGGAGCATCGATCTTTGCTTGGACATTGATTACAGACTCTGGTCACTCTTGGGATTATTGCCTATGGGCAACTTTATATAGCTTTGGCTACGCCGATGATATGAGGCGATTTTATTTATTCATCACTTTGGTGCTGATATTCTCTTTGGAGATTTTTACTGTTGATTGATGATTAGGGACCGTCATTATATTCATGTGGTCCAAAATACTCTTCTTTTAGGAAAAGTACTGTTTTATTTATGTACTGCATTATTATATATCTCAGTTATTACTGATTGTTTAGCTAGCCTGACCCGAGTGTTTTCGCTCGGGTCAGACCGAGTTGTTTCAGGTTAGGTCTCTGGACTTAGCTTCTGTGCTTCCGCTTGGACATTATCTGCTATGCTGATAGATAGCGCTTTTATTTGTCCACTATTCCGCTACTCTATTATTATTCAGACTTTGATATGTACATATTTTTGACCCACATGTGTGGGTAATGGCTTTGTACCCACTTATAGTATTTGGATCTGTATTGACGATGTATTGTTCTGGGATTTTATATCTGTTATGTGATTCTTTTCTGTGATGTTTTATCATTTATTATTATGATTTGTCCTGATAGATCTTTAGCCATTTGTAATTTCGTTATAAGTATTTACCGAATATGTCGAACCACTTGAAAAAATATATAGATACCATCCTTTCGACGTATTCAGTAGATAGTTATAGCTTGATTACAAATGGTCGCTTCCACTATACTCTATTCTCCGCTTTAACAGACAGTATTACTCCCGTAATACTCTTTGTTACAGTGGGTCTCAGAGTGGGGCGTTACAGTTTGGTATCAGAGCCTGGTTTCAGGAATAAGCATAATAAACACAGAACAGATACACTTAGTACAATACATTTTAATTAGATCCGAATTAAATCAAATCCCTTCCTTATGTTTTTTGATAGATAAGTTAGGAATATGTATAAGAATCCGTTATATTCCGTAGTATTCCTTAATCAATTATCTATCATTGAATCATGTCTAACTCTAATTCCCGTTTGACTTTCAGTATGTCTGGAAGGGGAAGAGGGAGAGCCACACGTCAGACCAGTGCTGCTGGGCAGTCCAGCAACACTCATCCAGAAGGCGTGTTCATGACCACCGACCAGATCATGGAGCTGGTTCGGAATTCCCAGTCTCATTCTCAGTCTCCAGTCCCAGTTGCTGATGCTCCGCGCAAGTCTGCTTTTGCGCGTCTCTGCAGTGATTTTACCCATCTCGGATATGCGAGCGCATTTTCACTCGTATGGATATCCCGGATCATGACCGTGTTCTTATTGCTTCCAGTCAGCTTCAGAGTCGTGCCCTGGATTGGTACAAACTCCTTATTGCCGAGATCGATGAGACCATACTTACTTGGGCTCAGTTTCGTGAGAGATTTGAGCTCAAATTCATCCCAGAGTCAGAGAAGAACTCCCTTGCTCGCCGCTTTCTTGATCTCTAGCAGGGGAAGTCCTCCGTATCCGATTATGTCTCTTCCTTCGAGGCCCTATCCAAGTACGGCCTTGAGTTTATTGCTACTCCTTATAAAAGGAACCTCAAATTTGTTGAGGGCTTGAAGAAATATCTGAAGAGGCAGCTTATGCTTCAGCTTGAGCTCTCATTCGAGAAGCTAGTCGATGCAGCTCTACATCTTGAGTCAGTCGAGATGGAGCATAGTGATGATGGTGGTGGGGGTTCCACAAACCCCACCAAGAAGAGGTTTCCTCCTGGCAAGTCTGACTCTTCTTTTCAGCACAAGAAGAAGAAGACTGGCATTTCCACTATTCAGACTCAGCCTTAGACTCGTCCTCAGTCCCAGACTCCTGCTCAGCCTAGTGGGACACGTCCTCCGAAGAAATGCTTCAACTGTGGTTCTCCAGATCACTTTATTCGAGAGTGCCCCAAACCTCTCTATTGCACCTTCTGCAAGAAGGAGGGACACAGGATCTCCACTTGTCCTATTGCTCCAGCTAGTGCCAAGCCTGGCAGGCTTAATGCTGCCAAGGCTCCTACCACTTCTGCTCAGCCTAAAGGTACACATCCTTCCGTTCTTAAAGGCTCTATTTTATTTCATGGTAGATCTATTAGAGTTCTTTTTGATACGGGTGCCTCTCACTCATTCGTATCAAAGGAACTAGTTGATACTTTATCTTTGGATGTTACTTGTTTGGTTTCTTCACTAAGGATTGTGAATCCCATCGGCGGATCCACGACCCTTAGCTTGCTTTGTGAGGATATAGATATCGATCTTTGTGGATTTTCTTTCCGTGCGAATCTGCACGTTATGGATTATTTGGGCTTTGACATGATTCTTGGCATGGATTGGCTCGCTCAGTACGACGCTAAAATCATTTGTTCGGAGCGGATATTATTTCTTCGTCATCCTGACTCGTCCGCTCCGTTAGCTATTGCTCTTCAGGATGTTGGGATTTCTGATGTTACTTTATTTTCTCTTGATTCACGAGATGATGAGGTAGACATATCTCGTATTCCAGTTGTTCGGGATTTCCCCGATATCTTCGAGCCAGTATCTAGTTTACCACCGAAGCAAGCTATTGAGTTCCGCATCGATCTCATCCCAGGCTCTCATCCAGTTGGGCATCCTCCTACGAGAATGTTTACTAAGGAGAATGAGGAACTCAGGAAGTAGTTGGTTGGGCTTGAAGCAAAGCAGTTCATCCGATCCAGTTCTTCGCCATAGGGTGCTGCTGTGGTCTTCGTTAAGAAGGCTGATGGCTCTCTTAGGCTTTGCATTGACTATCGCAAGATCAATGAGCTGACCATCAGAAATCGCTACCCACTTCCTCGGATAGACGACATGTTTGACCAATTGAGCGGTGCGAAGGTTTTCTCTCAGCTCGACCTTGCCACCGGATTCCATCAGCTACGAGTCGCAGAAGACAGCATTCCCCTTACAGCATTTCACACTCGTTATGGTTCTTTTGAGTGGTTGGTCATGCCGTTCGGCTTGACGAACGCTCCAGCTTTCTTCGTCGATCTCATGAATCGAGTATTCCGGGAATACATCGATAGATTCGTTCTGGTTTTCATCGACGATATTCTTGTTTATTCTAGATCCGAGGCAGAGCATGCTCGTCATCTGCAGATCGTCTTGGATACTCTTCGTCAGCATCAGCTTAGGGCCATGCTCTCCAAGTGCCATTTCTGGGAGAGCAGGGTCAAGTTCTTGGGTCATATTTTTTCTTCTGAGGGTATTTCTGTTGATCCTGTCAAGATTGAAGCTATTCAGAATTGGAAGCAGCGTGAGAACGTTCATGATATTCGCAGCTTCCTTGGTCTGGCAGGTTATTACCGTCGATTTATCAAGGATTTCTCTCGTGTTGCACTTCCCCTCACGAATCTGACTCGTAAGGGGGTTCGCTTTATTTGGTCTGATAAGTGTGAAGTTTCTTTCCAGCGATTGAAGGAACTTCTCACTCATGCTCCTATCCTTGTGGTTCCTGAGAGTAACCAGGATCTTGTTGTTTACACCGACGCTTGTGGTAGCGGCCTCGGTGCTGTTCTTATGCAGAAGGATCGGGTGGTTGCTTATGCTTCTAGGCAGCTACGTCCGAATGAGGTTCGCTATCCTACTCATGATCTTGAGTTAGCAGCTATCGTCTTTGCTTTGAAGACATGGCGTCATTATCTATTGGGCGAACGTTTCATTCTCTACACCGATCACAAGTCGCTGAAGTATTTATTCAGTCAGAGGGATCTCAATATGAGGTAGCAACGATGGCTTGAGTTTCTCGCCTCATATGACTTAGACATTCAGTATACCCCTGGCAAGGGTAATCGTGTGGCTGATGCACTCAGTCGCAAACACTCGACAGTAGTTTCTATGATGATAGCCGAGTGGGATATTCTTGAGACTCTTTCTATGTGTGATATTCGAAATCGAGCTTCGTCTTCTGATCCTCAGATATTGTTATTCAGCTTGGAAGCTCGACTTATTCTATTGGATCGCATTGCCCATGCTCAGCGGCAGGATCCAGACTTGTTGCGATATATTCATCTCCTTGAGTCGGGATCCAGTGATGAGACATTGTCGGATTATTCTATTGATTCTCATCGGTGTCTTCGCAGGAAGAACCGTATTTTGGTACCATCTGATTTATCACTTAGGCGCGACATTCTAGACGAGTGTCATCGCACTAAGTACACTATACATCCTGGGTCGAGTAAGATGTATGCCGACATGTGTCGCCTATTTTATTGGGAGGGCATGAAGAGTGATGTTGCAAGTTATGTAAGCCGTTGCATGACTTGTCAACAGATCAAAGCTGAGCATCAGCGTCCATCTGGTCTTCTTCAGCCGCTAGAGATTCCATTGTGGAAATGGGATCAGATATCCATGGATTTTATTGACGGTCTGCCTCGATCGAGGTCAGGCCATACTTCTATTTGGGTCATCGTCGATCGCTTGACCAAATAAGCTCATTTCATTTTATTAAGTCCACTCGGACTGCTCCTCAGCTTGCCAAGCTATATGTGAAGGAAGTCGTTCGACTTCATGGTATTCCTAGCTCTATCGTCTGTGATCGAGACACTATCTTTACTAGTCACTTCTGGAAGTGCCTACAGTCAGCTTTGGGTTCAAAGCTGAATTTCTCGACTGCTTATCATCCTCAGACCGACGGTCAGACGGAGAGGGTGAATCGTGTTTTAGAGGATCTTTTGCGCTGTTGAATTCTGGATTTCGGAGGTAGTTGGGAGGATCACTTACCGCTTGTAGAGTTCTCCTACAATAACAGCTTTCAGTCTAGTATCGGCATGGCACCATTCGAGGCTCTTTACGGAAGGCCATGTCGCTCTCCGGCTTGTTGGTTAGAATCTGGTGAGAAGCACCTTCTTGGTCCAGATTCAGTTCGGGAATCTTCCGAGAAGATTATTCTTATTCGTCAGAGAATGAAAGAGGCGTAGAACCGTCAAAAATCCTACGCGGACAACCGTAGGAAGCCTCTAGAGTTCTCCATTGGCGATTCTATCTTTATTCGGGTTTCTCCCATGAAGGGGGTTGTGCGTTTCAGCTCTACAGGGAAGTTGGCTCCTCGCTATGTTGGACCATTTCCTATTACGAAACACATCGGCCCTGTGGCTTATCGTGTGGCTCTACCTGCTCGCTTCTCTGGAATACACGACGTGTTCCATGTTTCCCAGCTTCGCATGTGTGTCCGCGATCCTAATTATATCATTGAGCCGCATGCTGTGCCTGATTTAGAGATCTTACCCGATCTATCTATAGAGCAGCAACCTCTTCATGTGCTTGATTCGGAGATCAGACGTCTTCGAAACAAAGAGGTTCCGCTTGTGAAGATTCAATGGTCATCTAATCCTAAGGACTGCACTTGGGAGACCAGAGAATTTATCGAGCGTACTTATCCTGGTTTTCTTCCATCTTCCGGCATAGGTGAGCATCTATATTTTATTCTCTGTATTCCATTGTGGATTAGATGTTATAGACGACTTCTATATTTAAGGAAATTGCGGGGACGCAATTTTCTTAAGGGAGGGAGTCTGTAACAACCCTGAGATTGCAATTACCGAATGATAAATTAAAATTATGATTTTAAGTTGAAAAGGGAGCTAAACAAATTTTTGGGAATTTAAACCTTTCAATTGGTTTGCAAATTAAAATATTTTGGGGTTAAAATGGGGAATTTTTAAATGTGATTATGGGTTTAATTGGCCAAATGAGACAATTATATGGTTTTAATTAAAACTAGGTTGCTACTTAGGATTTTGTTCACATGATAACCTTAGAAAAAAAATAAACTAAGTCCTAAAGGGTTGTAAAACCTCTTAACATGGCACATTAACCTACCCACTTCTATATAATATCTTAAACCCATTCCATAAACCCTAACCCTCCTCTTCATAATTCTTAAACCTAGATCTAACCCTAACTAATGGCCTCCCTTTGGTAGAAGATCCATCCCCTTCTCTTCATAACTAAACTAGTTTAATCTTAGCAAAAAGGTAATGCAATCTCCCCTATTCTCTAATCCTTCTTAATCCCTATTTTATCTCTACCATCTTGTTGTAATCTTTGTTTTGTTTTTTTGATTTTTGGGTCCTTGAAGTTTCTTGATCTTTTGCTTTGGAATTGAAGATTTTGACTTGCTTAGATATTGTTGCACACAAACTACTTGATCCTTTGCTTCTTTGAGGTAATTACAATTTATTAGTGATTATTGCTAGTTATAATATTGGTGAAAATTTGATGCCAAAAACTGAAAAAAAACACTCCAAATCACCAAAAACAGCAATTATTGCTGGCTGGAATGTTTCAGCCTGAAAACAGGTTGAAACAGAGTTCTGGGTGCACCAAGGCAGGCCTGGGCTGCACCCAGGCGCAGCAGGCCAGCCCCTAGTGGGCTGGCGCGCAGGAACCCCAACCCGCATGGGCTGGGGCTTCCCCAGCCCAGGCGGGCTACTTCCCCAGCCCAGGCGGGCTGGGGACTACAGGACCCCAGCCCAGGCGGACTGGGGACTAACAGGACCCCAGCCCAGGCGGGCTGGGGTTGGGCTAGATTGAACCTCAGCCCGCCTGGGCTGGGGACTGCTACTACTTCCCCAGCCCAGGCGGGCTGGGGGCTGATTAATTCACCCCAGCCCGCTTGTGCTGGGGTTTGTATCTCATCCCCAGCCCAAGCGGGTTGGGTTCGCGATGCTGCCACGATCGTATCTGAAGTCGGAATTCGACGTTTTTAGTCTCGTTGGAAAGGTGGAGTTTCGAACTCCATCTTTGAAAAATTTGGGCATCATCGAAGTTCGTTTGATACTTCGAGTTTCGTGTCGAAGTTGAACTCTGGTCGCTGTTGGTAAACAGTGTGAATCTTGTTCTGGGTCCAACTTTGAGACGTCGCTGCCACTTCGTCTCAACTCGGAATCCAGAAATTCTTTTTTTCATCTTAAGTAGGGATGTTGGACTACATGCCTACAAATTTTCATGACAGTTAGACACAGTTTGCTGGTCCAAATAAATTGCCAAACTTGGGTTCGCAGCTGTTTTTGAATGTTTACAAACACTTAGAATCTTTTGATGAATTTTTTGGTTTTCGTCGATTTCTTCGAGATTGTTCTCTAGATTTCGCACACGGGTTTTATAAACGATTTTAAAATGAACTTTTTTACTCAAATTGGCCTTTGAAAAATATTATTAAATATTATTTTTAATTATTAAATTAATTACTCCATAATAGGAGAGTTTTCAAAGACCGCTTTAAAGTGATTTCAAAATCAATTATAAATCCGTTTCGCACCATTATTTTCTATAATAAAAATCTCACACTCACTTTTTAGCACGTCGAGCGAAGTGGAAAGGTGCTTAAACAGTTAGGAAATCTCCGGCCTATGGAACCGTGTGTATTTTCTTTCCGGTTAATCCCCGACCTATTCGATTGATCGTTTTGACCTTTGGGTCTAGTTTACCGATGATACGAGGTGGACTTTTCATTGTTTGGAGTGTGAGCTTGCTATTGGTTAGGAAACCTTTTAGTGCGAACGTGGGGTATGGGACTCATTGTTAACACTTTACGGGTTCCTCTCCAAAAAGTTTGTGACACATTAGCCTCTGGGCGGCCAGTACTGGACCTCTGGGTCACCACGCCTCTGGGCAACCGTCTCTGGACACCTGCTCTTTGGAGCAGTTTATTTTCGGCATGCGCCTCTGGGCCTTTATCCTTCTGGAAAGGATCTTGCCGTCTCGCGCGTTCCGCATCTGTGCGAGTGATCGATCACAACTCTACAATACTTGGCAATAACGACTCCGGTCGGTGCACGTGCTATACTTGTATTATCTGATGATTTTTATATCCATTCGAGTACCGCCATTCGGTGTTGGTTCTATGGAACCATACGATGTAAGTGCGATTACCTTGTGGATTCACAGTGTCTCTGGACACTGCTTTTCAGTGTTTGATTTCATCGACTTTTTAGTATATCCCCATTGCTCTTTGGAGCATCGATCTTTGCTTGGACATTGATTACAGACTCTGGTCACTCTTGGGATTATTGCCTATGGGCAACTTTATATAGCTTTGGCTACGCCGATGATATGAGGCGATTTTATTTATTCATCACTTTGGTGCTGATATTCTCTTTGGAGATTTTTACTATTGATTGATGATTAGGGACCGTCATTATATTCATGTGGTCCAAAATACTCTTCTTTTAGGAAAAGTACTGTTTTATTTATGTACCGCATTATTATATATCTCAGTTATTACTGATTGTTTAGCTAGCCTGACCCGAGTGTTTTCGCTCGGGTCAGACCGAGTTGTTTCAGGTTAGGTCTCTGGACTTAGCTTCTGTGCTTCCGCTTGGACATTATCTGCTATGCTGATAGATAGCGCTTTTATTTGTCCACTATTCCGCTACTCTATTATTATTCAGACTTTGATATGTACATATTTTTGACCCACATGTGTGGGCAGTGGCTTTGTACCCACTTATAGTATTTGGATCTGTATTGACGATGTATTGTTCTGGGATTTTATATCTGTTATGTGATTCTGTTCTGTGATGTTTTATCATTTATTATTATGCTTTGTCCTGATAGATCTTTAGCCATTTGTAATTTCGTTATAAGTATTTACCGAATATGTCGAACCACTTGAAAAAATATATAGATACCATCCTTTCGACGTATTCAGTAGATAGTTATAGCTTGATTACAAATGGTCGCTTCCACTATACTCTATTCTCCGCTTTAACAGACAGTATTACTCCCGTAATACTCTTTGTTACAGTGGGTCTCAGAGTGGGGCGTTACAGTTTGGTATCAGAGCCTGGTTTCAGGAATAAGCATAATAAACACAGAATAGATACACTTAGTACAATACATTTTAATTAGATCCGAATTAAATCAAATCCCTTCCTTATGTTTATTGATAGATAAGTTAGGAATATGTATAGGAATCCGTTATATTCCGTAGTATTCCTTAATCAATTATCTATCATTGAATCATGTCTAACTCTAATTCCCGTTTGACTTTCAGTATGTCTGGAAGGGGAAGAGGGAGAGCCACACGTCAGACCAGTGCTGCTGGGCAGTCCAGCAACACTCATCTAGAAGGCGTGTTCATGACCACCGACCAGATCATGGAGCTGGTTCGGAATTCCCAGTCTCATTCTCAGTCTCCAGCCCCAGTTGCTGATGCTCCGCGCAAGTCTGCTTTTGCGCGTCTCTGCAGTGATTTTACCCATCTCGGATATGCGAGCGCATTTTCACTCGTATGGATATCCCGGATCATGACCGTGTTCTTATTGCTTCCAGTCAGCTTCAGAGTCGTGCCCTGGATTGGTACAAACTCCTTATTGCCGAGATCGATGAGACCATACTTACTTGGGCTCAGTTTCGTGAGAGATTTGAGCTCAAATTCATCCCAGAGTCAGAGAAGAACTCCCTTGCTCGCCGCTTTCTTGATCTCAAGCAGGGGAAGTCCTCCGTATCCGATTATGTCTCTTCCTTCGAGGCCCTATCCAAGTACGGCCTTGAGTTTATTGCTACTCCTTATAAAAGGAACCTCAAATTTGTTGAGGGCTTGAAGAAATATCTGAAGAGGCAGCTTATGCTTCAGCTTGAGCTCACATTCGAGAAGCTAGTCGATGCAGCTCTACATCTTGAGTCAGTCGAGATGGAGCATAGTGATGATGGTGGTGGGGGTTCCACAAACCCCACCAAGAAGAGGTTTCCTCCTGGCAAGTCTGACTCTTCTTTTCAGCACAAGAAGAAGAAGACTGGCATTTCCACTGTTCAGACTCAGCCTTAGACTCGTCCTCAGTCCCAGACTCCTGCTCAGCCTAGTGGGACATGTCCTCCGAAGAAATGCTTCAACTGTGGTTCTCCAGATCACTTTATTCGAGAGTGCCCCAAACCTCTCTATTGCACCTTCTGCAAGAAGGAGGGACACGGGATCTCCACTTGTCCTATTGCTCCAGCTAGTGCCAAGCCTGGCAGGCTTAATGCTGCCAAGGCTCCTACCACTTCTGCTCATCCTAAAGGTACACATCCTTCCGTTCTTAAAGGCTCTATTTTATTTCATGGTAGATCTATTAGAGTTCTTTTTGATACGGGTGCCTCTCACTCATTCGTATCAAAGTAACTAGTTGATACTTTATCTTTGGATGTTACTTGTTTGGTTTCTTCACTAAGGATTGTGAATCCCATCGGCGGATCCACGACCCTTAGCTTGCTTTGTGAGGATATAGATATCGATCTTTGTGGATTTTCTTTCCGTGCGAATCTGCACGTTATGGAGTATTTGGGCTTTGACATGATTCTTGGCATGGATTGGCTCGCTCAGTACGACGCTAAAATCATTTGTTCGGAGCGGATATTATTTCTTCGTCATCCTGACTCGTCCGCTCCGTTAGCTATTGCTCTTCAGGATGTTGGGATTTCTGATGTTACTTTATTTTCTCTTGATTCACGAGATGATGAGGTAGACATATCTCGTATTCCAGTTGTTCGGGATTTCCCCGATATCTTCGAGCCAGTATCTAGTTTACCACCGAAGCAAGCTATTGAGTTCCGCATCGATCTCATCCCAGGCTCTCATCCAGTTGGGCGTCCTCCTACGAGAATGTCTACTAAGGAGAATGAGGAACTCAGGAAGTAGTTGGTTGGGCTTGAAGCAAAGCAGTTCATCCGATCCAGTTCTTCGCCATGGGGTGCTGCTGTGGTCTTCGTTAAGAAGGCTGATGGCTCTCTTAGGCTTTGCATTGACTATCGCAAGATCAATGAGCTGACCATCAGAAATCGCTACCCACTTCCTCGGATAGACGACATGTTTGACCAATTGAGCGGTGCGAAGGTTTTCTCTCAGCTCGACCTTGCCATCGGATTCCATCAGCTATGAGTCGCAGAAGACAGCATTCCCCTTACAGCATTTCACACTCGTTATGGTTCTTTTGAGTGGTTGGTCATGCCGTTCGGCTTGACGAACGCTCCAGCTTTCTTCGTCGATCTCATGAATCGAGTATTCCGGGAATACATCGATAGATTCGTTCTGGTTTTCATCGACGATATTCTTGTTTATTCTAGATCCGAGGCAGAGCATGCTCGTCATCTGCAGATCGTCTTGGATACTCTTCGTCAGCATCAGCTTAGGGCCAAGCTCTCCAAGTGCCATTTCTGGGAGAGCAGGGTCAAGTTCTTGGGTCATATTTTTTCTTCTGAGGGTATTTCTGTTGATCCTGTCAAGATTGAAGCTATTCAGAATTGGAAGCAGCCTGAGAACGTTCATGATATTCGCAGCTTCCTTGGTCTGGCAGGTTATTACCGTCGATTTATCAAGGATTTCTCTCGTGTTGCACTTCCCCTCACGACTCTGACTCGTAAGGGGGTTCGCTTTATTTGGTCTGATAAGTGTGAAGTTTCTTTCCAGCGATTGAAGGAACTTCTCACTCATGCTCCTATCCTTGTGGTTCCTGAGAGTAACCAGGATCTTGTTGTTTACACCGACGCTTGTGGTAGCGGCCTCGGTGCTGTTCTTATGCAGAAGGATCGGGTGGTTGCTTACGCTTCTAGGCAACTACGTCTGAATGAGGTTCGCTATCCTACTCATGATCTTGAGTTAGCAGCTATCGTCTTTGCTTTGAAGACATGGCGTCATTATCTATTGGGCGAACGTTTCATTCTCTACACCGATCACAAGTCGCTGAAGTATTTATTCAGTCAGAGGGATCTCAATATGAGGCAGCAGCGATGGCTTGAGTTTCTCGCCTCATATGACTTAGACATTCAGTATACCCCTGGCAAGGGTAATCGTGTGGCTGATGCACTCAGTCGCAAACACTCGACAGTAGTTTCTATGATGATAGCCACGTGGGATATTCTTGAGACTCTTTCTATGTGTGATATTCGAAATCGAGCTTCGTCTTCTGATCCTCAGATATTGTTATTCAGCTTGGAAGCTCGACCTATTCTATTGGATCGCATTGCCCATGCTCAGCGGCAGGATCCAGACTTGTTGCGATATATTCATCTCCTTGAGTCGGGATCCAGTGATGAGACATTGTCGGATTATTCTATTGATTCTCATCGGTGTCTTCGCAGGAAGAACCGTATTTTGGTACCATCTGATTTATCACTTAGGCACGACATTCTAGACGAGTGTCATCGCACTAAGTACACTATACATCCTGGGTCGAGTAAGATGTATGCCGACATGTGTCGCCTATTTTATTGGGAGGGCATGAAGAGTGATGTTGCAAGTTATGTAAGCCATTGCATGACTTGTCAACAGATCAAAGCTGAGCATCAGCGTCCATCTGGTCTTCTTCAGCCGCTAGAGATTCCATTGTGGAAATGGGATCAGATATCCATGGATTTTATTGACGGTCTGCCTCGATCGAGGTCAGGCCATACTTCTATTTGGGTCATCGTCGATCGCTTGACCAAATAAGCTCATTTCATTCTTATTAAGTCCACTCGGACTGCTCCTCAGCTTGCCAAGCTATATGTGAAGGAAGTCGTTCGACTTCATGGTATTCCTAGCTCTATCGTCTGTGATCGAGACACTATCTTTACTAGTCACTTCTGGAAGTGCCTACAGTCAGCTTTGGGTTCAAAGCTGAATTTCTCGACTGCTTATCATCCTCAGACCGACGGTCAGACGGAGAGGGTGAATCGTGTTTTAGAGGATCTTTTGCGTTGTTGTATTCTGGATTTCGGAGGTAGTTGGGAGGATCACTTACCGCTTGTAGAGTTCTCCTACAATAACAGCTTTCAGTCTAGTATCGGCATGGCACCATTCGAGGCTCTTTACGGAAGGCCATGTCGCTCTCCGGCTTGTTGGTTAGAATCTGGTGAGAAGCACCTTCTTGGTCCAGATTTAGTTCGGGAATCTTCCGAGAAGATTATTCTTATTCGTCAGAGAATGAAAGAGGCGCAGAACCGTCAAAAATCCTACGCGGACAACCGTAGGAAGCCTCTTGAGTTCTCCATTGGCGATTCTGTCTTTATTCGGGTTTCTCCCATGAAGGGGGTTGTGTGTTTCAGCTCTACAGGGAAGTTGGCTCCTCGCTATGTTGGACCATTTCCTATTAGGAAACGCATCGGCCCTGTGGCTTATCGTGTGGCTCTACCTGCTCGCTTCTCTGGAATACACGACGTGTTCCATGTTTCCCAGCTTCGCATGTGTGTCCGCGATCCTAATTATATCATTGAGCCGCATGCTGTGCCTGATTTAGAGATCTTACCCGATCTATCTATAGAGCAGCAACCTCTTCATGTGCTTGATCGGAGATCAGACGTCTTCGAAACAAAGAGGTTCCGCTTGTGAAGATTCAATGGTCGTCTAATCCTAAGGACTGCACTTGGGAGACCAGAGAATTTATCGAGCGTACTTATCCTGGTTTTCTTCCATCTTCCGGCATGGGTGAGCATCTATATTTTATTCTCTGTATTCCATTGTGGATTAGATGTTATAGACGACTTCTATATTTAAGGAAATTGCGGGGACGCAATTTTCTTAAGGGAGGGAGTCTGTAACAACCCTAAGATTGCAATTACCGAATGATAAATTAAAATTATGATTTTAAGTTGAAAAGGGAGCTAAACAAATTTTTGGGAATTTAAACCTTTCAATTGGTTTGCAAATTAAAATATTTTGGGGTTAAAATGGGGAATTTTTAAATGTGATTATGGGTTTAATTGGTCAAATGAGACAATTATATGGTTTTAATTAAAACTAGGTTGCTACTTAGGATTTTGTTCACATGATAACCTTAGAAAAAAATAAACTAAGTCCTAAAGGGTTGTAAAACCTCTTAACATGGCACATTAACCTACCCACTTCTATATAATATCTTAAACCCATTCCATAAACCCTAACCCTCCTCTTCATAATTCTTAAACCTAGATCTAACCCTAACTAATGGCCTCCCTTTGGTAGAAGATCCATCCCCTTCTCTTCATAACTAAACTAGTTTAATCTTAGCAAAAAGGTAATGCAATCTCCCCTATTCTCTAATCCTTCTTAATCCCTATTTTATCTCTACCATCTTGTTGTAATCTTTGTTTTGTTTTTTTGATTTTTGGGTCCTTGAAGTTTCTTGATCTTTTGCTTTGGAATTGAAGATTTTGACTTGCTTAGATATTGTTGCACACAAACTACTTGATCCTTTGCTTCTTTGAGGTAATTACTATTTATTAGTGATTATTGCTAGTTATAATATTGGTGAAAATTTGATGCCAAAAACTGAAAAAAAACACTCCAAATCACCAAAAACAGCAATTATTGCTGGCTGGAATGTTTCAGCCTGAAAACAGGTTGAAACAGAGTTCTGGGTGCACCAAGGCAGGCCTGGGCTGCACCCAGGCGCAGCAGGCCAGCCCCTAGTGGGCTGGCACGTAGGAACCCCAACCCGCATGGGCTGGGGCTTCCCCAGCCCAGGCGGGCTGCTTCCCCAGCCCAGGCGGGCTGGGGACTACAGGACCCCAGCCCAGGCGGGCTAGGGCTTCCCCAGCCTAGGCGGACTGGGGACTAACAGGACCCCAGCCCAGGCGGGCTGGGGTTGGGCTAGATTGAACCTCAGCCCGCCTGGGCTGGGGACTGCTACTACTTCCCCAGCCCAGGCGGGCTGGGGGCTGATTAATTCACCCCAGCCCGCTTGGGCTGGGGTTTGTATCTCATCCCCAACCCAAGCAGGCTGGGTTCGCGATGCCGCCACGATCGTATCTGAAGCCGGAATTCGACGTTTTTAGTCTCGTTGGAAAGGTGGAGTTTCGAACTCCATCTTTGAAAAATTTGGGCATCATCGGAGTTCGTTTGATACTTCGAGTTTCGTGTCGAAGTTGAACTCTGGTCGCTGTTGGTAAACAGTGTGAATCTTGTTCTGGGTCCAACTTTGAGACGTTGCTGCCACTTCGTCTCAACTCAGAATCTAGAAATTCTTTTTTTCATCTTAAGTAGGGATGTTGGACTACATGCCTACAAATTTTCATGACAGTTGGACACAGTTTGCTGGTCCAAATAAATTGCCGAACTTGGGTTCGCAGCTGTTTTTGAATGTTTACAAACACTTAGAATATTTTGATGAATTTCTGGTTTTCGTCGATTTCTTCGAGATTGTTCTCTAGATTTCGCACACGGGTTTTATAAACGATTTTAAAATGAACTTTTTTACTCAAATTGGCCTTTGAAAAATATTATTAAATATTATTTTTAATTATTAAATTAATTACTCCATAATAGGAGAGTTTTCAAAGACCGCTTTAAAGTGATTTCAAAATCAATTATAAATCCGTTTCGCACCATTATTTTCTATAATAAAAATCTCACACTCACTTTTTAGCACGTCGAGCGAAGTGGAAAGGTGCTTAAACGGTTAGGAAATCTCCGGCCTATGGAACCGTGTGTATTTTCTTTCCGGTTAATCCCCGACCTATTCGATTGATCGTTTTGACCTTTGGGTCTAGTTTACCGATGATACGAGGTGGACTTTTCATTGTTTGGAGTGTGAGCTTGCTATTGGTTAGGAAACCGTTTAGTGCGAACGTGGGGTATGGGACTCATTGTTAACACTTTACGGGTTCCTCTCCAAAAAGTTTGTGACACATTAGCCTCTGGACGGCCAGTACTGGACCTCTGGGTCACCACGCCTCTGGGCAACCGTCTTTGGACACCTGCTCTTTGGAGCAGTTTATTTTCGGCATGCGCCTCTGGGCCTTTATCCTTCTGGGAAGGATCTTGCCGTCTCGCGCGTTCCGCATCTGTGCGAGTGATCGATCACAACTCTACAGTACTTGGCAATAACGAATCCGGTCGGTGCACGTGCTATACTTGTATTATCTGATGATTTTTATATCCATTCGAGTACCGCCATTCGGTGTTGGTTCTATGGAACCATACGATGTAAGTGCGATTACCTTGTGGATTCACAGTGTCTCTGGACACTGCTTTTCAGTGTTTGATTTCATTGACTTTTTAGTATATCCCCATTGCTCTTTGGAGCATCGATCTTTGCTTGGACATTGATTACAGACTCTGGTCACTCTTGGGATTATTCCCTATGGGCAACTTTATATAGCTTTGGCTACGCCGATGATATGAGGCGATTTTATTTATTCATCACTTTGGTGCTGATATTCTCTTTGGAGATTTTTACTGTTGATTGATGATTAGGGACCGTCATTATATTCATGTGGTCCAAAATACTCTTCTTTTAGGAAAAGTACTGTTTTATTTATGTACTGCATTATTATATATCTCAGTTATTACTGATTGTTTAGCTAGCCTGACCCGAGTGTTTTCGCTCGGGTCAGACCGAGTTGTTTCAGGTTAGGTCTCTGGACTTAGCTTCTGTGCTTCCGCTTGGACATTATCTGCTATGCTGATAGATAGCGCTTTTATTTGTCCACTATTCCGCTACTCTATTATTATTCAGACTTTGATATGTACATATTTTTGACCCACATGTGTGGGCAGTGGCTTTGTACCCACTTATAGTATTTGGATTTGTATTGACGATGTATTGTTCTGGGATTTTATATCTGTTATGTGATTCTGTTCTGTGATGTTTTATCATTTATTATTATGCTTTGTCCTGATAGATCTTTAGCCATTTGTAATTTCGTTATAAGTATTTACCGAATATGTCGAACCACTTGAAAAAATATATAGATACCATCCTTTCGACGTATTCAGTAGATAGTTATAGCTTGATTACAAATGGTCGCTTCCACTATACTCTATTCTCCGCTTTAACAGACAGTATTACTCCCATAATACTCTTTGTTACAGTGGGTCTCAGAGTGGGGCGTTACAATAATCAAATAATGTAATAAATATATATATAGCACCATACGATAGAGATAAATCGACATCCGTCTTCTTCCTCGCTATTCTCCCTGCCAGATGGTATATCCAAGACCATAACTACAAACATGTATATACATAAGATTGAAATCTATATGAACATACGAAATAAATGCATATGAAGAGTAATAATGCTAATACATGTACTAGAGTTAAACAACCACCAATAGATGTGCTCTCTAGCAAAGCAAGCCTCGTCAGCTCCGTGTATGCATAGGCTAGAACCAGACTACCCCACGAATACTGGTGGCAAACATCAAATCCTCTAGAAATGGAAGCCATCTAAGCCAGATACGGGTATTCCAATGATTGCAAATCAAATGTGAAGTGATAATATGCAATATAATGGCTCAAGCACGCTGAGCATTCTAAATCTCCAAGGTGTTTGCTGGAATGCCATCAGCAAGCTCCTCCCTAAACCACTTAGTAACTATCATCTCATCACCCCAACTATGTTTAGCAGAAGGAGATAGACCTAAGAGCGACTTCCACAACTCCATGTAATCTATTGGCTCTGGGTTGCTCAACGAAGCACTGTCTATGGGTAAACCAAGCAAAACAACAACATCGGCCTACGTGATGGTCATCTCTGTAATGACCTACCTTTTCGATCCTTAGACATCGATAGTAATACATCCACGGTATTCATGTGCCGAACATCCAAGTGTTGGAAAGACAGATTGGTGGAGAAAAAAAGAGAAGAAAGAATCTCACAAAATTGTGACGAGCAATATTTAATACTAAACAAGTCTTTACAAAAAAGAAAGAGACTTTAATACACACACATAAATCAGAGTACAACACTAACCCATCATCGGCCTGGACAGTTACAATAGCCTATCTTTACAAATGCTGATAAACAAGACAATCAATGCAGCAAAACGTAAAGAAATACATAGATATGTCTTTGGCATCCAGCTTGTCTCTTGAGCTCTAAAGCATTCAAAGCTAAGTCTGGAAACATGCTCCATCTGACCCGAGCATTATAAGAAAACAACGTCCAGATCAGTCTGGTAAAACCAGCATGAAAAACACAATCATATGGATTATTAATGTTATGAAAACCTTTGAAAATAAAGGTATCTTGTAAGACCGCACCATACATAAACACAGATAGGATTTTACCTTACGGTAACCAAAACATTTTTATAGAAAATCCAGCGATATTATAATAATGTCTAGGGTTTAAAGTAAATGTTGAATCATAGCCTAAATTGTTACATTAATTAAATTCCAGTATAATAGGTGTGCAACTAAGTCCGTAAAGGCACGTATAGGAGAATGGATTCCATATAATGATAAAGCACCGGGGTACCACATACCATTGTACATCTCTAGAATATGTACCGAGGGCCTTACCTGGACCCCCTGCCAACACAGGATCGGCCTGTCCCTTATTGGATAGTACCGAATATGTCATCACCCTGGTTGCTTTGCAGCCTTTTTCTGAGAGCTCTCATTCACAACAAATCCATAAATATGTATATATATATCTAGAAGGGTGAGGACATACCCTAATGGGTGCGACTCACTTAGCTCAACTATATCTCCCTTGATTTTAGTCATTCCCGGTCGATGAGGCTTGATGCTACGTGTGACGACCACCCATGACCCCTGCACTGAACAAGGTAATAATGCGCTATAAAGTGTGCCAGGCAGCCATGGACGGTTGCCAAGGTAAAGTTAAAATAGCAGAATCTATCGTATTACTCACAGCGCATGGATAAAATACAATAGAGAATATATATAGTGAAGCATCTCAAAATAGAATCTCATCAATTAAGCTTCATAATAGTTGAATACAACATCTGAATAGTCAATACATCAAGCCTCACTACATATCACTCAGAGAATTATACAAAGCAGCGGAACATCCAGTACATATAGTAAGAAAATAATATGCAAGCCTCCAGCTCGTCATCGTCATCAGCATCGTCGGAAACTAAGTACAGCACCTATCACCTGCTACCTAGTCTGCCCGTCCCAAAATGGACGAACAGCCCAAGGCAATAAGAGTTAAACATAAAGCCTTGAGTCAGACAACAGTCTTAGTGAGCGGTAAATTAACTAACAACATACCAAAAGAGCATAAAGGAAAAAGGAATAGGAATCCAACCCTCCCACTCCACCTCTTTCTACAGTGATAGCCCCCAGACACACACTAAGCAGAAGTAAACATAGCAAAGCAAACATTTAAAGTAAAGCAATTATCACTCGAGTCAAGGGCGATGTTTTCCAAGTACAAACCCCCAAGGCCTAAACCAAGATCAGATAAGCACCCAGAAAATACCGCTCTTGAGACCGAATGACGATACAACCAAACATCCATGACTCTGGCTATCACTGTTATCATTGCTTCGATATCACCGTTAATTAAATGACTGGCACATTCTTTCAGCCGTCCGTCAAGGGCTAATGGAAACCCCGGTTCTAGACATAACTCCGCACGTCGTCGCAGCCCGTGCCTAGGACTATCGAATCTGCCCAGAGTACTCGACTACCAATCAGTAGTCTTTAGGGACTATCGAACCTGCCCAGCGTACTCTTGCTTTGAGCATGCTAGAACCTTCAACAACGATGAAATCTCAGCCTTCTAGTCATCCTCCTCGACGACTATTTCCATACTAGCTCAAGCGCCTCTCGAGCCAACCATTATCCTCAAACCCGAACCATTTCATCGAGTTATCAACATGCTTGGAATGATCCCGTCTGGATTAAACCAAGGCTATCCCATACCATGCCTCGCTTCATCTCATCATAGCAAAGCCTCATCTCAACATCATCATCATCAAACCTATCCATATGAGATTCATCATCCGCCACATATGCCACGAGCAGCTTTTCCAATTCAAGAGCCTTTCCCTTAGCTTTTGAATCATCTTCGACCATCTTGTCTAAATCAAATCATCAATAAACTAATTCATAACAATCAATCAAGTCAATCATTAATCCAAGTAATCAAGCATTCAAATATGATCTAATAAACAATTATAACAATAATGGCAATCTTATAAATAAAGAGTCTAAATCTAACAAGCATGAAACATGAGCAATATCTCTATAACTTGATGAATGAACTTACATAGGTTAACATGTAGTAAAATGGATGTCAAATCATCATGAACAATAGATCTATACTTAAGTTTATGAAAATGCATGAAAATCACTATTTAATCACAAAATCAAGCCACGATCCGATATACTCCTTTGGATCCGTGTGAGAGATAATTACCACTCACCGAATCACCTAAACACCTCAAAAGCAACACACTTCAGATCTGGACAGCGAAGGATCTAACTCAATCTATCAAAAAATCCGCTTCAAACGATGAAATTTCTCTTCGATGGATGTAGATCTTCAATCTAAGCTCTTGGATCTTCGATTTGATCTTCGATTTGGATGGGAGGAATCACAAGATTAGAGTGGAGAAAAGAAGTGAAGAAGTGTAGAACTCGAGCTCACAAAATAGCAGCACTTCGTCGCTTCAAAATCCGGATCCCAAAAAGTGAGGAAATGGACGTGTATTTATAGGCTGAATTCTTAGGTCGTTCGCTCTTAGGTCGTTCACGACCTAACAGTTGCTGACCTAAAACCCCACGACCTAAGACCTACCAACTCGAGCCTTCACGCGACTCAACGACCTAACACACATGCGCACGACCTAGTGACTTACATCCTCACACGACCTAACTGAGATACGACTTAACGCATGCACGACTTAACGACAATGCAGGTGCGCGACCTAACGACTTATCATAAGTCGCGACCTAACTATACTCACGTGCGCGACCTAACGACTCAACGACTTAAGCCTCTACGCTAATGCGCGACCTAACGACTCACGACTTAACACCTTTAGGTCATCTAATGACCTAACTACTCGTAACTGCTAAACTTAAGTCGCTCACGACCTAACTAAACACAGCACCACTTAGGTCGCTCACGACCTAACTAAACTCAGCACCCCTTAGGTCGCTCACGACCTAACTACAACAACTCCTTAAGTCGCTTAACCGACCTATCTCTTAAGTCGTTAGTTCGCCCAGTCTCCTAGGTCGCTACTTCTATGCCGCTAACCCTTAAGTCGCCGACCCTCTTAAGTCGCCAACTCCTTAGGTCGTCCATTTCTTAAGTCGCTAACTACCTATAGGTCTCTCCAACTTCTTAGGTCGTTTACCCGACCTAACTACCACTCGACCCAACTTCCGGACGACCTAACTTCTACACGACCTAAGCTACTACACGGCCTAACTCTGGACGACTTAAGCTTTGGTCGACTTAAACTCTGGACGACTTAACAATACTAACAGTCTAATAATAACTGTTTTACGATGTTTCAATCCGTAAAAATACGGGTCGTTACATTCTCTCCCCCTTAGGAATTTCGCCCCCGAAATTCCTAACAAACAAGAGCAATCAAAAACTATTCTGCATGCCTACCATCCATAGCAATCAACAAACCATGCATCCAATTACTAGCCTAACATGCAGAATTCTAAAACTAGAACAAGTTACAATGTCGTGAGATGACACGACACCTTATGGCCATACCTCGAAGAGTTCAGGATGAGCTGCCTTCATCTTCTCTTCCACCTCCCATGTATAGTCGTTATCATCATAACTCCATTGTATCTTGAGCAACCTAACTACCTTCCTCCTAAGCTGTTTCGTGTCGGTTTCCACAACACGAAGCGGCTTACGAGGTCTCTTATCGACTGGATCAACCTCAAAATCTTCATAACTATCAGCAGAAACTACTGTATTCGAGTCGTGCACATACTTCCGTAGATACGATACATGAAAAACATTGTGCACACCCGCCATCTTTTCTGGTAATTCCAATTTGTAGGCGAGCTTTCCAATTCGCTCAATGATCGGGAATGGTCCAACAAATCTCGGAGTCAATTTTCCTTTCTTCCCGAATCGAATAACATTCTTCAATGGAGAAATCTTCACAAAAACCATATCACCTATGTCGAATTCCAAATCCTTACGACGCTTATCGGCATAACTTTTCTGTCGGCCTTGGGCTGCCTTCATTCGTTGCCGAATGATCTCTATACAATCCGAAGTCTGTCGAATCATCTCAGGCCCAAGCATCAACCTTTCTCCTGTTTCTAACCAACACGTCGGAGAGTTACACGGTCTTCCATACAATGCTTCATACGGTGCCATACCAATGCTGGACTGGTAACTGTTATTATACGAAAATTCCACCAAATGAAGGTGATCTTCCCATGATCCTTCGAAATCTAAAACACAAGCTCTGAGGAGATCTTCCAAAACTCGGTTGACTCTCTCGGTCTGACCATCTGTTTGAGGGTGATAAGCTGTACTCAAACACAACTCGGTTCCCAAAACTTCCTGGAAGCTCTTCCAAAATCCACTAGTGAACAATGGGTCTCGATCGCTCACTATACTTTTTGGAATACCATGGAATCGAACTATCCACTTAACATACAACTCAGCCAACTTTGATGCAGTCCTAGTTGATCGAACATGAATGAATCTTGCACTCTTAGTCAGACGATCTACGATGACCCAAATCCCTTCATTCCCCGTTCTTGTTCTAGGTAACCCATCAATAAAATCCATCGATATTTGCTCCCACTTCCATGTAGGAACTTCTAACGGCTGAAGTAATCCACTTGGCTTCTTCTGTTCGGCTTTCACCAACTGGCAGTTCATACACTTGGAAATAAAATTTCCAACATCCTTCTTCATACCTTCCCAGTAATAGGTTCTCTTCATATCCCGATACATCTTATTTCCACCTGGATGAATTGTTAGCTTCGAGTGATGACTTTCCTTCAGAACTTCATTTCTCAATTCATCTATATCATGAACAACTAGTCGTCCTTGCTTCCGAAGCCAACCCTCTCGATCGACCTCGAATCCTTTATCCTTCTCTGGGTCCAATCCAGATTCCAAATCACGGATAATCTTGACAAGCTTATCGTCTCGCTTTTGGCTCTCGCCAATTATTTCCACAAGAGTAGGTCTTATCGATAAATTTGCCAACATCTCAGGTTCCAATTCACATCTGGGCCTGAAGTCAAATCCAGCTAAATACTCGAGACTCTTCCATTCTGAAAACATGGCTCCCAATCTAGCATGTCTTCGACTTAACGCATCTGCCACTGCGTTACCCTTTCCCGGAGTATAGGCTATACCAAAATCACATGATGCCAAAAACTCTAGCCACCGTTGCTGCCGAAGATTCAAATCCTTTTGGGAGAAAAGATACTTCAACGACTTATGATCTGTAAACAACTCGAATCGAACTCCCAATAGATAATGTCTCCACATCTTCAGAGCAAAAACAATCGCTGCCAACTCCAAATCATGAGTCGGATAATTCCTTTCATGCGGCTTCAGTTGTCGACTTGCATACGCAACAACTTTACCCTTCTGCATCAGCACTACTCCAGGTCCAGTACCACATGCATCGGTGTAAACCACCATCTCATCATTTCCACTAGGAATAGTCAAAACAGGAGCACTTGTCAATCGCTCTTTCAGGATTCTGAAAGATTGCTCACACTTATCATCCCATCTGAATACTTGGTTCTTTTTCGTCAATCCTGTTAATGGTGCAGCCACCTTGGAGAAGTCTTTGATAAATCAACGATAATATCCTGCTAATCCAAGAAAACTTCTCACATCAGATGCATTCTTAGGTCTACCCCAATCCTGGATTGCTGCTATCTTGGCGGGATCAACCGCTATTCCATTTCCAGAAATAATATGGCCTAAGAACCTCACTTCACTCTTCCAGAAGTGACACTTCGAAAACTTAGCCTTTAGCTGATGTTTCCGTAAGATTTCCAAAACAATATGCAAGTGCGTCTTGTGTTCTTCTTCAGTTCTGGAATAAATCAGAATATCATCCACGAACACTAGTACGAACTAGTTCAACTAATCTCTGAACACTCTATTCATAAGATCCACAAAATATGCTGGCGCATTAGTCAATCCAAACGGCATTACCAGCCACTCAAAGAAATCGGATGGTGTCCTAAAAGCAGTCTTCGGCACACTATCCTTAGCCACTCTTAACTGGTGAAATCCCGTTGCCAAATCCATCTGAGAAAACACCTTAGCTTCGTGAAGCTGATCAAACAAGTCATCTATTCTCGACAATGGATACTTGTTCTTCTTAGTCACCTTATTCAGCTCACGATAATCCACACACAACCTCAACGATCCATCTGCTTTGGTTGCGAACACAACTGGTGCACCCCATTCGGACACACTACGCCGAATGAATCCTTTCTGTAAAAGATCATCAACCTGCACCTTCAACTCCTGCTGTTCCCTAGGCACCATCCGCCTAAGAGGCATCACAACAGGTCTGGCTCCTTCAACTAGATCTATACGAAACTCGATCTCTCTATGTGGCGGTAACCCTTTGACCTCATCAAAGACATCCTCAAATCCATTAGCGATTGGCACAGATGACAGTCCATCCCGTGGAACAACCAGCGAATACATGAAGCTCATGAAGATGCCTTCTTCATGCTTACATCGTATCACAATCTTTCGCCCCTCCACATTCTCGACTGTCACCTCCAACCTTTCACAATCAACCTTTGCCGCATACTTCCTAAGCCAGTCCATACCCAAAATAATTCCGAACCCCACAAAGTTCAGAACAAAACAATCACAAACAAAAGAGCAATCATGACTCGATACTATCAGACCACGACATAGCATACACAAACAAGACGAACCCCCAACTGGATTGGTCACAACTAATGGCCTATTAACGATATCCGGTTCTAAACCCAACCGGCTTATAAGTTCACTACAAACAAAAGAATGCGACGCCACAGTATCAAATAACACTCTAACTGGAACACCACATATGGAAAGAGTACCTTGAACCACCACACTCTTTCCTTTCTCTTCAACGGTAGAGGCTTTCGAAGATGATGGAACAGCCCCCAAAGCATAAGCTTGCACAATCTGCTTGTCCTTTCGTGGTTTTGGACAATTCCTCTTGACATGCCCCGGCTTGTCACAGTTGTGGCACTTCACCGGCACCTTTGGATTCTTGCAATCCCTGGAGAAATGGCCCTTTTGCTAGCAATTGTAGCAGGTCACTTCGCCCTTCGGCTTCTTCTGGCCATCCTTACCCTTTTGCTGCTGCTGCTTCCTCTTCTTGTTTCCACCCTGCTATGGTTTAGACTCCTCCTTGGTCACAGCAACAACAGATCCTTCTTTAGGAAATAGATTCTCATGCCTGAGAGCCTTCTCTACAAGCTTCTCAAATGGATCGTCCAAATGATCCACCAACTGCCTCCCAAGATAACTGTCCAAGCCTGTCACAAACTTCTCGTTCTTCTGATATGAAGATTCAATATACGACCGGGCATACTTGGACAAAGCTTCAAACTCAGAAACATACTCAAGAACTGGTCTTCCACCTTGCTTGAGCTCTACAAACTTCTTGAACAGAACAGAATTCTGAGCTGTAGAAATGAACTTAGCTTCAAATCTATCTTGGAATTGCACCCAAGTAATTTCTTCCTTTGGAGTATCAATAGTGATACACTTCCACCAATCAGAAGCTCTCCCTTGAAGCTGTCTTGATGCAAGCTTCCTTCTTGTTGCATCCTCGATTCCCAAATCACCAAAGATCCTTCTACAAGCATCTATCCACCTCTGGACTTCAATAGTTGACTCTGTTCCCAAGAAAACCTTTCCTCCAAGAGCATTATAATCTTTACACAACTTAGCAAAATCCACCGGTTTTGGAGTTTGAACTTGAACTCCAACATCAACTGCTGACCCCGGAACTGGCATCCTTCTCAGGATCGAGGTCATCATAGCTTCGAACATAGCTGCATAATCAGTAGCCCCCTCAGTAGAACGGCCTTCCCTAGCAGCTGGTCTCCCTCTTCGACTCATTCTTAATATCTATAAAAGAAATGATCAGCACACCTTGAGAAACAACTGCATAAAGGACTCACATACTTCTAAGCTACTATATTATATATAGTAAACATCCATCAAAATACAATTACGTCTCTCATACGTAGTTACATCAGCGAGCGTTGGGTAAAATCGATTAACCAATGCTCTAATACCAAATGTGACGACCACCCATGACCCCCGCACTGAACTAGGTAATAGTGCGCTGTAAAGTGTGCCAGGCAGCCATGGACGGTTGCCAAGGTAAAGTTAAAACAGCAGAATCTATCGTATTACTCACAGCGCATGGATAAAATACAATAGAGAATATATATAGTGAAGCATCTCAAAATAGAATCTCATCAATTAAGCTTCATAATAGTTGAATACAACATCTAAATAGTCAATACATCAAGCCTCACTACATATCACTCAAAGAATGATACAAAGCAGCGGAACATCCAGTACATATAGTAAGAAAATAATATGCAAGCCTCCAGCTCATCTTCGTCATCAGCATCGTCGGAAACTAAGTACATCACCTGTCACCTGCTACCTAGTCTGCCCATCCCAAAATGGACGAACAACCCAAGGCAATAAGAGTTAAACGTAAATCCCTGAGTCAGACAACAGTCTTAGTGAGCGGTAAATTAACTAACAACATACCAAAAGAGCATAAAGGAAAAAGGAATAGGAATCCAACCCTCCCACTCCACCTCTTTCTACAGTGATAGCCCCCAGACACACACTAAGCAGAAGTAAACATAGCAAAGCAAACATTTAAAGTAAAGCAATTATCACTCGAGTCAAGGGCGATGTTTTCCAAGTACAAACCCCCAAGGCCTAAACCAAGATCAGATAAGCACCAAGAAAATACCGCTCTTGAGACCGAATGACGGTACAACCAAACATCCATGACTCTGGCTATCACTGTTATCATTGCTTCGATATCACCGTTAATTGAATGACCGGCACATTCTTTCAGCCGTCCGTCAAGGGCTAATGGAAACCCCGGTTCTAGACATAACTCCGCACGTCGTCGCAGCCCGTGCCTAGGACTATCGAATCTGCCCAGAGTACTCGACTACCAATCAGTAGTCTTTAGGGACTATCGAATCTGCCCAACGTACTCTTGCTTTGAGCATGCTAGAACCTTCAACAACGATGAAATCTCAGCCTTCTAGTCATCCTCCTCGACGACTATTTCCATACTAGCTCAAGCGCCTCTTTAGCCAACCATTATCCTCAAACCCGAACTATTTCACCGAGTTATCAACATGCTTGGAATGATCCCGTCTGGATTAAACCAAGGATATCTCATACCATGCCTCGCTTCATCTCATCATAGCAAAGCCTCATCTCAACATCATCATCATCATCAAACCTATCCATATGAGCTTCATCATCCGCCACATATGCCACGAGCAGCTTTTCCAATTCAAGAGCCTTTCTCTTAGCTTTTGAATCATCTTCGACCATCTTGCCTAAATCAAATCATCAATCAACTAATTCATAACAATCAATCAAGTCAATCATTAATCCAAGTAATCAAGCATTCAAATATGATCTAATAAACAATTATAACAATAATGACAATCTTGTAAATAAAGAGTCTAAATCTAACAAGCATGAAACATGAGCAATATCTCTATAACTTGATGAATGAACTTACATAGGTTAACATGTAGTAAAATGGATGTCAAATCATCATGAACAATAGATCTATACTTAAGTTTATGAAAATGCATGAAAATCACTATTTAATCACAAAATCAAGCCACGATCCGATATACTCCTTTGGATCCGTGTGAGAGATAATTACCACTCACCGAATCACCCAAACACCTCAAAAGCAACACACTTCAGATCTGGACAGCGAAGGATCTAACTCAATCTATCAAAAAAACCGCTTCAAACGATGAAATTTCTCTTCGATGGATGTAGATCTTCAATCTAAGCTCTTGGATCTTCGATTTGATCTTCGATTTGGATGGGAGGAATCACAAGATTAGAGTGGAGAAAAGAAGTGAAGAAGTGTAGAACTCGAGCTCACAAAATAGTAGCACTTCGTCGCTTCAAAATCAGGATCCCAAAAAGTGAGTAAATGGATGTGTATTTATAGGCTGAATTCTTAGGTCATTCGCTCTTAGGTCGTTCATGACCTAACAATTGTCGACCTAAAACCCCATGACCTAAGACCTACCAACTCGAGCCTTCACGCGACTCAACGACCTAACACACATGCGCACGACCTAGCGACTTACATCCTCACACGACCTAACTGAGATACGACTTAACGCATGCGTGACTTAACGACAATGCAGGTGCGCGACCTAATGACTTATCATAAGTCGCGACCTAACTATACTCACGTGCGCGACCTAACGACTCAACGACTTAAGCCTCTACACTAATGCATGACCTAACGACTCACGACTTAACACCTTTAGGTCGTCTAACGACCTAACTACTCGTAACTGCTAAACTTAAGTCGCTCACGACCTAACTAAACACAGCACCACTTAGGTCGCTCACGACCTAACTAAACTCAGCACCCCTTAGGTCGCTCACGACCTAACTACAACAACTCCTTAAGTCGCTTAACCGACCTATCTCTTAAGTCGTTAGTTCGCCCAGTCTCCTAGGTCGCTACTTCTATGCCGCTAACCCTTAAGTCGCCGACCCTCTTAAGTCGCCAACTCCTTAGGTCGTCCATTTTTTAAGTCGCTAACTACCTATAGGTCGCTCCAACTTCTTAGGTCGTTTACCCGACCTAACTACCACTCGACCCAACTTTCGGACGACCTAACTTCTACACGACCTAAGCTACTACACGGCCTAACTCTGGACGACTTAAGCTTTGGTCGACTTAAACTCTGGACGACTTAACAATACTAACAGTCTAATAACAACTGTTTTACGATGTTTCGATCCGTAAAAATATGGGTCGTTACACTACGTTTTGCCTTTTATATAGCAATCCCACTTGGAATGCTAACACTGCCCTCCAGGTAGCAATGCGGTGTCAGCATTCGTCCATACAAGTTGTTTAGGATATGAACAAACCGAAGGCACTATTTCTACTACATCCATTTGGAACCACCCTCAGAATTAGTAGCAAATAGCCCTTGCACTTCAAAAAGCTTCGTCTTCGATCCCATCATCTTTAAGATGTCTTCAATATGACACTTGAGTTGGTTCAAAGTGGTTTTCGGATGATTCATACTTATCTGATCCTCGTCTCTTCGAACCAACATTCAATAGTTTTTGGTAAAGTCAACTCCGGTTATTTTGGAAATAATATCAAACAATCGATAAGAGCGAAGTTCACCCCCTAACCGTTTAAGTAGACAGATCTCCTTTTTTCCTAGAAGAACACAACAAGTTTATATGTACAGTAGTATCATCTAAGATTACCATACTCTATAATCCTCGTGTTTCCTTTAGATATTTCCAGAGTTAAAAACTAGCCAAGATTTGATAGTCGGTTATTTAACTATCAAATAAAGACACATCAATCACAGATTTAATTTCCCATGGAATACACTAATCCTTAATTATTTTTCAAAATATTTATATACTTATATCACTAGTATAACTATGTTCTCAAACCCATTTAGAGGATTTATTATTTCAAATTCATTTTAAACGGATCGGAAGATATGTCTTTGAAAACACAGTTCATTTATGAATCCCAAACAACTAATCCTTCGGTGTTAAATAGGGAAATGCTTCCCTACCACCAAAAATAAGAAGGACTACTTATTTATTTGATTTATAACTTGATTAATATAATTGATCCAATCAAAGCTTTATAAACTCGATCTATCTTTCCAAAATCTAAAATCTCTTTCCAAAATATAACTCTTTTACTTAGTTATTTTACTAAGTAAAAACCCTTTTATAAATTATTATTTAAAGCATATTCTTAAGTTAATTAACTTAACTTAATCACCATAGATAAATAAATTAGTTAACTTAAAACACCATCATTAGACTAATTGATCAACTTAAAACACCAATTAATAAAATGTAATTAAGTTTAAACTTCATCATTAAATAATTAATCAACTTAAATACCCCTTTACTAAGTAATTAATTAAGCTAAACCTTGTAAATAAATAAATAATTAACTTAAATATATTTATTTAAATTAATTAACTTCTAAACATCATTAATTAAAATATTAATTAACTTAAGGCAAACCATTAAATTTGAACGATAATTAGCTTAATCATTATTAATTAAATAATAACTAACTTAAACATAATTAATTAAAATAATAATTAACTTTAAAACATTATGGGTTTAAATTAACTTTAAACATTATTAATTTATATCCACTTGCAACCTTATTACATTAATTCACTTCAAACATCATAAATAGAATTAACAATTGAACAGTATTAATTAATTAAATAATTTCTTTAAATTGTTATAAAGCTTAAATTGATTTCAAATCCAACTTGTCCAATTTGGGAAGGATGTAGCAAATCATAATGGTACTTAAACAAGCTACCGTTATATTTCATAATGACAATCAAGTCACAACATAGATATTTATATAAGCACCAGATATGTAAATAAAATCCACAACTATCAATTGATGGATAACAACTTAATATAAATCAACTGGTATATAAATAAATGTCCAAACTAACAAAATAGTAGAACAGTGATTTATTCTGCTAAATAGATGTCCAAAATAATATATTTAACTTAAATTTTACCGAATGATGTTTTATTTTACCAAATAGATGTCACTAGTGAGGGATAATTAATTAACTACATTATTAACTAAATCAACGTAATTTTATTCTACCACTATTAATTTATCATTAATTTATACTTCATCAAAACTATCAATTATCTATACTATAGTGTTGTACTCGACCATACGAGTCTAACGCAAAAATCCATGGATCAAAAAGATTTCGTATGGATGGGATATGATTTTTCAAAGTTTAAAACTATTTAAAATAACAAAATCTTATAAAAATTCCCACCCAAATTTAAACGGGCCAAGCCCAAAACCCAAACCTGAAATGAATAGTGGCCTTCTTCCCCAAAAATCTTTATGCATTTTAAGGTTTGATTCTTGAATGAATACGAAGTTTTGAACTAAAAATGAGATTTTTAAAATTTAGAAAAAGAAGAAGAGAAGATGGAAATGGAGACGAGAAGGAAGAATGGAGATGGAATGAAATAAAATGAGAAATGTGGATATAAGTATAACATGAAGTAAATGATTAAATTTAAAACCCAAAATTGCCCTTACATCATCATTTTCCAACTCACATTTCATATCACAAACCACTAAGAGGACAAGCATTAGTAAATACATTGGTTAATAAGGTGTTTCCATGTACTTAGTCTATTTCTATTGGGTATAAGGGTGTTTGCATGTACTTTAGTTAATTCTTATGCTTAAGGTATCATTTCATTTCAAATCTTTCTTTTCCTTTTGAAATTTAAATAAAATTTTACATTTACATGCTTAATATTATTTTATACATTTTAAATTAGAAGTGTGTTAGCATTTATAAGTGTTGTTTTAAGCAAAATCAAAATATTGCAACTTATAATAACTTGTAGTTCGATAAAAAGCTGAAAATCCAAATATTACGTTTCGGTCACATTTTCAGTTCTCAATTGAACTATTTATTTATGTAAGCAGAATCTAAAAATAAAATTTCCATTATCAGTTATAAATTTAAAAAGGGTTATTAAATTAATAAAACAATTAACTGAATATTTAAATTGAATTAAATATTCATAAATTAAAACGATAAAATTCTTAGTCGTTACAATCTCTCCAACCCAAAGGTGGAATGTAGATGTCTCCGGCCACCATCTATCCACCGAAGCGGTGATAAGATCATGATCCAATTGGGTGTACCCAACGAAAGATAAGTGAGAAGCCAACTTGATCTATCAGCTCTAGCACGGCAGGATGAGACAAAGTCAGTTTCTTTAATTTGGACGAGTGATCAATAGCCCCATCTGGAGGAGTGCGCTGTCAGAAAAACAACAAAATATAAGCACTATGTATAACCAACATCGATGTATATTTCTATTCCATAAGAAAGCGTATTACCTCCATCCAAGCGTGGTTGCCCTTCGATGACATTCTTGTAAGTATAATACGCCTCCGTCGATCGGTTTCAGTAGCATGATCGGAGTACCCAAAATTCAACTATTTTCTAATCACAAATTCTTTTTCAATAAAACTAACATGTTAAACAATGTTCTATTTTTGTGTTACACAACGTAAAATCAACAAATTTGCGAGTTTCAAGATCGAACAACAAGTTATACAATTTCAAAACATTGAATTTATAAAATTTAACAAAACTCTAATTTGTAAAAAAACGAAGATTGATTGTGGAATTGAAACTTGAAGGAGCTCCTGTGATCAAGAGCAAGCCATGCTTCAAATTGACGAAAAAATCTGCGAAATTTGCAATCAAATTTTGATTTTGGGAAAAAATGGGGATAGATTTTCCTTTTTGTTTTTTTTGAATGGGTAAAGTGAGATGGGGTGGGGCTGACTTCTGCTTTAGAGCAGAAATCGAATGGGCGACTTTTGAGAAGTCGCCGATTGGCGACTTTTCAAAAGTCGCCCATATATCTTTTTTTTTAAACATAAATGCTGACTTTTAAAAAGTCGCCCACAGCTTTCACAAAAAAAATGCATAATGACGCCATTTGAAATGGCGCCGGTACACTACAGCCAGCTTAACGCTAAGTTGGTCAAAATAGGGCTATGCGTGTAATAAGTTTTGAAATGAGGTTATAAGCGTAATAAGTCAAAAAAATAGGGCTAAAGTGAAACAACAATCCCTGATAATAACTTGTTGTCCAAGGCCCACAAACACCTTGGGTTTTATATTATTGTCGTCATCGTGGCCATTATTGTTATAAGGCAGCTACTACATTAATATTTTGAATTCACATATATTTTTGACTCTCCCTACGGTGAGAGGTGGATTTGTATAAGTTGGCAGTCTACAATAAAAGTACGTTAAATCTCATGATTAATTCTCAAGAAATGTAACGATCCAGATTTTTAGCCGTCTCATATTGGGAAAATTAACTAATTTTAATTATTGGAATATTAATTTTTATTAGTCGAATAAATATTTTTTTGATATTTGAAATATCTGAATCTATTAATTTTTAAAACTATATTATATTTTAAAATGTAAACTTCTGAATATGATAAATTGTATATGTATGTATGTAAATTTCACCATTTCAAACTCATGATAAAACATTTATATATCTATATACAAATATATACAAGCTCCATTTGATGACAAAAATATATATAAGTTATATGTATGTATATATGTTTATAAAAATATTGTATACAAATAATTATATATACATGAATGTATAAACTTCATAATAGCAAATTTCGAACTTATGATTATATATATATATATATATGGGTATATGTTTATAAAATATAGTGCATATGGATATATATATATATATATATGCAAGTATGATAGGATAAATATGTATATGTGGATGTATGCATATCTATATATACATATAAATGTATATACATGCTTCATGATGGCAACCTCAAACCAAGCCACCAAAAAACATTAAATCAAGCCCACCATAATCTCAAAATCAAGCACATAAAATAGCAAATTCCCTAATAAATCAAGTCACATGAAGGGAAAAAAATCAAATCACACACATTCAAATCAAGCCATAAATCAAATCAGCCAAAGGGAAAGAAAGAAAAAAAAGGAAGATGTGAAGCCTGTGAAAATCACAGCCACCCTATGTCCAACGACCTACCTTTCCCTTATATCTATATATACGGCCTTGCCTGGTTCATTTGTTTACATACAAAAGAAAAAAAATCATCTACCATTAAATCAAAAGCAAGTGAAGTATTAAAGGCCTGGAAGAGGGGATGAAGCAACAGTGTGTTCATCATTTTTAACTGTGAGTAAACACTTTCAAGTATTTACCGGATATCATATTTATATCCATATGATTGTGTTTGGATGAATTTTGATCTATGTTAACTGTGTATGTACCTGTTATGTATATATATATATATATAAGTATGAATGTGTTTGACATGGTCAAAACCCTGTACATCTTCTACTAAAGCTTTGTACATCCATTTTGGTTAAAAATAGTTAGGCCTACAACTTTAAAAATCTATATCTTCCTATATATTTAGGTTTAAATCTTGATTCCAAAACGAAACTTGTTTATTTTCGAGTATAGGATATTTTAAAATTGATTTCATTAGATTCCATGAAGCATAGAGGTAGAAAAACCCATTATGAGTAGATGACCCAAATTTATTCGAGTTTTGAATATCAAGATTTGATGATTTGATTATATGGTCGAATTCGTTATTGGAAATCATGATTTTTGGAGTTAGTTTTGTGATTTTTAGTTGAGCGTGGAGCGAGATATACAGAGATGAACGATTTTGGGCGTGAGGTCAAATTCAGGCGCCTTGGTTGATTCGGCATAGGACTGGACATGTAGGAGGCTTGGAAGATGGTGAACTTTCGAAAATTAGTGCGGAAATTTTTAAAGGGTTGTGGAGGCGGGACGAGGTCAGACTAGGGTTTCACAGTGGAGTTTGTTTAGGTTTGGGTTTTGGGTAATGGCGACGAGGAAGAGCAGAAGTAGGCGTGCACGCCTAGGGGAAAAGGACGAGGGGATTGTGGCGAACGTGTAGGCGAAGTCTGGTAGGTGATAGAGGATTGTGGAGGCGAGACGTGGTGATCAGGTGGTAGGCGAATGGTTTCCAGGTTTGGTCTGGAAGTCAAAATTTCAAATTTGAGGGTGGGCGGTGGTTCTAGGTGGGTAGACAAGGTGCGGTGGTCATGGGTGGTTGGCAAGGACGGTCGGAGGTAGGGTTTGACGACTGGAGATGAAGTACCTGTGCACATACGTGCATGTCGTTGTGCACGTTTCTGAAGGTAAGAGAGGAAAGGAAAGAAGCAGGGAGGAGAAGAAAAAGGTTGGGCCTGTTTTTTTTAGTGGGTCAGGTGGGTAGGAGTATTGGGCTAAAAAAAAGAAAAAATTAAATTACTTAATAACCTTTAAAAAAATTTTGAAAATAATATTTCGCTTCCATTTTAAATCTAATCGACGTATAGTTTGTTGCATTGGGATCCTATCACGGTATATTGTTATCTGAATGAGTATTGGCAAGCCTTCTGGAATGTTAAATTTAATGACTTATAATAATTAAGGTAGACGTATGACAAACTTCTTCATTTTTAATTATATGTTAATTGATAAATTAATTATTAAATGAACCGATAATTTTAAATTAATTAAGAATAAAATATTTGTTTAATTTCCTTGGTTAACAAATAAATCTGGATTTAAAAATTTGGTAAATCAGCTCAGTTATTTGAGACCAGTTCCGTTCTGATGTAAAAAGGATTTAATATCGTTCATTTATCGCTGATTGAGTTAATAATCTATGCTTTGACTGAAATTGGAGCTTCCATATATATATATATATATTAGTATACATATTAGAAGTATATTGGAAGTTGAGTATATTTAAAAGGAAATTGAATTGGATGAACTTTAATGATTTTAGAAATAGCCCAACTATGAAATGGTTTATATGAAAATGTTTTCTAAGTAATGGATTACAAATTTGAGATTGGAAATATATTTAAGTGTTGGAAATATCCTGTTATGGATATAAGAATTTGAAATTGTTTCAAATATTGAATATTAAAGTGATTTAAATGTGTGTGTATATATATATATATATTTATAAAGGTATTTTGAAATAAATGTTTAGAAGGAATTATAGGAAGGTCCTAGTGATTGTTTATATGTAATTTGATAGTTAAATAACCGACTATCAAATCTGGCCAAATCCGTTAATCGTTGCGTTGAGACCGGGATCAGATTTGCTTGTTGATAGGTTCACGCATGATAGGGGGTTCTCGCTTTGTGTTTGGTGGCGATAAGGAGACTCTTACCCCTACATGTCCCTGAATAGTTGGTTATAGTCGAGAGGCTGGCCGTAAAAGCAAATTCGAGGTACCAATGTAGTGCCACGGTGGAAAGTGGCCGCTGCCTGGGATGGTTGAAAAGCCTACCGGGTCGTTACATGTGGTATCAGAGCTGAAGGTATTACTCATTAGAGATAGGGTCAGTAGTACCCTAGAATGAGTTGAGTGTATTATACATAAGAGCGCACTTGTTATTTTATAGGAAATAATTTTTTGGAAATTATTATAGTATATTGAGGTGATTGGTTGTAATTATTATTATCAAAATAAGACTATAAAATTTAAGTGGTTACATATAACCAAATAGAAATTAGATAAGAATGAATTATACATATGTGTTAAGCTAAAAATAGATTCAAAACAAAGTTTAAATTCCGGAGATTTTCGAAAAATGTTTTTCCAAGGTGTTACCCTGATTATATTTTATATATAGAGAAATAATTTTTTTTCAGAAAATTATTATGGAATATATAGTGTGTTTGGTTTCTAGGTATGATAATATTGATTATTATCATAAATCAGTTGTTGTGCCTTAAGAAAAGATGTTTATTTCAACATAAACAATGATAAGACATGGTGAAATGTTTTAAGGAAGTGAAATTATATAAGCATAATTTATGAATGTGACTTATAAATTAAAATGAATTTAAATTGAGAAATTTTGAATCTAAGTCCTGGAAATTCGAAATGTGTTTCAAAGTGGTTTGAAGAAATAATAAGTAATATTATTTAGAAATATTTCTGAATGAAAAATGTTTTAAATGGATTTTGAAAATGATAAAGCACTGAACTCACTATCGTCGCTGGAAAATAACTCTGGTGATGACGGTAGCATCATTAGTGTTCATTTTCGAGTTTCTAGGTGACGGATTTGCTTCCATAATAATTTGGCATGGAAACTTTTGTTTTGAAAACAATGGTTGTTTTGGAAATCCCGAAGAAATTATTTTGGAGAGAAAACCAAGGTTGGTTTAAAATTTAAAAGTATAATTTGGTATACAAATGGGATATATATGTGTGTGTATGTGTATATATATATATGATTTCAAGGTGATTTGAAATAAATACCGGGTGTTTGAATTTTGGGATTCCCATTAAAATGAGAAGTAGAACCAAAGGGAAATAAGTTTTTGAACTTATAAGTGGGAAATGATGTTAATAAGAAAGAAGTGTGGAAATTGAATTTTGGAATGTAAAAATTTAAATTGAGTAAGTTTAAATGGATTGAACAAATTGGAAATTAACTCAGGCCAAGTTAAATAAATTTTGAACGTATAACCTAAAATTGAAATTTCAAGATAAAATTAAAATTTAACTTGTGGAAGTTAAATAAAATTAAATTGTAAAAAGGAAAGGTATAGATTTGATAAAATGGTGCAAAAAGGAGTTATGAATGTATGAATTGTTTCAAAACGATTTTGAAATAAAACGGGTTTCGAATTCTGAAAATTAGTAATGAACCAAATTAACAAATTGAATTTTAAAATTTAACCTTGGATATTGAAAATTTAACTTATGATAAGTAAATAAGGAAGTCGAAGGAAATTGAATTTATTTGTAATAAAAAAAATGGCTAAGAGAAAATTTTGTTAGTTTTATGAATTTACTTATGTCTTGGAAACTTTAGAAGTACAAAAATGATCGAGAACAAATAAAGAAGGAACAAATAAAGAAGATACCTAGAAATAAGAATAATAACTGAAATTCAACTAATTGAGGTTCTAATTATAGGTTAGGAAGTCCTATCAAAATCTAGTCCAAGTTGTAAAAGATGGAAAAATGAGAAGAATGGAAGACAAGGCGGAGGGAGCGAAGAGCAGTTTCACGTAAGGCACGGGAAGAAACAAGAATGGAACATGAGAAATAGATTAGTGAAGAGCTGGACCAGGCCCTTATGATCATATCATACGTTATAGATGTCACAATAAAGGACATTACGCGACTAAGTGCAGTAAACCAAGAAAGGAAAAGAATGTGGGAGTCAAACGTTTTCGCTCTGAGATTTCATGCTTTAAGTGTCGTAAGAAAGGACAGTTTCTAAACCATTGCCCTAAGGTGAGAAAGATGAAACATAACCCCGTGGTATCAGTCGATGGGTCAACCATTTGCTACCATTGTAAAATGACGGGACACATCGCTAGAATTGTCCCGAGAGACGAAAGAAAATGGATGTTGTGAAACGCCCCGCGGAAGGCGTGAAAATCATCAAAGATGGAAGTATAGAGTTCTTTTGTGGCAAATGCAAGAAGTGGGGACACCCTGTTACAGATTGCATGGACGATTTTGACGAAATGTCAGGAAATACTTAAGGAAGTTTTTTTAGGTGCAGAGTGGTGAGAAATGGCAGGTAGTGTTCGTTGCAATTAAGTAGGACTCCGTTCCTTCCTAAATTCCTAGGTAGTTGTTAATGCGTCAAGGGTTATGACCTTTGTAAGGCTTTTATTTGGATAAACGGATGTAATTTTTTTGAACTTACTAGTGTCGCAGTCTATCGATGTTGTAAAATATTCTTGAAGAAATATGATCTTATATAAAATCACCTTTTATATTGATTTGAACGTCAATGTATAATTACTAATGTGAAAATTTATTAGAATGAATATTGAATAGTTACTATAACTGAAATTTACTTTATAAGAAGCAAGAAATGTTACAAATAACTTTGTAAAGTAATCGAGCTTGGAAATATTTGATTTGGCATTAATGAGATTTCATATGTTAGTTATATATCCAAACTCCCCTTGTTGAATTTATAACCAGAAGGAAATGATCTTTGAAATGGTATTTGAAAATACTAATGGAGATCTTATGTGTATATGAGAATGAAACTGAAATTGTTTTGGAACCTATTGACTTTTAAAGAATTTTGATTTGGGCAATTAGTTGATTTTGGAAATTGGATAAAACGAATTCGAAAACTATCAATTTTATATAAATAAAAATTTATATGTGATACATATGAAGTGTATGATTTGAAAGATATTGTATATATAGTATGATAAGTTTTGGAATTAAAAGTATGGATAGGCGCCCGCCACGAAAGTTGAAAATTTGGAGGTAGAAGATCCACTGGGTGGGTCTACCTTAGAATCCATAGGGTGGGTTCAATTAGAATTGTGATCCTAGAGGACACCCGGATAAAAACTCATGAGTTCCTGGTGATTATTTGTTTGCATAGCGTAAATTGTGGGGTATTATACCTATAGTTACGTATGGTTTTGTTGTGATAGAAACACAACCTTTGTGTAACTGCGATCTATGAGAGTTGGTAGTGTAATTCGAGAGGCAGGGATTGCCTACAGTTACTTATGGTTTTGCTGGGATAGCAACGCAACCTTTGTGTAACTGTAGTCTATCGTGGTTCCGTAGCGTAATTCGGGAGGCAGAGATTGCCTATAGTCTATGTATGATTTCACTGGGATAGTGACGTAACATCGGTAGTTGCGAGCTACGTGGTTTTGTTTTGATAGCGTAATTCGGGGGGTAGAGATTGCCTACAGACTACTTACGGTTTTGCTGGGATAGCAACGCAACCATCGTGTAGCTACGGTCTATCGTGTTCCCATGGCGTAAATCGAGGGGTGTTGATGCCTATAGTTTACTTATGATTTCACCGGGATGACGACACAATCATCGTGTTAACTGCGATCCATTGTGGTAAAGAAGGAAAAGGGGGTGATACTTTCCATATCATTTTTGAAAGTTTTTTTCAGTATTTTTACTGGATGTTGAAACGGGTCTACTAAGTACTTAGAGATTTTTAGTCCTATGCTTGATCAACATATGACTAAAATTTTGTAAGAACAAGGATGGACTTGTTAAGACATCGAGTTATGGAAAAATATTTTTATATCAAACTAGCTTGGTAATACCATGTAATTTAAAGTGGATGTATCCCAAAATGTGAGTAAGAAGTTTAAAATGTTTAAAAGATGGTTAATTTAGTAATATACATCAAAATTCAAATTCTCGCTTCGTTCCTTTTCAAGGACGAAAAGTTCTAAGTGGGGAGATTGTAACGACCCGGATTTTTAGCCATCTGATATTGGAAAAATTAACTTATTTTAATTATTGGAATATTAATTTTTATAAGTTGAATAAATAATTTTTCCTGATATTTGAAATATTCGAATCTATTAATTTTAAAACTATATTAAATTTTAAAATGTAAACTTCTGAATATGATAAATTATATATGTATGTATGTAAATTTCACCATTTCAAACTCGTGATAAAATATCTATATATCAATATACAAATATATACAAACTCCATTTTGATGACAAAGATATATATAAGTTCTATGTATGTATATATGTTTATAAAAATATTGTATATACAAATAAATAAATATACATGAATGTATAAACTTCATAATGGAAAATTTCAAACTTATGATTATATATATATGGGTATATGTTTATAAAATATAGTGCATATGGAAATATATATATATATGTATATATATATATGTATATATGCAAGTATGATAGGATAAATATGTATATGTGAATGTGTGCATATCTATATATACATATAAATGTATATACATGCTTCATGATGGCAACCTCAAGCCAAGCTACCAAAAAACATTAAATCAAGCCCACCAAAATCTCAAAATCAAGCACATAAAATAGCAAATCACATAATAAATCAAGTCACATGAAAGGAAAAACTCAAATCACACACATTCAAATCAAGCCATAAATCAAATCAGCCAAAGGGAAAGAAAGAAAAAAATGGAAGATGTGAAGCATGTGAAAATCACAGCCACCCTATGTTCACCGACCTACCTTTCCCTTATATCTATATATACGGCCTTTCCTAGTTCATTTGTTTACATACAAAAGAAAAAAAATCATCTGCCATTAAATCAAAAGCAAGTGAAGTATTAAAGGCCTGGAAGAGGGGATGAAGCAAAAGTGTGTTCATCATTTTTAACTGTGAGTAAACACTTTCAAGTATTTACTGGATATCATATTTATATCCATATGATTGTGTTTGGGATGAATTTTAATCTGTGCTAACTGTGTATGTACCTGTTATGTATGTATATATATAAGTATGAATGTGTTTGACATGGTCAAAACCCTGTACATCTTCCAACAAAGCTCTGTACATCCATTTTGGTTAAAAACAGTTAGGCCTTCAACTTTAAAAATCAATATCTTCCTATATATTTAGTTCTAAATCTTGATTCCAAAATGAAACTTGTTTGTTTTCGAGTATAGGATATTTTAAAATTGATTTCATTAGATTCCATGAAGCATAGAGGTAGAAAAACCCATTATGCAGTAGATGACCCAAATTTAGTCGAGTTTTGAATATCAAGATTTGATTATTTGATTATATGGTCGAATTCGTTATTGGAAATCATGATTTTTGGAGTTGGTTTGGTGATTTTTAGTTGAGTGTGGAGCGAGATATACGGAGATGAATGGTTTTGGGCGTGAGTCAAATTCAAGCGCTTTGGTTGATTTCGCAGCATAGGACTGGGCATGGAGGAGGCTTAGATGATGGCGAAGTCTCGAAAATTGGTGCGGAAATTTTTAAAGGGTTGTGGAGGTGGGACGAGGTCAGACTAGGGTTTCATAGTGGAGTTTGTTTGGGTTCGGGTTTTGGTAATGGCGACGAGGAGGAGAAAAAGTAGGCGTGCGCGCATGGGGGAAAAGGACGAGGGGATTGTGGCGAATGTGTGGGCGAAGTCTGGTTGGTGATGAAGGATCGTGGAGGCGAGACTTGGTGATCGGGTGGTAGGCGAATGGTTTCCAGGTTTGGTCTGGAAGTCAAAATTTCGAATTTAAGGGTGGGCGACGGTTCCAGGTAGGTAGACAAAGTGCGGTGGTTGGCAAGGATGGTCGGCGGCAGGGTTTGACGACTGGAGATGAAGTATTTGTGCACATACGTGCACGTCTTCGTGCACGTTTCTGAAGATGAGAAAGGAAAGGAAAGAATCAGGGAGGAGAAGAAAAAGGTTAGGCCTGTTTTTTTTTGGTGGGCCGGGTGGGTAGGAGTATTGGGCTGAAAAAAAATTTACTTAATAACCTTTAATTTTTTTAAAAACAATATTTCGCTTCCATTTTAAATCCAATCGACGTATAGTTTGTTGCATAGAAATCCTATCACAGTATATTTTTATTTGAACGAGTATTGGCAAGCCTTCTGGAATGTTAAATTTAATGACTTATAATAATTAAAGCAGACGTATGACAAACTTCTTCATTTTTAATTATATGTTAATTGATAAATTAATTATTAAATGAACTGATAATTTTAAATTAATTAAGAATAAAATATTTGTTTAATTTCCTTGGTTAACAAATAAATCTGGATTTAAAAATTTGGTAACTCGGCTCAGTTATTTGAGACCAGTTCCGTTCTGATGTATAAATGGATTTAATATCGTTTATTTATCGCTTATTGAGTTAATAATCTATGCTTTGACTTAACTTGGAACTTCCAAATATACACACACACACACACATATTAGTATATATATTAGAAGTATATTGGAAGTTGAGTATATTTAAAAGGAAATTGAATTGGATGAAATTTAATGGTTTTTGAAATAGCCTAACTATGAAATGGTTTATATGAACATGTTTTCTAAGTAATGGATTACAAATTTGAGATTGGAAATATATCTAAGTGTTGGAAATATCCTGTTATGGATATAAGAATTTGAAATTGTTTCAAATATTGAATATTGAAGAGATTTGAATATGTATATGTGACGCCCCACCTTTATACTCACACTAGCCAAGAACACTACGGGGTAATGCCGTCGACTAGCACGAAGAATAAGGCTATTGAAGGGCGACCATCTGTGTAATTGCTTTGTGCGAGTACCGATATGTCAGATAATATGACTTGCATTTCATTTCAAGAGGAAATCTGACATATCAAATACATACTCAAAGCTACTACATAGTGGCTATGTGGACTTCGGAAACAAATATAGAAATAAGTATAGCACAAATCAGTCACAGATATTCATATCTCAAAGGCGGAAACAGATATGAATATAACACACAAAAGTGTACATCAAAATAGTGGTCATACAAGATCCACTACATCACAGAAGAATAGGTACAAGTGCTAAGCAAAAGAATATGTATACATCAAGAGTCTCTATCTCAAATGTATAAAAGCAAAAACTACTAAGTAAAGTAGTTAGCCAAAAGTCAGAAGGTAGCCCCTGCTAAGAAGTCAAGTGGAAGCACCTCTAACACCTCGGTCTGACCCGAGTATTATTTAAGAAGAAAAATAATAAACGGATCAGTCTAGTTATAAATATCATATGAGATGAGAAAGGATAAGAGATACCTCAAAAAAAAGTATGATAACAATAATGCCATACTGTGACAAGTATACATTCGATAACAATAAAAATCATACAATATCTCAAATCTCGTCAAATATCCAAAAAGAATATCACATTCTTTAGCTTATTCACCAAACCCCAAATATTGATAAAACATAACAATATCAATCGCAAAAATGGGTGAAACACAAATTCCAGAAATCAATAATTAGAAATCCAGAAAACACAAAGGGGGAGGCCTATCACAAACGGGAGCATGAAAACTCACCAACACGTGTATCACAAACGGGACGCTATCCCATGAGTCGCTAACCCATAGAGCCGGTGCAACGACGTAGTACAACGGTACGCCCGAGGAACCTGAAACTCAAATAAGCCGGAACAACGACGTAGTACAACGGTACGCCTGATGAACCAAACTCCATAAAAAGCCATGGGTCGCTAGCCCATAAAAATGAGACGAAGCTCAACATAACGGGGTATTGTCCTCCACGTGGACAAAGAGACATCGCATATCGCTAGTCTAAACCACAAAATGATCAACATAAATCAATAAAAGTGTAAAATACACCAAGCTAGTAAATAGACGAGTTTATCTTCATGTCCCATAATGTGATGCCCCACCTCTATACTCACACTAGCCAAGGACACTACGAGGTAATGCCGTCGACTAGCACGAAGAATAAGCCTGTTGAGGAGCGACCATCTATGTAATTGCTTTGTGCGAGTACCGATATGTCAGATAATATAACTTACATTTCATTTCAAGAGGAAATCCGACATATCAAATACAAACTCAAAGCTACCACACAGTGGCTATGTGGACTTCGGAAACAAATATAGAAATAAACATAACACAAATCAGTCACAGATATTCATATCATAAAGGTGGAAACAGATATGAATATAACACATAAAAGTGTACATCAAAATAGTGTCAAACTAGATCCACTACATCACAAAAGAATAGATACAAGCGCAAGACGAAAGAATAATTATACATCAAGGAGTCTCAATCTCGAATGTATAATAACAAAAACTACTAAGCTAAAGTAGTTAGCCAAAAGTCAGGTGACGGACCCTGATAAGAAGTCAAGCAGAAGCACCTAAAATACCTCGGTCTGACCCGAGTATTATTTAAGAAGAAAATAATAAACGGATCAGTCTAGCTATAAATATCATATAAAATGAGATAGGATAAAAGATATGACAAAAACGTATTATTACAAAAATGCCATACTGTGACAAGTATACATAAGGTAACAACAAAATCATACAATATCTTAAATATTCTCAAACACTAAAAAGAATGTAATATTCTTTAAATTATTCACCAAAACACAAATATTAACAAAACATATCAATGACAATCGCATAAAAATCGGTGAAACACAAACTCTAGAAATAACAAATGGGACGCTATCCCATAAAATGAGCCGAAGCTCCTCCAAACAGGGTATAGTCCCCCCTTGCGGACTATGAGCCAAAGCTTCTCCTATGAGCCAAAGCTCCTCCAAACAGGGTATAGTCCCCTCTTGCGGACTATGAGCCGAAGCTCCTCCAAACAGGGTATAGTCCCCCTTTGTGGACTATGAGACGAAACTCCTCCAAATAGGGTATAGTCCCCCTTTGCGGACTATGAGACGAAACTCCTCCAAGTCCCCCTTTGCGGACTATGAGCTGAAACTCCTCCAAACAGGATACAGTCCCCTACGCGGACAAAGAGACATTGCACGTCGCTAGTCTAAATCACCAATGGATCATTATTGATCGATAAGTGTAAATTACACTAAGCTAGTAAATAAATGAGTTTAGCTTCATGTCCCATAACCACTAGCTTAACTTAAATATTTACGAACAGATTGTAGATTTCCACTCGAAAATTGTCACAAGAGTTCAATCGGACAAGTCCAAGAATTAACCGACGAAGTAAACGCAAGCGTTTCATACCACTTGATCTGCTAAGCCGTTTAATTAGATTTCTCATACGAGTGAGGTAAAGGTTTTTATATACTAATAGATTGGAAAACGGTTTTAAAAATGAGCTTTGTATTTAAAAGTAGCGTTGAAATCGTTTTTGTGAAAGAGTTTGAGTATTTACTACTAGTATAGAAACCTTTGTATTTTAAAGTGAAAAATCACAAAAATGATTGTAAAAACAATCAATCACCAAAAATTCACATTCGAAGATGTGAATCAAAACAATAGAAATCGATATCAAATCCATCAAATGGATATTCCCAAAAATCCAAAGAAAGAAGTCATCAAAGTCGATAATAAGTGATAACAACTATCCGGATCAACAAAAACCGATTAAAATTGGAAATCCACACAAAACAGCCTAAAATAGGCAAAATGCACAGTTCCAAACGTCTGGGGTTTCATCCAGACGTCTGGATTTGAGTTCTGGAAATTTTCCAGAAACTACCAGACGTCTAAAACTCAAACCAGACGTCTGAAAAATAACCAGACGTCTGGTAGGTTTGGACCAGACGTCTGGTCCAACTCTCTGTCGTTTTTTTCATCTCCAGTCCAAACCAGACATCTGGACTTGATATCCAGACGCCTGGTCACCTGGCCCGAGCAACAATTTGCATAGGCCAAGATGGCCAAAACGTTTCGGAAGCGATCGGACGAGCAACGACGACTAGGGATTTATGCCAAACGACAACCCAACCTTATAGGCTCTTCGATACACCCCAAATATCATGTCCAAACATCCATAGCAGGATTTTCATAAAATTGGACCAAAACACCAAAATTTGGAAAATTCACCAAATCAATTCAAATCAAAAGAAAATGAACACAAATAAACGTTAGGAATTCATACCTAACAACAATGAAAGTTATAAACGTAGATGTGAGTTAAATAACTCACCTTTAAACCCAAAAACAACGAACGAGAAGCTCTAAAACAAAGGAAAGGCCAATTCCTCTTCAATACACCTCTAGAATCTTCAATCTATTATCAAAGGTAAAGTTTTTCCTAAGTTAGGGTTAGGAATTTCTGAGAATTGAAGAGAGATAGAGATGGAGAAGATGAAGAGGATGCTTACCTAAGCTTCTCCTTGATTTTAAAGCAAGAACTTGAATTTCCTAATCAAACTAGGGTTTAGGAATTTTAATTTCCTATCTTTTCCCCCATTTTTACTTTAGCTTGAGAGTGTTAGGAAATGAGGAGTATAATGAATGAAGAGTAGAGGAGTTAGGGTATTAAGTTGGGTTAGTATACCTCATCCCCCGATCCTGGTCTCATCCCCGTCCTTCCTCCCAAATCCTGTGCCTCTTCCTCCCCCGATCCTGGCCTCCTCCCCGTGATCCCCGTCGACCTCATCCCCACCATCACCCTCTAATCCGCTCCCGCCTCCTTTGTCTCCTCATGGAGCTGGGCCTTCGGCCAAACACACACTTATCCCTCCTACTGCTGATCCCGCCTCCAACAAACCAGCTTGTCACCTTTACCATGATAGGCCCAAGTCCATCTCCTCCACTAGAAAAACTTATGCACAGGTGGCAGCCTCCTCCCGCCCTCCCCTGCTCCAAAACCCACCAACGATCAAGAGACATTGTTTCCTTCCAATTTTCAAATCAACCCGCGCAACTTTGGATTTTTTGAAATCCAAAGGCCATTGTCTTCGGTGTGCAGGATCTGCCCACGTGGCAAAAGCCTGTAGGGACTCCAAGATCTGCTTTTTCTGTGAATTTTATGGTCATTCGCAATTGACTTGTCCCAACAAAAAAAGCAACAGCAACGCCTCGACTCCTGTGCGCACAATGCCAGCTCCCCAAAACGATCATTTCGATCAGACTAAAAGGGACCCACCAGCTTCTAATAAACAAAACAGGTCACTGCAAAACCATTCCACTACTCAACCATCCCTTCTTACCTCTCTCCAAAAACCACACTCTTCTCAACAATTCCCTATGGAAGACCCTTCAAATACTTCACCGCCACCATCGTTGATGGTTTCTGGACCATCGAGACCCTCTCTATCACATTGACATCGCACCTCCAGATGCACGAATGGCCGACTTGGATACTCTCTGACAAACGCTTCCTAGTCTACTATCCCTCCATAATTGTTCGCGAAAGGGCGCTGCAGCTCCGAACAATTTACAAAGCCGACAACTCCGGCTCAATCCTAATCCAACCCTGGATGGACTTTCTGCCCCCGACCGAACCAAACCTTGGACCTCCAACGTGGGCTAGGGTGAAAGGTTTTCCTAAGCTCCTGCGCAACAATCTAGAGGCTGTGAGGGAAGCTTTAAGGCCCGTTGGTAGGCCGGTGAGCCTTGATGAATGCGATTGGGCCCTCTTCGATCATCGTTACCTCTATCTTCGAATGCAATTCTTTGATGGAATAGTCTCTCCATGCACTCTCGTCTCTCGACTGAATAATCTGGATCACATGCTTACGGTTGAACGTTGGGAACACGAACACCCCAGTCGAAGACCAGAAACACTCATCCTCGGCACCGACTTCGAACGAGACTGGAAATGCTTCAACGAACCCCTCCATATCCCCTCAGATCAGTCTGATTCAGACGATCGCTTTGATGCAATGAATCTAGAAGCCTCCATGTCCCCGCCTAGCCTCCCTTTTGACCCCCAACACAACATGCAAGATGACTCCTTGGAAGTGGTAGGCCCACTCGGATGGGTTGAAGGGCCTCCGCCTGAGCCTCGATGGGACCCGCATGCTGATCTCGACCTTTCTATTCCGCTTCACCTTCAATCCCCTTACCTCCAAGATGTGCCGCCCCCCAGCTGGATGCTCAACCACCTACCCAGGATCTTCCCCCAGCTCCCCAATACTTAGCAACCCTCTCCCCTGCCCTTGTCCGTCGCAGCAACAGGTTGAGCCGTGCAGGCACTCCTCCTAGAGGCTCGGGTAGTTTCTTTAAACCAGTTGTTTTTTCATCTGCTAATTCTAAAATTAATAAGAAAATGGCACGTTGCATGGGTATACACTTATCTGACGAACACTATACGGCCATGCAAACACTTGAATCTGAGCATCTATCCCTTTCCCAATAAAAATAGTATCTTGGAATATTCGGGGTTTGGGGGACCCCTCCAAATGTCATGCTATAAACCTTATTCTAGCCCCACAAAAAATAGACATCCTCTTAATCCAAGAATCTAAGCTGTCGGACCCGTCCCCATCCCATCTTAGGCTATTAGGTGGCCCCCACCTATCTGGCTGGGCCCACATAGATGCTTCTGGATCAAAAGGCGGTATAATTACCGCTTGGAATGAATCGTCATGGTCCCTTTGTCAAATCATTTCTCACCCTGCCGCACTACATGTCATCCTTCGACATCTTCTCCAATGTTTACGGCCCCCAAAATACCCATGAAAGATCTGTCCTTTGGTCGAATTGCCTGGATTTTGCCTCCCATATCATGGGTCCTTGGGTCATTGGTGGAGATTTCAATACGACCAGATCTCCCTCAGAAAGAAATTCTGGAAGCGCCTCACAAGATTCTGATACTTTTAATGTATTTATCAACTCGGCTGCCCTCATCGATCCACCCATCAGCAACAGACTCTTTACCTGGTCAAACCGTAGATCTATGCCAACCCTAGCAAAATTGGATCATTTCCTTTTCAACTCTTTCTGGGACAACCTCCACCCCCTCTCTCTCGTTAATGGCCTGGACACCACCCTCTCCGACCACTGTCCACTGCTTCTCAATTCAGGTACCATATCAAACTCCCGTCGTCCATTCAGATTTGAATGCCTTTGGCTCCTAGAACCATCGTTCGATGACTTTGTTAAAATAGCATGGTCCCAACCCACTCCGTCTTAATCGGGCGCTGCTCGAGTTCTCTTCAAACTCCGCTCACTTCGAAAACTCATTCGGCCCTAGGCCAAATCCATTTGGGGCTCGATCCGTTCCCGTATAGTGGCAACCCAAGATGACATTCTAGGTCTCAACATACTGGAAGAATCCCGCCCCCTATCTGCCTCCGTATCGATTCGCCTGCGAGAGCTGGAGCTTGATTTGGAAAGACTTATCAAGAAAGAAGAGATTGGATGGAAACAGCGCTCAAAAGCTAAATGGATTGACGAGGGAGACAAAAACACTGCTTTTTTCCATCGCCTAGCCAATGGGCATCGTAGATCCACCTTCATCTCGGAAATCTCTCACAATGATACCACCTTCTCTTACCAATCTGACATCCTTAACCTATTCACTGCTTACTACCGCAACCTTCTAGGTAACCCCTCTTTTCCGCTTCTGCCCATTGACTGGAATCTCCTCTACCCCAACTCTACTTCGATTTCCATTGACCACCCCTTCACTGAAGATGAAATCTGGTCAGCCCTTAAAGGTATGGCTGATGACAAATCCCCAGGTCCAGACGGCTTTGGCCCTGTCTTCTTCAAACACTTCAGGGACACTGTTAAATATGATATCATAGAGATGTGCTCCGAATTTCATTCTAACCCCTCATCAGTTGCAATCTTGAATTTTGCCAACATTATCCTCATCCCCAAATATACCGGCACGATCACCTTATCCTCCTTCCGTCCTATTAGCCTCCTCAACACTACTTTCAAAATCATCACCAAAATCCTTGCCAACCGTCTCCAGGAAGTTATTGCACCGCTGGTTGGTGCTGAGCAATCGACCTTCATCCAGGGCCGCAACATCCTCGACTGTGTGGCGACCACTCAAGAAGCCATCTCTTACTGTCACCACTCTTCCACCCCAGGAGCCCTACTCAAACTCGACTTCTCCAAAGCTTTTGATTCAGTCAACTGGAACTTTCTGCTAGACCTTATGAAGTACAAAGGTTTTTCTGATACTTGGTGCAATTGGATCAAGTGCATCCTCAGTACAAGTTTTTCATCAATTTCCATCGATGGCTTGCTGGGGGGGGGGCACATAAAATCAGCTAGAGGATTAAGACAAGGCGACCCTCTATCCCTGCTCCTTTTTGTCCTTATTTCTGATGTGTTTAACCGCATGGTTAAGCTTGCAATTTCCAACAGCCTCCTTGCCGGCATTAAACTCCCCACCTCGAACTTATTGGTCTCCAGCCTACAATTTCCGGATGACACCATCTTGATGGTTTCCCCTGAACCAGAACATATTCATTGCCTTAAAGTCCTTTTATATGTCTTCGAGCTCATCTTCGGCCTTTCCATCAACTTTAACAAGAGCTCCATCATCATGCTTGGCGATTCCCTACACCTTGGCCCCTCTTCTGCCTCTCTTCTCAACTGCAAACTGGAACACTTCCCAATCTCCTACCTCGGTATCCCCCTGCACCCCACTAAACTCGCCCATCAGGAATGGCTCCCGCTTATCTCCAAGATTGAAACTCGGCTTGCAACATGGAAAGCCAAATCTCTTTCCTCTGCAGACCGGCTTGTCCTAGTCAAATCCGTTTTGTCAGCCCTCCTCTCCTACTGGATGTCATTCCATAAATTGCCGAATTGGGTTATAAAGAGAATCGATGTTATTAGAAGATCTTTTCTCTGGAACGGCACTCAGGAAAAATGCTTGATCAACTGGAAGACTGTTTGTTTACACCAAGACCATGGTGGTCTGGGAATAGTTAATCTCGACTTATTCAACATAGCTCTCCTATCTAAATGGCTTTGGCGTATCATCACACCGGGAAACTTCATCTGGAAAGAATGGATACTTCAGCTTCACTATCATTCCAACCCTCATCTGGTACTTCACTCCACCCATCGCCTTAAACCTTCCCCCTTCTGGGCTGGCGTGTTAAAATCCATACCCCAGGTCAAATCTCTATTGCATGTTTCTGTTGGTGATGGAATTAGATGTCGGTTCTGGTTAGATATATGGTACGATCAAACTCCCCTCGCCCGCTCATTCCCCTCCCTATTTTCCCACACATCCCATCATAACTCATCTGTTGGTTAAATCTCTACTCTTGGCCCCGACTGCCTGTGCCCCTCTACTCTTTATTACCTTAGCACCCTGAATGAACTTACTTCAGCCACACACCTGCTCATATCACTCCAGCTCTCTTCCTCGACAGACCACTATACCTGGGCCTTATCTCCTACGAAAGGCTTTTCAGTCGCCTCATGCTACTCTTACCTCGATCACCCAGGCAGATCTTTCAGCTTCGCAAGAGTATGGAAATGCAAACTCCCTCCCCGCATCCTTTTCTTCCAATGGTGCCTCATCCACGCTCGTATCAATACCAAAGATAGACTTCGATGTAGAAATATTCTTCTAGACCCTCTTTGCGCATTCTGCTCGAGGCAAGATGAATCTATTCCTCACCTCTTTTTTACATGTGACTTCTCCTACTATATTTGGGCTGCGACTTGTGCTAACCTCATCGACTACATCCCTGTCCTACACTCATTCTTTGACCACTGGCAATATAACCCTCTTGATAGAGAACTTGACTCCCTCGTCGCCATTTACAGTTGGTGCATCTGGAAAGAAAGAAATGCTTATGTTTTCAACAAACCCAAATGCATGGTTGATGGAATCTGTAACAAAATCTCTTACTAATTTTCGCTCTAGACCGGATCAGATCGTAGGTTGCCTTTCACTATGGGCCTCCCTCCTAGCGATCATGGCAATGACGATTGACTGGATACTGAGTGGGAACTCTCCCTACTCCCCGTTGGCCATGCCGATACTGGGTCTGATACTATATACTTTTGCTTAATCTACCTGTCTATTGTATGTTACTATGTAGTTCTCTCTATGTATGCTGAACATGGTTATTTTTTGGCTATCGATCAGGCTTGTTGATCGATTACTACCTACTTATATTATTATATAATCGGCTATGTAGTCTCACGCTACACACCCGTGTTTTTCCAAAAAAATAGAAAAGTAGCAAAATTCTATCCAACTCCAAACATATCGATGCTTATACTCAAAAAAATTGTAAATGCCATTTTGGACTCAATGGAAGTGGTCTCGAGTCCCAATTCGAATATTTACAAAAAGTAACATTTCGAACTTTAATCCGATTAACGATGCTATATTTAAATAAAATATTTAAATATACAATCGTAAAATATGCGGGTTGTTACAAACTCCCCTCCTTAAAGAAATTGCATCCTCACAATACTTAAGAAGAAAATAAAAAGTAACAACCATACGAAGGCATAACAACACAAAAGAAGAAATTTTGAAATGAGAAGTTCACCCTAAAAGAGCACGAGAGAGTAAGTTCGGATGTGTTTGCTCGATGAATTCTCTAGATTCTCAAGAGAAATCCTTAGGATTTGAGGACCATTAAACTTTCACAAACGGAACATCTTTATTTCGAAGGCGTTTAACGTCCGAAGTTATGATATGAATAGAATGTTGCTCATAAGTCAAATTAGGTAAAACCTCAATTTCTTCAATAACACCTGGCTCAAGAATTGAATCGGAATCCCAAAGGCATTTCCGTAGTTGAGAAACGTGGAACACGTCATGAATAGCAGAAAATTGAGCCGGTAATAAAAGCGATAAGCCACGGAACCAATACGTTCGGTGATGGGAAATGGACCAATATATCGAGGTGCTAATTTTCCCGATCAACTGAAACGCACAACACCCTTCATAGGTGAAACACAAATGAACACCAAATCTCCCACAGAAAATTCTAATTTCCTTCTTCGAATATCGGCATAGGATTTTTGTCTCTTTGAGCTACTTTCATCATATGACGAATAAGGTCAATCTTTTCTATGGAATCACGAATAAAATCAGGACTTAAAACCAGCTTCTCACCGGCTTCAAGCCAACACGAAGGAGATTGGCATGGCCTTCCGTAGAGTGCCTCGAAAGGTGCCATACAAATAATAGATTAGAAGCTATTATTGTAGGAAAACTCAACAAGAGAAATATGATCTTCCCAACTTCCACCAAAATCAAGAACACATGCACGAAGAAGATCTTCAAGAGTTTGATTCACACGCTCGGTTTGTCCATCGGACTGAGGATGATAAGCGGTGCTAAAATTAAGCTTTGTTCCCAAAGATTTTTGAAGACCTTTTCAAAATCCACTAGTAAATAATGGATCACGATCGCTAACAATAGAAGTAGGAACTCCATGCAATTTAAGAATTTCTTTGGCATAGAGTTTAGCCAATAGAGGTACGGTCCAAAAAGAAGGATGCGCCTCAAGGCTGCACAAAACAAGATATGAACATGAATTGGATTCACGATCTCGAATCTCACAAGTGGATAAAGTCTCGAGATCATTCCATTCGGATATCATCATGGAAACAACCGCTTGTTGCTTACGACTAAGGGCATCGGCAACACGATTTCCCTTTCCGGGAGTATAAAGAATATCAGGATCATAAGATGCAAGGAACTCGAGCCAACGTTGTTGACGCAAATTAAGTTCCTTTTGAGAAAATAAATATTTCAAAGATTTATGATCGGTATAGAGAACAAATATCTCTCCCAAAAGATAATGACGCCAAATTCTAAGAGCAAAAACAATGGCCGCGAGCTCTAGATCATGAGTGGCATATCTAGTCTCGGCAGGCTTTAATTGTCAAGAAGCATATGTGATAACACATTCCCTTTGCAAGAGAATGGCACCCAAACCAATACGACTAGCATCGGTACAAACAATAAAGTTGTGGTTCCCTTTGGGAATCACAAGAATAAAAGCATCGAAAAAGAGTTCTTTCAATTGATCATCTTTCCCGAAAAGCTAAGACATTCAAAATTATAATTAACTTTATATAATCATCTTTTTAGAAAAATTTACTTATTACAAGTCAATTTACTGTGTCTGATTGTCTCATCATAGTGTTTAGGAGATTCCTATCGATAAAGTTGATCAAGCGCATCAACCAGAATTCATAAAGCACTCAATGGGAAAAACGACACAAAATCATCTTCTATATGATAAACATGTCTCTTAAAAATTTTACGAATATTCTTGCTTGTTTTAAGAACAAAATCCATTTATGCTTATAAATATCTTATTAAAAAGATTTGCAAATTTCAAAATTGTTGTTTTCATCCATAATCAATGAATACAAGGATAAACTCATCGAGATATCCGTAGAATACTCGATTCGTAAGATGGATGAAATAAGCTAGAAGGTTCGTCAAACCAAATGACATAACAAACCACTCACAAGAATCATAACGAGTGTGGAATACGGTAAGTGGAATGCTACCCTCCGCGACTCGTAGCTGATGAAAACCGGTGGCAAGGTCGGGCTGAAAAGACCTTAACACCACACAATAGATTGCTTAGGTGATAATCCTAAGACAAGCTCAAATATACCGGAAAATTCACAAACTACTTGAGTGAGGGAAATAACATCTTCCTCATCATGTAGGTTTAAAGAATAAAATGATGCCACCGAATTTGGAAATCAAAATCATTAAGAACAATAGAAATCTGCTTAACAGACTGAGAATGTCGAAGATATATAGTCCGCTCAGGACATAGGATGTGGGCTTCATAATGTTCAAGACAATCCTTTCCCAAAAATCAATTTCAAAGACTAAGTAACGCATAACATGCAAATCGGCTCGAAAAGAATAATCACATAAAATAATCTCGACATTTTCACAAAGCAAACTGAGTGTTGCAGATCCATCAATCGAATTCGTAATTCTCAATGAAGTCATCAAGCCCATAATATTAAAGAAAAAGTATCAACAAGTTCTTTTGATATAAAAGAGCGAGATGCACCCGAATCAAAAGAAATTCGAATATGATAATCACGAAACAAAATAATATTATCAAGGATAGAATGAGAAATACCTTGACCAAGAGAAGTATCACTAGGGGCTTGCACAACATTCAGCTCTCCCTCTCTCCTACTTTGGAGTATAGGACATGTAGATATAAGATGGCCCGAACTTTTGCAATAACGACAAAAAAAGGTTTCGAACACTCATTTGCATAGTGGTCCGTAGAACCACAATTGTAACATCGTCCACGACTAGAGGTAGGAGTCTTTGCTACCGAAGTTTCTTGCTTCCATTTCTTGTTGGGATTGGGGCCTTTGAACTTAATAGGCCTCTTCATGTTATTGTTGAAGTTCTGGTTGGCATCCACAACTTCAACATCACTTTCTTTATCGGCCTCTTCAAGTCGAAGAGCGATATCTACAAGCTGATCAAAAGAAACTTCTAGTTTCAAAAGTAAAGGCTTTTTGAGGTTCTTATTCAACCCATAGACAAATCTCTGATTTTTCTTCAATGGGGTATTAATATACTCAACCCCATATTTAGAAAGAGATTCAAAAGATGCGACGTAATCTGTCATAGAAGATTCACCTTGAACAAGGTCAATAAAGCGTAGGGCTAAGGTTACTTTTTCAGCCTTCGTCACAAACTTCAATTCGAATCTTTCCTAGAATTGCTCCCAAGTAAGATCCTCTTTGATAATCTCAGAAACCAAAAGCTCATACCAATCTAATGCTCTTTCTTGGAGCATGCTAGAAGCCACATGGACTCGATGAAGATCAATAAGATTCATGCGAGAAAAGATGCGGTCGTACAATCTAAGCCAAGCTTGGATTTCTATAACGCTTTCGGAACCCTTGAATGGCCTTTCACCCAAAGCGGTATAATCTCTGCACAAGCGTGCAAACCCGGATTGTTGGTGAGTAGGCTCTGGAATGGGTCCGACAGCTTGAGCATTCATCACAAGATCTAAAAGCTACTGGGCAGACATAAATACTCCATCCTGAGGAGTAGCACTAGATTGACCGGCGCTGGGACGGCCTGATCTAACCATTTCTCTTCTTTAAGAAAGAAAAAAAGAAGAGGAAAAAGGTTATTCTCAGAATGAATATCAAACAAACTTGATTGATAAAACAAGGCATCACAAAAGAAAATAGGATAGAATGGTACGAAGACTCGAATTAAATCCTATGTCACGATTCCTAAGAAAGACTTAGGACAATGATTCTTGCTAGATTATTCTAGATTGTTCCGAAGTTTGGCTCTGATACCAAGCTGTGACGCCCCACCTCTATACTCACACTAGCCAAGGACACTACGGGGTAATGCCGTCGACTAGCATGAAGAATAAGGCCGTTGAGGAGCGACCATCTGTGTATTTTCTTTGTGCGAGTACCGATATGTCAGATAATATATCTTACATTTCATTTCAAGAGGAAATCCGTCATATCAAATACAAACTCAAAGCTACCACACAATGGCTATGTGGACTTCGGAAACAAATATAGAAATAAACATAACACAAATCAGTTACAGATATTAATATCACAAAGGCGGAAACCGGTATGAATATAACACATAAAAGTGTACATCAAAATAGTGGTCAAACTAGATCCACTACATCACAAAAGAATAGATACAAGTGCAAGACAAAAGAATAATTATACATCAAGGAGTCTCTATCTCGAATGTATAATAACAAAAACTACTAAGCTAAAGTAGTTAGCCAAAAGTCAGGTGATGGACCTTGATAAGAAGTCAAGTAGAAGCACCTGAAATACCTCGGTCTGACCCGAGTATTATTTAAGAAGAAAATAATAAATGGATCAGTCTAGCTATAAATATCATATAAAATGAAATAGGATAAAAGATATGACAAAAACGTATGATAACAAAAATGCCATATTGTGACAAGTATACATAAGGTAACAACAAAATCATACAATATCGCAAATATTCTCAAACACTAAAAAGAATGTCATATTCTTTAAATTATTCACCAAAACAAAATATTGACAAAACATATCAATGCCAATCGCATAAAAATCGGTGAAACAAAAACTCTAGAAATCACAAATGGGTCGCTATCCCATAAATGAGCCGAAGCTCCTCCAAACAGGGTATAGTCCCCCCTTGCGGACTATGAGCCAAAGCTCCTCCTATGAGCCGAAGCTCCTCCAAACAGGGTATAGTCCCCCTTGCGGACTATGAGCCAAAGCTCCTCCTATGAGCTGAAGCTCCTCCAAACAGGGTATAGTCCCCCTTTGCGGACTATGAGATGAAACTCTTCCAAACAGGGTATAGTCCCCCTTTGCGGACTATGAGACGAAACTCCTCCAAACAGGGTATAGTCCCCCTTTGTGGACTATGAGCCGAAACTCCTCCAAACAGGGTACAGTCCCCCACGCAGACAAAGAGACATCGCACATCGCTAGTCTAAATCACCAACGGATCATCATTGATCGATAAGTGTAAATTACACTAAGCTAGTAAATAAATGAGTTTAGCTTCATGTCCCATAACCAGCTTAACTTAAATATTTACGAACAAATTGTAGATTTCCACTCGAAAATTGTCACAAGAGTTCAATCGGACAAGTCCAAGAATTAACCGATGAAGTAAATGCAAACGTTTCATACCACTTGTTTTGCTAAGCCGTTTAATTAGATTTCTCATACGAGTGAGGTAAAGGTTTGTATATACCAACAAGTTTTGAAAATGGTTTTAAAAACGAGCTTTCTATTTAAAAGTAGTGTTGAAATCGTTTTTGTGAAAGAGTTTGAGTATTTACTACTAGTATAGAAACCTTTGTATTTTAAAGTGACCAATCACAAAAATGATTGTAAAAACAATCAATCACCAAAAATTCACATTCGAAGACGTGAATCAAAACCATAGAAATCGATATCAAATCCATCAAATGGATATTCCCAAAAATCCAAAGAAAGAAGTCATCAAAGTCGATAATAAGTGATAACAACTATCCGAATCAAAAAAACCGATTAAAATTGGAAATCCACACAAAACAGCCTAAAATAGGCAAAATGCGCAGTTCCAAACGTCGGGGTTTCATCCAGACGTCTGGATTTGAGTTCTGGAAATTTTCCAGAAACTACCAGACGTCTGAAACTCAAACCAGACGTCTGAAAACTAACTAGACGTCTGGTAGGTTTGGACCAGACGTCTGGTCCAACTCTCTGCCGTTTTTTTTCATCTCCAGTCCAAACCAGACGTCTGGACTTGATATCCAAACGTCTGGTCACCTAGCCTGGGCAACAATTTTCCTAGGCCAAGATGGCCAAAATGTTTCGGAAGTGATCGGACGAGCAACAGCGACTAGGGATTTATGCCAAGCGACAACCCAGCCTTATAGACTCTTCGATACACCCCAAATATCATGTCCAAACATCGATAGTAGGATTTTCATAAAATTGGACCAAAACACCAAAATTGGTAAAATTCACCAAATCAATTCAAATCAAAAGCAAATGAACACAAATAAATGTTAGGAATTCATACCTAACAACAATGAAAGTTATAGACGTAGATGTGAGTTAAAGAACTCACCTTTAAACCCAAAAACAACGAACGAGAAGCTCTAAAACAAAGGAAAGGCCAATTCCTCTTCAATACACCTCTAGAATCTTCAATCTATTATCAAAGGTAAAGTTTTTCCTAAGTTAGGGTTAGGAATTTCTAAGAATTGAAGAGAGATAGAGATGGAAAAGATGAAGAGGATGCTTACCTAAGCTTCTCCTTGATTTTAAAGCAAGAACTTGAATTTCCTAATCAAACTAGGGTTTAGGAATTTTAATTTCCTATCTTTTTCCCCATTTTTACTTTAGCTTGAGAGTGTTAGGAAATGAGGAGTATAATGAATGAAGAGTAGAGGAGTTAGGGTATTAAGTTGGGTTAGTGGGCTGAAACCCAAATCCAAAGCCCAAAATAGAAAAGTAGCAAAATTCTACTCAACTCCAAACATATCGATGTTTATACTCATAAAAGTTGTAAACGCCATTTTGGACTCAATGGAAGTGGTCTCGAGTCCCAATTCGACTATTTACAAAAAGTAACATTTCGGACTTTAATCCGATTAACGATGCTATATTCAAATAAAATATTTCAATATACAATCGTAAAATATGCGGGTTGTTACACATAACCACTGGCTTAACGTAAATATTTACGAACAAATTGTAGATTTCCACTCGAAAATTGTCACAAGATTTCAATCGAACAAGCCTAAGAATTAACCGACGAAGTAAACGCATGCGTTTCATACCACTTGTTTTGCTAAGTCGTTTAATTGGATTTCTTGTACGAATGAGTAAAGGTTTGTATATACTAATAGATTGGAAAACGGTTTTAGAAATGAGCTTTGTATTAAAAGTAAATGTTAAAATCATTTTTGTGAAAGAGTTTGAGTATTTACTACTAGTATAGAAACTTTTGTATTTTAGAAGTGACAAATTACAGAAAACGATTGTAAAAACAATCAATCGCCAAAAATTCACATTCGATGACATGAATAAAAACCATAAAAATCGATATCAAATCCATCAAATGGATATTCCCAAAAATCCAGAAAAGAAGTCAATAAAGTCGATAATAAGTGACAACAACCAACCGGATCAACAAAAATCGATTAAAACGGAAATCCATTGAAAAATAAATAGATTGGCTGAATTAAACAGCACCAGATGTCTGGTGGTTTTCCCAGACGTCTGAGCTGAGAAACTGGAAATTTTCTTCCAGATCGCCCAGACGTCTGAGCTGTAAAACTGAAATTTTTATTCCGTAGCATCAGACGTCTGAGCATTTTACCAGACGTTTGAGCTGAAGCTCAGGGCACATTTTTGCCTAGGCCATTGATGGCCAAATCAACTTCGAAGCAATCGAATGAGCAACGATGGCTTAGGATTTATGTCAAGCGACAACCCAACCCTATAGGCTCTTCAATACACTCCAAACAAGATGTCCAAACATCCATAGTGGGATTTTCATAGATTTTGACTTTAAAATACCAAAATTTGGAAAATTCACCAAACCAATTCAAATCAAAGGCAAATGAACATGAAATAGATGTTAGAAATTCGTACCTAACAACTATCAAAGTTATAGACATAGATGTGAGTTCAAGAACTCACTTTTAATCCCAAGAACAACAAATAAGAAGCTTTTAAAACAAGGCAAGATCAATCTCTCCTCCACTTAACTTCAAGAACCCTCAATCTATGATCAAATGCAAATATTACCTTAGTTAGGTTATAGGATTTTCTGGAAATTGGAGAGAGATTGAGGTGGAGAAGAAGAAGAGGATACTTACCTAAGCTTCTCTTTGATTTTTGGAGCTTTTTTGAGAAAATTGTGTGATCCTCTAGTAAAAGAGGAGAGCACACATCTTTAATTTTTGGAGCTTGAATCTTGAATTTCCTAGTAAGTAATATAGGGTTTAGGATTTTAATTTCCTCTTCTTTCCCCCATTTTCCTTTAGCTTGAGAGTGTTAAGAAAATAGAATGAATGAATGAAGAGGGGTGGAGTGTTAGGGTATTTTGTTGGGTTAGTGGGCTAGAACACAACCCAAAGCCCAAATGAAAATACCAAAATCCTAATCAACTTCAAACATATCGATGTTTATACTCAAAAAAGTTGTAAACATCGTTTTAAACTCAATGGAAGTGGTCTCGAGTCCGGATTCGACCGTTTACAAAATGTAACATTTTGGACTTTAAATTCAACAAACGATGCTATATTCAAATAAAAAATTTAAATATATAATCGTAAAATATGCGAGTTGTTACAGAATCCCCTCCTTAAAGAAATTGCATCCTCGCAATACTTAAGAAGAAAATAAAGAGTAACAACCATACTAAGTATAACAATACAAAAGAAGAAATTTTGAAATGAGAAGTTCACCTTAAGGAGAACGAGAGAGTAAGTCCGGATGTGTTCGCTCGATGAATTCTCTGGATTCCCAAGAGCAATCCTTAGGATTTGAGGACCATTGAACTTTCACAAGCGGAACATCTTTATTATGAAGCCGTTTAACCTCCGTAGCAATGATACGAATATGATGTTTCTCGTAAGTCAAATTAGGTGAAACCTCGATTTCTTTAATAACACTGGGCTCGAGAATAGAATCGGAATCTCTAAAGCATTTCCGTAGTTGAGAAACGTGGAATACGTCATAAATAGAAGAAAATTGAGTCGGTAATAAACGGCGATAAGCCACGGAACCAATGCGTTCGGTGATGGGAAATGGGCCAATATATCGAGGTGCTAACTTTCCTGATCGACTGAAACACACAACACCCTTCTTAGGTGAAACGCGAATGAATACCAAATCTTCCACAGAAAATTCCAAATTCCTTCTTTGGTTATCGGCATAGGATTTTTATCTACTTTGAGCTTCTTTCATCCTACAACGAATAAGGTCAATCTTTTCTGTGGCATCACGAATAAAATCTGGACCTAAAACCAACTTCTCACCAGCTTCAAGCCAACATGAAGGAGATCGGCATGGCCTTCCGTAGAGTGCCTCGAAAGGTGCCATACCAATACTAGATTGGAAGCTATTATTATAAGAAAACTCAACAAGAGAAATATGATCTTCCCAACTTCCACCAAAATCAAGAACACATGCACGAAGAAGATCTTCAAGAGTTTGATTCACACGCTCTGTTTGTCCATCAGACTGAGGATGATAAGCAGTGCTAAAATTAAGCTTCGTTCCCAAAGCTTTTTCAAGACCCTTCCAAAATCCACTAGTAAATAATGGATCACGATCGCTAACAATAGAAGTAGGAACTCTATGCAATTTAACAATTTCTTTAACATAGAGTTTGGCCGAAAGAGGTATAGTCCGATTGGACCGAACAGGAATAAAATGGGTGGATTTTGTAAGTCTATCTACAATCACCCATAGACTGCCATGACCCGAACGAGAACGGGGAAGAGCGTCAATAAAGTCCATGAAGACTTGATCCCACTTCCAAACTGGAATGTCCAAAGGTTGCAATAACCCACTGGGCCTTTGATGCTCGGCCTTTATGAGTTGGCAAGTCATGCAACGCTTAATGAAGTTAGCAATATCAGATTTCATTCCATCCCAATAATAAAGTCTCTTCATGTACGCATACATTTTACTACTACCGGGATGAATAGTAAATTTAGAACGATGAGAATCTTCTAAAATTTCTTTTACGAAGATCACTAATATTTGGCACAATAAGTCTACCAAATTTTCGAATTCCTCCACGAGCATCGATTTCAAAGTTTTTCAAACTATCAATATTATCTTTATCCCTACAACTTTGGCTAAGAAGAGCCAATTCGGGATCTTGCTTTTGAGCTTCAAGGATGCGATCCAAAAGAGAGGGATGAGCCTCAAGGCTACATAAAACAAGAGATGAACACGAATCGGATTCACGATCTCGAATCTCACAAGTAGACAAAGTCTCGAGATCGTTCCATTCAGATATTATTATGGAAACAACCACCTGTTGCTTACGACTAAGGGCATGCTTACGACTAAGGGCATCAGCAACATGATTTCCCTTTCCGAGAGTATAGAGAATATCAAGATCATAAGATGCAAGGAATTCGACCCAACGTTGTTGACGCAAATTAAGTTCCTTTTGAGAAAATAAATACTTTAAAGATTTATGATCGGTGTAGAGAACAAATTTCTCTCCCTAAAGATAATGACGCCAAATTCTAAGGGCGAAAACAATGGCATCGAGCTCTAAATCATGAGTGGCATATCTAGTCTTGGCAGGCTTTAATTGCCTAGAAGCATAAGCGATAACACGTTCCCTTTGCATGAGAATGGCTCCCAAACCAATACGACTAGCATAAGTGTAAACAATCAAGTCTTGGTTCCCTTCGAGAATTACAAGAATAGGAGCATCAGAAAGGAGTTCTTTTAATTTCTTAAAAGCAGCTTCACATTTGTCTGACCAAATGTACCTAACTCCCTTCTTTGTCAAACTAGTAAGAGGAATAGAAATTTTAGAAAAGTCTTTTATGAACCGACGGTAATAGCCCTCCAATCCAAGAAAAATACGAATTTCGGTCACACTCTCCGGTCTCTTCTGATTTTGAATCGCTTCTAATTTTGATGGATCCACAGAAATTCCGGATTCAGAAATAATATGCCCTAAAAATTTCACACGAGATTGCCAAAAGTGTCACTTAGAAAATTTTGCTTTCAATTGATTGCTCCTAAGAGTTTCCAACATAATCCGAAGATTTTTTCATGCTCTTCCTCAGTTTTAGAATAAACAAGAATATCAACAATAAAGATGAGGACAAATCGATTGAGGAAGTCTTTGAAAATTCGGTTCATAAGGTCAACGAAATAAGCTGGAGAATTCGTTAACCCAAATGGCATAACAAGCCATTCATAAGATCCATAACGAGTACGGAACGATGTCAAAGGAATACTATCCTTTGCAATTCGAAGCTGATGAAAACCCGTTGCTAAGTCTAACTGTGAAAAGACTCTAGCACCACTAAGTTGATCGAATAGATCGTCAATCCGAGGTAAGGGATATTTATTCTTGATGGTGAGATCATTAAGCTTGCGGTAATCAACGCAAAGCCTAAGTGTACCATCATATTTCTTTACAAAGATAGCTGAAGCTCCCCAAGGAGAGGAACTAGATTGAATAAACCATTTCGCTTCCAATTCGGATAATTGTTTACGCATCTCCTCATTTTCCTTATTGGACATACGATAAGGAGGACGAGTGATAGGTAGAGCTCCAGGGATTAGATTACTTCTGAACTCAATTGCTTGCTTAGGTGGTAATTCTAAAACGGGCTCAAATATATCGGGAAATTCATGAACAACGTGAATGAGGGAAATGACATCTTCCTCATCATCATTATTGTCATCATGTGGATTTAGAGAATATAAGGATACTACCGAATTGGAATCTGAATCTTTAAGAACAATAGAAATCTGCTTAACAGATTGAGGATGTCGAAGATAGATAGTCCTCTCGGGACATAGAATGTGGGCTTCATAACGATTAAGCCAAACCATTCCCAAAATCATTCTGAAACCTAGGTAGCGCATAATATGCAAATAGGCTCGGAAAGCATAATCACATAAAATAATCTCGACATCTTTACAAAAAAAACTTAGTGTTCGGATCCACCAACCGGATTTGCAATTCTCAGTGAAGTCATCAAGCCAATAACATTTAAAGAAAAAGTATCAACAAGTTCTTTTGATATAAAAGAGTGAGATGCACCTGTATCAAAAAGAACTCGAATAGGATGATCACGAAACATAATAATGCCATCAAGGATAGAATGAGAAGTACCTTGACCAAGAGAAGTATTACTAGGGGCTTGCACAACATTCAGCTATCCCTCTTTCTTGCTTTGAGTTTTGGGACAAGAAGATATAAGATGACCCGAACCCTTGCAATAGCGACAATAAAGGGGTTTCGGACACCTATTTGCATAATGGTCCTTAGAACCACAATTGTAGCATTCTCCACGATTAGGCATAGGAGTCTTTGCTACCGAAGTTGTTTGCTTCACTTTCTTATTGGGATTAGGTTTGAACTTAATAGGCCTCTTCTTGTTGATGTTGAAGTTCTATTTGGAACCGACAATTTCAACATCACTTTCTTTATCGGCCTCTTCAAGTCGAAGAGCGATATCCACAAGCTGATTGAAAGAAACTTCTAGTTTCAGAAGTAAAGGCTTCTTGAGGTTCTTATTCAAACCATAGATAAACCTCTAATTTTTCTTTAATGGGGTATTAATATACTCGACCCCATATTTAGAGAGGGATTCAAAAGATGCGACATAATCTGTCACAGAAGATTCACCTTGAACAAGGTCAATAAAGCGTCGGGCTAAAGTTACTTTTTCAGCTTCCGGCACAAACTTTAACTCAAACCTTTCCCGGAATTGCTCTCAAGTAAGATCCGCTTCAATAATTTCCGAAATCAAAAGCTCATACCAATCTAATGCTCTTTCTTGGAGCATGCTCGAAGCCACTTGGACTCGATATAGATCCACAAGATTCATGCGAGAAAAGATGCGGTCGCATGTTCTAAGCCAAGCTTGGACTTCTATAACGCTTTCGAAACCCTTGAATGGCCTTTCACCCAAATTGGTATAATCACTGCACAAGTGTGCAAACCCGGATTTAGGATGAGTAGGCTCAGGAATGGGTCCGGCAGCCTGGGCATTCTTTACAAGATCCAAAAGCTGTTGGGAAGACATGAATACACCATCTTGAGGAGTGGCACTGGATTGACCGGCGCTGGGACGGCCTGGTCTAACCATTTCTATTCTTTAAGAAAGAAAGAAAGAAGAGGAAAAAGGTTATTCTCAGAATGAATATCAAACAAACTTGATTGATAAAACAAGGCATCATAAAAGAAAGTAGGATAAAATGGGCCCTATGACTCGAATTAAATTCAAAGGCACGATTCCTAAGAGGGACTTAGGACAATGATCCTTGCTAAATTATTCTACATTGTTCCGAAGTTTGGCTCTGATACCAAGCAGTGACGCCCCACCTCTATACTCACACTAGCCAAGGACACTACGGGGTAGTGCCGTCGACTAGCACGAAGAATAAGGCTGTTGAAGAGCGACCATCTGTGTAATTGCTTTGTGCGAGTACCGATATATCAGATAATATGACTTGCATTTCATTTCAAGAGGAAATCCAACATATCAAATACAAACTCAAAGCTACTACACAATGGCTATGTGGGCTTCGGAAACAAATATAGAAATAAGCATAACACAAATTAGTCACAGATATTCATATCTCAAAGGCGGAAACAGATATGAATATAACACAAAAAAGTGTACATCAAAATAGTGGTCATACAAGATCCACTACATCACAGAAGAATAGGTACAAGTGTTAAGCAAAAGAGGATGTATACATCAAGAGTCTCTATCCCAAATGTATAAAAGAAAAAACTACTAAGCTAAAGTAGTTAGCTAAAAGTCAGAAGGTAGCCCCTGCTAAGAAGTCAAGTGGAAGCACCTGTAACACCTCGGTCTGACCCGAGTATTATTTAAGAAGAAAAATAATAAACGGATCAGTCTAGCTATAAATATCATATGAGATGAGAAAGGATAAGAGATACCACAAAAAATGTACGATAACAATAATGCCATACTATGACAAGTATACATTCGATAACAATAAAAATCATACAATATCTCAAATTTCATCAAATATCCAAAAAGAATATCACATTCTTTAGCTTATTCGCCAAACCCCAAATATTGACAAAACATAACAATGTCAATCGCAAAAATTGGTGAAACACAAATTCCAGAAATCAACAATTAGAAATCCAGAAAACACAAACGGGGAGGCCTATCACAAATGGGAGCATGAAAAATCACCAACACGTGTATCACAAACGGGACGCTATCCCATGAGTCGCTAACCCATAGAGCCGATGCAACAACGTAATACAACGGTACGTCCAAGGAACATAAAACTCAAATAAGCCGGAACAACGATGTAGTACAACGGTACGCCCGATGAACCAAACTCCACAAAAAGCCATGGGTCGCTAGCCCATAAAAATGAGACGAAGCTCAACATAACGGGGTACTGTCCTATGTAGTTAATGCCCCGCTATTACCCCGCTATAACCCCACTATATCTCATAGCGAATTTCTACCGCTACGATATTTCCATATAGCCCCAAAATATAGCCTTTCCGCTTTAAGCCCCGCTATTTCCGCTATATCCCGTTATTCCCGCTATATTCCACTATTTCCGCTATATCTTCTTTAATAAAATGAACTGAAAAATTGCATTTATACATTATAAAAATTATGAAACTGATTTATTTGATTTAATTTTTAATATATTTTCAGAATGAAAATACTCTAATATTCTACTAAATTCAGTTATGTTATATAACAGTTTTACGTTTATTTAAAGTATATTCGCACATGTTTTTATTTAAAATTATTTATGTATTAATAATAATTCATTAAAATGATATTTTTTTCATTTAATTATCATTTATATATCTGTAAAAACATTAAGTACAAGTTTTATATGCTATTTTAGAGTCATCCGCTATATCCCACTATATCCTCGCTGTATCCCCGCTATGACTTTTTGCACCTCCACTGCTTTGAATCTGCCGAATGATTTAACTGCACAGGTACTGTCCCCCACGCGGACAAAGAGACATTGCATATCGCTAGTCTAAACCACAAAATGATCATCATAAATCAATAAAAGTGTAAAATACACCAAGCTAGTAAGTAGATGAGTTTAGCTTCATGTCCCATAACCACTGGCTTAACTTAAATATTTACGAACAAATTATGGATTTCCACTCGAAAATTGTCACAAGATTTCAATCGAACAAGTCTAAGAATTAACCGACGAAGTAAACGCAAGTGTTTCATACCACTTGTTTTGCTAAGTCGTTTAATTGGAACACGGTTTTAGAAATGAGCTTTGTATTAAAGGTAAATGTTGAAATCATTTTTGTGAAAGAGTTTGAGTATTTACTACTAGTAGAAACTTTGTATTTTAGAAGTGACAAATTACAGAAAACGATTATAAAAACAATCAATCGCCAAAAATTCACATTCAATGACGTGAATTAAAACCATAAAAATCGATATCACATCCATCAAATGGATGTTCCCAAAAATCCAGAAAAGAAGTTAACAAAGTCGATAATAAGTGACAACAACCAACCGGATCAACAAAAATCGATTAAAACGGAAATCCACTGAAAAATAAATAGATTGGCTGAATTAAACAGCACCAGATGTATGGTGGTTTTCCCAGACGAATAAGCTGAGAAACTGGAAATTTTCTTCCAGATCGCCTAGACGTCTGGTAAATAACCTCAGACGTCTGAGCTGTAAAACTGAAATTTTTATTCCGTAGCATTAGACGTCTGAGCATTTTACCAGACGTCTGAGCTGAAGCTCAGGGCACATTTTTGCCTAGGCCATTGATGGCCAAATCAACTTCGAAGAAATCGAATGAGCGACGATGGCTTGGGATTTATGTCAAGTGACAACCCAACCCTATAGGCTCTTCAATACATTCCAAACAGGATGTCCAAACATCCATAGTGGGATCTTCATAGATTTTGACTTCAAAATACCAAAATTTGGAAAATTCACCAAACCAATTCAAATCAAAGGAAAATGAACATGAAATAGATGTTAGGAATTCGTACCTAACAACTATCAAAGTTATAGACATAGATGTGAGTTCAAGAACTCACTTTTAATCCCAAGAACAACGAATAAGAAGCTTTTAAAACAAGGCAAGATCAATCTCTCCTCCACTTAACTTCAAGAACCCTCAATCTATGATCAAATGCAAATATTACCTTAGTTAGGTTATAGGATTTTCTGGAAATTGGAGAGAGATTGAGGTGGAGAAGAAGAAGAGGATACTTACCTAAGCTTCTCTTTGATTTTTGGAGCTTGAATCTTGAACTTCCTAGTAATCTAGGGTTTAGGATTTTAATTTCCTCTACTTTCCCCCATTTTCATTTAGCTTGAGAGTGTTAAGAAAATAGAATGAATGAATGAAGAGGGGGTGGAGTGTTAGGGTATTTTGTTGGGTTAGTGGGCTAGAACACAACCCAAAGCCCAAATGAAAATACCAAAATCCTAATCAACTCCAAACATATCGATGTTTATACTCAAAAAAGTTGTAAATGTCATTTTGAATTCAATGGAAGTGGTCTCGAGTCCGGATTCGACCGTTTACAAAATGTAACATTTTGAACTTTAAATTCAACAAACGATGAGATATTTAAATAAAACATTTAAATATATAATCGTAAAATATGCGGGTTGTTACAATATATATACATATATCTTTATAAAGGTATTTTGAAATAAATGTTTGGAAGGAATTATAGGAAGGTTCTAGTGATTGCTTATGTGTAATTTGATAGTTAAATAATCGACTATCAATTCTAGCCAAATCCGTTAATCGTTGCGTTGAGACCGGGATCGGATATCAGTGTTATCCGAAAACCACTTCGATCAAATAACCACTTTGAACCCTTACAGGTTTGATTGTAGAGTCTAGTATGCTGGTATTTAATTTATATAACAATTTTGGCTATTTTAATAAGTAATTGTATTTAGACATTACCGTAATATAACTGGATATTCTATAAAAATGTTTTGGTTATCGTAACGGAAAAACCCGTCGTGTTTATATGTGATGCGGTCTTATGAGATACCTTTGTTTTCGAAGGATTTTGATAACTTAAGTAATTCAAATTAAGTGTGTTTACTCATGCTGGTTTTTTCCAGACCGACTCGGGTGTTACCTTATTGTAAAGCTCGTGTCAGACCGAATATTACAGAATTCAGGTTAGGATGCTATGGAGCTTAGGAGGCGAGCTGGATGATAGAGACGTATTACACGTACTTGGTTATTCCGCTGTGTATTGTAGGCTGTATATTCAGCATTTTGAGGACAAGTTATTATAACTATCCAGATTTCTATGTTGATGGTTGTACTTTGATAATTGGTATGTATATTAACAGTCATAGATTCTTTTGTATAAAAAGCTGTTATTATCTATTATATTTAGTTCCGCTGCGATTGTGAGGTTTTGTGTTGTTGTTATTTCTGTTTTTTCTTCTATCTCTTTTCTTCTTAACCCCTAATGATCTGGAATTTTCAGCACTTGATTACTCGACATTCTATACAGTGAACGTATTAATGTCGATTTTTGAGGGTCGAAAATCGACCGGTCGTTACAAGAAATAATAATTATCGTATAGTAGCACCAGCAACAATAGCATCAGCGCTGATTAATAATTTTTAATAATAGTTGTAATATCTTTGGTATCACACTATTTTAGTCTAAGCATGAACTACCAAAAATGTCCATCTATATATACTACTAAATCTTTCTTAATCACTTAAAAATAGGATCCAATATATAAACTTACTTTACAAATTCAAAACGTCTCTCTACAAATATTACCAACTTTTAACATTACTTAAAAATATGATCTAAAAAATAATTTTTCTTTACAAATTCATTCTCTATTATTTAATAATAAAATGAAAATTTAAATTAATAAAAAATTATACCTTTTTTACAAATTTGTTCTCTGTTAACTAATAATAAAAATAAAAAACCCAAACTAATAGAAAATTAGGAGCTGCAACTTAGAAATAAATATTAAAACTAACCGCACATGATTTCAATATAAAATTATGACTAAATATTTGTACAAATCATTTTCTCTTAAATGCATTAAACATATATAATTTGTAGAGTAACAATTAACGCGTGAAGCACGTGCCATCATCACGTGCAAAACGAGTGTTGTAACGCTAGCACCGATAATTATAATGAAAACAACGCCTTAATATAATATTATCAAAAATAAAATTAATAACATTAGCAATAATTGTTGTGTTTCGATGGTCAGACTAAGCTCCCCTATCTCCTGCACGTGGTATACGCATATGGATTGACCAACACTAATGTAATAAAAGAAATTTCCAATGCTACGTGCCTACCAACTCATATTCATACACCATATTTCCAAGTTATTTAGTGATGTGGGACTTCCAATTCTAAATTGTTGTTCCAATTACCAACACGCGACAACCCTAACAATCTCTCCTTTGACTTGCATCCCCTCCGAGTATTTTGAGAGCATTGTTCGAACCAAGCTCCATCAACTCCTGTACATGGTGTACACTTATGAGTTGAAAAACACTAGTGTTGTAAATCAAATCCCCAATGTTACATGCATACTGACTCATATTTATGCACCATATCTGCAGATTATTTAGCGACGTTGGACTATTTCAATTTCAAACTGTTGTTCCAGTTACGAACTTATGAGACAAGCTTATAATATTAAAAGTAAAATTAGAATAAAAACATGGAATATTCAAACTTTGACGAAAAAAGAACATTAGTTAGTATGTACCTATTATATTATTATATCTAAAATGGCCAACCTCGCCATTAGGGTTCATCGCCATCCCCTTTGACCATGATTTCTAGCCGATTTGAACACTTGTTCGACAAAATAACACTACTCATTGATTCCTTTCATCGAGAGATTCAAAGCAACATATAATTCGATGGGTATCAAACACTTCGAATTTTGAAACAATTTGTAATTAGCGAAAATCATCCGCCATTAAAATGTGGTTAAGAGAAATTTCAGGATTAGAGAAGAAAGACTGATGTAATGACTCTTGTCTAGGGTTTTTAAGCATCATTTTGGCAACTAGATGGGTTAGGTTATATGCAACCACTTAGTCCAAAAGTGGTTGCGTACTGTATTTAAAAAGTGTAATGCCTCTATTTTGCAAACCATAAATCCAAACCCGTCAAAATTATACACTAAACTGATTAGCTCAGAAAGACCTTCTCCACGGTTATAAACATGACACCTAATTCACATTTTAGTTAAAAAAATCCATTTTTAATTAATTTAATATTAGCAGTGTTAAAATTTCGGGTCATTACATTCTCCCCCTTAAAAGAATTGCGCCCTTACAATTCCTCGAATACAACCACCAACCCAATTTTCAAAATATCATCATAGTTAATCACAAAATATAGGGAAGTGTATCAATCATAAAGTAACTACATATAAAGTAGTATAATGCAATTGCATAGTATAATCGGTCGTGACACAATAAATTTCCTTAGCAATAATGAAATCAACATTATACACACATACTATATTAACACATCTATTTTCTCAATCATGAATTCCAAAATATAACATGTAAAAATAACACTCCTTCAACAAAGAGTGTGACAATTTCAATCATATCAACTATGTTCATAAGTCATATCATGCATTTCAACAATCAACCGTAATTGCCTATAACAAAAGTACATATCAAGGCTTGGGTCAGTCCAAACATGCATGCACAAATAAAAATATCAACAATTAGCATTACCCATCAAAGTAAAGTGCGCAAAAACCTCAAAAAAGCAATCATCACATCATCATACCAAAAATAACACATGTCTTTTAATCCTTATGCTGATTACACATCCATTATAATATGTGTATCATCAAAGTTGTCGATAAACTTCCTCATAGTCTCATCCTCAAAATAATCTACACCACCTCATTTTTACACCTTCCAAAATAGGGCATCTGCCCACTCATGGATACATTCTCAAAAAAATATGTGCCAAGTTATGACTACATTCTCAAAATAATATAACCATCTACTCATGTTGTAGCTGCATCAATCCTCGTTCCTCAAGCCCACATTATAAGGTCTCTTTCAAATGACCACCATCATAAGGTCATTGAATACTCACCGTTATAAGAGTATCATACTTGGGATATATGATAACTCATATGGCCACATTGTGACAACCTCCACCTCTGGACACACCAATTCAAAGCCTAAAATGATTTTCAAACTCACGTTGTGCTAAGAAATACGAGTCATAAGGGTTTTAGAACATTACATAGTACATATACAAATATAAGATTTAAAGTATTCTACGCTTTCAAATCTCATAGCGAAAGAAAATTAAATATAAATACCGGAAATAACAAAATTAGATAATAGTCTCAGCAATATGAAATCCATACAATGATGTCTCTAAATTACAACATAAAGTTCGACTAGTAAAATAATATAATATAGTGTACATAGAGAATAACTATAAATAATAAAACTCTGGATGCTTGCTCTCCTCCTCCAGGCATTGTGTCCAGGCCAAATCATCTACTGGTTGGTCCTTCTGTAATGGGTATAAAAAGGGAAGAAAAGGAGTGGATCAGACAAAGTCGCGTGAGTGAATTGTATTACTAGTGTATGGTGTTCATAAACAATTAACTTCAACTATAATCTACAGAACATAGGGTGTCTATTTGTGTTCGTGTATTACATATAGTGGATTGGCTACTTTACAAATAATGGGGTATAATTCTATTTACACCTACATCCATAAACAACTTACAAAGGTTTCCAACCAAAGGTTGAACAACCAACAACTAATAACTCTAGGTCAATTCCTAGTATATGGTCCTGATAAATAACTTTCTAACCAACATAGAGTTAACATTCGCAATGATGAATCATGTATGTTACACAAACATACTGAGCGAATATCGCAATGCATGGTGTAACAACCCTAGTTTAGACTACCTAAAATTAAATTAAAAGAATAATTTAATTCAGTGATAATTAAATAATTAAGAGATTTGGGAATTTTTAATGTCAATTAAATTGGAGTTTGGAGAATCTACTTGTACGGAGTTCATATAAATGAATTTTGTACTAAAAATGGGTATTTGAGAAATTTTAGTAATAATGGAAATAATTTTAACATTTGAAATATGATTTTTCCATAAATAGAATGTTTTGTTAAAACTACGAAGAATAATTTTTATTCTAAAAGTTATATTAAATTTTGGACACAAACGGTGTATTTTTACAATGTTAATAATACAAATATATTTTATTATGGAAAATATGGTTTAATTAAACTTAAACAAGTTGTAATTTATAAAATGAAGATTTTATCTTATAGAACTTGTTAAAAGTTGAGTGGTTGAATTTATAAAAAAAATATACAAGTTTGTTTAAATATGAAGTAAAGTGTTTTATAATTCAAATTGCAATTAGCAACACCTTGTGATAAGAGAATTTCGTAACACTTCTTATTAGATATCTACCCATTATCCTAAAGTCCATTAGCACTTAAACAAATGGGAATATGTTTATCTCATTTCCATCTCTCTTAAACCAGCAAACACAAATCATCTCCATCTTCTTCTCAAACCAAATCAAAGAGCAAACTCCATTTTCTCAAAATTTTCACAAAATCCTAGCTGCTCCAAAATTCATAACAAATAAATAAATTCACAAAAATTCTCATTTTTGGATATATTGTTGCTAACATGTTCCAGCACCTCTTCTCCAAATTTTGTGGCATTTGGTTTAGTTTTGATGGGTCAAAGGTCTTCTTTTCTCAAGTGGTTTTCGAGTAGATTTGGGCTGAAAAACCAAGTAAAATACTTAGTTTTGATATGCCAAATCCTTGCTGCACTGAGGACGAAAATGCAGAAAATTCTGAATTTTGGCCTTGTGTTGATTGCATGCAATTTTGGGAATTTTGGGATGTTAAGGTGAGTAACCCTCACACATCTAGTCTATTTTCATTTGCATGTGGTTGAATGGTGAAAATACTTGTTTTATTGATATTTGTTTGGTGATTACTGCCAGTGTTTTCTAAATCTACTCCTTGTTTGCTCACTATCAGTTTACTGCTTTCTAAATGTTGAAATTAGACTTTGCTCTATCCTTTTAATTGCTGTATCTAGTATTGTTAAGTGCATGCAATAGTTTCAATAAAATGCTAAAGTAGTATATAAAATTTGATTTAACAAAAATCAGGTGAACCGGCGATCAAGGGGGATGAAACGCCTAGAGCTTGCTCCAGGCAGTTGTTAGTCCCTCGATTGCCTTCCTCCTTGTCGCTTTTCGCTGATCGTTTTAAGTTGTATTGCTATAATTTTTAGTGTTGTTTTCTAATGATTTTCTTATGTGAATTTTGAGTTTTGAATCAATGGAAAATAATTGCATTTTGATGCTTTTGTGTTCTATGGAATAAATTCCATTTTTGATGCCTTTGTGTTCTATGGAAGAAATTCCATTTTTGATGTATTCAATTACTACTGAATATTGGTGGTTTAATTCATATTTTGATGATATGAATATTTGTGCATTTTTTTATAAGTTGGTTTTCAAATAAATTGCAATTTGGATTAAAAAATTAATATACAAATTTCAATGATTTATAAAGCGATTTAGGAGTCATTCGATTATATTGCATAAAAGTTTCTAACAACTATTTTTATTAAAACACTTTGATACTATTTATAAACATTTAAAAATCTCATTTTATGGATTTTTAACTCTTTTTCCAAAACAAATAATTTAGAAAAGAATTTCCAAACCTATTAATAGTATATAAAACTCTTTCTTCATTCGGATGAGAAATTTAATTAAACGACTTTGTAAAACAAGTGGTATGGAACTCTTGCGTTTACTTTGTCGATTGATTCCCGGACTTATTCGATTGAAACCATATATTCTCTTTAGTGGTGTTTACTAACTTGTAGTAAATACTCAAATAAACAAGTGCAGTATGGGATGTACGGGTGTTATTTGATTAGTTACTATTTGAAGGTAAACAACACTTACGATGATAAGTGTTACAACTTGTCTTTTATGTTAATCCGTGATAAGCGGATTTTTGGAGCTTTGGCACATTAGAGTTATGGGTTCAGTATCCATTTTGGGTCCCTTAACCATTTATGATAACATGTGTTTGATGAGTTTTATGCTCCCATTTATGATAGGTCTCCCCCTTTAGGTTTCTTGATTTCTAATGATTGATTTTTGGATTTTATGAAATTTGTGTTTCACCAAATATTTTGTGAGATTTGCTTTTATAAGCTTATAATGGGTTTGTGATTTGGTGAATAATTTTAATAAGGATAATATTCCTCTTTGTTTAACTCTATCTAAGTTTCATGTTAACTTTATGTGAGTTTTTATGTTCTTATTATGGCTTGTAAATTATCATCACTTTTATCTCACGTTGATTTGAAATAGACTAGACTGATCTGTTTATTATCTTTATGTAATACTCGGGTCAGATCGAGTTATTTTAGGTTCTTCTACTTGGTGACCTTAGAGTTGGATTAGTTTGAAACTACTCCATATATTTTCGTAGACTTGTAGTCTAGTAGAATTGTAGCCTATCTTGTATGTTGATATAGGAATTCATTCAGTTGTATATTCTTTTAAGTTGTTATTTGTATCCCTTATGTATATCATGGATCTTTTATGACCGCCTTTTGTAGTTCACATCATGTATCATATATATGTTCACATCTGCTTTATGGGAAATGTTTATAATTCTTTATCGCATTCTGTGATTCTATTTTCTGTTATATTTTATATTGTTCTGAATTATTTTAAGCCACTGTGTTGTTGTTTTGTTCCTGGATCAGATACATTGAATCCTCTTATAGAAGAAAAATATTTTAACTCAATTCGACGTATCGATACTCGCCTAAATTAATATACAGATGACCGCTCCTTTGAAGCCTTATTCTCCACATTAACAGATGATATTACATTGTAGTGTTCTTTGTTAAATGAGGGCATAAAGGTGGAGTGTCACAGCTTGATATCAGAGCCGAGTTCAGAATGATATACGATATTAAAGATGAGAATCTTTTCATAGATGTGTCTTCGAAACCGTCCCTTAGAGATCTTTGGGTCATTACTAGGAATTCTTCCTTTAGAGATGAGTCATATCTTAGAAAACCTTAGGATGCATCGTGCCTATTTTCTGTACACACTAATTCGTATCTTGAAGTAATTCTTCCTTCGAATGAATGTGGAGGAAAATGAACTGCTTTCCATTGAGTACCTCAAATTTAAGTGCCTTTATAATTTGTTATCAATAATAAATGCTTGCTTGTTTAAAAATAAAACTTAGTAACCATTAAAGATTAACATCGAGTAGAATTTTCCGTTTGAGAATTTAAAAGACCTACTCGATATTAATTGGACCTTGTGGTGTATGGATTTGACGTCACTACCACAAGGCATAATTGAATTTGGTTTAATAATTAATTTATCCTATGTATAATTAAATAAAAAACTAAGATGAATTTTAAAATGGATAATTGATTAAAGTAAGCATGGATAAAATGAAATATCATTAAATTGATTTTAATGAAGTATCATTTATAAAATATGTAAAGGCATTGAAAGAAACTTAATAAAAAGAAATCTTCAAAAAATCTATTTTGTGCGACAAGTTGTCCGTTAGATGCTTTAAGAATTCTGGACGAAGCGTTTGGCCAACGTTTTTCAATAGAGGTTCCTAAAAATTTGACCGAGACAACGAGACACCGAAATTTGAGTTCAAATGCTTTAAAATCTTAAATGTTTAAAATTTCTTAAATAATATTTAAATGAGGAAATAAAACTTTTTGGAAGTTGAAATGTTATTTGGAATTGAATGATCTTTTGAGAAAATTTTCTCACAATTCCTGTTGTAATTTGATTTTATTTCTGTTTAATATGAATTTATAGTAAAAAAAATGGATGTTTGCAAAGTTGAATTGAAAACCTAGAATAAAAGTATAGTTTTGTTCACAAACGCACTTTAATCACTATATCAATGTTTGCATGTGTTAGTAAATTAACCGTATCTTTTTCATTTCTGGTCGGATCTTGATAATTTTTGATATTCGGAAAAGCTAACTTCGTGTGTGACAACTTTCAGTTTGAACACTTTTACAAATTTTGAGCATGGTTGATCGAAAACCCGTTGCAAACTCTCAGCTCTATCCCTTTGAAATTTATATGCCTTAAGCTAAATACTATTAGTAGATTAACCATATTCTTTTCAGTTTTGGTCGGATTTCGATAATTTTTTATTCTTGAAAAGCTGACATCGTATGTGATAACGACACGTTTACAAATTTTGAACTTAGCTACTTTGAAAACCTGTCCCAAAACAGAGTCATTCGCTATCCCGAATTCGAACTAATTTAAAGCTCTAATCTTTGTGTAACGATCCTAATTTTGACTAACATTATTTAGGAGATTTAATTAGATAAATTAAATGAAATAGTGTAAATGGTTAAGGGATTTAGATTTTTATAATTAGAAGGTAGCTGTGCCTAATTAACCAATAAACAAAGGAGAATTAAAATGAAATAGGTAAGGGTAGTAAGTTAAGGGCAAAATAGGAATATGTTATATCCTTATACCCTAAGCCTTTAATTCCATTTTCATTTACAAACGTCACCAACAAAACTAAATTCAAGCGTGGCCAGCCACCATTAGGAGAAAACAAGGGGATGATAAGCAAGAATTAAGTAAGGGAGCTTAATCAAATCAACTCAAGAGCAAATCTCAAACTCCTTAACAACAAGCTAAGGTGAATAATAGATTACATCTCATATTTCTTATTTTCGGTTTCTAGATCAGATCCAAATATGTTTTGCAAAGTATTATGCCATGTTTTGATTGTTAAATGGATATATATGCTTGTTGATGATTTTTGGTTGTTTCACATAGATTTATGATAAGATTTGATTTGAAAAACCTATCAAATGATATCCAAATGCCTTGTGTTTTTTATATAAGGTCGAAAATATTATTTTAGAGATTGGTTTCAAGTTTCATAATTTTCTGAATTAATGTGGATTTATTATGAATTTTCTAGTAAAGAAAATGGTTAAATTGGGTTTAAATTATTTTCGGCTATTATATGTTAGCTTTGGGTCAGAAATTTAAATATGTTAGAAAACATATTAAAAGTGATTTATGGGATTTTTTGGAGAAATTTCCGAAGTATTTTATTAAAGATATAAAATTATTTAAGGTATGAGAATTAAATGTTTTATATGTTTAAAAAAGGAGAAGGGGCAATTTGTAAACGTTTTAATTTGTAAATTCCTGAAACTCAGCAACACTTTTAGAAAAGGTTTTAAAAAAAGAATTGGCAACCAAATATATGTTGACCAACAAGGTAAGTTAGTTGTAAAGAAATTGCTTTAAAAAGTTAAAAATCAGTTTTATAAAGATTTACTGCTTCGCCACTTATAGCAGCCACCTTTCGACCCCATACTACCGCCTCCGACCTAGTCGAAACCAATACACACGATATCAATGCCTTGGTACGTAGTGGATTGGAGATGGGCGGAAGGTATAGAGTCGAAACGTGCTTTCGAAGGGGTTGAAGTAGCTTTTGTAAACTTAGAACTATTTTGGTTATAAATGAGGCTTTCGAAGGAGATAGCTTTCGACTTAGTCAAATGCGCCTTTGTTTTAGAAAAGGGCTTTCGAAAGAGGTTGCCTCCTTTTTTTTTAAATAAAACTTTCGAAGGGGTTGAAACCCCTGCTGCCGCATTCAACCTTTCGAAGCAATGCCTTCGAAAGGGTCTTTTTGTTTTAAACCTTGAAGTCGCTTCTCCATGCTTTCGAAGGGTTTGATTTCGACACCATTCACTTTTTTTTATTTAGGAATAATGCTTTCGAAAGAGATGCTTTCATCCCAGTTCTTTTAAGACCCTTTGATATATTAAAAGTTAAACCCAATCATTTTGAAAGGAATGGTTTTAAATGGTTTTGAAGCTATGTTCCAAAACCTTTTACTTGAACCCAATGCTTTTGAAAGGTTTGTTTTAAGCAAAGGGCTTTAATGCTTTCAAAAGGTATATTATGAAGGTATCGAAGGGGAGATATCCCAATATTTTTGAAAGGTTTACTTTGAGTATTTAAGTGGAAGATTTCCACTACTTTCAAAAGGCAAGTTTGAAGTGTTTTAAAAAAAGATGATGTCTAAGGTTTTATAAAGCTTTCGGAAGGACACTTTCAATGGTTTTGAAAGGTATGTTTTGGCCTTTCGACCTAGAGTTTCAAGGTAAAGTAGTTAACCTGTTTCGAAAGGGGTACTTTCAAAGGTTTCGAAAGATATTGTTTAAAGCTTTTAAACAAGGGTTTCAAAGGTTTTTATCAATAATGTTTTGTATAAAGCATATATCATGGCAAAGAGATTTGAGTAAAGAAAATAATGTATTTTACTTGTTTAAGTATGATTTAAAGGGTTAAATCAATTTGAAAGATGTTTTCAAGGAAAATTTGATGGGCAGTTAACCCTAAGTAAATGACTCAGATATTTGAATATTAGATGGGACTGGTATAAGGTCACGCCCTATACATTAGCTATAGCCTCTAGCTAATTTAGTCCAAAATTCCAATGTGTAGGGCTTAGTCACAGATAAGACTTAAATGATGTTACACAACGAAAGGAATATACAGAGAAGGAGGACGGGTTATTGGTGAGCCCGCAAAACCATTAGGATCAGTTGACCCTGTGAGAAGTAAGTTAAGGACAGACCGTCCAAAAGTGTGTCTAACAGATGTTATATTATTTATTTTGTATGGTAGGCCTGAGTCAGCCAATGGTTAGTAGTTAGCCAAACAAAACTATATTGTTCGGATAGATGGTCCATTTATTATCTGATTTATGAGCATATATGATATTGCTATTATTGTTTTAATCAGTTTGATTGCAGAATTCTGATTTCAAAAAGATATGTTTTAAAAGGATATTAGTGAGGGGAAACCCGTTCCGCTAAGCGGCGTGGTCTCATTTAAATTAGTAATCCGAGATGTAATAGTATTATTCACACCAGGCTTTATGTCTAGCTCAAAGTTTATGTTTTCCCCTTAAACTCTCGGGTGCTCAAAATTAATTTGAGTAGATTTAGAGTTAAGGATTTACATGTTTAGTTGGTGGATGAATAAAGCTTCTGAAGATGTGCATGAGGCAAAATTAGCTATTTAGGAGTTATTATTTTTATTTTCGCTATGATGTATTAAGATTGTTATGTCTATTGAGTACTCTGATCATCCAAGGTGGCATCTTCACATGTCGCTCTTGGCGTAACTTGTAATTATATTTGATCAAAACCTGGAAAATGTTTAGGATTGTGTAATGGATATGATACATGATTTTGAAATGTAATCAGTAAAGTTGATTTTGGAATGTGATTTTTTTTCATATTCATGTGCTTCCGATATTATAGATACCATTAACATTACCGTATTTTGTCACCGAAGCTAATAGTATAGATGACTGCAGCATCTGTAGCGCTTAACTTCAGGCCTCTAGATAGGGGATGTTACACTTTATTTCTCTGTTGTTTTTGCTTGAACTCTCTTTCACTTACTTACTTACTTACTTGGTTGTTGCATTTTAAATCATATGGTAAATTTTAAAAAAAGGTTTTGGGGATGAATGAATAACTTTAACAGGATGAGCTAGTATCCATTCCACTAGCTGACTGATTTATTAGAATCATGGCAACTAGCCCTTGCCGTAACAGTCAACGACCAGCCGCATGGCTTGTGTTAATTAATATTAACACAAACGATGGTTATATCTATCATTGATAATTTCTTTTATCATTGTTTGAGGCTGTGTTAATACGCCTTCAGAAAGCACAGTATCAGATTTTGCAGGTTTAGACGTGTATTCATCATAAAGGGTGGCGATACCATAAGGTCTTATTTTTTTTGGCGGTAGATGGTCGTGTGGAGATATCCACTTTGGTTGTGATAATTATACGCTGCGGCAACGACTTTTGACATAAGCCAAACGTCGCGACACAACATTATAAAATCACATGATCTTGGTTATTTCATAGTTACTTTTTGTACTCTAAAAAGTTTTAAGTAATTTCATTTACTAAAGAAATGGTTGGAATAATTTTAGTGAGGTATCAGCGACCTTGTCACAGACGAAACTGCTTAGCGAGGTGTCAGCGACCTTGTCACGGACGAAACTACTTAGCGAGGTGTCAATGACCTTACCACAGACAAAACTGCTTGGTGAGGTGTTAGCGACCTTGTCATTGCATTTGAGATCCATTTCCTTTGTGAATTTGGAGATTTTAAATTGTTATCATATTTTTAATGATAGTCAAATTGAAACTTGATATGGATTTATGAAATGGTGATTTTGATTAATATGCCTTATTATGACTATGAGTTTCGGGCATAGTTTATTATGGCTTATTTGTATGTTAAGTCATATGTTTATAATTATGTGTTTATTGATTCAAATATTATGATTTGAGATTCAGTTGGGATTTCACCACAATTCAGTTTTGCCTATGGAAGGTTATATTTGTGTATCTCATGATTTAGTGAAATATGAGATGAGTTTCCATTTACTTTCTTATGGCTATTTCCAGATTTTAGAATCATTCGCTATGAGTTATTACTATGGTTAATGAGGTTAATTACTATATTTTATAAGTTTCATGTTTTGATTTTTGTAAAATTTTGAGGTTTAACTGGTCTAAGTTGCACATCTTTGTCGTTGTCCTGAGATTGATCGACAACGATATTGAATTTTGAACTTGCACTGGTTTAAATCATAACTTTTGAACCATTGATCCGATTTCAATAAACTTATGCTTTCTGAAATGATATGATAGTAAGGTAAAACATTTACAAATTTTGTCAAATTATGCTTTCTATTATTTGTTAAACACCTATTTGTTTAAAAGATAGTTTGATGAAGTTATATTTGTTGTTTATAAAATTTTGAATAATTATGCATTATTAGTAATTTAAAACTTTTACATATCCATTGGCTTTAGTGCATATTAAATAAATTTTGTGTAGTAGTTTGGAAATAATGTAAATTTTAGTATAGATGAAATGGAAATAAAAATTATTATTCGAATAGAGTATAGAGTTTAAAAGGTTAGTGAAAGTGATTTTATTAGATGATTTGATTTTGAAAGTTGGTTGAATAGGATAAATTTCAAAATTTTAAAGTTTTAAACTTTCCGAAAGATAGATCATGTAATGAGTGATATAGTGTAAAGATTTCTCTGGAGAATATATGGTTTTGGATTTTGAAATGGTTTGAAAGAAATAATTTTAAAATGGCCTTAGTATTGAAATTTTGATTAAAAATGCGCTGTACTAAAACAACGATCTCTTGAGAATTATAGCCCCAAATAGAGTCAATCTTTTTGTGAAAGAAATTACTTACAGTAAGCTAAAAGTTTTCTTTTTTCCATTTTTTAAAATTTTGAAATTTGTTTGGTATAAAATGAGTTTGAAAATTAATAGGCAGCTCTGTTCTATTAGTAATTTATAAGACTAAAGGCTAAAAGTGTTTTTGACATAACTTTAAAACAGTAAATCCGATTTAGATGATCTTTATCTTGCCAGAAATCTTAGACTAAATCGAACAACTTTCATTTTAAGAATTTTGGAAAATTTTGAGTTTTTCTAGGTGAAAATTTGGATTTTATACATCAGCCCAGAAATTAGAAAAGGAAAATCTTTATAAACTAGTGTTTGAACAATTTTAGTTTTAAACTTTTGGTATAAATTATGTGTTAACCTTTATGAGATATAAGAATAGGTATCGCTAGAGTATGTTTGGGATTATTAGCGAATTTGGTTCGCTTTTGCTCGCAATAAGCTAAATAGCTTGCTTAAAATGCGAAAATAAGGTACGTCTACAGTTTAAAAATATTGGAATGCTAAAATTTTGATATGTAAATTATTTTCGACCATGTCTTGGTCGATGTATGTCTTAATTATTATATTGAAATTGTTTGGAAGGTTCTCCGTAGAAAGGAGAATTTGTCAAAATTTCTCAAAATTTTGACGCTAAGAATATTTTATAAAATTTTATACCTTTTGAAAATTTGAAAAGAGTTTTGAATTAGTGATCTGATTAAAAGAATTTGATTTCTAAAGCCTTGAATTGTAGAATCTTAAAACAAAAGTAAATGCTTAATTGGTTTAATTCTTTTATTGTAAAATAAAAGAGGACTTTGGAAAAACAAAATTTTAAAACGAACAATTTTTAAATATTAACATTAAAAGAAGCTTGGAGAAAGGGAAAAATAATGTTAGTGGTTTTAAACTGAAAAGTTTAAAAGCATAAGATAAAATGCTATTTTTTTTTTAAATATTTGGAAGGAAACTTAGCAATGATGGGAGTTATGCGTTTCAAATTACTGAACGCATTGTCCCAATTGCTTATTGAGTCTCTTTTCCAAGCTCAATTTGCCGCCATTCTTGATGTCTTTGTTGTATCTCATTTTCGGAAATGTCTAAGAGATTCCGATTTGTGTTCTTGAGCCTAGAGCTCTTCAAAATTTTTAGATCTCATTCGATTTGACTAAGGAGTATAATCCTAGTCTTGTTGTTGCTTCAAAGGTTGAATGCATTCCGCATTATCCTTGTTCAACGGCAAATGTTCTATCGATTAGAAAAATGCCGATGAATTTCGAAATAAAATTTTACCGCAAGCGCACGGCGTACACTTTGTAGTACATGGCGAATACGGGTCGATCCGCAAGGAATTGATGAGATTTTAAAAATCTATTCAATTAAATTAGACCAAAGTGAAATGAAGTTGTTAACTACTAAAGCTAGAATTAAAACGTGATTTAAAAACTATTAAACTAGAGAACAATTTAGAGGCAAATCCACTCTAATAGTTTTGTAAATTAACAAACATAGAATTTATGATCTCTAACTTTGATATTACGTGAAATAAGTGTTGCATTTATCATAACTATGGTTTGTTTATGTTATTAATTAACATAACTCAAACCATCAAACTATAATACAACAATTATACCACTTATAATTCTCATGAAAACGAAGCCAAAGCAAAAGTTATTTTAAGTATGATCTATTTACTATTGTAACTAGTAATATAGATCATCAAATTTCATTTTTACTTTTATTTCAAAATCAAAAATGGATTAGCAAATGATGATGCAACTTGTGTTTATGTTGAATAAGAATAGCTCATGTGCATAAGCAATATAAGCTATCAAACCCACTTGTATAAACTTGCATCAAAACTCACTTCATGAAGCATTAACCAAATGAGATCATAAATCATAAAATGTTGAAATTGCATAATATTTGAGAGCTTCATTACCCCTAAATTGAAGGGTTTAGCTACTCATTTGTGGCATTGATGCAACACTTGTAAATTTCAACATGAAAGAGCAAAGAAATGAAAACTAAGCAAAGGAAGAAAGATAGATTAACTAGTAACTAATTGCATAAAAATTAAAGTTACACTACTTGCATAAATGTAAATCTAAGCTATGAACATTAAAGGAAAGAGAGCATAGAAATAAACATTAACAATAAAACAAAGAAAAGCATGTAGAAAAGAGAGAAGAAAGAAGCTTGGAAGCCATTTTTATTTCATAGAACATTGAGCTTAAAATTTGATCTCTTAATTTCCTAAGTAAAATGAAAGAGTAGATGATAGTTTCATGTACATAAGAGGGCTATATATACATGCATAAAACCCTAATTCTATTTTTAGGGGACTTCCTAAAATGCCCTTTAGGAAGTGTGGCCACCAGGTAACCATTAGCCACTAATTAATCCATCATTTTTTGTGCATGAAGCTTTAACCTCCACTTAGTTTGTCCATTAGTTCATAATTGTACATTTAGGTAAGTGGGTGGGGTCCTCCATGATCTTGAACTTGAATTATTTCCTCTTCATTACTTTGTATTTCATTTGTGCATGCATGTATCTTCATATAAGCCTCTTCCATATGCATCCAAATTCCTATAAAAATTATCAAAAAATGTCCAAGTAAAAATTCTTAAATTGACACAAGCACCAAAATGACCATTTTGCCCCTGAATGAAGATGAAAATACGATGGTTTGAAAATAATTGAATTTTGGTTTTACACATGTTAAAATGCCCAAATATGATGTTTATTTAAATAAAAAGAGATAAAACATGGGTGTAAATATATGCACATTTACGTGCACATCAATCCTCTACTACTCATTAGTGATGTTTCCTTCATTTAAAGATCCTTTATCGATTGCTTTATCTTTTGAAAGATGTATTTGTTTGAGAATTGTTATTGATTTTTCTCTATAGAGAATTGCAGAGATTTTTCGTAAGGGGAGAGTCTGTAACAACCCTGGTTTAGATTACATGTAATTAAATTGAAAGAATAATTTAATTTAGTGATAATTAAACAATTAAGAAATTTGTGAATTTTTAGAATTAATTAAATTGAAGTTTGGAGAATCTATTTGTACGGAGTTCATGTAAATGAATTTTGTACTAAATATGGGTATTTGAGAAATTTTAGTAATAATGGAAATAATTTCAACATTTGAAATAAGATTTTTCCATAAATAGATTATTTTGGTAAAACTACGAAGAATAATTTTTATTCTAAAATTTGTATTAAATTCTGGACACAAACGGTGTATTTTTACAACGTTAATAATAACAATATATTTTATTATGGAAAATATGGTTTATTTAAATTTAAACAAGTTGTAATTTATAAAATGAAGATTTTATCTTATAGAACTTGTTAAAAGTTGAGTGGTTGACTTTATAAAAAAATGTACAAGTTTGTTTAAATATAAAGTAAAGTATTTTATAATTCAAAGTTGTAATTAGCAATACCTTGTGATAAGAATATTTAGCAACACTACTTATTGGATATCTATCCATTAACCTAAAGCTATTAGCACTTAAACAACTGAGGATATGTTCATCTCATTTCCATCTCTCTTAAACCAGAAAACACAAATCATCTCCATCTTCTTCTCAAACCAAATCAAAGAGCACCATTTTCTCAAAATTTTCACAAAACCCTAGCTGCTCCAAAAATCATAACAAATCAAATAAATTCCCAAAAATTATCGTTTTTGGATATATTGTTGTTAACATGTTCCAGCACCACTACTCCAAATTTCTTGTTGTTTGGTTTAGTGTTGATAGATCAAATGTCTTCTTTTCTGAAGTGGTTTTCGAGTAGATCTGGGCTGAAAAACGAAAGAAAATAGTTAGTTTTGATATGCTAAATCCTTGCTACACTGAGAATCAAAATGCAGAAAATTCTGAGTTTTGGCCTTGTGTTGATTGCTTGCAATTTTGAGAATTTTGGGATTTTAAGGTGAGTAACCCTCACACTTCTAGTCTAGATTCATTAGCATGTGGTTGAATGATGAAAATACTAGTTTTATTGATCTTTGTTTGGTGATTACCGTCAGTGTTTTCTAAATCTACACATTGTTTGCTCACCGTCAGTTTACTGCTTTCTAAATGTTGTAATTAGACTTTTCTCTATCCATTTAATTGCGGTATCTAATATTGTTAAGTGCATGCAATAATTTCAATAAAATGCTAAAGTAGTAAACAAAATTTGATTTAACAAAAATCAGGTGAACCAGCGATCAAAGGGGACGAAATGCCTAGAGCTTGCTCCAGGCAGTTATCAGTCCCCCGGTTGCCTTCCTCCTTGTCGCTTGTTCGCCGATCGTTTTAAGTTGCATTGATCTAATTTTCAATGTTGTTCTCTAATGATTTTCTTATATGAATTTTGAGTTTTGAATCTTGGATAATAATTGCATTTTGATGCTTTTGTGTTCTATGGATTAAATTCCATTTTTGATGACTAATGTTCTATGGAAGAAATTCTATTCAATTACTATTGAGTTTCAATGGTTTAATTCGTATTTTGATGATATGAATTTTTGTGAATTTTTGACAAGTTGGTTTTCAAATAAATTGCATTTTTGATTGAAAAATAAATATAGAGATTTTAAGTGATTTATAAAGTGATTTAGGAGTAATTCAATTATATTGCATAAAGGTTTCTAACTCCTATTTTTATTAAAATACTTTGGTACTATTTATAAACATTTAAAAATCTCATTTTATGGATTTTTAACTCTTTTTCCAAAACAAATAATTTAGAAAAGAATTTCTAAACCTATTAATAGTATATAAAACTCTCTCTTCATTTGGATGAGAAATTCAATTAAACGACTTAGTAAAACAAGTAGTGTGGAACTCTTGCGTTTACTTTGTCGATTAATTCCGGGACTTATTCAATTGAAACCATATATTCTCTTGAGTGGTGTTTACTAACTTGTAGTAAATATTCAAATAGACAAGTGCAATATGGGACATATGGGTGTTATTTGATTAGTTACTATTTGAAGGTAAACAACACTTACAAAGATAAGTTTAACTTGTCTTTTATGTTGATCCGTGATAAGCGGATTTATGGAGCTTCGTCTCATTAGAGTTATGGATTCATTATCCCTTTATAGGTCCCCTGACCATTTATGATAACATGTGTTTGGTGAGTTTTATGCTCCCATTTATGATAGGTCTCCCCCTTTAGGTTTCTGGATTTCAAATGATTGATTTCTGAATTTTATGAAATTTGTATTTCCCCAAATATTTTGTGAGATTTTCTTTTATAAGCTAATAATGGTTTTGTGATTTGGTGAATAATTATAAGAAGGATAATATTCCTCTTTTTTTAACTCTATATGAGTTTCATGTTAACTTTATGTGAGTTTTTATGTTCCTATTATGGCTTTTAAACTATCATCACTTTTATCTTACATTGATTTGAATTAGACTAGACTGATCTATTTATTATCTTTATGTAATACTTGGATCAGACCGAGTTATTTCAGGTTCTTCTACTTAGTAATCTTAGAGTTGGATTAGTTTGAAACTTCTCCGTATATTTTCATAGACTTGTAGTGTAGTAGTATTGTAGCCTATCTTGTATGTTGAGATAGGAATTCATTCGATTGTATATTCTTTTAAGTTGTCCTTTGTACCTCTTATGTATATCTTGGATCTTTTATGACAACCTTTTGTAGTTCACATCATGTATCATATACATGTTCACATCCGCTTTATGAGAAAATTTTAAAATTCTTTGTCGCATTCTATTATTTTATTTTCTGTTATATTTTATATTGTTCTAAATTATATTAAGTCACTGTGTTGTTGTTTTATGCCTGGATTGGATACATTGAATCCTCTTATAAAAGAAAAATATTTTCACTCAATTCGACGTATAGATGCTCGCCTAAAGTAATAATACAGATGGTCGCTCCTATCAAGCCTTATTCTCCACATTAATAGACGGTATTACATTGTAATGTTCATTATTAATGAGGGCATAAAGGTAGAGCGTCACATCTAGGCTTGCGACAAGTATACTACCTCGATGATTTATGGTCTACATATGCATTCATGTCACCTTCTCAATGGTAATCATGCCATATGCTCTTTATCATTTAACCCGAAGCTAAAGAAATCACTATAGCGATTCACACATAAGTCCAACCGTTGCACAACCATATTACTCTACTATTGCGGACATCCCCGTCTCCCTTCCTCGATTCCTACATGTTTAACATGTGATCGAGCATGTCCCAGTAACAATAAGAGCTTCTAGTTGCACCGCTGTTGCATGCCTTGATGAGTTCCACATTATGACTACATTGAAGTTAAACCTAGGTATGCCATTCAGTGTAAAATCGATTCTCCTTGTTGCACCTGCTCCATGAAGCTACATGAACTCCTAACAGTCGAGAACGCGGGTACAAGCCCCCTATTCGCCTTACTTGGCCTACACCAGGTCTAGGTTCAACATGGGCTTGCTGAAACAATCTAGATGTCTGAAAATTATTTCAGACATCTAACTCTCCTTTTAAAAAATACTTTCCAGACATCCATACATCTAACTTCCTTTCTCAGACGTTTGACTTCAGTTCCAAATGTCTGAAGAAGTGTCCATGATCTGAATCAAGTTGAATTTGAAATAATTACTATAGGGTTAAGATTGTTTGAGGTCCTGACATCTGAATCTTAAATTAGACATCTGATTTCCTATTCAGACGTTTGGTTTGTAGTTTTCCATATTTTATAAACTTTGACTTATTTTGTTTAGTTTCTTTTGTCTTTTTCCTAGACTCGAGTACAAATTTAGGGTTAATTTTTGACTGAATCTTAAGGTAGTCTGCATCTTTGTTTATAAGAATTCACTAGTTAATTTAAACGATTATCTATATAAATAACTTTTAAATAAACTACATATATACCTTCAACAAAAATCTATATATTCCAAAGTATATAATCATTCAAAGTAAGAAAAAAGGGATATTTGAATACTTTATTCAGCCAATCAAACCAAACTTTATCAATAAAGATTTACGTTCATTGAGTTTAATATGAATTTCACTAGTCTATCCTTTCTCCTTTTCGATAATTATTCCTATTAAACTAACGCCCGAAGTTTTCCCATCATTGCTATCCTTTTAGATTTATAGTTGAAATTGCAAGTCAAACAAAATCTAGGTTGAAATTAATTTTCAAAATTCGACAACTATAATTTTACATTAGGTAGAATTATAAAGGAATTTAATTATTATAAATCATCGCAACATTGTAATCAGTTCACTCACCTTTACAAAGTTTCCCTTCTTCTAATTTATTTTGAACCTCCTTTCCTAGGCCTCCAAGTTAATTGATTTGTGCTTCCTTCTCTCTTTCTCCTCTAATCTCAATTCTCTCTTCCTCTCCTTTAAATTAGATGTGTTTAATTTTACTTTGATGAAGAATTTTTTTGAAGAGAATAGAAGTATTTGTTAGATTTGAGAAGCATCTGTAGAGGAAGAGGAAGATTTGTATGCACATAATAGAGAAGTGGTAGCCAGGGTTTTGAGTGAAAACGAGTGAGGGCTAGGGTCTTATTTATAGTTATAAACTATGGTTCTCTAGGAAAACCCCGAATTTAATAATTTTGAAAATGTCATTGGTCAAAGTTTTCGCTATTTTTGGCCAGTTTTTTCATTAACAAGTTATATATGTTTTCTAATTGCAAATGACATTCCAGACACAATGGAATAGGTCCCGTAACCTAATTCCAACGTTTGTGAAAATTTACTATTTTGTCATTTTTTTATAAAATTACATTTTTACCCATATTATAAATTTATTATTAAGATTTCCAAGGTGTTATATTCTCCTCCTCTAAAAGGATTTCGTCCCCGAAATCTATAACGATGGAAGAATGTAATTCACTCATATAACCAATATCCATAAACATCTACTCAACCATCAACCACTTGCAAACGTTGTCCTTAAATTTAAAATTCCTAATGCAGTATGTACATATAGGTATGGAATGCATATGAACATATATGTAAGATAAAAATAGACGGTCTCCTGAACTAGTCGACCTGTTGAAATGCATGTGCTTATGCCATGTGTCCAAAATGTATGTAATATCCTATACTTCCAATTCTATATAGATGAGTAACCATTCAATGCATATGCTGACAACCATTATGCATATAATTGATAAAATAAAATGGATGATATGATGCTTGTCATAGCCCAACATGAATGAATGAGTCCATATATGCAATACCAACTAATGAAATTCATTCGCTAGCAACCATCTTCCGAAAATCTCCTAGCGATATGTTCACAACCATGCCTAGCATTCAAACATTTCTACCAATGAATATTACAAGCTAAATACTATGCACTAGTAATTATACTAACTTAAATGGAAACATACTAGAAAAGAGCTCTGGGTGAGTGGCTCAAAATTGTCTCTTCGGGCTCCTACATATGCTCTACTGGATCGTCTCCTTACTGGACTTTTAATTACTTTGTTGCAGCGTCGTCTTGTCCCATGAGAAATAATACAAGTAGGTGCGCAGCGAACAAGTGACTCTCTCTCCACTTCAACTTCTTCCAACTAATTTGGCTCGGCTATAGTATCTGAATCATGTAGACACTTATGCAAGGGTGACACATGAAAAACATTATGAACTCCTACCAACTTTTCAGAAAGCTCCACTATATAAGCTAACTTCCCTACTCTCTTCATGATCATAAAATGCCCTACAAATCTTGGTGCTAACTTTTACGGATTACTTGTAACATCTCCCATCTTAAGACCCGAAACTAACTGCTACAGATGCTGCAGTCATCATAGTGTTAATTTCTAATGACAAAATACGATAATTTTAATGGTATCCATAATATCAAAGCACAAGGATATAAAATATTTCAAACACAATTTCAAAACAACTTTTCTCATTACATTTCAAATTAGAATTTCATATTCAGTACATAATCCATAACGTTGCCTAGGTTCAGACAAATATAATTATTACAAGATACACCAAGAGCGACATATGAAGATGCCCACTTGGATGATCAGAGTTACTACTAAGACAGTTATAACATTTTCCATTACATACAATATTCAATCACAGTGGAATAGATAAATAGATAATCTTCTACACAGCTAATCTTTGCCTCATGCACATCTTTGGAAGCTTTATTCACCAAAACCTACTAAACCTAAAAACTTTAACTCTCAACCGACTCAAATTAAATTTTGAGCACTCAAGAGTTTAAGGGTAAAACATAAACTTCGAGTTAGACAAAAAGCCTGGTGTTAATAATAATATGACATCTCGATTTATCGACATTCAGTGAGACCATGCCTCCTAGCGGAATGGGTTTTCCCTCACTAATATGCTTTAAAAGCATATCTTTTACAATCAAAATCCTGCAACGAATCCGGTTATAATAAACAATGGACAATAACATGTATGCATACAAAATAGGTAATCAACGGACTATCTATCCCAACATCATAGTTATATCATGCTGACTATAAACCTACGGCTGACTCAGGCCTACTAGACATAATAAATGTTCTAACTTGATGTTAGAGAAAAACTGTATGGTATGTCCGTAACTTACTACTTTTAGGTTCAACTGATCCTAATGGTTCTGCGGGCTCACTAATAACCTATCTCAACTCTGTGCATTCCTTTCTATATGTAACCTTTTTTTAGCCTTACCCATGAAAAAGCCCTACATACTGGAATTTTGGATTTATATTAGATAAGGGCTACTAGTTATAGTATAGGGCGCGACCCTACACCAGTCCCATCTGGTCTTCTAATATCTGAGTCATTCTTTTAGTAAAATTCTGGGTTAACTACCCTATCCATATTTCCTTGAAAATAAAATCTTTGTAAATGATTTAACCCTTGAAATCATTCTTAAAACAAGGAAACCATTGGTCCTTTACTTTACTCAAAATTTTATGCCATGATATATGCTTTATAGAACATTGTTGATGAAACTCGAAATCATTGGGGTCTTTGACCCTCTCAAAACTTAGGCTACAAGGCCAAAACTATGTAATACCTTTACAATTATAAAACTCGAAGACGTCATCGCCATTAAAGTCTTTGCCCACTCAAAAGCACGTTGAAGTCTTTTATTTGAAAATATATAGGGATGATATCGAAGTTACTACTTCATAAGTTATAGTGTTAAAAATATAAAAACTAAACTTCGATAGCACATAAAACATAGGCATCAATGCCTTATCGAGGTTATAAAATTTATAGATGCAACGTCGATATCTATGACGTCGACATGGTTAGAAACATTATAGGCTAAACTCGATGACTAGTTAAAATCAACATGGGCTAGGCTGAATAATAGGTTAAAAGTGGCCTGGCTAGGCTCGACAACAAGTTAAAAACGGCATAGATTAGGCTCGATGACAAGTTAAAAACGACATAGATTAGGCTCGATGACAAGTTAAAACGGCAGGGGATAAGCTCGACAACCCTTGGGTCGGCGAGGCAAAATATCGAAGTCATTAACCAAACAAATCGGTATCGAGGTTATAAAAGTTGGCGACCTTGTAAAACATAAGCAGCTATATACTTCTTTGTATAAAATGTGGCATGTATAAGCATCGACATGCCCATGTCGAGTCCTATCTCTTTATCTTTATTGATTCGACCTCGACGAGGTTCAAAACCAATCCATTTCATGCCAAACTCATTGACAACATATGCATTGCTTTGTTCCATGTCGTTGGTAGTGTGGTGCCACGAGATATGGCTCGACATGGCCGATGTCGACATGGTAGAATGGTAATTAACTTGAAAACTGCAGTGTTACTATAAAAAGTGTTTTCTTTTCACCAAATCTCTATAATTTGTCAAGATCTCATTGGCTGGCAAAACTTTAACAATTTCCTTTACTGAAAATCTTCCGCCTAACATAATTCTCAATACCAAGCATTTTACAAATTACCCCTTATTATGAACATTTTAATTAAACAAATATGTCCTTTTTGACTCAAATAATTTATTTATCATTCCTAAACTCTTAGGAAAAATCCTCAAAAATCTAGATAAACCAAGTTAATCATACTCTTAGATGTATAAAAATTTCAGGGCCAAAAACTTATTGTAACTATTTTTAAAATTAAAACCTGAAATTAACCAATTTCTTGACTTTAAAAAATCATATAAAATCCATACTTGCTTGAAAAATTATGAAATTAAAAACCCACTTCTAAAATGATATTTCTAACACCATATCAAAATCGCAACTCATTTGGGTATCATATGATAGGTTTTCAAACTCAAACATATCACAATTTCATATTTAAATTCTAGAAAATCACCAACAAGCATATAACCATTCAAACTTCTAAAGCATGGCATAATAGCAATATTAAAATCGGATTTCCCATTAAAAAAACACAGTTCAAAACATTAGAGGTATATGTGTTATTCACCTTGATTTGGACGGAAAATATGATATTTGGTGTAGACTTGATTTCTTTTAGCTTTGATTCCTTAACCTTTTAATTTTCTTCTTGTTTCTCCTTAGCTATGGCCGGCTTCTATGTTTAGTCTGTATGTGTGTAAATGAATGAAGGAAATAAAAATAGGAGGGTTTAAGGGTAGGAATAAACGCAATTCTCATTTTGCACTTGTCATATTCCTCCTTCTTATCATAACCTTTAATTTCTCTAATTGGTTTATTAACTAAGGCACGGCCTACTTAATTACCAAATCTCAATTTCCTTATCCCTTTACATTATTTAATTTAATTTATCTAATAAATGTTCTAAATAATGTTAGTCAAAATTAGGGTCATCACAGACTCCCCTCCTTAAAATATTTCGTCCTCAAAATTACGATAAGTTACATACATCAATCACACATAAAGGTAAAACATACCATCAAACAAGTCAGGATAAGTGTCTCTAATCTTGCTCTCTATTTCCCAAGTACAGTCTCTCTCATCGTCACTATACTGGACCTTTACTAATCTGACAGTCTTGTTCCTTAGCTTCTTCTCATCCCTAGCCACTATACAAACTGGCTGTCTAACTATGGTCATGTTTAGTTCCACTACTAATTCTTCTAACTCAATCGGAGTAATAGTAGTCTATGTATCTCAAACACACTTCCTTAGATAAGAAATATGGAAAACATTATGGACTCCTGCCAAACTATTCGGTAACTCTATCATATAAGCGAGTTTCCCAATCCTTTCTATAATAGGAAATGGTCTAATGAACCTCAATGTCAATTTCCCTGACTTCCCAAATTTTATTTTGCCTTTCATCAACGATATTTTAACGAAGACCTGATCTCAACTAAGACCTCTAAATCTTTCCGTCTCTTATATGCATAACTTTTTTGGCTTGACTGAGCTTCTTCATTCTAGCCCAAATTAACTCGATCTTTTCTGCGGGTTCTCTTACTAAATCTGAACCAAGAGCAAATCTAGCTTCGGTCTCTAACCAACACACGGGAGATTTACATGGTCTTCCATATAAAGCTTCAAACGGTGCCATCCCTATACTAGTCTGATAGCTATTGTTATATGAAAAATCGACTAAGTGTAGATGGTCTTTCCATGATCCTCCAAAGTCTAGCACACAAGCTCTTAACAAATCCTCCAAGGCTTTGTTAACTCTTTCTGTTTGCCCATCGGTCTGCAGATGGTCAGCGGTACTCATTTTGAGCCCGGTACCTAAAACTTGCTGTAGACTCTTCCGGAACTCACTAGTGAATAAGAAATCTCTATCACTTACTATACTACTAGGATTCATATGCAATCTAACTATATTCTTCACGAATAACTTAGTTAAGACCGGTGTTGTTCAAGTCGACTTAGCGGGTATAAAGTGTGCACTCTTAGTCAATCTGTCCATTATAACCCAGATACTTTCATTTCCTCTATTTGACCTTGGAAACCCGTCTATGAAATCCATGGATATACAATCCCACTTCCAAACTGGAATATCTAAAGGCTAAAGCAATCCACTTGGCTTTTGATGTTCGGCTTTTACCTGCTAATAGTTCAAACACAGTTTTACCCATAAGCCTACATCCTTCTTCATACCTTCCCAGAAGAAACTCCTTTTCATATCCTAATACATCTTAGTTCCTCCCGGACGAATTGTGAACTCTGATTGATGACACTCCTTAAGAACTTCCTTCCTTATGTTTCCAATATTCGAAACACGTAACCTTCCTTTCTTTCTCAACCACCCATTTTGGTCAAGACTGAAATCTTTTAAATCATCAACCTTAGTTCCACTCTTTAACCTTCTAATCGGTTCAGCTAATAATGGATCATCTCCTTATTTAGAAGCAATCCTTTCTATCATTACTGGTCGAACTTCTAAACATGACAACATAGCGGTTTCTTGACTCGAACTTGCCATAGATCATAACTATACATCACATGTAGTCAAAGCTTCCAAATCTTTCCACTCAGCTATCATTGCTAACATTGCATTCTGATGTCTTCTACTGAGTGCATCTGCTACTCTATTTCCTTTCCCCAGTATGTACTCGATTCCAAAGTCATAAGCAGCTAAAAACTCTAGCCATCTCTGCTGTCACATATTCAACTCCTTTTAAGAGAATAAGTATCTTAATGACTTATTGTCCATAAATAACTTGAATCTCTCTCCCAAAAGGTAATGTCTCCACACCTTTGATGCAAAAATCACCACAACTAACTCTAAGTCCTGCGTCGGATATGTAACCTCTGATGGTCCGAGATGTCGAGAAGCATAGGCAACCACTTTACCCTTTTGCATTAACATAGCTCCTAATCTAGTTCTGCATGCATCTGTATACACTACTAAATCTTGATTCTCATTTGGAACAACTAACACCGGCGCATGGGTCAATAAATATTTTAGCTTCTGGAATGCCTTCCCACATTTATCGGTCCAAACATACTTCATGCCTTTCCTTGTTAACTTAGTCATCGGTGCTGCTATCCGCGAGAAATCCTTGATGAATCTCCGGTAATAGCTAGCTAGTTTAGGAAAACCCTTTATATCGGTCACTTTCTTGGGACACTTCCAATTATTAACTGCCTCGATCTTAGCTGGATCCACCGACAACCCTTTTTCTAAGACCACATGACCAAGAAACTTCACTTCCTTCTTTCAAAAATGACACTTTGAAAACTTTGCTTTTAACTAATGATATCTCAGTGTCTCAAGCACTATCCTAAGATGAAATTCATGATCCCTTTCACCCTTTGAATATATTAAAATTCCGTTTATAAACACCAATACGGATTTGTCCAAATGTTCTCGGAAGTTTCGATTCATTAAGTCTATGAAGAAGGCTGGCACATTAGTTAGTCCGGACGACATTACTAACCATTCATACGATCCATACATTGTCCTAAACGTTGTCAAGGGAACACTATCCTCTGCTACTCTTACCTAATGGAACCCTATTGCTAAATCTAACTAAGAGAACACTTTGGCTCCACTCAACTGATCAAACAAATCATCAATCCTCGACAACGGATATCGATTCTTTATCGTCTTCTCATTTAACTTAGGATAATCGATACACAACCTTAACGATCCATTCGGTTTCTTAACAAACATTACGGTTGCTCCCTAAGGCGAACAGCTTGGTCTAAGAAAACTCTACCCTTCTAAATCCACTAATCACACCTTTATCTCCCTCATCTCGGTAGGTGATCCTACTTGGCGGTCTACTAACAGGTTCAGCTCTTGGTACAAGATCTTTCCGAAATTGAATAGCTCGTTTCAAAGGTAGTTCTATCACCGGTTCAAAGACGTCTATGAATTCTCTAACAACAAAAACTTGATTCAACTCATCTTCCTCCTTCATTACACCCAACAAAGCACAAACATCAAAACTCGGGTTTTCTACAAAATATATAATTCGATCACCACTACTAGGATGTCTTAGTGATATTTTCCTATCATGGCAAAATATCCTAACATCGTACTTACTTAACCAATCCATATCCAAAATAATTCTGAAGCCTACGAAATCAGACACATGCAAACTATAAGCAATTATATGACCTAACAATGCACTCTCTAAATGGTCACATCTCATCCCAAGAGTTGCATAACCTCCTATCGGGTTCGCAACCCTTAAGGAAGTAACTAGGTAAGCTTATCTACCAAATAATGAGATATGAAAAAATGTGATGCACCAGTATCAAATAGAACTCTAATAAGTATACCATGAATCAAAAACGTACCTTCTATCACAGCCTTTCCCTTCTCCTCAGCTGTTGTCTTGAGGTAGCTAGTTCCAATGCAAACACCTTTCCCTTTTCAGTTTTAGATGGTTCCTTGCACTGGTTCTTATAATGACCAATCTGATCATAGTTGAAGCACTTGATGTTCTTCCTTCCAATCACCTTCTTTCCATCTTCATAACGACATTCATTCGTGAAATTTCCTTTCTAATCACACTTGTAACACACAACCTCAGACTTTCCCTTCTTGGCAACCCCACTCTTCTGAGCTCCCTTCTAATGAAAGAATTTTCTCTTCTGATTTTGCTCACCTTGAGCCTTCACTACTTTGTTATTATCAAAGAAAGCAAACATCTTTTCATTCCTTAAAGCTATCTCAACCACTACATCACATGGATCTCTGAGACGTGGCAAAAGTTGCCCTAGCAAGCTCAGGTTTTAGTCCCTAAATGAACTTCTCATTCCTCTTAATTACTATATCCACGGTAGCATACCCATACTAGGACAATTCCTCGAATCTTATAGCATATTCCAACACCGTCATATCTCCCTGCACCAACTCAACAAACTTTCTCAATAGGGATAGATTTAGTGATTTTCGACATAAACCTTTCTTCAAACCTTCTCCTAAATTCTTCCCAATTCAGGGTTTCCTCCGCTACTCCAACAACTATACTGTTCCTCCAATACAACACAGCTCCTTGTTGTTGCCTGGACACAAATCTTCTCTTTTGCTCATCATTCAGTCCAAGATCAGCGAAAATCTTCTCATAATGAAGCAACCAATTCTCTAATTCAATTGCATCCTCAGTTCCAATAAATGGCTTTCCTTCAAGCCTTGCATAATCCTTACTCAGCACTTCATAATTATTGACACCCAAAGCTTCCTAATTCACTCCTCCAACACTTCCACATACAAGTCCAGCAACAGCTCCTGCTTGCATCATGTTGACGAAGAACTGATACATGCTCCTATATCAACCGCGGTGTTCCTGCACCTACATTAGCAGCTTTTGCCCGACCTGGATTCATTCCAGTATTGGGCCTGGCATTTACATTAGTTGTGGTGCTTCCTCTATCGAGATTCACTCTTCCATTTCCTGCCTCCATATCTTACTTTCCTTTGAATCTGCATTCGAATCTTAGTAAGACATGGAAGAATGGTCTACGAGAGATGGGAGAATAGAGATAGAGCATATACTTATATATTGCAAATACAAGCATGTTTCTATAGCGTTATCCCATACTCCAATCTTATTCCCTGATTCATTTGGATTATGCTTTAAAAAATCTTTTTAGGTTCAAAATTCTTTTAAGTTTTACATAAACCTATGCTCTAATAGCAAGTTGTAACATCCCCTATCTTAAGACCCGAAACTAACCGCTACAAGTGCTGCAGTCATCTATATTATTATTTTCCGGTGATAAAATGCAGTAATGTTAATTATCCATAATATCAGAAGATGAGAATATGAAATATTTCAAACACAATTTCAAAACAACTTTTCTAATTACATTTCGAATTTGCATTTCATATTCAATACATAATCCAATAACGTTGCCCAGGTTAAGATATATATAATTATTACAAAATACGCCCAGAGCGACATATGAAGATGCCCCTTGGATAATCAAAGTTACTATCTAGACAATTATACATCTACCATTACATACAATATTCAATCACAACGGAATAGATAAATAATAATATCCTACATAGTTAATCTTTGCCTCATGCATGTCTTTGGAAGTTTTATTCGCCAAAACCTACTAAACCTGAAAACCTTAACTCTCAACCTACTCAAATTAATATTTGAGCATCCGAGAGTTTAAGGGACAAACATAAACTTCGAGTCAGACATAAAGCCTGGTGTAAATAATAATATGACATCGATTTATCGACATTGAGTGAGACCACGTCGCCCAGCGGAACGGGTTTTCCCTTAGTAATATCCTTTAAAAGCATACCTTTTGCAATCAAAATCCTACAACCAAACTGGTTATAATAATCAATATACACTAACATGTATGCATACAAAATAGGTAATCATCGGACTATCTGCCCCAACATCATAGTTTTATTAGTCTGACTATAAACCTATGGCTGACTAGGGCCTACCAAACATAATAAATGTTCTAACTTAAGAGAAAAACTGGACGGTCTGTCCGTAACTTACTACTTCTAGGGTCAACTGATCCTAATGGTTTTGTGGGCTCACTGATAACCTATCTCTACTTTGTGTATTCCTCTCTGTGTGTAACCTTCTTTTAGTCTTACCCATGACAAAGCACTACACATTGAGATTTTGGACTTAAATTAGCTAGGGGCTACTAGCTAAAGTATAGGGCGTGACTCTACACCAGTTCCATCTGGTCTTCTAATATCGAAGCCATTCTTTTAGTAAAATTCTAGGTTAACTACCCTATCATATTTCCTTGAAAATAGAATCTTTGTAAATGATTTAACCCTTGAAATCAATATTAAAACAAGGAAAACATTGGTCCTTTACTTTACTCAAAATACTTGTGCCATGATATATGCTTTACAAAACATTGTTGATGAAAACTCGAAATCATTGGGGTCTTCGACCCTCTCAAAACTTAGGCTACAAGGCCAAAATTAAGTAATACCTTTACAATTATAAAACTCCACGATGTCATCGCCATTAAAGTCTTTGCCCACTCAAAAGCATGTCAAAGTCTTTTATTTGAAAATATATGGGGATGATATCGAAGTTACTACTTTATAAGTTATAGTGTTAAAACTATAAAAATTAAACTTTGCTAGCACGTAAAACATTGGCATCAATGCCTCATCGAGGTTATAAAATTTAGTAGATGTGATATCGACATCTATGACGTCGACATGGTTAATAACATTATAAGCTAAGCTCGATGACTAGTTAAAATCGGCATGGGGTAGGCTCGATAATAGGTTAAAAGTGGCTTGGCTAAGCTCGACAATAAGTTAAAAAGCGGCATAGATTGGGCTCGATTACAAGTTGAGACGGCAGGGGCTAAGCTCGGCAACCCTTGGGTCGGCGAGGCAAAAACACAAAATCATTAACCAGACAGATCGATATCGAGGTTATAAAAGTTGGCGATCCTGTAAAACATAAGCGGCTATATGCTTCTTTGTATAAAATGCGGCATGTATAAGCATCAACATGCCCATGTCGAGTCCCATCTCTTTAACTTTTTACTTCAGCCTCAACGAGGTTCAAAACTGCAACAACCCACATATTTGTCGATTTTATATTTAAACATTTTATTTAAATATTTTATCATTAATCGGATTTTGGTTCGAAAAGCTAATTTTTGCATACGGTCAAATTAGGACTCGAGACCACTCCCATTGAGTTCAAAATGACGTTTGCAATCTTTTTAAGTATAAACTTTGATATGTTTGGAGTTAGTGGAATTTTCGCTACTTTTTCCCGCTTGTGACTTTGGTTTGGACTGCACCTTCTTTAGCTCAGCCCAACCCTCTTACCTTCATAACTTCACTCTTTGTTCAAACATCTAAGCTTCATCAAAAATGGTGGTGGGAATGGGAAATTAAAATTCCAAGTTCAAGTTCATTTGCTAATCCAACATTCTACTCCAAATTCAAGTAGAAGATATTGGATTGAAGCTTTGGATTGCTTCTCCTTGCTTTCAAGCTTCATCTTCATCCATTTTAGTGAAAAAAGTGAGATTTTTAATCTCACATCTTGCCTATAACTGTCATTGGACTGTTGGGAATGATTCCCTATTACTTGTGCACATGCATTTGCATTTGGTTTGGATTGAATTGGTGAAAAACTCCAATTTTCGTGTATTTTAGCATTTTCTGGCACTAGGTCGTTCGCTGTTGAAAAGTCACACAGAGCATAGGTCGTAGGTTGCTGGGCATTAGGTCGCTCGCGTGGGAGAAGCCTGGCCTGCAAAACAGCTTGTTCGACTTTAGGTCGTTCGACATTTTTGGGTCGCTAAGGCTTAGGTCGTTCGTTTCTAGGTCGCGTGTCTTTAGGTCGCGAGCTTTAGGTCGCGAGTTTTAGGTCGCGTGTCTTTAGGTCGCGAGCTTTAGGTCGCGAGTTTTAGGTCGCGTGTCTTTAGGTCGTGAGTTTTAGGTCGCGTGTCCTTAGGTCGCGAGTTTTAGGTCACGAGTCCTTAGGTCGCGAGTTTTAGGTCGCGAGTCCTTAGGTCGCGAGTTTTAGGTCGCGAGTCCTTAGGTCGCGAGTTTTTTTTTCCTTAGGTCGTTGGACCTTATATTCCTTAGGTCGCTAGGCCTTGCTTCACTTAGGTCGTTGGACATTATATCCATTAGGTCGCTGGACCTCATATCCCTTAGGTCGCTCAACCTGTCTTCCACTTAGGTCGTAGGTCGCATGACCCATTAGGTCGTTTGGCTCCACTAGGTCGCTTGTCTTCACTAGGTCGTACCCCGTAGCGGGGGTGTTGCCCCCGCACCCCCACCTAGGGGGTTGCCACCCCCTGGACCCCCCTCCGTAGGGGATCTTATCTGAAAAACATTCAACAGAACTTCCACTTCGATGTATTTTGAGCTGATTTCCTTGGATTTTATTCACGTCTTCGTATGTGAATTTCTGTGATTGATTGTTCTACAATCATTTTTGTGTTTTGTCACTTTAAAAATATGAAGGTTTCAATACTAGTAGTAAATATCAAAACTCTTTTATCAAAACATTTTCAACTCTATTTTTAATACCAAACTCGTTTATCAAACCGTTTTCCAATCTACTAGTATATACAAGCCTTTAATTCACTCGGATGAGAAATCTAATTAAACGGCTTAGTAAAACGAGTGGTATGAAACGCTTGCGTTCACTTCGTCGGTTAATCCTTGGACTTGTTCGATTGAACCTTTTTGTGACAATTTTCTAGTGAAGATCTACAGTTTGTTCGTAAATATTTAAGTTAAGCAAGTGGTTATGGGACATGAAGCTAAACTCATATATTTACTAGCTTGGTGTGATCGACACTTCCTTATGATCATGACGATCATTTTTGTGATTTAGACTAGCGATTGAGCGATGTCTCTTTGTCTGCGAGGGAGACTAGACCCCGCTTTTGTGATGTTTCACCATCACATATATGGGGTAGCACCCCATGGTCTTCGGGCCATTCGTGTGTCAAAGGCCTTTGGGTCATTCGTGTTTTCGAAAAATTAAATGGATAGCTTCCATGAGATAGCTTCTCGTCCGTGTGCTCGGACTTCCCCCTTTTTGTGATTTCTGGATTTCGTGTGTTGATTTCTGGGATTTTTTCTGGATTTCGTGTGTTGATTTCTGGATTTAGTGCTTCACCAATTTTCGTGGTTTTCATTGATATGCTTTATCAATTTTTGTGTATTGGTGAATTCGTGTGTCATTACCTTTTTATGGGTTTGGATCTCAGAGAAGATTCTTGTGATATTGATTAATCTCTTGTTGATTATCATTTACATACTTATAATAGTATGCCATTATGGTTATTATATGATTATGCCATACCCATTATTCTATATCATGTCATCTGATATTTATAGTTAGGCTGATCCATTTATTATTTTCTTATAAATAATACTCGGGTCTGACCGAGATGTTACAGGTGCTTCTGCTTGACTTCTCTTCTGGATTATTCTGACTTTTGGCTAACTACTTAGATTAGTAGTTTTTGGTTGTACACATTTGAGATATAGACTCTATGTTGTGTATTTATTCTTTTGTATAGCACGTGTTGCTATTCTTTTGTATTATCGTGGATCTTTCTGGCCACTACTCTGATGTACACTTTCATGTGTTATATATATATATTCATATCTTCTTCCGCCTTTGTGATATGGATGTCTGTGACTGGTTTATGTTATGTTTATTTCTATGTTTGTTTCCGAAGATTATATATATAGCCACTGTGTGATAGCTTTGAGTTTGTATCGGTATGTCGGATTTCCCCCTTAAATGATATGCATTCTATTCTATCTGACATATCGGTGCTCGCACAAAGAAGTTACATGGATGGTCGCTCCTCCACAGCCTTATTCTCCGTGCTAATTGACAGCACTACATCGTAGTGTTCCTGATTTGCATGGGTATAGAGGTGGGGCATCACAAAAACTATTCAAAATTTATTTTGGCTTAAGTTTAAATTTAAATTAATTAACAATAAGGTTGTTTTATTTCTTTTAAAATTATCTATATATATAAATAAGTACTTATAATGTAATTAATTAAGTATAAGCTTATATTAACCTTTAAAAATAAATACTAATTACTTAATTGAATTAATCAAGGGATTAATTAAGAATTGATTAATTAAGGAATAATTAATTTATTTAAAGAAGTAATTAAGAGTAGTTAATTACTGAATGAGATTAATCAAGAGTGATTAATAATTATGTTTAAATTAAAGATTAATTACATTTCATGCCAAACTCGTTGACATCATAAGCATTTCTTTATATTGCGTCGATGGCAGTGTGTTGCCGCGAGATGTGGCTCGACATGGCCGATGTCGACATGGCAGAATGGTAATTAACTTGAAAACTGCAAAGTTACTGTAAAAAGTGTTTTCTTTTCACCAAATCTCTAGAATTTGTTAAGATCTCATTCGCTAGCAAAACTTTGAAAATTTCCTTTACTGAAAATCTGCCGCCTAACATAATTCTCAATGCCAAACATTTTTATAAATTACCCCTTATTATAAACATTTTAATTAAACAAATATGTCCTTTTTGACTCAAATAATTTATTTATCATTCCTAAACTCTTAGGAAAAATCCCCAAAAATCAACATAAATCAAGTTAATCATACTCTTTGATGTATAAAAATTTCAAGGCCAAGAACTTATTTTTATAATTAAAACCCAAAATTAACCAATTTCTTCACTTAGAAAAACCATATAAAATCCATACTTGCTTGAAAAATTATGAAATTAAAAACCCACTTCTAGAATGATATTTCTAACACCATATCAAAATCATAACTCATTTGGGTATCATATGATAGTTTTTCAACTCAAACATATCACTAAATTTCATATATAAATTCTAGAAAATCACCAACAAGCATATTATCATTCAAACTTCTAAAACATGGCATAATAACAATATTAAATTTGGATTTCCCATTAAAAATGAAATTCAATTCAAAACATGAGATGTATATATGTTATTCACCTTGATTTGGATGAGAAAGATGGTACTTGGTGTAGACTTGATTTCTTTTAGCTTCGATTCCTTTACCTTTTAATTTCCTTCTTGTTTCCCTTAGCTATGGGCGACCTCTATGTTTATTTGTATGTGTGTAAATGAATGAAGGAAATGAAAATACGAGGTTTTAAGGGTAAGAATGAAGATTATTCTTATTTTTCCCTTAACATATTCCTCCTTCATATCGTAACCTTTTATTTCTCTAATTGGTCTATTAACTAAGGCACGACCTACTTATTTATCAAATCTTAATTTCCTTATCCATATACATTATTTTATTTTATTTATCTAATTAAATGTTCTACGTAATGTTAGTCAAAATTAGGGTAATTACATTACCAAACTCATAATGTGTCTAAGCGGCGAGACATTTACAAAGACCATGTCATCCAATGTGACTCCAACTCCATGCGCCTCCTATCGGCATAAGATTTCTTCCTATCCTAGGCAGTCATCAACCTTCCATGGATCCTCTATATTCTCTGAAGTCTCCCTTATCATATCTCGTCAAAGAATGATTTATCTGTAGTGTCCCACTAAATAGATGGTGTTCTACACAGCCTCCCATACAATGCCTCAAATGGTGTCATCTCAATACCTGCTTGCTATAATTATGGCATACTCTACTAATGCCAAATGATCCTCCCAAGGTCCTCCAAAATTAAAATGCATATCCAAAGTAAGTTCTTGAATACTATGTTCTCCCTTTTAGTCTATCCATTTGTCTATATGTGACAAGCGATACTTAAATTTAGTTCAGAGCCCAAGGCGTCCTGAATACTCCTTTAAAACTCACTAGTGAAAAGTAGATCTCAGTCATAACAATGCTAAAAGGAACTCCATGCAACCGAACTATCTCTCTCACATATAAGGTCGCCAAAGATGCAAATGTCCTCGTGCTCCTGACTAGAATAAAATAAGATCATTTGGTCAGTCAATCGATTATGACCCAAATACTCTAATTCCTCCTTCTACTCCTAGGTAGCCCATCAACAAAGTCCCTAGAGATACTCTCCCATTTCCATTACGGAATGTTCAACGGTTGTAATAATCCATCAGGCTTCTTTTACTCCGCCTTTAACCTTAGACAAGTCACACACTGGGAAACAAACTCTACTACATGTCTCTTCATATTAGGCCAGTATAAGACTCTCTTTATATCATGATACATTTTATCACCACCGGGATGAATTGTCATCCTAAAACGATGAGACTCTACTAGTACCATGTCTACCAACTCCTTAACAATAGAAACACACAACCAACCATCTCTTCAAAACCATTCTTTTGAATCAATGGAATAGCAACGCAAATGACTTGAATGCTCTCCTCCATTCAACTCCTTAAAAATATCCAATGACTCCTTGTCTTGCCTCTGACTTCAACCAATATGGTCCATAAGTGAAGGTTGAACATATAGGGTTGCCAACAATCCTGGGGTAATGTCCGATAAAGGTCAGAATCCAATGTATAAATGAATTCCAAGTGCTTCCATTCCAAAAATATAGGACTCAACATCGCATGATTTCTACTTAAGGCATCGGCTACAACATTGCCCTTGCCCGGGGTATACGGGATACTGAAATCGTACGATGCCAAGTACTCCATCCACCTATGCTACCTCAAATTCAAATACTTTTGGGAGAATAAATACTTTAGAGACTTATGATTGAAGAATATCTTAAATTGCTCTCCTAAAAGATAATGCCTCCATAATTTGAGGGCGTAGACAATGACTGCCAACTCAAGATCATGGGTTGGGTGGTTTCTCTCATGAACCTTTAATTACTGACTAGCATAACAAACAACTCTACCCTCCTACACCAACACCGCATTCGGTACTTTAAGCAAATGTATACACTGTGAACGCCTTCATACCATCGGGAAGTACTAAAATAGGTGAACTAGTCAATAACTCCTTCATCTTAATAAAAGCATCTTCGCATTATGAGTTTCTTGAGAAAACTAAATTTTTATTGGTAAGGCATGTTAACAGTGCAGAAATCTTAGAGAAGTCCTTAATGAACTTCCTACAATAGCAAGCCAAACAAAGAAAACTCCTCACCTCCGTTGCATTCTTTAGTATGTGCTGATCCTATACTGTAGCAACTTTACTAGGATGATTACTAGTCCATGCTCGGAGACTACATGTCCTAAAAAGCGAACTTCCTTAGGCCAAAGGTGACATTTGGAAATTTTCACCTTTAGCTCATGCCTACAAAGAGCATTGAGCATCAAGGTTTTAAATCATGTTCATCTCACTCAAGATAGAAATCCGAGATTTTGTTTGAAATCCAAGATTTGACAGCTTGGTTAGTTGTCAGAGTTTTAAATCTCCTTTATTTCAGTCGGGATATTAGTCCGAGATTTTCTCTAAAATCCGAGATTTGAAACCTTGTTGAGCATTTCTCCTAAATGCAGCACGTACTCCTCCTCGTTTTTCCAATAGACATGTATTTTATCAATGAATACCACCACAAATCTATTTAACAACCTTCAAAGACTCGATCCATGAGGTCGACAAAATACACTAATGCATTGGTCAATTCAAATGGCATGATTAACCATACATAAAGCCCATCGAGTGTGCAACAAGCGGTTTTTTGAATACTATCCTCAGCTGTGCGCATCTAATGGTACCCGATAGCCAAGTCAAGTTGAGAGAATATCATTTCTCCAACTAGCTGATTAAAGAGATCGTCTATATATAACGGTGGATAATTATTCTTCTTTGTCCGCTTATTTACCTCACGATAATCGATGCAAAGCATTAAAGATCCATCTATTTTAGTAGTAAAGAAATCTAGTGCTCCCCACTTTGAAATACTTCTTCGAATGAAATCTTTCTCCAATAATTCATTCACTTATTTATTTAGCTCGCATCTTTCTCTAGGAGCCATATGCCTAAGAAGGCAATAGGTCTAGAAATCTCTTTAAGATAACTTCGAAATTTGATCTTCCTATGGCGAGGAAGTCCAGAAACTTCAAAAAAGATGTCTGGATAGTCACAAACTACTAGTACTGAAGCTAACTCATCATGTGACGAGTATAAAGTGTTGGAACTAGACCAACCCGCATTGGAAGTTATGGGTGAATTTCAAAATTTTTACCCTATTGGATCTTTATTGGGCCTATGAAGTCTAACTGAATTAGAACATTTCTAAATTTCATTTAAATAAAACCATTTATTTTATTTAAATTCAAATATAATAAGATATGAAATTAATTTTATTTGATTTAGTTTATACATAAATGTATCATATACATATATGTGTGAGTGCATGTGTAACATAATAATCCGTGAAAGGTATAATATGCCCATATGTAGATATTAGGATTTTACATCGGAATAGACATATTAGCTCATTTTGTATGTCATGTATGTTGCCCAAATATGTGCATGTATATGTGTTACAATACACACACACATATATGTATGTATAAATATATTATATATAATATATGAACATAAAACATTTATGTATAGATAAATATATATATAGAAAGAGAGAGAATAATTATTAAAAATTATTTATAATTCAAAATTAAACTATTTTTGCAAACATAATAATTTTAGTATTTTAATTTGTATATATTATGAATAAAATAATGAATTCAATCATAAATAATTAACATAAAATAATCTATTGATAAAAATTCAAATTTTACAATTTTTGAAAATCTAGGATCATAAAATAGAGCTTAGAAAAAATCTGGAGATTTTTCGAAGTTGAAATATTATTTTTAAAAACAAATACATTGATTTTGGCAATAATTATTTAATATAAAATAATATATTATTAAATATTCAAATTTTAAAATATCTAAAATTCTAGGATCATGAATGAAAGGTCACGAAAATTTTTCAAATTTTTTTCAATTAAATTATTATTTTTATTAAATCATAAACAGTTTTTCTGAAATAATATTAATTATTAAAAACAATAAACTTTATTAAAAAAATCCTAAATTTTTTCTATACGTTTCTAGAATGATATAATATTTAAAAATAAATAAAATTGAACTTTTAATGTAATAATTATTTTATATATAATAAACAATTCAAAATTCAATAAATGTTAATTTAGGAATATGAATATATGTATGATAATTAATTTTCGAATTTGCAAATTCATATTATATATAAATAAGTGTGCTAATTTTTTTAAATCATGTATATATATCTTATATATGCATATATGCGATTATGAGAAAGAAATATACATTAATATATATATATATATATGAATTTATTAATAAATATATATATAATAATTATTAATGACAAAAATTGATTTTGTACAGTAAACAACATTTGTCTATACATAAATCAAATAGTATAATAAACAAATTATGCACATAACCAAACTGATTTGTGACAACTACATCTACTTACAAAATCTCACCTAACTAAACATATAGTAGCAATATATTTAAACAGATATCAAATTGCTCATTATAGGATCATAGAATATAGTTTAATTACTGTAATATGAATTAAAATTACCAATTTAATGATGCCTTTGAATCCACGTTAAAGCAATGACTTCCCTTCCTTTTACTATTCTTGATTCGTCAGATTTCAAGTCTGGAATCACCGACCTCTAACTATCGAATAGTATTATTTTAATTTGAAATATATTTGAGAATTTTGGAGTGGATTGAGAGCTATGTTTTAACCAACAATGTAAAACGTAATGGAGGCCAAAAAGGTAAGTAATTTTTTTAGAGATACATACATACATACATACATATATATACATACATACATACATATATATATATATATGGTTGTATTAGAGAGAAAAGAGGAAAACCTTTTTACCCATTCTCACTTGATCTCAACCCATTATCTCCAAGCCAATTCCATATGTTTTAGCCACCCCTCGACCTTCCCAAAACCGAAATTATTCAGCCCTAATGATGGGCCTTAAACCCATCTAAGACCAAGCCAAAATACAATGCAATTAAATCAAATTTAATCGCTTGTCGATATTGTATATCGATCGATATATTTATAACTGTTATAAATATATATAACATTATTTATTTCTCAAATCATATTCAAATTTTATAATTAATATTTCATAAATATTAATTAATTTAATTAATTTATAACAATTATAAACTAACTAAATCGTTCGGTCTTAAGGGAATTCATCATTTCGGCTGTGTAACTCTTGGGTGTAAATTTGGTCAGCGATTAATATCAAACTATTATAATGTTACCGTTCACACGTCACTTAGCAGGTGATGTGACATTATGGCCAAATTTATCGTTTACTCATTTTCGGTAGAATCCAATTTTAGTTTAATATGCGTTACCCGGTTGTGACATTTGTTTACACCAATTCTCTTCGTCAAAACTATATCACTTTGGACTTATGGAATTTGGTAATGGTTAAAATTCCAACCTCATCCACATTCAACTTTATAGTCCAAATACAAAATCCTTGGTTCAATAATAACACTTATTATTAACCGAAATGCTCTGGCCAGAGACATTGACTTTGAGTTGACTTTGATTTGACTTGAGTTGACCGTGATACTAACCGCATATAACTGAGGAGACGAATCCTCTCTTGAATAGTGCTTCACTTCCAGTACTTCCACTCGACCCAACTATAGTCATTCGATGGATGCCATGCCATGATTTGGCTATAATCAAAGCGGAGCTTTCATATTGAAGATCCACAGTATTCTCAAGTCTAGAGAAATGTGTAAATTGGTCACATCGATATTTTCTGTTTGACCTTAGTTATATTAACCAATAGAAAACTATCGAGTGAGTCGTTCCATGGATCCAATAACTATTAGTACGTAACCCCTAAGTGCCCCCAGCAGTCATGAGCAATATACTGCCCAACATTTGGAGAGCGTTATGTACTCCAGTTTCAACAGATACATCGATATCCAATCTCAATGCATCTTGACTAGGAACATTTAAAATGGTATATTTGTTTCGTTGTGATAAATTACTCACGGTTACAACACTTTGTAACTTCTATCACAAAAGATACCATTTATGGGTTTTTCTATTAAATATACTTTTAATTAAGTTAATTAATTAATATTTATATCAAGTGTATAATAGGAAGAAAATACCTTTTATTTCGAACAAGATTGGCCAACGAGTTAGATATATGTAACAAATTACATAATTGCCCCTAGGGCATACTCCTAACTCTATCATCCCCGA